>CM070552.1:27522916-28735416 GCA_036346405.1 Phyllostachys edulis
CATACAACAGTGTATAAGGTTGAAGTTTCCCCCTATTGTTCAGTTGCCGTTAAAGCAGTATATTCTTGATCTACTACACAACTGTTGCTTATAGAAGATCATGTAACATGCTTCTTTTGCACAGGTAGGTTAGTTGCTAAAGCAGCATGGTTCTAGTAAATGTTATCCTCCTTAAACCATGTTGAGACAAACATCCAGATTGCTGTTTGAACTCGTCTAAGTTCAACTGGTACTACACAGTAAGAGCTGCTGCATAGGCAATAATCAAATGCAAATTCTGCATGCACTACTGACAACTTTCGGTTTGGTATTTGATGACGTGATCTATCTCGTAAGCATGTGGGATAGCAAGGAGAATGGAATTGAAATTTCTCATTATATGTCCAAAGTGAAATAAATATAAGCAAATTAAGGTGCCCAACAAACACATGAATGAAGGCAGACATCAGCCACTCGGAGGTACCTTAACAAGTTTGTATGGCTTCATGAGAGGAAGCCCCAGTTCGGAGAGTTTCTTAGTTCCCCAGCTCTCAAACCAAGGAAGTCCAACACACTCTGCAAGTATGTGTACAACGGAAGATTGTGTAACGATGTTCTCAATCTTATCTCCCCCCATATCTACAACTGGGAGGCTCTTCATCCTGTACTTGGATAGAAGCAGTAACATGGTGAGGAATGTGTCAGATGTCTGCAGTGCAAGAAATGGTGCCCATCGGAAGCTTCCTGAGATATCACCAACCTACAGCGGCACCACTTGTGTCAAGGATGGGTCCTCACTACATGTGAATATAACTGTTTTAAGTGTGGTGAAAAGAAAATCACCTTTGTATTCTTGTAGAATTCGGAGGAAGTAAGGGTTTCGAAAAAGCTTCCACCAACTGACGCAGTTTCATCTGATTCTGAATCAGTAGTAGTTTCTACCCTGCCAGACGATGTCCTTCTGAATGTGAAAGAGCCTAGCCTAGCTACTAGATTGGCTACAGGCGATCCTACTTCAGAATCAGCTGTCCCATTAGCTGCAGCCTCAGACTGTTGCGACAGAAGAAGCTATTCATGTCAGAAAGATGAGAGGTGCGTGAAATACCCACAGGTGATACTGTAACAAAATCTAGAATGTGCTGTCATTGTATCAGATTATTTTCTTTTAAACTACCTAGCTCTGTTCTAACTCATAATTTATTTGTTAGTTCATAAAGGTCAAGCTTATGAGTAATTTGAACGAGCATTTTAACAAGAACATACAAGGGCTAAGATATTGTGAATGACTTATGGGCAGTCGAAAAATACTAGGCCCTAAGGTGCTTGTAGGAACGAGTATTTAATTTTTTATTTGTTCAAATGTAGCCCCATATATTTGCAAATGTTACAAAGACTATCTGAAAAGAAACAGAGAAGCTCAAATTGTGGATACCCTGATTAGAGATTGAATTTAATGATATCTCGATTCTAGATAACATCAGAAACAACCGTATTATTGTTCATCAAACCTGTCATTATGATTCGGTATGTAAAATGGAATTTACCTTATTTATACATGGAATGTTGATCAAAGATGCACTAGATCAACATATTCTGATTATCATCGTAACTATATAAATCTAGCTAAATTAAAAAATTATCTACTGAAAGAGAGAGTTAGAAAATTTCCAGTATTAAGGTTGCAAACCTGATTGAGCAGCCACATCGCAATACCAGCAAATTCCACAATACCAATGTATTTGTCAATCCAAGTGGCATCTTCTGGAGCATCAACGTTTCTTATGGGTGCACTTAAGATTTTGTTTTTGGATAATATTTCAACAGTATCAGCAAGGCTGGCATTGGAAGGTATCTCGATTACTGCATAAAGAATCATCACAGTTGACTTTTAAAACTTAAAATGCTGATCAGATGATATTTACTACAAGTATTCACATCTGTGCATGTTGGTTAAAACCATTTCTGTAAAAGCATGATGTAGGCTATGTGAAAGAAAGGTAAAAGACATTGAGGTATTCCAGTAATTGATTTTTCATAATTATAAATGACAACTGTTTGAGCCCATATGATATACAGATAGTACTCAAGCACTTCTGAATAATCTGTTGGCACAGATAAGTAGGTAACCTCTTGCAGCATAAGACGGTGTTACAAGTTCAATAGTTTCAGATTTGATTATTTTCAATTTCTTTCGAGTATAATGATAAAAATGCATCAAGGTTTGCTCAAAACATGCCCAACAGAATCGAAGAACCTGAAGACTAGACCTCCCAAACTAAAGAAAAGCATGCCTGTGAATCTAGATTGGTACATACATGGAAATGAAAAACCAGATGTTGGTCTATGGAAACCAAGAGCACAGTTTCTGAAGGAAGAAAAACTGAACATGTACCGTTCATTAAATGTGGTAACTACAAATTATTCCTTGGGATTTTTTTGCAAAAACACACCTATCACAAGACATGGAGTTTGTCAAAAACCGACCCGCATCTCGAATTTCGTCGGTCAAACACCCACAAGTTTTATGTGGTTGCAAAATTCCACCCATGGTTAGTTGACTAGCTGACTGTCCAACATGGCACTTGCGTGGAATTATAGTGTTGACCCTTTTATAACAACACACTCTGATGGATCATCTCAACCACCTAGACCCGTAGCGCCATTTCTTGCTCTAAACGACTTGTGGGCGACGCGACTAGGGTTCGAGGTGATGGTCACAAGTCACAACACACTTCGGTCTGGTTGGAGGAGATGACCCATTAGGGTGTGCTATTATAAAGAGGTCCACACTGGAATGCCACGCAAACACCACATTGGACAGTCAACTAGTCAACTGGCTTTGGGTGGGGATTTAAAGCCACATAAAACTTGCTGGTGTGTGACTGACGAAATTCAAGATGCAGTGATGTAGTGCCAAGATAGACCTTTTTTGGTAATTATACTGCACAAATGTGTCCTTTTATGAATGAGTTCACAGCAATAGCAAACCATCAATTGATCATATTAAGTCCATTTCATACAAGTCAATGTGTATTCTACTTCTAATATCCCATTTCTTTAGTTAATTCAATTTTCAAACACAACTTTCCATCTAAACTTCTTGGAACATGCCCAGAACCAGAATGAGCTTAACAGGACTTAACATTCAGCATGGCATTGGTACAGACGTACAGTACTACAGTTCAGCTTTGGAGGCCTGGTCATGTCATAACCAACTGTTCAGCTTACTTAATTTTTCAAGTTGGAGTTGCTCATGTCAACATCATCTGCTTATAAAAACTAATCACAAAAGAGTGAAACTAATCACAAAAGAGTGAACTCAACAAAGAAATGGATGTGGGCCAAGGTAGGCGAAAAGTTGATTATGAGCAAAAGCTACACCTCTGCACAATTTATGTATCATCACCAAACATGCTAACATAAAGCACATTCATTTTGCACAAATCTTTACAAAGCGAAAGCCAATGATAAGTTTTACACAAATCTTTATGAAGCGAAAGCCAATGATAAGTTTTAATAGGTCTTGTTTAGCCAGTTCACTTATTTACTAGTTCTCCACAGAAGATCACAAGACGAAAGGAAATGGCAATATGGACGCTCACTCTTCCAGAAGATATCTTGCAATCATGGTAGGGGGAGTCATTTCTTAGTAAGCTGACATCCACATCAATCACATAATGACATAAAGCAAAGAAAGTCCTAAACGGCTCTTCGTTTTAGTTGGTCTAGAAATGAAAATGACCTATCAACAAGAGCAATCACAATGTTCCCCCAAACTTGAACACACTGGGAGAGCTAAACCTCCAGTGCATTTTCACTGATAGACAAATAGTGTCACTGAGCCCAGAGGAAGAGTATCACACTAGCATCCTGACATGACTCATGAACCAACTTGGCCTCACGGGAAAAAGTAGGCCATTCACACTATTGTGCGCGAAGTGGGCTATGCGCATTTGCTTCAGAAAATACATGTTCACTGAAATGGCCACAGCAGCCACATAAAGGCAAGAAGAAGACTACATAGTGGCTACTCCATTCCATAAAAAAAGTTGAAAAAGATAGGACAAAACTCAAAAAGGTTCATGTCTGATGCCTCAACTCACAAGAATGAAAAGATAGGCACGAGCGCAAGCAGGAGCTCTCTGTTCAATCCAACCAATCCCAACAATAGATGAGCAGGAGGTTTCTAACAAGATCAATGAAACAACAATACAGATGCAACTGAAACCCAAGGAACTGGTTGCTTCAATCCTTGTTGCGTCCTGGTGAATTTATTGGCTCCGAGGAGCTCAGAGCCCGACACAGATCGTTCGAACTCACACAAATGCTAATGTTAGTGTTCTTTCATAAAGAATTTTAAGTTTTTTAGAAACATTTGTTGCATGTACAGCAAACCAAAGCAGAGTTAGATTACCTTGCGAGGGGTGGGTGCGTGGGAAGGAGGCGACGGGGATGTCCTCGAAGCAGGAGTTGAGCTTCTCGGACGGCGACAGCTGCGGCTCCGCCACCTCCCACAGGTCCTCCACCCGGTGCCCGATCTCCGCCTCCGGGCTCCGCGGGCTCTCCATCTCCATCCCCGCTCCCCGAAGACCCTGAATCTCAAACCACTCCCACCTCACCGCCAAGAATCCACCTCTCTCCCCTCTTCTGGACCACTCTCCACTTCTTGGATTTCTCCCAATAACTAGCTGCGCGCTTCTATGATCCTTCCTCTTCCTCCTCTTGCAGGTTGCTGCTACGCGTGGCGATTTCTAGAGATAAACTCTGAAGGCCGAACTAATCATTGTGTCGCGAGGACAAGTGTCGCTGCCGCTACGGACGCGAATCCTCTGCTCCTAATACTGCTGCGCGCTTGCTCCCCGCAGTCAATGTAGTGTGTTTTGTTCTCGTCTGCGTCGACGCAAGAGAAGGGGAGGGGGTGGGGACGAACTGACGAAGGCAAATGCCGATTCAACTGCGCGGTGGGCCCACATGTCAAGGGCTGCTATTTTCCGCGGCATGGGTCGGCCACACTCACTGACAGATGGGGACGAGAGAAAAATGAGCCCACGTGTCATCGGAGTGCTTGTGTTGTTTTGTTTTGTTATAGAGAAAACCGCTGCCGCGAGGCGACCAACCAGATCCCGGGGTGACGTGGCGGCGGGTTTTGCTGGTTTTCTTTCCTTCGAGTTGTAATGCGCTGATGTGGCGTCATCGTCGAGCCTTTCCCAATGACGCGAGGGTCCCGAAGTACATAGGTCCCACATATGTAAGCGGTATAACTTTGGGTGTGATCTCGTGTTAAATTACGGGAAACCAGTAAGCAGGTGCGCAGGGAAAAAAAATTGGCAAGAGGCACAACATAAATGACCAGCAGAAGTCGGCACTGCAGGCAATGTAATCTAGAGTAAATTGATAGACGATCCAGGTATTTACGAAATTGTCAACTGACGTTTAATAGCTGTGCCAAAATATTTCACTTAAACTGAAACATTGTTCGGTAAAAGCCAACGCTCTGCGCATATGGACGATTGTTTGCCGCATCAGAAATGGGACGACATGCAGGAACCGGTTATGGAAGATCTGAATCGCTGTATAAAACTCTTGTCAAATTTCTACGTTCCAAACCTATTTTAGGCTTCATATGTACACTTCCTCTACGATTCACGTTAAATACATCCCGTATCAATCACGGAGCAGTGGAACACCCTTCCTAACGGAGATTTCCTCCGACATGTGCGAGCTCCGACCAAGGTGAGACTGGCCATTTTCCTGGGTGGAAGGGATGTGAGCGAGGGAATATCGGTCGGGAAAAATCTGGAGCGGGGCAGGTTAGGTCAGCATCGTCATCGTCATCGGCATGCTTAAATGCTTAATCCTTATCCCTTCTCATATCATATCTGCCCCCACGCCACGCACGTTCGCATGGAAAGTCGTATGTAGTCAGCCCTATGCTTAAATGCTTAATCCTTATCCCTTCTCATATCTGCCCCCACGCCACGCACGTTCGCATGGAAAATCGTATGAAGTCAGTCCTACAGTTCTGAACTTCTGATCGATCGTGGTCACGTGCGACGACAGCCTCATTTAATGGGATCCGGATCCTTTACGACTGCACGAGCGCACACAGTGTGAACAGTGTTCTACAACGTACTGTAACGGATGTAGTATATGCACGGTGCCTTTTTTCTGTACTAAAACCAACGTGGTGATTGTTCTGACCTTCAATTTTCATTCGGATGGTGAAGATGGCTTCTAATACCACGCTTCTGCTTCAACATAGAGGATTTCAATCCTATTTAGAGCTTGTTTAGATATAAAAATATTAAAATCAATTCTTTTGAATTAGAAGAGATTTTAATTCAAATTCTCAGCCAATCCAATTAGACTGAGCCGGATCACATTATATCCATACGAGCCTTTAACAGAATCATCGTAAGATAAACACTCGTGGCGAGGCATACGTCAACCTTTTGATTGTTTGGGACGAAAATAACAGACAGAGAGAAGCGACTTTTCTTCATTCTCTGCACAAAATCTGACTTAGGTTTGGGCTAGATCTAGAGTCGACTTGGTAGGGCTTTTTGGTCGGGCCAAAGCACGGTCAAGACAAGACGGTCTAAGCACTCCAAGACAAGACAAAGACGCGTCCGCCGGGCTGGCTCGAGCACGCGTCTGGTCACAAGACGCAAGACGCAAGACGAAAAAAGCCCAATCCTCCTATCCTCCTCCGCCCGCCCAATCCTATCCCTCCTACCGGTAGCTCGCCCAATCATGTTCTTCCCCACTACCGCCCAACCCTAACCCCATCCCGACTAATCCATATCCTCAATCCTACACACCACCTCCACCTCCACCCTCGGCCTCCTCCCAAGCACCGCTTTCTCCTCTCTCCGGCCTCTCCCCACGCCGCCTTCCTCCTCTCCGGCTCTCCTCGCCGAGAGGAATGAAGATGGCGATTACCGCCACCATCGCCGCCGCTATCTATAGTTATTTTGAAATTTGGGCTTATGGCACGCAAGACGACTCGCACGACGGCTTTGGGCGTGCTTGGGCTTGACCGAGGCGAAGTGGGTCAAGACGCAAGACGCTGACGGCGAGATGATCGCCGAGCCAAGACGCAAGACGATGCGTGACTGAAGACACAGTGGGCTCGGGCAAAGCCAAGACGCAAGACGACCAATGCCCAGCTCTAGTCTAGATCAGGCCTAGTGGCCAGAAGAAAAGGTCCAGCTAGCTAATTGGACTGGGAGCAATGTGAATTGCAGGGCAATTAGCAGGACTTGTAAACCCGACTTAGAAAACGCGTGCTACGTTGCTACCTCCTGCAATCCGTATAGGAACACACGACAGGAGGAGCAGCAGGGACTCGTTGGACAGCCGAGGCCCGAAACCTAGCCTCCGTGGAGCCGATCAAAAGACTAAGCTAAATTGACATAAACATTATCTTTTACTCTTATATAATCTAAATTCATATATGAATAGAAAAGAAAAAAAACAGAGACAAGTACAATAAAGGTACTGATAACTCGACCCGGTGATCCCTCCTCTGTGGCTCTGTCCTCACCTCCTTCGCCCTCCGGTCTTGGCCGCAGCAGCTCGTCGTGGCGGCGCCCGGCACCGACAGATCCCCTCCCCTCCTTAGCTCCTCGGCCCTCCCCCTCCTTGGCTTCAGCTCATCCCGCCGCCCAAGGTTGCAGGCTTGAGCTTCCCTGTGCGCCACATAGCCTCCTACCGTCCACTAGGCCGCGCCTCCTCATGCCACCGCCCCAGCTTCCCCAGTTCCCTGCGCGATCGCTGGCCCGCTGCTGTCACCGCCCACTGGTCCGCCGCTACCCCGCTAGGGTTTTAGCCTTGTTCGGTGCCTGCTCAAGTACGCTGCACTCGTTTGATCTGGTGGGGTGGTTGCTAGTTGCCCGTTCAGTTGTGGGTCAACTGCTGAAAAATGACCCATCTTCATATGGCTTCTAATCTCTTCTTTCCTCAACCTTCAGCCCTTGCATCCATGGTCCATTGGCCGTCACCGCCGCCGCCGAGAGGTAGGGGGCCTAATAAGCCCCTAGTGGATTTGCCCCTGGGATCTAGTACTGCAGTACATGATATCCGTCGATGGAGTATAGATTATAGAAGCATCCATCTTTATAGGAAGTGTAACATCTGCCTTTGCATGAGCGATGGATTCCTTATAGTGAATATGCATGGGTAGTCAGATTCGAAGCAAATGGTGTGGTGCAAATCGAGGGCTATAGTAACTAGTTCCTCTCGTACATTTTTTAACGTGCTTCATTGTAGTGGTGAAGTCAAGATGAAAATGGAGGGAGACTGAAAGGAATAAGCTATTTTTTTTACTACAAACCGAAGATGACTAAGCTAAATTGAGATAAACATAATCTTGTGCAATCCGAATTTATATATGAATATAAGATAAGAAAAGAAAAAAATGAAATACAATGAAGGTACCTTAAGTAGGGTTATCGATATTGACAAAGGGTGGGCTTGAGCCCAACGAAGCCCGCTTGGTGGCTACGCCTCTGAATCCGAACCCTTGCGCCGCGCCGCCTCTTGTATTTCTTCTTAAGCAGTGGCTGCACGGAGTGCCGGCAGCCAGATTCACCGTAGCATGGCCACACGCGAGCGAGAGAGGAGGGAGCTAGTTGCAAGGGGATGATGGCACCGAATGCAGCCAAGAGAGCCAAAAAAAGTGAGGAGGGGGATGTCAGGACCCGAGAAGACTAGGCTGGAACTGATTAGGGATAAGCAATTCGTGTGAGAAAATCGCAGAACGGTCGAATTAAGGAAAGAAGGAAGAAATTGGAATTGGATGAGATGGAACTAGGGAGAGAGGAAGAACTACTATACTCTACTTCTAGGGTTCTAACAAAAGTAAAGTAGACAATGTTTCGTTGCTTCATTCGCTCGGTACAAGTGCTTGGCTGTTATAGCCTAAGCAAGTTACAGCAGTGAAAGCTCTCCACAGTAAGGGACAAAAGATGAACGCAAATGGCAAAAGGTTAAACGGTGACAGCCGTCCGATACAGTTAAGTCTTCATCGATCAAGGGCAGTCGTTAGATCTTCATAAGGCTCCTCAGCTACGACATCCATTGGATCTACTTTAAACGAAGAGGTATAGTGCCATCCTGAGCGTTCACGTATTCCCCCTTCGCTCTCAGTTTGGAGGGGAGCTGCCAGAAAAGGCGGGAGGCGGCGGCTCAGTGTGGGCGATGGTTTGGTTGGTGGGAATTGATCACATGCCATCGCTCGAATTGGCATTTGGATCCACGCCCTGCTCGTCAAGCGCGTCCTCTTCTTTCGCCTCGCCCCTGACCACTCCAACGTTGACATCCTCATCTCCAACCTCACTCGCTCCCGGACATAGGTGCTCTGCGTCTTCTACCTGCTCGCCGGTCGCCTCCGCCTCACGCCCGGCACGCCCAACCGCTACGACCTTTTCGCCTTCATCGTTGCCAAGTGCGACCAAGTCGACATCAACAACCTGGCCACGCACGGAAGTGAGCTCGCCGAGATTGCCCCCTCATGCTGCCGCTATAGGAGGGCGGCGCCATGCTCGCCCTGCAGGCTACTGTGCAGCACCGCGGCCTCGCGGCCTGCGATGGCATGGACTCCATTGGGTAAAAAAAAGCTTGAAACTCGTGAGTCAATTCGGCTCGTTAAAAGCTCGGCTCGAACTTAAACCATAAAGTCGAACTGGCATTTCTACTTGTTATATCAACGAGTCGAGTTCGAGTCAGCTCGCGAGCAACTTGTTAAACTCGTTTATATTAGAACCCAATCCAACGAGCTTAGTAGCCTAACTAGAACAGGTCCAACCTAAGCCTACTAGCTCGGTCCAGCAAGCCGCAACTATATCATATCCATATAGCGTCTGACCTTCGCCTAGCGCCCTATCCTTCTGCGTCCAACCTGGCGTCCTCCCATGGTCCCGAGCCAAACAAGCCAACTTGCGAGTTCCTAACGAGTCGAGCCGAACAGACATTTTTACTCTTTTGCTTAACGAGCTGAGCCAAACTCGGTTCCTTTAACGAGCTTGATCGAGCAGCTGACTCGTTATCCACCGCGAGACTTCCTCCACACCTAGGCTAAGGCAACCTGCGACCAGGGGCGGAGCTAGCATTTGGCTGGGCCTCGGGCCGGCCTGCCTGTGCTGTGGCCCAAATTGCTATTATATGATGAATTTTGATATTTTTTCATGTAGATTTCTGCTAGGCCTCGGGCCATGGCTCGAGAGGTCCGAGGCTCAGCTCCGCCCCTGCCTGCGACGACCCGACAGTCTCGTCACCGCCTCTGGGATGATGAATATGTCAAACTCTTCAATAGTGATGCAAAAGGTAGCGAAGATAGACATAATTCTCAAGTAGAAATGTTGCACCTGTCCATTTCAATCGGGTACTAGCACCACCATATAGTGGAATGGATCAAGGAATAAAACCTGGACGGATTAGATTGGAGCAAGCTGGATATTCTTACCAGTACATAAGTGTGGTCGCCCAAGTATGTCTAAAAAAAGAATCTAGCTTAATTAAAGGTCAAAATTAAAGAGACTTACAAGCTAGGTTGTCCGATACCCTGATATGGATACGATTATAGATACGCGATACGCTATTTTCTCAAAAAACATCAATAAGACGATACGTGTATATATATAATAAAAATAAACATCAAAAACATCAATAAGAAGAAAAGAAAGTAGAACTTCTGCTTTCTTTTCTTCTTCCGCATGTCCAATCAAGTTAGAAAAATCCATAGAGCTGCCCAATCAAGTTAGAAAATTTCGCAGGAAAAATCTAGATATGAAAAAAATGCACACAATTTGAACTAAAAATTGCACGATATCTATCATTGAACTGAAGGGATACGAGTAGGCTATACTAGCAGGCAATTCAAAAATCTACTATGTAAACCAAGAAGCCACGCAAGCAAGAGATCATAGATTGTTACAAATAGACGCGCAGTGCAGTAGAAGAAGAGTTAGAGGATCCTAATTCAACGTCGAGCGCGTCGATGTAGTAGTCGTAGTCGATCGTCCAACGTCCTCGACACCGATCGTCTCCTCCAGCAATCTATCACGTTTCTTGCGTAGGTTATGGATTGTCCTCGATCAACGTAGCAGTAACCGCAACATCGCCTCTACGGTATCCACACGTCCAGGGGTAGATCGCCGTATGCCAGTGTGCTAGCACCAACACACACGGTAGGACCTTCAGGAAGATGGTGGCTAGGGTTTCGATGGAGCAACTTATAACATCCTGGCTATGCAGAAGCCAAGATATTACTTAAAAGTCTAACATACATCAATAATACGAAATAATTTCAGTAATCTGTCAGCTAATAACAGGTAAGGATCAACAAACAATAGATTGATCATAAGAATTGAATTAGATTTCAGCAACATATCAAACTTGTAAATATCCAATCCTATTGAACTATTCAAGATGAAACTATCAAGAGTCTATACGAAGAATATTAAGCATTCACTAGTTCAACCAAGTCATAATGAATGATAACCTCAACCAACAGAACTCCATTATTACAATCCAGAATTATCAAATGAAAAATAATAACAAGTCCATTAATTAGTAGTGAAATGTGAAGTGATCCATGACTAATCCCTCCCAAGCATGCCGTCATCAGTGTTTACCTAAAACACACAAACAATGGCAAGAATGAGTCCACGACTCAGCAAGTACAACAGAATAATATGGAAAAAAAACTAAATCAAGAACATAACATTCATAATGTCTGAATATGAAACAGAATGGTAGAAATCTTATGCGGGAATGGAATACATGCTCTTCACTTCTGCTTATACCGGTATAGCTGGGGATCCAAGGCCCGTATGAAGAATGTTTCATAACGGGGATCCAATTTGCCCACATTGGAATGGTGGGTCTTACGTGCCCATATTGGAATGATGGGTCTTTACTTCCCACTCCCCTGGGTGAAACATGAATGAACGAATGAATATATGAATATGAAAGGCATAATATCAAGAAGCATGGTTTAACATATGTGGAAAGAAACAGAAATCATTGGAAACTACTCATAGACCATAGAAGTCAATCATAGCAAGAACATCAAGCACTACGAACAAATAACCATCAATTCAATCCAAAATGTACTTGCCTTTCGCGTTACGACGCGTTAGGAGGCAAGGATGATGCCACTAATATCGAAGTCTCTCCTCACGCTACTCGCAACGCTTCTACCTCATCTTCCCAAAACCCAAAGTTAACTACTTTCTCTACTCAAGCTAAACAACAATCTAACAGGAAGCTACACTAGACATCAGTATTAAAAGTTACATAATTTTTGCTTTGAAACTCGTAAAAGAGCAAACTCAGATTCTCTAGAAAGGTAATGAAATCCTCTACAATAACCTAGTTGGCGAGAATCTCTAATTCGGCCAACTTCTGAGTCTAATAATCAGTTGAACTTCTAGAACTATAATCTGACAGACAGAATATACAACAGTATAAGAAAATTCATAACTTTCGAATGGATGAACTACAATTCATGATTTTCAACAATCTGGAAAGTTTAAGAAATTTCCTACGACAATAGTGTTGAATGGAATTCCTGAATTAGCCCTTAACACAATCTTATTTAATAAACAAGATGACTGCTAATATTCGTTAGACTTTCTGGAAAACAGTAATGAAATCGACGTAACTTCTAGACCACAACTCTGAATTGGGTGATCTTTAAACCTATGGAAAGCTGAAGAAAAAACCCACACATCTCTAGGAGACTCAATACTCCAATTCGGACTCTAACTACACGAAAAATGACGCACAAGTATTGAACAGATTTCTGAAATTAATTGCAGCAGAACAACGATCCCCTAATCATGGCAATTTATGAATCTAATTCAATCCAACCAGCGAGGAATCGTTCGATACCCTTGAAGACACGCGTGCCCGCTGAATTCCTCCAAGAGGTTCTCCTCTCCTCTTCTCCTCTCTTCCTTCCCCTCCTTCTTCTTCCCACGGCCGGCCACAAGCAGCAGGGAATTGTCGCCTTGGGAAGACGGCAGCGTGGGGAGGTGAAGCAGCAGGAGAGCTCGGCTGGGAGGGAGGTGGAGGCACAAGGAACCCGGGGGGAGGCCGGCGGCTAGGTGGAGAAGGGGAGAGAGGTGGCGGCCAAAGAAAGAAAATGAGGGGGAGGAAGGCGGCGGCTAGGGTTTAGGGGAGAGGGCGCCCCCCTCTCTTGGTCGGCTCCACTTGGGCCTTCTGGGCCAAGGCCTGAGGCCCAGGTTGGCGGATACTTGCGAAAACCCTCTTATTTGATCTAGTATTCTCTGTTGGATACTTTCTTTGTTAGAATAAATTCGAGGTATTACATTCTACCTCCCTTAACAGGATTCGACCCCGAATCTAAACACCGATCTACACGAAAGAAAACTGCGACTAGAATTTAACAACGGTAAACACGTACCTGTTGTGAACAAATTCGGATAACGTTCACGCATGCGAAACTCCAATTCCCAAGTGGCCCCTCTCCCGGACCGATGAGACCACAAGACATTGACGTAAAACGACGTCTGTCCTAATACTCAAACCGACATTTCCAAGTACAATCATCAGAAGAGATTCGAAGGTATTATCCTACTCGATGGCAACGACGTTAACCAAAAGTTGCGTACACGCGTATGGCCCAAGACGGTCCTAGCGTTACGCCATCCTTCTAAAATAGAAAACAACCGAAACTCTCGTCCCACTTCTCAATCGAACTCTTCATCTAACAACGAACACCTCCTTTAACCAGGAACGCACAACAGAACTCGTTTTTAAATAACTGTTTTACAAAGAGAACCCAACTGAAAATAAAGAGTTCTCATCGCAACCACGCAGTGCCAACTCTCCACCAAAAGGATCAAACCCAAAATTGACAATTCATTACTAGAACCATTCCACTTTCTAATTAGGCAATTTGCGAATGAACACCACAAAAGTCAAATGAGAAATCACTCGAACGCCCAAATCAAAAACTTCTTTTATTTTGTCTGAACTGGAAAAATCATACATGCCAGCAAAGTGCCAACTCAAATTGTCAAAGACATCAGTCATAAATACACAGCTCAACCAAGAATGAAGGGAACGTTTCATTACCTAAGGCCACAATTTTCTCAATTTCTCTTTTAAGAATAAAACTTCTCTCAAATAATGGAATTCCAATTCATCGCATGACACTAACTCATTTTTCTTAAATTGGCAACCTCAACGCCATGCTCAAACGAATACATCAACCACCCCTTTATAGGGAGGCTCTCTTGACTCCACAAGACTTATTCTTACCAACTCCTCTACTGACGGAATTACTTTGATAGATGACTCCTGTCGTAGCTAAAAAGCTAGATAGATGGGTACGGGGACCCTCCATACAGCGGAGACCCTCCGTACCCTTTGTCTTGGGTGAAGGACCGCATGGAGAGAAGCCAAAGACAAGTGTGTTTGTATGTATTGCTCATATGTGTTGAATGAGGAGAGCCCCCCCCCATTACATGCCTATGGGGCTTTACTTATAGGGGGTAAGAAGGGACATTTACCTTCTTGCCCCCATAGGCGAGAGAGAGAGAAAGGGCATTTTGGGTATATTTGCCCTAAAATCCACTATACAGACTAGATTTACATATGAACAATATCCTTGAAGGCACACCGGTATTCCCGACGATCCGAGGGCGCGGGGCACCCCTTGGTGTCCTGCTACGACAACTCCCTCGTCTGCGTGGTCCGAGGTCGCGAGGACAGATCCCGTGATCCTGAGGGGCGAGCGGACGTAATCGTATCACCCCTGGCCCTTGGGAGTCGGGATGCCCCCGGAGAAGTTGGCGCGGAGCCGCCCCACCGAGGCATGGGCCTCGAGGCGGGCGGAGCGTCGGGGCCGCCCCGCCGAGGCTATAGCCTCGAGGCGGGCGATGGCAGTGCAGAGAGCTGTGTGGGTGAAGTCGACGCGAGCCGCCACGCCGAGGCATGGCCTTCGAGGCGGGTGGCGTGTCGAGGCCACCCGCCGAGGCTCTGACCTCGAGGCGGCGGTGAGCAGTGAGAAACTGTGTGGGCGAAGTCGACGCGGAGCCGCCATGCCTAGGCATGGCCTTCGAGGCGGGAGGCGCGTCGGGGCCGCCCCGCCGAGGCTACAGCCTCGAGGCGGGCGGTGAGCAGCGATAGAGCCTGTGTGGGCGAAGTCGACGCGGAGCCGCCACGCCGAGGCATGGCCTCGAGGTGGGCGGCGTGTCGGGCTGCCTGTGAGGCTCTGACCTCGAGGCGGGCGGAGCGCGTGAGAGCGAAGTCGACGCAGAGCCGCCACAACGAGGCATGGCCTTCGAGGCGGGCGGCGCGTCGGGGCCGCCCCGCCGAGGCTACAGCCTCGAGGCAGGAGGTGAGCAGCGGTAGAGCCTGTGTGGGTGAAGTCGACGCGGAGCCGCCACGCCGAGGCATGGCCTTCGAGGCGGGCGGCGCGTCGTGGCTGTCGTTGCTACCTTCGTGTTTGATTACTTCTTCGGTGTGACTGTTTGCGATGATCCTACTAGTGGCCTGGTACCGTCTGTGAGGACCCCCGGATTATCTCCGTAAGACCGAGACTAAGCATGGTCTTAAGGACATAACTCTAGGGCCTCAAGTAAATGGATTCCAACTTAACTCAATCTCAGTGAAAGGCTTAACTACAAACTAGAGCCCTGACGATCATGCGCGTTGCTCCTCTGCGAGCACCACTACACTTTGATGAACTTGATATTGCGATTCCTCGTCTTGTGTTCTGTTTCTTCAAGAATGCGAATAGGGCGCTCCTGATAAGAAAGATCGGGCTGCAAGTCGAGTCCTTCCAACTCAGTGGCCTCGGTTGGGACATGAAGACACTTCTTCAATTGTGAAACATGGAACACATCATGCACATCGGAAAGTGATGGTGGCAATTCCAATCGATAGGCCACGGATCCCAATCTTGCTAGAATTCAGAATGGTCCGAGGTAGCGAGGTGCCAATTTGCCTTTGACTTGGAATCGATGCATCCCTTTCATTGGAGAGACCTTAAGATAGACATGATCATCCTCCTTAAAACTTAATTCACGATGACGACAGTCGGCATAGGACTTCTGACGAGATTGCGCCGTCCGAAGTCACTCACGGATGACACGAACTTGTTCTTCCACATCCTCTACCAAGGTTGGACCATAGAATGGTCTCTCACCGGCTTCAGACCAATTTAAGGGTGTCCTACAAGCTCTCCCATATAATGCCTCGAAGGGTGACATTTGTATACTTGATTGAAAGCTATTGTTGTAGGAGAACTCCGCAAAAGGTAAGCACTTCTCCCAATTCTTGCTATAGGATAGCACACATGCCCGGAGAAGGTCTTCTAGAATTTGGTTCACTCTTTCAGTTTGCCCATCTGTTTGTGGGTGGTAAGCGGAGCTGAAAGATAGATTGATCCCCATTGCTTTATGCAAGCATCCCCAAAAATGGGATGTGAATTGAGGGCCTCTATCTGAAACAATCACTTTTGGTACACCATGGAGACAAACAATTCTGGAGATGTACAGTTCTGCTAGCTTGACTCCAGTGTAAGTGGTCTTGATAGGAATAAAGTGAGCAACCTTCGTCAGCCGATCCACAATCACCCATATGGAATCGGACCCGGATTGAGTCCTTGGAAGGCCGGTGATAAAATCCATGCCAACTTCTTCCCATTTCCACTTGGAAATGGGCAGGGGTTGTAGAGTACCTGCTGGCTTCAAATGCTCAGCCTTGACTCTTTGGCATACATCACACCCGGCAACATATTGAGCAATTTGTCGCTTCATTTGGCTCCACCAAAGCCGTTTCCTCAAATCTTAGTACATCTTGGTACTACCTGGATGAATAGAGAACTTGGAGTCGTGAGCCTCTTTGAGAATTAGCTATCTCAAGTTGCGATCAAAGGGTACTACCAACCGGTTTCCGAAACAAAGGGCACCAAGTGCATCTTCTTTGAAACATTTGGCCTTGCCTTTCTTCATTTCTTCCCGGATCTTTGCTACTTCCAAGTCAGCCTTTTGGGCTCCTCGAATCTGGTCCTCAAGTGTAAAATTCACACTTAGAGCAGCAAGGGAACCTTCTTCAATTATCTCAAGGTGCAGACGTTGCATTGCAGCACACAACCCTGCCGAAAATGGAGTTACCGACAAACAGTTGCATTGAGATTTTCTGCTCAATGCATCGGC
Source organism: Phyllostachys edulis (assembly GCA_036346405.1). Lineage (NCBI taxonomy): Eukaryota > Viridiplantae > Streptophyta > Magnoliopsida > Poales > Poaceae > Phyllostachys > Phyllostachys edulis. The sequence continues at coordinate 27,540,091 of CM070552.1, forward strand.
CACCACATTAGCTTTCCCGGGGTGATAATGAAGTCCCATGTCGTAGTCCTTGATCAACTCAAGCCACCTTCTTTGTCTCAAGTTCAGGTCGGCTTGAGTGAAAATATATTTGATACTCTTGTGGTCGGTGTAGATCTCGCAACGATTACCAATGAGGTAATGCCGCCAAATCTTCAAAGCATGAACTACAGCTGCAAGTTCCAAGTCGTGTGTGGGATAATTAGCTTCATGAGGCCTCAATTGCCTCGACGCATACGCCACCACTCGTCCCTCTTGCATAAGCACACAACTGAGCCCGTGGCGAGATGCATCACAATAAATATCGAAGCTCTTATGAATATCTGGCAGGATGAGCACTGGAGCTTTGGTCAGAAGATCCCTCAAGGTGTGAAAACTTTCCTCACAATCCGTTGACCATTCAAACTTCTTTTCCTTCTTTAATAATTGGGTCATTGGTCTCGCAATTTTGGAGAAGTCCTTGATGAATCTGCGGTAGTATCCCGCAAGTCCAAGAAAACTGCGAATGTCGGTGATGCTCTTGGGTTGTTTCCAGTCAAGCACATCTTGCACTTTGCTTAGATCAACAGCGACACCACCCTTGGATAGGATATGACCCAAGAAACTAACTTCTCGAAGCCAAAACTCACATTTGCTAAATTTTGCATAAAGTTGATGTTGCCAAAGCTTTTCCAACACAAGTCGCAGGTGCTGCTCGTGTTCTTCATCAGTCTTTGAGTAGATAAGGATAGCATCAATGAACACAACGACAAACTTATCTAAGTACTCCATGAAAACTGAATTCATGAGGTTCATGAAGTATGCTGGAGCATTCGTCAATCCGAAAGACAAGACAGTGTACTCGTACAAACCGTAGCGAGTGGAGAATGCTGTCTTCGGTATGTCTTCGGCTCTGACCTTGATTTGATGGTAGCCCAATCTCAAATTAACCTTGGAGAAAACCTGGGCTCCATTCAATTAATCGAACAAATCATCTATATTTGGAAGCGGATATTTGTTCTTGATAGTGACCTCGTTCAACGGACGGTAGTCGACACACATCCGCAAACTCTTATCCTTCTTCTTGACAAAGATAGTCGGACATCCCCAAGGCGAGGAGCTCGGCCTAATGAATCCCTTATCTTGAAGTTCCTTGAGTCGTGCTTTCAATTCAACCAACTCATTAGGGGGCATCCGATACGGCCGTTTAGAAATTGGCGTGGTACCGGGCACAAGCTCAATGACGAATTCAACTTCACGGTCAGGAGGCATGCCTGGGAGTTCTTCTGGAAATACATCGGGATAATCACATATCACTGGTACCTTATCCAATTCAAGTGAAGTACTCGCTTTCAGGGCATAAAGATGGGAATCGCCCACTAAAGGGGTAAAAATAACTAGACTGCCGTCTTCACTTGTGACTGAAATAGACCGTTGAGCACAATAGATCTCTCCCTGATTTTTGGACAGCCAATCCATCCCTAAGATCACATCAATACCCATTGAATTTATCACAATTAAATTTGCTAAGAAGTCATTCTTATGAATTTCCACCTTCACGCCTCGGATGCACTTGATCGATTTGGAAAACCGATCCCGGTGACTGAATTTGGTAAGGTGGCTGAAGCTTAACTATCTCAAATTGATTAAGTGCAGCATATTCCTTTTTAATGAATGAATGAGATGCTCCTGAATCAAATAAAACTGACGCTAGACAAGAATTAACAAGAAGTGTACCCAAAACGACGTTCGGAGCGCCGCTTGCCTCCTCGGCTGTGACGTGGTTGACTCGACCACGTGCAGGGACCTGAGGAGGGGTAGATGCTGCCCTCGGAGGTCGTGAAGGTCTTGTCACAGCTGAAGGTGTAGGAGCTCTGTAGGTTTGAGGCATCCCTCGCTGCTTGGCGAGGCACTTATCTGCATAGTTGCCCTGGCGACCACAATGATAGCAAGTGACATTAGGCCTGTAGGGGCTGCTATTTTGGGAGTTCTTACCCCCATTGAACCGCTGTGCCGCTAGAAAAGAAGCCTGTGGAGATGCCAAGGAAGTCCTCGGTGGCACTAGAGCTGGATAACGAGATGCCTGGGGCGGTCCGGTCGGCCGCCGGGAAAATCGCCGCTAGTCGCACCTCGAAGTTGCCTTCTTCCTCTTCTTGACTCCTCCACGGCCAAGACTCTTGTGCTCCACCACTATGGCCTTGTTCACCATGTCTTTGGAAGTTACTGAAGTCATGTCTGACTAGAGCCATTGCATTTCTCAGTCAAGCCATTCATGAAACGGCTCTGGCGGGCGGCCATGGAGACGCTATTAGGGCATAACGAGCCAATGAGTTGAACTCGTGAAGGTACTCGGTGATGATCTTCTTTCCTTGCTTCAAAGCAAGCTGCTGCCGCTTGATGGACATGACCCCATCAGAATATGGGCCTCCTCGAAAGTCAGGCGAAATTCATTCCACGGCGAACGCTCCGTCGAGTTGCATGGCGGAGAAGTTGTCCCACCATACGCTGGCAGCGCCCTCCAACTGGTAGCTGGCGAAGAGCACCCTCTCAATGCCCGTGCACTGAGCAATAGCTAGCTTCTTCTCAATGTCCCGCAGCCAATCTTCGGCCTCCATTGGGTCCTCAGTGCCCGCAAAGGTTGGAGGATTCGTCCGCTGGATGTCAGCAAGACCTCCATGAGCTCTATGATTTCCACCTCCCCCTGCTGCTGCGGGAGCAGGAGAGGTGTTGCGAGCGATAGCCTCGAGGATCCTGGTCTGGTCCATATGATTCCTCTCTATTTGAGCCAACACTTCCGCCATGGTGGGAGGTGGTGGAAGTGTTTCCTCGGGTGTGCGACCCCGCTGATGATGTTGGTGAGAAGATTCACCCAATGTAGTTGAACGTGGTTCTAAGGGTGGAGACCCCTCATCACGTTGCACTCTCGAGCGAGTGCTGGGACCTGTCATCCTGTAGTGACATGGACGGTTAGAAAATTTAATAAGTTATACATAAGCATGCATAATGATAAATATACAGAAATACGCAAGAACATAACACCAAATGGGGGTACCAAGGCACTAAGGCCAGTACAAGATCCAATAAAACCATTCATAGAGTTCTGGTACAATTACATTGACATTAGCCCGAAGGCGAATGGTAGCTGCCCGGAATAAAAGTCCTTGCAAATAACACGAAGGTTCCAATAATTACTAGGCTATTACAAGAATTTCAAAGATACATGCTTCGCTGAGCACATGACAGGATAGCGAGCTTACTACCCTAGCATCCTAGATATTGTTCCGGTCAAAGTTCACCGGAAACTCGTCAAGAAGGTGACATCCAGGGGATCCTGTATCGTCGGGGTCTCCTAGGTTAGGGAGGCGCAAAGGTGATCCTACGCCATTAATATGGCCTTCTACTACGGGAAGGCGATACTCTTGTGGCGCAGAAAGGTAGGGGGAGATCACGTTAGCGCCATACAACACATCAGTATGAATCAGCCTCATATCATGCATGAGTCGCAGGTGCTCCTGAGCTATGATGAGACGGCGCCGCGTCTCCCACAACTTATGCACGGTGCAACAATGCATCAAGTCCATAGTGTGCACCAGCCTCGCCAATTGTCGGACTTGGGGATCCTCCCCGAACTGAATCCTGGCGAACCTGCTCACTTCCCCGACATGTGCTTGCATGGGGAAATGGTCATAGGGCGGCTGAGACAGCTCGGTCAAATCATAGCGAAGACGACTCATGGCCACTCGAGCCACTTCCTGAAGCGCCATGGCCTCAGAAGTGCCACGTGCCTGAAATCGGTAAGGGATGCTTCCAGTAACACGCCTAGCAATGATGTCAGCTATGGCCAGGTACTCCTCCATTCCTGGCCCTTGGTCTCGTCGATAGATGGAGTACGTCGGTTGGTAGGTGAAGTTGGCCCTTCACATCATGTCTCTTAGTAACTCCGGGTATCCTCCCACATTCTTAGGTTGAGTCTCCCGAACAAGGTATTGAGGATTCATCTAAAGGACAAGAAGGGCAAGGTAGGTTAGTTTTGCAAATCAAAACCAGAATAAGGTAAGAAATGATACTAAGATGGATGAGGAATAAAAGATATCCCTAACTTAAACTTTCCAAAGCAATTTTGATAACTTAAAAATATTTTGACCAAGAGACTTGCTAGACTTAACGCCCATGCTATCTCTAACCTACAGTCAGTATAGCTTTGATACCAACGCTGTGAGGACCCCCGGATTATCTCCGTAAGACCGAGACTAAGCATGGTCTTAAGGACATAACTCTAGGGCCTCAAGTAAATAGATTCCAACTTAACTCAATCTCAGTGAAAGGCTTAACTACAAACTAGAGCCCCGATGATCATGCGCGCTGCTCCTCTGCGAGCACCACATGATTGTCGGTTTTCCAACAAATCAAGCACCACACTTAGTGAGTTAAATAGGAAGCCACGAACAGCGAGTATGCAATCATATTGGCTCCCAAGATCAGCGACCAATATGCTCATACTCTCATACAACATTGATCACATCCATACAACAACATACATAGATAGTTCAAAGGACATACAACATAATAGTTAAAGTTTACAACTATTACAAACGGCCGACCGGCCAAATTCAAATAAGAGTATTAAGTAGCAGCGGAAGCAAGTAAATAAACCAAAACATCCAGCATGGTATGCTCCATAACCCATCGGCAACCGACTGGGAGTTAAATGATAGCACTACTCATTAGCGTCGCCAAAATCGGCACTAACAAGCTCAACGGGCTCATACACTTCCTCACCTGAAATTGTAGCAACCGGTTTGAGTACAAAGGTACTCGCAAGTCTTACACAAATAAAAATTAGTTATGCTAGAGGTTGTTCCAAAGGATGGCTCATATCGGCTTAGTTTTGCAAAAGAGACGCAACAATTTACAACCTACACATACTAGTTTTTCAAGTGCCATTTCAAAATCAGATTTGAAGTAGAAGTAAAGCATGTGAATAAGTAGTAAATTGAATAACAAATGAACCATACAAATGACAAAGTGGCTGTCCACTTTGATACAACAACAAACATGAACATCCCATTCATGACGAATACCAAGTTATAACCACAAATTTTAATTCCAAGTCTAACAATAGCAACCATGTAACTCAAGCGATCGTCCATAACCGTGGACACGGCTATTCGAATAGATTTATACCTTGCAGGGGTGTACTACTTTACCCACACGACTTGATTAGCTCGTAAGCCTCCAGATGCCTCCGAATATAGCATACTTCCTATGGTATGCCGGCCGGGTAAACCAAGACTTAGTATTTTTCAGCAAGTTGATACCATTGAGTTGACTCACCCATACGCGACGTAACCCCGTTTAAGTGTAGGCTACCCACCTACACTAAACAGGCACGCAAGTTATGCCGGAAATACTGACCCAATTAATAAAGCTTAAATAGGGCTCACCCTCACTATAAAGAATTGCAATCGGTACCCTTATGGAACGTACATGCGATGGAACACATATACGCCCTCACACCACCAGTCATCAACTCAACAATACCAACCCCTTACTTAACCAAGCAGTGCCCATACACCGCGTGTGATAGCACGAGTTTTACTTGAATCAAAGATGTTACCAAAGTTCAGTCCTTAATTGTCCAGACAAGTCAACCACTTACCCAAATCTCGTGCACAAAGGCACCATCACTAACTATCGCTTGTCTAGACCAAAAGCTCATTTAAAATGACAAAATTTAACTCATAAATAGATACGAAAATCTGAACCAACAATATATAAAGAAAGTTGTGTGTATCCCATAATTGTCGGGTTATTCCCGACAATCGACTACCGGTTCTAGACTTGCATGGCTAAGCAAACCCGAACAATATATTTTAACCATTCTAACTTAAGCATGTGGTTCTGGAGTAATTCAAGGATAACCTCAATGAATATGAGATAACTAATCTACCATCACAAAAATAGCGACATTATAAAAAATAGCATGCAAGCAATTATCATTGCACTAACTTAACAAAACTGGGATCAAATATGATGCAAAAAAAGTTCAAATGATGCTTGCCTTGCTGGTAGCTTAGCTGCTCTCCCTCAGTAGCGTATAAGTCAATATCGATATGCTCGGTATATAAATAAATATAATATCGAATAAGCATCGAGAAATACTCAAAAATTTAAAATACTCAAAAATGCATGATTTTTCTACAGTAGCTAAATAATGATTTTAAATGAATTTAGGTGAAAGAATGATTCCCTTTGGGTTTAGTATGCAAAAGTTATTAAGATTTGAATTTCAGATTTCATACATATCCTCGTTGAGCAATTTAATTATTTGGCCAAAATTTGTAGAGTAGTAGTGGGACAAAGGATTATATGGATAAATAAATAATATTAATACAAGACTACAACAGTTGAGTTTGCCTTATTTGGAATTTTCATGATTTAGTTATGAATTTCTAAAGTTATCAGCATTTCCTTTTGTAAAAATAATAGTGTTAATGGATCATTCTACAAAATAATACTTTCTGCTACAGAGACATGTTTGAAACCAACTTTAGTATAAAGTTCATTAAAAATGAAAATTACCAGAAGTGGTTTCATCCTTTTTGGAGTTAAGATGAATTAGTTATATATTTTTGAAGTTATACATATTTTATAGTGTGCAAGTAATTCCTTTTCGGATTTTCTAATTTATTTACTACTTTTCTTACCGAGCGTGGCGCTAGCCACTAACGCTGACCAGCGGGCCCAGTGAACAGCGCGTTTTCCATTTTAACTCCGATTTTAAAATCCGCTCTGACATGTGGGTCGCATTGTCACGACGATCCACGGACTGGTCTGACTGCTGCAGCAGTAGCGCACGGCATTAAGGGAAACAGGCCCACTCGTCAGCCTCTCCACTAGTTCACTTATCCCTCTCATTTTCTGTGCATGGCCCCACTTGCCAGTGACTGCTTTAGCGGCTAAGACATCATTTAAACTCCTAAGCAATCATTAGTCATTTAATGATCGAATCAATGTCCTAATGACCTTGCTACAGTTGCCGGTCGTCCCGACAACGCCAAGATCTTGGCTTGCCCGTGGCTCATCGCCGTGCTACGCCATGGCGAGCCAGCCAAGGGTGGGATAGTCTGCAGCAATAGTATTGCGCACCTAATGGGAGTGGTTTCGTGTTCGAGGTGGTGAGTGCTGCAATGAGCCGAGAGGAGCGACGGCAACCAATACGGCAAATGCACAAACAGCTAAGTGAAGCTCCGCAGCGTCATTCAAGCGGGTGGCAGGGACCTAGGGACTAAATGGAAGTTACCTGAGCTAAGGAGGGTGCTCGGGAAGCTTTGGAGCTGCTGGAGCATTGTCGACGCCGGAGAAGAAGGTGGCGGCGACGAGCTTCAACGAGGAGAGGAGCCCCTGAGCAAAACCAAGAGGAGTGGATGGTCGGGATGGTTCACAGATCATAAGAGGATGCTGAGGAACCTAGGAATTGACAAATGCTTACTGGAACAAGGTAGGAGACGAAGGATTTGTTCTAGGGCCGAATACACGATTTCTTCAATTCAATGAAAACCTGTCGTGCATTAAACAAATTAGTTGAGGGGGAGTTAACCTTAGGTACAAGGGCACCTAGTGACGCGCAAGGTTTAGGATAATACCTCTTGGACACAGAGAAGCCACGGAGGTGTCCGGCGGAGCGCGCTCTGGAACAAGCCGATAGCTCGAAGACGAACTGAGCTCTACAAACAACGACAAGGGCTCAGCCTAGCACAAATGGATAGTTCAAGGAACGAGAAGTCGAGGGCAACCACCTGGTGGGAGCTTACCCTAGAGGTGCCGGTGGGAGAGCTTCCCTTTCCTCAGCCACCGAGAGGAAAAGTGAAGAAGAACGGGCAGCCGAGGGGGTATTATCCCCAGGGAGATGACGGAGTGGAGGCGGCATCAAGTGGGGAACGTCCCAGAGTGGCCGTCCGACGGCGTCGGAAGTGGCGTTGGCGGTGGCTTGGAGAAGCGGGCCACAGAAGCTAAGCTCTCTCTAGGCGAGGTCGTGGGCGAATCCGACACAAGCGGCCCGGCATGGCAGCGACTTAGCGCGCACGCACGTCCGCCCAAGTAAGTGGATCAGTGCGGGCCGTTGGATCTCAGATGGATGGCTAGGATTAGAAGAAGGGTACTCAGGTCGTCCTGAAGGGGTATGCGATCTGGACCGATGAGGTTCCATCCGACGGCTCATGTGTGGTGTAGCTAGTGGGTTGGGTCGAGCCAGTCCGCCGCGTTGGACTCGAGTCGGTCCAACAGTGCCCGAATTTGAAATTAGGTTTGACTGAGAATTAAAAGTGTTTCTCCACTTTGACCAAGGCATTAAAAATGGCAATAAAATTCCTAAAATTGTGAAATAAATCACAAAGGTTCCTGGGTAGGTCTAGTATCCATAAAAATTATTGAACACTACTGTTCATGATATAACGACTAGGGTGCGCGTTTGAGCGTGATTTGAAAGATGTCTCCGCCGGGGCGAGGCCCACGCGGCAGAAGACTCCCTAGTCGCCGAGGCGGGCCTCCGGAACGACTAGGGTGCTCGTTTGAGCGCGATTTGAAAGATGTCTCCGCCGGGGCGAGGCCCACGCGGCAGGAGACTACCTAGTCGCTGAGGCGGGCCTCCGGAACGACTAGGGTGCGTGTTTGAGCGCGATTTGAAAGATGTCTCCGCCGGGGCGAGCCCCACACGGCAGAAGACTCCCTAGTCGCCGAGGCGGGCCTCCGAAACGACTAGGGTGCGCGTTTGAGTGCGATTTGAAAGATGTCTCCATCGGGATGAGGCCCACGCGGCAGGAGACTCCTTAGTCGCCGAGGCGGGCCTCCGGGACGACTAGGGTGCGCGTTTGAGCGCGATTTGAAAGATGTCTCCGCTAGGGCGAGGCCCACACGGTCGGAGACTCCTTAGTCGCCGAGGCGGGCCTCCGGAACGACTAGGGTGCGCGTTTGAGCATGATTTGAAAGATGTCTCCGCCAGGGCGAGGCCCACGCGGCAGGAGACTCCTTAGTCGCCAAGGCGGGCCTCCGGAACAACTAGGGTGCGCGTTTGAGCGCGATTTGGAAGATGTCTTCGCCGGGGCGAGGCCCACGCTGCAGGAGACTCCCTAGTCGCCGAGGTGGGCCTCCGGAATGACTAGGGTGCGCGTTTGAGCGCGATTTGAAAGATGTCTCCACCGGGACAAGGCCCACGCGGCAGGAGACTCCTTAGTCGCCGAGGCGGGCCTCTGGAATGACTAGGGTGCACGTTTGAGCGTGATTTGAAAGATGTCTCCGCCGGGGCGAGGCCTACGCGGTCGGAGACTCCATAGTCACCGAGGCGGCCCTTCGGAACGACTAGGGTGCACGCTTGAGCGCGATTTGAAAGATGTCTCCGCCGGGGTGAGGCCCACGCGGCAGGAGACACCTTAGTCGCCGAGGTGGGCCTCCAGAATGACTAGGGTGCGCGTTTGAGCGCGATTTGGAAGATGCCTCCGTCGGGGCGAGGCCCATGAGGCAGGAGACTCCCTAGTCACCGAGGCGGGCCTCCGGAATGACTAGGGTGCACGTTTGAGCGCGATTTAAAAGATGTCTCCACCGGGGCGAGGCCCACGCGGCAGGAGACTCCCTAGTCGCCAAGGCGGGCCTCCGGAATGACTAGGGTGCGCGTTTGTGCGCGACTTGAAAGATGTCTCCGCCGGGGCGAGGCCCACGCGGCAGGAGACTCCCTAGTCGCCGAGGCGGGCCTCCGGAACGACTAGTGTGCGCGTTTGAGCGTGATTTGAAAGATGTTCTCCGCCGGGGCGAGGCCCACGCGGCAGGAGACTCACTAGTCGCCGAGGCGGGCCTCCGGAACGACTAGGGTGCGCGTTTGAGTGTGATTTGAAAGATGTCTCCGCCGGGGCGAGGCCCACGCGGCAGGAGACTCCCTAGTCGCCGAGGCGGGCCTCCGTACCGACTAGGGTGCGTGTTTGAGTGCGATTTGAAAGATGTCTCCGTCGGGACGAGGCCCACGTGGCAGGAGACTCGTTAGTCGCCGAGGCGGGCCTCCGGAACGACTAGGGTGCGCGTTTGAGCGCGATTTGAAAGATGTCTCCGTCGGGGCGTGGCCCACGCGGCAGCAGACTTCCTAGTCGCCGAGGCGGGCCTCCGGAACGACTAGGGTGCGCATTTGAGCGCGATTTGAAAGATGTCTCTGCCGGGGCGAGGCCCATGCGGCAGGAGACTCTTTAGTCACCGAGGCGGTCCTCCGGAACGACTAGGGTGCGCGTTTGAGCGCGATTTGAAAGATGTCTCCGCCGAGACGAGGCCACGCGGTAGGAAACTCCTTAGTCACCGAGGCGGGCCTCCAGAACGACTAGGGTGCGTGTTTGAGCGCGATTTGAAAGATGTCTCCGCCAGGGCCAGGCCCACGCGGTCGGAGACTCCTTAGTCGCCGAGGCGGGCCTACGGAACGACTAGGGTGCACGTTTGAGCGCGATTTGAAAGATGTCTCCGCCGGGGTGAGGCCCACGCGGCAGGAGACTCCTTAGTCGCTGAGGCGGGCCTCCAGAACGATTAGGGTGCACGTTTGAGCGCGATTTGGAAGATGTCTCCGCCGGGGCGAGGCCCATGCGGCAGGAGACTCCCTAGTCGCTGAGGCGGGCCTCTGGAATGACTAGGTTGCGCATTTGAGCGTGATTTGAAAGATGTCTCCACCGGGGTGAGGCCCACGCGGCAGGAGACTCCCTAGTCGCCAAGGCGGGCCTTCGGAACGACTAGGATGCGCGTTTGAGCGCGATTTGAAAGATGTCTCCGCCGGGACAAGGCCCACGCGACAGGAGACTCCTTAGCCGCCGAGGCGGTCCTCCGGAACGACTAGGGTGCGCGTTTGAGCGCGATTTGAAAGATGTCTCCGTTGGGGCGAGGCCCACGCGGTCGGAGACTCCTTTGTCGCCGAGGCGGGCCTCCGGAAGGACTAAGGTGCGTGTTTGAGCTTGATTTGAAAGATGTCCTCGCTGGGGCAAGGCCCACGCGGCAGGAGACTCCCTAGTCGGCGAGGCGGGCCTCTGGAAGGACTAGGGTGCGCGTTTGAGCGCGATTTGAAAGATGTCTCCGCCGGGGCGAGGCCCACGCGGCAGGAGACTCTCTAGTCGCCGAGGCGGGCCTCCGGAATGACTAGGGTGCGCGTTTGAGTGCGATTTGAAAGATGTCTCCGCCGGGGCGAGGCCCACGTGGCAGGAGACTCCTTAGTCGCCAAGGCGGGCCTCCGGAATGACTAGGGTGCGCGTTTGAGCGCGGTTTGAAAGATGTCTCTGCCGGGGCGAGGCCCACGCGGCAAGAGACTCCCTAGTCACCGAGGTAGAGCCTCCGGAATGACTAGGTGGAGGCGATGTGCCATCCTTGTTGGCTTATACACCGAGGCCGTAGCCTGCGAGGTGTGCGCTGGGGCTCGAGGCCACACACGGCGTCTTTGTTGCTACAGTGTTGGGCTTATTGACGACGCCACCGTTGTAGGCTTAAACACCGAGGCCGGAGCCTACGAGGTGTGCGCTGGGGCACTAGACCACACACGACGTCTTTGTTTATGCACCCGTAGGTGTGCACCGGGGCTCAGGGCCATGCGCGGCATCTTGTTTATACACCCGCAGGTGTGCGTCGGGGCTCGGGGCCATGCGCGACGTCTTGTTTATACACCAGCAGGTGTGCGCCGGTGCTTGGGGCCATGCGCGGCGTCTTGTTTATACACCCGCAAGTGTGCGCTGGGGCTCAGGGCCTTGCGCGGCATCTTGTTTATACACCCGCAGGTGTGCGCCGGGGCTCAAGGCCATGCGCGGCGTCTTGTTTATACACCTTTTTTTTCCCCTGCCTTGATTCAACCTCCAGCAGGCACTGATCTAGCCATTTATGTGTTGAAGTGCTCCCTATGTAAGCAAGATATGAAATGATACACGCCACGTCATGCAGCTAGAAACAACCCTCTTCTACACATTCTTACTGTACTGGAAGAATAGGTAGTGGCAGCTAGCAATTCCAGTTCTACACGACTTTTGCTATGCTTGGTTTAGGAAATCCTCTGACGTGGCCACTGTATGCAACTAGGGACATGTTGAGTGAGTATAAGCAGGAATATATGGTATGCAAGCACTTTATCACTCCTCAGCCAATACGAAGACTTAGCTTTCTAAGCTGAGCAGAGGAGGGAAAGGTTTGGGTGCTGCAAACCTGTAGGGTGGTTGCATCGACGCTAGCTCTGGAAGGCGGAGGCTCCGAAAGGACTCAGTGACAGGGCGCAGTGAAGTGGGCTGCTTGGCTGGGGGGCTGGCGAAGAAGGCCCCTGGAGGTGGCCAGAGCTGGCGCGGAGGCGTGGGGACCCGAAGGGGCCCGAGGGTGCGACGCTCTGAAGGACACCAAAGTCGGGCACACGAAGGGGAGCCAACCAAAGGTGGAGGCTCCGAGCATGCTCCGGGTGCTCCTCGGAGGTGGCCCGAGGGGATGCCGAAGGCGATGTGTTGGTGAGGCTTGACGCGAGGTGGGCGTGCCGCCGGAGGGGGCTTCAGGTGGCTGGTGAAGGAGCCGAGGGCGTCGCATCGGAGGCGATTCGGGAGGCCGGAGGTGGTCAGCCCGAGGTGGTGGCCGACGGGGCCTCGCTCGTGAAGCTTGCACGGAGGCCGACGGCGTAGATGGTGAGGTCGAGCTCGTGCTTGACCGCGGGTGCGTGTGTGCTTCGGAGGTCGGTGAGGTATGGGGAGGCCCCAGGCCGAGGGGCTTCGGCTTAGTGGTGAGGCGGCGCCGAAGTGGGTGCGCCGGAGTGGTCAGACGAGCGAGGGTCCTCGCCGACCCGAGGGGCCAGGCCAAGACCGAGTAGCCAGTGGCGAGGTCTCGCTTGGACCCAAGGGTCGTGTGACAAGGTGGGGGTAGGGGGCCCCAGCATGGAATCGAAGGCGCCGAAGGGCCTCCGGAGGAGGTTTGACAGGGCCCCGAGGTCCGGCGGCCCCAGGATGCTGTGGCACCCCAGCTGCCCTAGGAGGCTCGGACCACGGCCGGCCAAGTCATGGGGTTGGCGAAGGAGGGCTCAGCGGTGGCTCGGAGGGGTGTGGGGAGCCTTTGGGGCGCGGAGCCGCTCCAAAGGTGACGATGCTTTGGCCGAAGGTCTGTGTCCGGTGCGGAGGTGAGGCTGGGGCTTCACGTGCTACTGGGGGTGGGATTTGGTCTTGGTAGGGAGTGGGCTTTTACTAAAATGTGGGGCTTCGGTGGCGGCAGGTCTTCGTGGTGGCCAGAGGTGGTGTGGCGGAGGCTCCTAGCGGCTGGGCGATGAAGAGGCGTCTGGTGGCCTTCGGTCCTGAGCCGAAGGTGTAGGGGTGGCTGCGCAGGTGGCCGAAGGTGGGATGGAGAGCTTCGGCAATTTTTTTTTTGCGCCGAAGGTGCTGGATGGCTTCGGCTCCTCTCACGTAGCTTCTTGTTCGGTCCGCACGGACGGCGCCAACTGTCGTAGCTAAAAAGCTAGACAGATGGGTACGGGGACCCTCCGTACCCTTTGTCTTGGGTGAAGGACCGGATGGAGAGAAGCTAAAGACAAGTGTGTTTGTATGTATTGTTCATATGTGTTGAATGAGGAGAGCCCCCCCCATTACATGCCAATGGGGCTTTACTTATAGGGGGCAAGAAGGGACATTTACCTTCTTGCCCCCATAGGCGAGAGAGAGAGAAAGGGCATTTTGGGTATATTTGCCCTAAAATTCACTATACAGACTAGATTTACATATGAACAACATCCCTGAAGGCACACCAGTATTCCCGACAATCCGAGGGCGCAGGGCACCCCTTGGTGTCCTGCTACGACAACTCCCAATGCATCTTGAAACAAATTTCACACAAAATCTTATCACCTCAATCCTTTAATAATAAACAACTCAGAATTCTCAGTACACACACTCATGTACTACATCAAAAGGGTTCTATCAATGATCATCCCACAATCCAGAATCTACCCTTATTCTACTTCCTCTACACAAAATCCTTGGGCGACCAAAATCCTAGCATAAAATGCAAAGCCCAAAATTAACCTCCAAGACTCCTATAATGAACTTTTGGTGTAAAGGTTAGGGAAATCCTCAGATTCGATGAATAAAATCCCCACAATCTAACCATACTCGATCATTAACATTAATAGATAAATATATCCATAACTAAATTATCCTTTGAAGGATTTAACTCCAAGAGAATTACTCATTGAACCAAGCTATATCTAACAATACTCCAACAATCTTTGTCATCTTATTAATTCTTTTGACGATTAGATTTCTTCGTTAATCTTTCCCTCATTACACTACACCGTCCTATTTCACCTTCACCATCGTTCAAACTACCCAGTCGCGATACTCTAATAAACTGATCAATATTTCTATTCTTTCGATACTTCTAATGTTCCACCCATAGTGAACAAAAGACCTTGGACCACAAATCACTTTAGGTTCTATTTGTTACAACAATGCAATTAGTTTAGTCTCAAAGACAAACATAATGTATAACTAAGATTCTCTCCAAGAATCATACACGAAATCAATTCATTCTCTAATGCTCATCAAATAACTTGCAACCCAAGGTCTCATAACAACAATTAATAAACACTTCGAAAGACCCCTGTGAAACGAATATGTTGATTCTTTCCCAAAATAAAAGGCAAATGAAAACAATTTTTACCAACTAGAAAAAACATTTGCCACTCACAGTGAACACAGGACTAAGGGAAATAGTCAATTAGGCAATGAACTCGGAAAACATAAAGGAAGACCATAATTGAGGGCACAAGCCTCACAAGAAGAGAATATCAAATCTTAACCGATAAGAACAAACGTTGCTATTGAAACTTCGGGTATTTCTATACGACAAAAACAGAAAGGTTAAGTATGCTTCAAAAAGCTACAAGTTACAAAACTTGACCCCCACCACAAAGACTTCTGGTACACTCCTTCATTTAAAATAAAACATTTTTTTGGATTACAACCTTTATTGCCAACTCAAACAAACGAGCCTTCAAGATCAAATCACTTGAATCACCTAAGAACCAATAGAACTTTGCAACACGTCTTTTCACTCAACAAATTTCAATTACCACATAAATCTTGAACCCCAAAAGATCATAAATGCAACATTTAAAATATTTTCATTTAAGAGATATCACGAAAGGCGATCAAAATTCTTTCTCTATAAAAGAATCAACATCACCCTCACATTACTAACCATTTTATTAACACTAATAACATACATTCTTGATAACATTCAATATACCTTACTATCACATCAATAAATCTTCCAAAAGAAACACAAGAAATCGTGTCATAAAATTTTTATTATCATATAAGATTGTAATAACAACTTATTCTAGAAAAGAAACCTAGTACGCAAGCCACAATGTTGAAACAAGTCTCTTTTAATAAGATCATACTAGTACAAGACAATCTCATAAAACACACCAGTTTAAATCACTTATTAGATTTCGCCCATTTAACCCTTACTGACGCTCAACGCCAATATAGCACACACTAATAGCACTCTAGCCATTACTACTAACAATTGATGATTATCTAATCATAGAAGCATTCATGGTCCTACCTCTGTGTGCAAACACAAAACAAATATGAATATAGATCCAACGTTCTACCTTTTGTTCAGAAATTAGAACGAAATATCTTTAAACCTCAACAATATAATATTTATGAGACAAGGTTTCGAAAGTCAATACAACAACCATCATCCATTTCTTCATACATATACCAACAATTTAGCATGGCAAAATTAGGTGAATCTAGCATTTGTACAAATTCATCAAGTATCTAAATAGAAAACAGAGTGAGGATTAATATTTATTAAGGCAATAGCACAATACATCCGTAATTAACCATCTCGAAAGGTTAGATTAATTACCTAAGACCAAATAATCCAATTTATTCAACAAGTTTAGAAATTTAAACAATTGAGGTGATCAAACAAGTTCATTATTACTTCACACTCTCTAATAACTCCATGAGTTCCAAACATGTATAGGCAAATTCTTATTCAAAATTTTCAAGAACTACTACAGGACAACTTAAAATTAATCAACTTCATTTTTAAAGATATTAGCTAAGAATAGTTGGTTTGCACCATGCTAATAACCCAACCTGATAACTCATGCCATACCAATTAATTATTTTAATTAAAACCTCTTAGTTAAGTATGACAACACATCACTAAAGGATTTTAACATTCTCTTTCATAAAAGAGAGGCATTAAACTTCAACTCCCAAATTAATCCAAAAGAAATACGCAAGGCCAAAACTCCCACATAATAAAGAACTTGCAAATGAAATCTTCCATTGCCCAAATACCAAGCGAACAAATGAGTTACGTTTTCCAACAGAGAATAAAAACAGATCTTCTGTGAAAACATCAATCTTGCAAGTTAACGACGTTCCAAGGAAACAACAACGGATCAACCGTCAAGAGAACAAATAACCACTTAATTGAACCAATAAAGAACAGAAACCCACCTACTGCAGTGTAACTACTGTCCAAAGAAAGTTCATCAACCACCAGAAAACTACAACCAGAAGACCAAATATAAACTCAAGGAAGATAACAACTTCCTCAAAGAACTCATCTCCAAACTCGGTAACTAAATTACGCGAGAAAAACATCACTATCTACATACCACAAACAGTGGTACAACTTGGCCATGCCCATGACCACAACCAATCTCTACCCCTCGACATCCTCTACCATCACTCATAATAATCGTAAAATCATATTATAAGTATATAAGATCATCTCATAACAATCATAGAATAATTCATTGATATAGAAGTTCATATCATATCATAGATTAACAATAGTACAGAATCAATTCAATAACAGTTCAACATGATGAAACATACTATCAGAATCGCAGATGCAATAAATTATCCAAATCCCACCTACTGTTCACAGTGTGTCAATTTAATATTTCAATTACCACAGACCTAAAGCCTGCTCTGATACCAACTGTAACACCCTGGCTATGCGGAAGCCAAGATATTACTTAAAAGTCTAACATACATCAACAATACGAAATAATTTCAACAATCTATCAGCTAATAACAAGTAAGGATCAACAAACAATAGAGTGATCACAAGAATTGAATTAGATTTCAGCAACATATCAAACTTGTAAATACCCAATCCTATTGAACTATTCAAGATGAAACTATCAAGAGTCTACACGAAAAATATTAAGCATTCACTAGTTCAACCAAGTCATAATGAATGATAACCTCAACCATCAGAACTCCATTATTACAACCCAGAATTATCAAATGAAAGATAATAACAAATCCATTAATTAATAGTGAAATATGAAGTGAATGAAGTGACCCGTGACTAATCCCTCCCAAGCATGCCGTCATCAGTGTTTACCTAAAACACACAAACAATGGCAAGAATGAGTCCACGACTCAGCAAGTACAACAGAATAATATGAAAAAAATACTGAATCAAGAACATAACATTCATAATGTCTGAATATGAAGCAGAATCGTAGAAATCTTATGCGAGAATGGAATGCATGCTCTTCACTTCTGCTTATACCGGTGTAGCCAGTGAACACCCGTCGGTGTTCACTCAGGCCCGCATTATCCAAAATGCGGGGATCCAATGCCCGTATGAAGAATGTTTCATAACGGAGATCCAATTTGCCCACATTGGAATGGTGGGTCTTACGTGTCTATATTGGAATGATGGGTCTTTATTTCCCACTCCCGTGGGTGAAACATGAATGAACGAACGAACGAACGAATATATGAATATGAAAGGCATAATATCAAGAAGCATGGTTTAACATACGTGGAAAGAAACAGAAATCATTGGAAACTACTCATAGACCATAGAAATTTCATATGACAATCATGTTGAGTGAAATCCCTGAATCAGCCCTTAACACAATCTTATTTAATAAACAAGACGGCTGCTAATAGTCGTTAGACTTTCTGGACAGCAGTAATGAAATCAACGTAACTTCTAGACCACAACTCCGAATTGGGTGATCTTTGAACCTATGGAAAGCTGAAAAGAAACCCCACACATCTCTAGGAGATGCAATCCTCCAATTTGGACTCTAACTACACGAAAACTGACGTACAAGCATTGAATAGATTTCTGAAATTAATCGCAGCAGAACAACGATCACCTAATCATGGCAATTTATGAATCTAATTCAATCCAACCAGCGAGGAATCATTCGATACCCTTGAATACACGTGTGCCCGCTGAATTCTTCCGCGAGGTGCTCCTCTCCTCTTCTTCTCCTCTCTTCCTTCCCCTCCTTCTTCTTCCCACGGCCAGCCACAAGCAGCAGGGAATTGTCACCTCGGGAAGACGGTAGCGTGGGGAGGTGAAGCAACAGGAGAGCTTGGCTGGGAGGGAGGTGGAGGCGCAAGGAACCAGGGGGGAGGCCGGCGGCTAGGTGGAGAAGGAGGGAGAGGTGACGGCCAAAGAAAGAAAATGAGGGGGAGGAAGGGGTCGGCTAGGGTTTAGGGGAGAGGGTGCCCCCCTCTCTTGGCCGGTTCAACTTGGGCCTTCTGGGCCAAGGCCCGAGGCTCAGGTTGGCAGATACTTGCGAAAACTCCCTTATTTGGTCTAGTATTCTCTGTTGGATACTTTCTTTGTTAGAATAAATTCGAGGTATTACACAACTCTTATGTCAAAACAGCTCCACACACCCCATTATAAGGAGCCCATAATGGATCATATCTGAACTATTGTTCCAACCCATTAAGTGTGTGACACGATAGGTTCATACGTAATCGGTTGTGACTCAGAAACTCTTTTTCAACCACAAGTCGTTAGCGGTTCCTAGCAGGACATAACGATTCCCAAATACACATAAATAATATATCGGATGAACCGTATGCAATATGATATGCAGCCAGGTCCTTATCACTTACGACCAGCTCGTATCTCCATACAACTTGTTCATATTTAGTCACAACCAGTTCATAACTCCTTACGACTAGTTCGCCAACCAGTTAGTGATCATGTCCGACCAATTTACTACCAGTCTGTATCTCCATACAACTGGTTGGTATCTGGTCGAACTGAATGACCTGCTTCTGTAATCTCCCTTTGCCTCACGATATCTGGTTGAATTCTAAGTGAGATATTTTGTCATCCATGGACTGTTCAATACTTTCTCGATCAAATGACAGATAACTTCGTATGATCGACTCTTCGACCACTAGTGGCACGACCATGCACTTTCTTTATCCGACCATATTGAGGGGCCCAGAGATATTTCTCCTGTTATATTAGGAGGGACAAATCCCATATCCGACCAATCACATCCCTCCGTATGTTTCATAGCATACCCGAAAGCTACCTTTATAACTACGCAGCTACGGAGTAGCGTTTGGCAACCTCTAAGTGTACTATTACACATGTAGGAAACTATGCTGATCTCAGGTCTAAGAATTATACATCATCATTGCTTGAGATCAACTGATGACACCCAAAATCCTAACAATCTCAATAGTATCTCAAGGTGGTTCAATCCAACACCATGTTCTCTAACATCTGTTCACATTATTGATTCTATATCCCTATATCCATGATCGGTGAAATATGATCATCAATCAATACATGTGTTGGTCGATAAGTCACTAGTGTCCCGACTAGTGATATCCAATCAGGGATACATTTAGAATGACATCATATAACTTGAAAAGCTTCACCAATAAGTCATATACTTGTTAATCTTTATAAATGATAATTCATCCAAGGAACATAATAAAATTTATTCTATAACTCACAAACATAGATGTGATACAATCATCTCTATGATTGCCTCTAGGGCTTATCACCAACATGAACGTTTAGTTAAACTTCTTTGCAAGTGTCAGACCCCATGCGTTGAATAACCGAAATCCTTTTGTGTGTACCGTACTAATCCCATGATCAGTAGCTAGTACACACATCTACAACATTGATATACACATCCATATGCAATTACATACAATATGAAACAAATATGGTACATAACTTAAACGATTACATAATTTACATTACAAGGGGTGACCGGCCAAATAAAAGATCAAGTATCAGAAGTTGCAGTGGAAACATAGTAATTTAATTGCAAAAGTCCAGCGGTATGCCCATCCAAACCCTTAGGCAACTGACAAGGACAAAACTCTAGAAAGACCCATCCTCGTAACCCGCCCCCCCCCGCGGTACCGGGAGCAAAGAAGGAGTCTGTAAGATCCCAACTGTGTAAACAGGGTTTGTTCAAATATAATTAAGGTGTAGAAATTAAAACTTTTTCTCACACCTTGAAAACCCCTAAACACTCATGTAATTCTTGTCCAAGAGTTGTGTAATCCAAAAACACAAAGCTCTTGTTGACCAAAAGTCAAACTCATTTTCCAATTATCTTAAATCTTGTGCCAAACATTTGGAAATATTTTTCCTTGGTCCTAAAACTGATGTGGGACCCCTCTGAAAAATATCCCAAGATGTAAAACTTGTTTGATAAATTTTGGAGGTAAAACAAATCCTTGAACAACCTTCATGAATTTCCTGAGAAAAATGCATTGCATAATAACCTCTAGAAATTTTATGCAAGGTTAATCTCATTGTCAGCAAGCTCCAGTTAAAATTTCATCAAATTTGGAGTTCATTTGCTATCTCAAATAATTCTGCTAAGTTTCAGCTGTTAAAAACTAAATTTAAAAGCCTACACTGTTCCTTGGGCTAGCCGCTGTACAAAGCTGGTCCAGCCCAACCATGTCTGCACCCCAACAGACCTCTTCTCCACCTTGAGCAGTTCGTAGCCGTTGGATTAACATCCAACCGCCACGACCTCCTCCGCGGTCAATACCGCCAGGACCTCCTCACATCATCTGGTCATAGCCGTTGGATCAAAGATCCACGGTCATGACCTCCCCTGTCTGTTAAATCTCAAAAACCTCCCACCTTGTTGAGGTCGTAGCCCTTGGATCCAAGATCCATGGCCATGACCTCCCCTCACTGTTAAACTAAGCAAACCTCCCACCTTGTTGAGGTCGTAGCCCTTGGATCCAAGATCCATGGCCATGACCTCCCCTCACTGTTAAACTAAGCAAACCTCCCACCTTGTTGAGGTCGTAGTCGTTGGATCAGATCCAACAGCCCACGACCTCCCTGCGTTATCAAGCGCTCCCAACCTCCCCTATCTCGTGTTGTGCACCGCTGGATTAAAAATCCACGGTCACGACCTCCTCCTTTCCTCGTACGCATCAGACCTCCCCGCGCACGTGAGGTCGTTGCCCTTAGATCTAAATCTAATGGCCATGACCTCCCTTGTGTGTTGCGCAAGCTCAAGACCTCCTTTGCGCCACGCCGAGGCTCGAGACCTCCCTGTCTTGATCACCACCGTTGGATCAAAATCCAAAGGTCTTGACCTCCCTCGCGCTTCACGCAAAGCCTCAGACCTCCCGTTGGTTGTGCGCCCTTGGATTTAAATCCAAAGGCCATGACCTCCCCCTCATGCTCTTAAGTTCATGTGCGGTTAAGACCTCACAGGAGGTCCGCACCGTTGGATGGAGATCCAACGCCTTGGACCTCCTAATCCCATTTTCCCACGTGCGCATACACATTAAGGAAATCGGAGGGCTACGACCTCCCCATCCTTGATCGTGTGGCTGGGACCTCCTCCCAGTCATTTAGGCGTAACGGTTCAAAAACCACATCGGAGGGCCAGGACCTCCCCGTGGGCTTATCCAACGGTCAACATGACCTCCCCTGTTCTTCTCCTTCCTTGGTCACGCATGCGTGTTCCTGAGCGAGGGAGTTAATGCCCAGCCTGTCCACTGTGTACTTATAACAACTCTTTGCTGACCCGCATTAAATGCAGATCAGCCTTCCGCCCTTCCTGTCCACACAGACCTGTCACCATGTCAGCCTCGTGTCTTGTCCAACCCCTTGAACCGAGCCTTGGGCTAAGCTCACCATGAGCTTAACCCCAGCTCGTGTGCCTGCTTCTCCCAAGTATAAAACCCCCATTGGGTTCCTCCCTTAGCTTCTTTGGCACACTTCTAAGCTCTAAGCTTGCACCGTGTCATTTGAGCTTTCCTCTCCTCAGCTCTCTTGGCCGCCATTGTTGAGAAGCTTGAAGCTCCTCGGTGGACAAGGGTCCCTGGAGTTTTCCTCCTTCTTCTCCTTGCTTCCTATTGTGCCCTACCCTCTGGGACCAAGTCCTAACTTGATTTGTTGGGCATTTGCAGAGGGGGACAAAGTGGAGCTTGGAGCTGAAGCTTTGGCCGTGGAGCACCCTTCCTCCCCGGCACCGGTCCTCCCTTCCTTGACCACCTCAGCACCTTAGGACCTCCAGGTACTCCCTGATAGTCCTTTAGCGCTGGGCACCCGCATGTATGAGGTCGCGGAGCTTTTATTTGGGCACACGCTTGAATGGATGTCGCGCGGAGCTTCCCTTTTGCATTTTGGATTTTGCCGTGTGCTTGTCTTCGTTGTCCTCTCGGCTCGCCCGGCGTTCAAAACCGTTCTTGCGCCGTTGAGAGGAGGTCCATTGGGTGCGCATGGTTATTGCGGACCCAACGGTACCATTGGATGTCGCCGGCGAGATCTGTATCGCCGGCGATGACCACATCCTTGAGCTCGGATCTTTGTCGGACAAATCGGCGGCGCTATTGTCGTTTTTAGGACAAAGATCCACCGCGTTAATGCGCTCATCATGTGCTCAAATCATTGAAAACATTGGCATGTCTTAACTGCATTTAATCCTCACCTTGCGCGTATTTAAGACCTCCCGCGCGCGGACCTCCTCGTTGTCCCGCGCGCATTTATCTCTTGTCCAAATTTAAGCACGTGGTCGCGAGCTCTGGGACGTCCATGACCTCCTCCGAGGAGATCTTGAGCGTCCAAGACCTCCCCCTTGCGCTATCGTGGCCGTCCAGACCTCCCTGGAGGTCTGTGACGTTAGGACCTCCCTTTAGGACCTCCCCTAGGTCATCTCAGCCGTTCATGACCTCCCCGGGTAGATCTTGACCGTCAAGGTTCTCCCTCGGATGATCTGGACTATCAAAGTCCTCCCTTGGAACATCTGGACCGTCCAGGACCTCCCATGTGAGGTCCTGACGATGTAGATCTTCCTCGGGGAGATCTTGATAGTTTAGATCTTCCTTTGGAAGATCTCAACCGTTGAGGACCTCCCCCGTGTGATCTGCGCCGCTTATGACCTCCCTTGTCTTTAGGGTTTTTAGAAATTCCAGTGAACTCTTAAGTATAAACTGAAATAAGGTATAACTTTAGAATTTCATATCTTTGTCGTTTTAAATCCAAATGAGGTCATTCAAATTGTGTTAGCTCTGTCTTGAACTTGACTTTAATCCAAAAATGATTGTAAGTTGAGTTCAGCTCCAGAGCACAGTTTTGCCATTAGATTTTAAAACTCACTTTAAATATACACTCAAATTGATGCTTAACTTGTAAAATACATAACTAATGCTCTGTAGATTATTTTTGGGTGAGACCAACTTTGTTGGTTTTCTCCATTAATGAACTCCCTGTGAAAATTAGTTTTGAGCATGTTGCGGTTATAAAAATGAGGACTTGTGCATTATAATTTTGTTCAAGTTCTTGTTTTTGAAAAATTGTAGAAAGTGCATAATAGCTCCAAATGAGGTGAACTCAATTGTGTTATTCATCTAATGAGGTGCTGGTTTTACAGTAAAAATTTCAGCTTCACTTCTATTCTAGAAAATTTTGCGATGAATAGTAACATATTTCTAATTAAGAGGCTGAGCAGAATTGATTTCATCATATCTTTTGCATTAAGAATCCAAATCAATTGGTTCTTGTTGCTAAATTCATGATAAATCATTGTCTTGCTGCTGTAAAATTTTCATAGCATTCGGAGAAGTTTCTCTGTTGCGTCTTTTTGGTTTTTCGTCGTTCTTATCGATTCTTTATCGCTTTTCCGTTAGGCTTCGACATTTGTGGTGATCCCGAGAGTGACCCTCTACCACAACTTGGCCAGCAACAACAAGGCAAGCAGTTTGATCATTTCCATCATTGTCCCATTACTTTAAAGCTTAATATATTGTTTTACTTGTATGTATGCATGCTACTTTGTGTTAAAATATCGCTAGCAAGCCTATAGTTGCATAATCTGTAGGAATTGTTTATCCTCTACTACCATGAGCCTAGGTTAATTGCTGTGGTGGGAGCTCGTTGGATGAGCTCTTATCACTTAGTAGTTTCGATTTAAATTGCTTAGCCATGCTTAGTTATCGGTAGTAATGGGCGATCATCGACTTAGTCGATGGTCTTGATCACTCAAAACTGATTATTACTCCTATATGTCCAGCACTTGTGCTTTGGTTAATTTGTAAAATCAAAAACTGAAAATAAAAGACTGATTTAGACTTGGGCATATTGGATGGATGGTGCGGTTTTTGGAATGTGGTAGTATGCCTGAGTCATTAAAGACCGAGTTACTTGCGCCACCGTTTTGAGCAATTTTTGCGTGCTAACCACACGAGGGGGATATGGGACCTCTCTTGACTAAGTACTTTGGGAGGTGTTAATTATGAGCTGGTCGGTTGGTATGTTTTACAAGAAAATGTGTGTGTGTGGTGTGGGAGGGAGCATTAGCAGACCGGTTAGGCTGTCTAATGTGTCCTTGTCCCCGTGGGATGCGGCTCGTAATTAGCATCGCCCATTGGAAATGTCTCGTAGGACTTAGCCGTGCCGGCATACCAAAGGTAGTGTGCTTAAAGGAAAGGCGGTCTGACGTGTGGGTACATTGGTACACCCCTGCAGGGTTAAAACTATTCGAATAGCCTCGTCCTAGGTTATGGACACGCTCGGATCGCCCGTGAGAACTAGACTATAACCTTTAATTAAAACTTGACATGGTTGGCATGAGCGGGAGTTCATGCTATTGTTGTGGTGACTATTGGGTTAGTCACTTCGAGTTGATCTTGTTGTTGTTACTATGTTATTTATCTCGTTGTTATTTCAACAATTAAAATGCTTTGCCAAACTGCCTTCAATCTATTATGTTATTGCAAATGAAACTTGCTTTATGCTAAAATGAGTCCAAAGCCTCATCCACTTAAATAAAGCTTGCATGTAGCTATTTATAGTTCTGTTATCTCACACGTAAGTCTTGCGGAGTACTTTATGTACTCATCTGCCCGTGGTTGTGGCATTTTTGTGGCTTTTGTTGCAGAGGAAGAAGGTGAGCTCCAAGAGCCTCTCTTCTGTGCTACGTGTTGCAGCTTCTTCGATGTCTAGCTTGGCGGTCCGGTCAGATGCCTAGGGGTTAAGGCACACTGATTGGCTTTGTGTTATAGCCATCTTTATGGCACTTTTGCTTCCGCTGTTATTCTTACTTCTTCTTGTTGTTATTTGGCCAGAAGGCCCCTCTTTTGTAATAACCTATTCCTTATTAATATTAACTTCTGGTTTGTTGCTTATGTACTATGTGTGGTATGGAATTGATACATTCTTTTGTTGTGAGGTATGTATACTGCATTCTGGGGAGTATACATCTCTCGAGACTGGGTTTATTTGGTTGATAATACTAGGGTCAATTGGATGACTAAGTATTATGAGCTTAATAAATCCGGGTGCTCACAGAGTCGTCTAGAATCTGCTCATCCTCATCCTCTGAACAATGATTTAAGCAATATTGAGTATATTGCACACTCAGCAAGACTTGTAGTGTATCGCAAAATTTATATAAATGCATGGCTAACAAGAGATGAGGCTCTATGCTACAAGTTATTTTCAGCATTAAGTAAATTTTATTTTCAATATCAATACGTAGTATTTTGCAACGGAAGTTTAAAGAGTAGTTAAATAAGTAAGGAACAACAAGTATGTAACTTAATAAATAACAAGTCACAACCCTCCTTAGCTGCGATTAACATCTTATTCTCAGCCATAGACATGGTACTCAATTTAAACAACATAAAAAATATCCATCCCAACATTTCCCGATAAAACTATTTTTTGCAAAAATAGAAACTATACCTGATGTGATTGCACTAAGCATGCTTATGACTATGAGCACAGCTATTTAAATAAATTTACACTCTATAGAGGTGTACAACTTTACCCACTGTATACGAATTCTCTAGTTTATCCGGCATCTGTCGATACCATTGCACACAACATTTAGTATGCAGTCTAGAGCACCTAACGAAGACTTTACATCACCTAGTACTAACCTTGCACTAGTCCGACAATGACAACCCCCACTTCAATCTCGGGTACCTCCCATCAAAGTGAGGCATTAACCGTTATATCGAAAGGCTTTGGTCCCAATGCCTCAGTGAAGGGAGCTCCTTCGAGCAAGCCTATCTTGTCATGCTCGTACTACTACGGCCTACCAACATGCAAGGCTAGCCTTCGATGACTTAATGAGCTAAGGCCGTCCCATATCGGTACATATGGTTGTACGCTTAGTCTTAGATTGGTGGTACCGGTGTCCAGTCCTTAATTGACACGAGTGAGGGTCTCCCCCTATCTACATACGAGAAACCCTCTCACATTCATCAGTTCATATTATAACTCGCCCACGTCGTAATCTAGGTTTTTTTATTTTTATACAAAATTAACAAAGGTAACCCCTCTGGACCATCATTTCAAAATTTCGCAAATCATATTCAATATTTCATCCACTTTCAAATTTTAGTAAAGACTAGAGCCCGACTAAGTATTTATGCGATACTTGCATTCAAAAGACCCAATTCGACATCATCTATTGCCTAAACCAAATCCTAATGGCTACAACACTAAGGGTATCAATATTTCAAGGAGGATTATACATTTAATAGGAATTTAGCTAATGATACCCGCAATATAGCAAATTTTACTCAAACATACACGTATGCATAATAGAATTTGCAAAAGAAATACAATAATTGAAATGATGGGATCAACATGGTCAAAAGGGGGTTCTTTCCTTGCTCTGGTATCTGAGAGTATGAGGATGGAGGATCGTTGAAAATTTCGTTCAAGGTATCGACGCTTATTCAAACTGAGCTGAGAGCAAATTAATTATAGAAAAATAATTTCAACAGCAACAAAATCCAAATATTTTTGTATATTCAGATAAAGCATGATTTTAGATGAATTTATAAAAAATATTCATTCAAATTGGGGTTCATATACGAAAGTTATTAACATTTTAAATTTGCTCGGTTTGCAAATCCTAAAAAATAAATAAAAGGGTGACGTCGAAAGCGTATTATCTGAGGTTACACTTTCTAACAGAGAATGCGTATTTTCATCTAAGTTGAAAATGAATTTTCTCATTTTTCCATTTTTTTCAGATTTTATTAGCTTACATGTGGGGCCTACTTGTTAGTTACTCATATTTTTATTTTCTTGATTTTATTTATAAAACAGAGGCGGTCCCACATGTCATAGACTTATTGATTAATTAAATCCTTATTTGATTTAATCCACTTACAGCCGAGGTCCACATGTCAGTCTCTCGGTTTTTAAAACACGTTTTAAAATAGAGAATAGCGAGTGGTCCCACATGTCAATGACACATATTCTAAATATGTTTAAAATTAGATTTTTGTTAACCTTTTCAACCAGTCCCACCTATCATACCCTTATAACACTTAACCACTGTCACTTAGCGCTAACCATCACTTAATCTCGCGGGTCACCAGTTAGAGAGAGGGGGAAGGAAAGAGAGCAGAGGCACGTGCGGCCGAGAGGAAGAGGAGTTCGCCGGCGGTGCTTGAAAATGGAGAGGTGGTGCCATGGCGATGCTAAGGGAGTTGAAGATGGCCGGAGAGGTGGACGAAGACGGCGGCGAGAAGCTTCGGGTCCAACGCGGCGTTGGCGCTTGGGCAAAAGCAGTGGGATTTTGAGGCTTGAATTGGACTCAGGGGCTTTCACATAGCTAGTGGTTGTGGCTCGGGGCCCTAGGGTCGCCTGAGGCGAGCTGGTAGTGATGTACCATGGTAGCGCCATGAGCTTCACTAGCGATTACGATGTAAACGCCCGAAACTACTCAAATTAAAGGATGCTTATACTCTAGTGGCTCACCACAATCACGAGAAAGCTGTTAATGAAGTCATAGAAGGGCTAAGGCGACTTGACGATGCTGAACAGAGGTAGTGGTAGCAAGCTTCATGATGATAGGTCTTCTCGATGGAAATCAACTAAAATGAAGCACATGCGCAGCCTCAGGGGGACTCATAGGTGGGGAAATTGACCTCGGTATGGTCAAGGACTCACCGGAGAGGAGGTGGTGTCGATGGTAGCAATGGAGATAGGAAACTTCACAGTGACAGGTCAGTGTGGGCGAAGAGAGCTGAATGGATTGCATGAGGAGGTTTTGTGAGATGAGGCGATGCTCAAACTGGACACGGAGTGGCCAGTAACTCACCGGGTGTGAGGATCTCCCGCAGTTACCGTATCGTCGGAGATGAAGAAGAAGACACTATTGTAGAGCTAAACTACATTGGAAGGACGGAGAAGTGAGGGGCTGAATGAGTGAGCAAAATGGTGTAGAATGACACACATGTCGAGGGCTTGGCTCACCAGGACACGCTTGAGCTTCAGTGGATCACGTGCACCGGAGCTAGGGACGACGAGGTGTTCCGGGTGATATAGTGGATGAAACTTACCGGCAAAGGAGAAAATGGAAACAACAATTGTGGATTAGCATTTTGGCGCTGACGGAGGGTCATCAAGTAGCGAGACAAAGACGAGAAGGTCGGTGGAAAATTTGTAGGCGGCTCGGGTTTTCACGAGTTTCTCGCGCGGCGATGAGACCCAAGTGGAGCAAAATGGTGGGCAGAGCAGGTGAGACCAGGTGACTCCAGTCCTCTCCCGTGGGCATTCGAGGATGACGATAGCGGCAGCATGGGCGAGTGCCTCTATCGCGCTACAGGGCGGAGGCGACGGGGTTGCACGAGGTGGACAAAGGATGCTGACACGCGGGCTTGGCGTGTCAGTGAGAGAGGGGAGGAGGGTGCTGCGCTAGGCAGTTGCAGGCGTGAGAGGAGATGAGCTGGTGTAGATTTGGCCCAAGGGCGAGTGGGAAATTCAAAATGAGATTTGGATTTTCTAGGAAAAGCTAAGAATTGCCAAAATTTTAATCGCAGTAAACTGGATCCAAAAAATCTAATTTTTTTTGTGGAGGCTCGTGACATAGTATGGTTTCTTGGGTAAATTGTTCATGATTTTGTCTCTTCTGTGTTTTTCTTGAAAATTCTTCCAAGCTGTTGTTTTCATATAATTGCATTAGTTGATTTGATGAAACTTTTCAAAACATGCTCAAATAAAATTTTCCCACAAATAAACATGCTTAAATTTTTATTCCCTCACTCATTTTATTACACTTACCCAAAATGGGATTTTTGGGATGTCACAACAAGTTTTCATACTGACCAAGAAAGTTACATTCAAGGCTATGACACTAATAAAACTGCATGAAACATGTATGATTTAGAAAATGACAAAAATTCTTCAAACCAAGACAAAGTTGAGAAGAACCTTGGTGAAAAAAATTCTAGGTAAACCCCGCAGGATACAAAAATAGACTAGGGACCACATTTGTTTTTTTTTTGAATAATCACAAAAAAAATCCAGGTTAGTGTTGCATCTTGACTCCTACACTTGTTCTCCACCGCTTCTGCTTTCTTTTCTTCTTCCGTATGTCCCACACCCGGCCCAGTGGCCCGACCATCTGCTTCCACCACGCCTCTTGGACCGCATCCACAGTGAGCCTCCGGTACCACCTGCACTCTCGATTGGTCCTCTGGGGCGTCTCGCATCCGTTGTCGGCTGGCTCGCCCTCGGCCTGGCTAATGTAGTGCTTCCCAACGTCACGTGCCTCGTTGGCCGTGTAGAGGAGGAGGCCGAGCACGTAGGCCGCGGTCTTGTGGCCGGTGACGGCCGCTCGATCGAGGCACACGAGGCTGCGCTGCATGTCTTGGGGCGCGAAGACAAGCGCGAGGCCAACGATGAAGTATGCCTCTAGGTTGCCGGCGCCGGCCAGGTAGTTCACGATGGCATGGTAGCGCTCATTGTCTAGGTACTTCATCGCCTCCTCCTGCTCCAGCGCCACGCGCCTCCCCACGGTGCCCTCCTTTGACACCTTTTACATGGCCTTGCAACTCCAATATACACACATATATACAATATTCAAGATTTCAGAATAAATAGTAGTACGCATTTTTGTAGGTATAAATACGTACATACGTGGCTCATAGGCTGAGGAGAGCTCGCGGTCATACGGCCGACGATGTCGACGATGACATCGTGAGGAAGAGAGAAGGTGATCACCGACCTCCTCACGTTGGTACTCGCCGTCATGCTCCGCGTGCTCACCATAGCCGTGATCACTACGTATGTGTTCAATGGTACCGTTAGTAGAGCGATGTGGCCGGGATTCATCTTTCGGTGGCGGATGATCATTCTTATAAAACATGGAGTAACTTCCAACCAAAGCCGGAGACGAAGAGACACATCGTAATGTCGGCACGCAAGATGAAGAAATGCATCACACAGGAGCCGAAGCATTGAGCATATCACAGACGGTTCTAAATTATAACCGTCTGTGATAAATACACATCACAGACAGTTCCAGTAAATAACCGTCTATGATAGCAAATTCAATTCAGAACATGACACATAAATATGTGGCACATAAACATGTATTACTTATTTTTCACCGGTCAGTAATGCCGTCATATCGTTATACCGAGGCTGTTTACATATATAGAAGACAGTAAATAAAAATTCAACCGGTTTTTTTTATATAGCCAAACAGCATGGCCAGTTGCTTCTTACAATGATTAAAATAAGTAGAAACCTAAATAATTTAAGTTTTCCTAGTGGCGGAGGTAGCATGCCATCTCCGTCTTCAAAACTTCGTAGGCGACGTCATCGGCATCGAACAGTTCGGGTTCATCAGCAGACGAAGCACGAAATACATCCACCTGCTGACGTGCTCATTCGAGTGTCTCCCGATGACCCTCTAACTGCTGAATCAAGTCGAATTGAGCCCATAGGCTCTATACCCTTGCTTGAGGGGTCTCGGCAAGGTTGACTTGGTCGCCCGCCGTCTCGATTAAGCAGTCCAAGCGACGGCAAGCCTCCTGGAGATATGAAACGTCGTTGTAGAGGACCAAGTTGACGACAAGGTTAGCTCGCCGAAAGTGGGAGACCGTCCGAAAGACGCGGCGGAGGAAGATGTCAAGACAACGGAAGGTGGCCGTCACCTGCTCCCGCAAATCCTCGAACAGAGGAGGGAGGACACTGTTGGCATAGTGTCCTTCCGCAGCATCCGCCAGCATACGGCCGAAGAGGTGCTTGTAAAGTATGGCCAGATGGCCATCAACACCGGCGATAAGGAAACAGAAGGAGCCATTTCTGCTTTAGAGTATAGAGTGATCGATGTACATGGGGATGATTATGATCTTCGAGGTGGATGATCCTTTTTATAAAACAAGGAATAAATTCGGCGCGTGAGACGAAGAGACACATCGGGGAGCCGAAGCGGCATTGATGTAATGAACAGACGCATCGGCGACAAAGAGACTGATCGGGCCGGGAGCCGAAGTGACATATCACAGACCGTTATTATTAAGAGCTGTCTATGTTAATATCACAAATGTTTATAGTTAAAAACCGTCTGTGAAGTCTGCAATTGTCACAGATGGTTTGTTTTAAGAACGTACCGTTTGTGAAGTATCACAGACGGTTTGTGATACGAACCGTCTATGTTATTAGCTCATCACAGATGGTTCTTAGCGTCTCTAGTAACAGAGATGGCCGTGCTGGTAAAACCGTCTGTGATTACCATGAACACTAACAGTTTTAGAAAACCGTCTCTGATGGGGCGTCCAGTATTAGCCTTTTGTAGTAGTGTTATCTATGGCACTTAACTGCCGGCAATACATCTAACTGCCAGGAAAAAACAACTTATCTAACTGCTGATAATGCATCTAACTGCTGGGGAAACTCTAAGTGTCGGGAAACATCTAACTGTTGTGGAAAACCTAACTGCTGGGGAAAAAACAACTTATCTAGGGCACTTAACTGCCGGGAATCCACATATCTGGCGGAGAATGTCTTTCCTGGCAGCACTTTACCAGGCAGGCAATAAGTGCCGGGGAAACACATTCTCGGCAGATAATTTGCTTTGCAAAGCAGTTTTCTCCGGTAGTTTGATTGCCCTTAATACTATGCCATGGTGTAGTACTGACGCTTTGCCAACTTTATCACAAATCAGATTAATCTGACTTGTGCTCTGATACCACTTGTTTTGGATGAAGTAATGCCGCCTAGTATTGGTGAAAGTGATGAGATTGCTTCATACTGACACCGTGACCACTGACCAAAAAGAGTGTTTCCAAGATTACCCCTGTGGTTATTGTAATCGCTGCCAACTTTGTCGTGGTTGTTTTGGTTTAAATGATTCGTGAACAAGTGGAATAAGAACAACAGCTTTGTTATCTCTAATTATTTCTAAGTCTTCTGGAATTTTATTATGTCTAACTTAGTCACGGTGACCATTGGATTGGATTATATGAATATTGATGTAACATACATTAGACGCAGATCCAATAGATAATGGATAAAGAATGTGACTTATAGTTAAGAAAAATTTGGAATTTTTTTTATTTAATCCTTTTTTATTAATATTTTAAAGTTCATCCCTCGCAAACTTTATTTCCAAATCTAACCCCTTTGGTCACGCCACCACCCGTGACGTGACAAAACAACTTCTTATCACGCCCACGAGGTGGCGTGACCAAAGTCGCCACGCAAGCCCTCGGCATGTATTTGTGCGGCGTGGAGCTTACGTGGCATCTGTCACGCCGGGCCTCATTGCGTGACTAGGTATACTATCACGCCATGAAATTTGGCGTGATAGTGGGACTTCTCTCAGGCGGCCCGGCCCGTTCCTTATTTTTCTGTCTTCTAATACTCGCCGCCTTGCCGTCGCTCCTCGCGCACTGGCAGTTCAACCCTAACCGCTTGGCTGAGGCGCCTCTCTTCCTCCCGTCTTGGCTCCTCCGCCGCCTGCGCTCCTTCTGGCGTCGTTGCGCTCCACCCGCCGCTTCTGCGCTCCCCCGGCCGCCCTCCCGCCCGGCCTCTCCTCCACCTCTCACGCCCGGCCACGACGCTTGGCTCGCCCTCCGCCCTTGCACCGACCTGAGCAATGGCCTCGCCTCCCTTGCCCCGATCTTGGCTTCCTCTCAAGCGCCTCTCGCCCGGCCCGACACCGTCCGCTCGTCCGGCTGCCCAAGCTGTTGGCTTCCTCTGCGCCTCCTGCCGCCCCTAAGGTCTTAAATACTTGTGTGGTGAATGCTTATAACTGTGATTGTTGTTACATAATTTAACTGTGTAGTGTGATTGGTTAGTTCAATTTGTCTCGCATTGTTTAGGTTAGAGTGGGTTATGGACTTATGGGTTATCTATCTAGATTCTAGGTTGCACAATTTCTATTTCTGGTGAGAAGTAGACGAAAAGTCTTGCGACAAGCGCAATCCACAATCATGTGAACTTGTGATGTCTGAGGTGTGAAGGGTGGAATGGTCGTGTATAATTGTCAACAGTTTATACCTCAACATACTATTTACCGTACCTGTTATTGCTATGTTGCATGCTGCAATATAGTTGAGTTTATGCTATATTGGTAAGATTTGAAGGATGTAGCAGTGATTGTGAACTGTTCATATGACATGTCTCGGGTTTTTTTTTGCGCGTCTGAATGTTGTAATGATATATTGTTAGTGAATATATGCATGGCCATTAGAGGACATCCTTGTTTATAAGCATGGATGCTCTAGAATATGTATGTCTATCAACTGTCGTAGTCTTATTCTCTAAAATATACGCATAGTGTAGCTATTACTCCATGCAATGGATTTTCAAGCGAAATAAATCCCATACATTAAACAATCTAGAACTTGATTCTACATGCATGAACCAAAAGCTGTGAAGTCGATCAAACATTCTACAATAAAGGTTGACTTACCTCCTTTACGCATATAAGATTTTACGAGCGAGTAGTTCGTGGCACTCGGCGTGTAGCTCGCATACCAAGAGCGAAGTCTGGGCGTACTCGAGAATGAGCCTGGCGGTCCCAAATCGTGGTTTGGGCGGTCTCGAGAAAAGGATCTCGGCGTACCTAGGAGCGTGGATCGAGGTAGTGTAGAGTCGCACTTTCGAGGCAAGCTCGGCGGTTCCAAACACGTGGTTTGGGCGGTCTCGAAGCAGGATCTCGGCGTGGTGAGCACGAGAGACTCGGGTAGTGTAGGTTTTGGATCTTTTTGCATCTCCTTGTTTCTTGGTGTTATTCGTCCACTGTGTATGGCCTAACACACCTCAAGTCATTGTGAAACGACCCGTCAATTATGCATATGTTTGTACCTTCAAACTGCTAGCATGTCTCAGGAAACTGAGCTTTTGTTATGTCCAATGTTGATTGTGATGGCATGTGGTACTGACTTTGCAATATTTTGTTGGATGTAGATGGACAAAGTTGTACGTGTATTTACTGGTGGGGCCATTAGCCAAACTAGAGGTTCTGTCGACTTCAGCGGCATGGAAGTGACCGTCCTTTTATTTCGCGAATCACCAGATTTTAAAACTCTTGTGACTAGGATTAAGTCGACATTTGGATGGGATGAGCCCGGGGTCGTTGTCGGAAGCCTTTTTGGTGCCAATCCTGTCCGCCGATGATTGGGACATGTACAAGGAAATTGTGCATGCATCTCAGGTCCGGGCGTTGGAGGTGGCAGTGGAAAGGACAATCGTTGTTGAGGATTTGCCAGACAATTTGGATGTGGTGAATGGCAACACGGAGGAACAAGACCCCGCTGCCCATCATTCACGAGCCCCCCCAATGGAAGAGCGACCTTCCGAAGAGTTCGTTAGCGTGAGTCGTACTAACCATGGCCCCCTGTCGGTGGATCTGCTTATATCTTCCCCGCAACGTGTTATTGACCCTATGACTGATTTTAACGGCGCTGTAATGAGCAACGAGCTTGAGGAGGAGTTGTTTCACAATGGAACAACCCGTGAAGAGGAGTCTGACGAAGGATGGAGCTCGACCGAAGATGAGGCTCCCGCACCTCTTTTCTCCTCAGAGAAAGACAGGGTTCTTTGCAGTGTAATGGGTGAGGTCCCGTCGGTGCATTCTTTCGATGATGTCAGTATGGTTGATAAGACGGTTTGTGCTAATGGGTTAAGGAGTAGGGACGGCATTGCAGACCCGGAGAATGACATAATACGGAAGAACTTGTTGTTTTCAACCATGGAGGACATGAAGGTTTGGCTGCAAGAATACTCAGTACGGCACCATCGTCCGTTCATAGTGCAACACTCCGAAGTGAACAAAAGGTACACTGTGAGGTGCGAAAGAGGATACAGATGGAAAGTATGGGGCCGCAAAACAAGGGACAACCAATGAAAAATAGCGAATGTGAAGCAGCCTCACACTTGTGGGACTGCACAAGTGTCCGGGGAGCACCTCCAGGCGACCGCAAATTTCATTGCTAGGCGTATTACGGCGATTGTGTCTGTCGATACTAATGTGTCCATCGCCACCCTTATCGAGGTTATCTACGGGTTCATTAAGTACCGTGTGTAGTACGGGAAATCATGGAGGGCAAAGCAGAGAGTGATGCAGTTATTGTGGGGTGATTGGAAGGAGGCTTATGGTTTGCTTCCTCGAATCCTAACCGCTATGCAGGCCAAGAATCCGGGTATGGTGTTTCACCCTTAGCACGGCAACTGTATGGAACTCGATGGAGGGGTTATGAAACATGTCCTTGGGCGGGTGTATTGGTCCTTTGGGCAATGCATAGAGGCCTTTAAACATTGCAGACCTGTCTTATCTGTTGACGCTACATTCTTGACGGGGAAGTACTATGGTGCCTTGATGCTCGCCGTGGGTATTGATCACGGAGGACGGTGATTCCATTAGCATTCGCATTGATGAGGGTGAGAACAATGCAAGCTGGGAATGGTTCTGGATATAGTTCGTCTCGCCTCATTGGGCCTAGATGCGAGTTTGCATCGTCTCGAACGAGCACCGCGGCATTACGAATCTTTGTGAAGAGTAGACTTGAGCGGACACCGGATGTCTTTGCATAGGTGGTGTATCGTCATTTAGCGACTAATTTCTTTAAGCAATGCAGCAGGAAGATCTCACCAAAAATTTCAAAATTTGTTGTGCGGATGCTTGGAGAAGAGAATTCAAGGTCAAGTTAGCGGAGTGAGGGGGGTGACCAACGAGCAGGGGTAAGTCGTGGTTGGGCGAGATCTTGCGCAGAAGGAGAAGTGGGCACA
Source organism: Phyllostachys edulis (assembly GCA_036346405.1). Lineage (NCBI taxonomy): Eukaryota > Viridiplantae > Streptophyta > Magnoliopsida > Poales > Poaceae > Phyllostachys > Phyllostachys edulis. The sequence continues at coordinate 27,576,415 of CM070552.1, forward strand.
GGCATATGATAAAGATGGTCATCGGTATGGAATGATGACAACGAACATCTCGGAGGTGTTCAACAACGTTATTAAGGGCATCCGTGCGATGCCAGTATCTGCTATCTTGGATTACTCATTTCGAAAGACCAACAAGTACTTTGTGGATCGGTGGACCCAAGCAAGGGATGCATTCAGCGCCGGTGAGCGTTGGGGTGCGGTTGCTACCAAGCACCTTGCTATCGTGGAGGCCGAGTCATGCAATCAGGAGGCGGCGCCAAGGTAAGCAACTCCTTTTGCATGTATAATGAATTACATTTCTAAGTTGTTGCAAGAAATCTGGCTTGCTTTGCTATAATGCTATTAAATTGGTAACAATTGCCATTTGATAAACAAGAACACATATTTTTAGATGACATTATTATGGCATATTAATAAGCTCTGAGATCTCTAAACTCTTAAAAGCTATGTCGGGTAGCACCAAAGTGTCTTTGGCATTGAAATTTTGACTAATTAGCTTGGCCACTTGAACAGCATCATTGTTTCAATAGTAGTAAAACTGGTAATACAAAAATGTGAGATGCGGTAATTCTTTTAGCTTCAATGACCAATATCACCCTCAGGAAGAAACCTTTTTTGGCATCTTGAAAATATATGTTCACATCTTTTTCATTTGCAAAGCGCTCAAGTAACCTTTTAGATTCGCGTCTTGAAAATATATATTCATATTCATATCCTTTTCTTTTGCAAAGGCACATCGTTTTCTTATTTGCTAAGAGACACTCTCGGAAGTCGAGCAGAATAAGCGAATAAATGAAGTATCAAACACAATAAAGCTGTCATTGTATTTGTCTTGCGGGATGTGCTCTCCAAAAACAAAGCATATCACTTAAGTGAAGAACAATAAGGAAAAGGAGCAGAAACAACAACGCTCGAAAGGTGAAACCAAACCTCGGGATCGAGCGTCGCTCGGCCATGCTCCTTGACTTCTCAACATAATTCATGATTTGGGATCGAGATTTGCCTTCCTCTTACCCTCATACTTGTAAAACCCCTTTTGAGAGGCTTCACCTGTTGAAAGGCAAGTGGGACACGCTAAGTAGGGATACTTGCAATTACCAAAGACCAGGAGGAAGAAGGTATTTAGCCACCAAGGGGGGCCAAAGAAAAATTGTAAGTGCTATATGATTAGTTTTACCTGTCCTTTTGTCTTCAATCATGAGAGGAATCAGCATTGACTTGTAAACCCTCTCAGGACAGTTTTCAAGGTACTACATGCTAGTGGCTAGAGCAACTCCAAAACCAACCAGATCTGCCAGCCTGGAGGAAAGTTTTTAAATGAAAATGAAGTGTGATTCAATTCCATTTGATTAAGTATAACTTAAGTGAAACGATATGGCAATTCCCATTAGTTAGCATTCCCGTATGAAGCATTGCAATATCTGAGCATGCCATATGCTGCTAAGTAGTGATGAGGACTACAGTTTTCGGATCTCAGTGTTTGGTTGATTCAATGCATGGGGCCCATACTGTCACGCCGTTCGTAGTGGCGTGACAAGACAATCCTGTCACGCCCGGGTAAGTGGCGTGACAGGACTTAGCCCCATTAGCGATGGCCCTTTTTGGCAAGCCATCTGGAACATCAAGCATTTTGGCGTGGCAGCACGTTTTTGCCACGCCGTGCATGGTGGCGTGACAAGAAAGTCCTGTCACGCCTGGGTAAGTGGCGTGACAGGACTTAGCCCCGGCAGCGATGGCCCTTTTTGGTAAGCCCTCTGGAACATCAAGCATTTTGGCGTGGTAGCACGTTTTTGCCACGCCGTGCATGGTGGCGTGACAAGACAGTCCTGTCACGCCCGGGCAAGTGGCGTGACAGGACTTAGCCCTGGCAGCGATGGCCCTTTTTGGCAAGCCCTTTGGAACATCAAGCATTTTGGTGTGGCAGCACATTTTTGCCACGCCGTGCATGGTGGCGTGACAAGACAGTCCTGTCATGCCTGGGCAAGTGGCGTGGCAGTAAGTTAGGTAGATTTAGAGTTTTAGCTATACGTTAGGGTTAGGGTTTTAGGTTTTCAGGTTAAGGGTCAGCGTTAGGGTTTTAGGTTTCTAGGTTCAGGTTCAGGGTTAGGGTTAGAGTTTTAGGTTTTTAGGTTAAGGGTTAGGGTTAGGGTTTTAGGTTTATAGGTTAAGGGTCAGGGTTAGGGTTTTAGGTTAAGGGTTAGGGTTAGGTTTAGGGTAGGGTTAGGGTTAGGGTTTTAGGTTTTTAGGGTTAGGGTTTTAGGTTGAGGTTCAAGGTTAGGGTTAGGGTTTTAGGTTTATAGGTTAAGGATCAGGGTTAGGGTTTTAGATTGAGGGTCAGGGTTAGGTTAAGGGTAAGGGTTAGGGCTTTAGGTTTTTAGGGTAGGGTTAGGGTTAGGGTTTTAGGTTTTTAGGTTCAGGGTTAGGGTTAGGGTTTTAGGTTTAGGTCTAAGCTTAGGGTTTAGGTTTAGGGTTAGACTTTTCAGACCGATAAGACAATACTCTACAAAGCAAGACAGGACTCTGCATGAAATTAACCACACCATGTGCAGTAATAAGACCAAATGAGTCGGTTTCTTGTGATGACAAGACCACAGGGGCAGCTTTTTCGAGAGATAAGACCAAAGGAGACTGACCTTGCGATGACAAAAACGAGCGATGCGACTTTGCTTGCGATGACAAGACCACACGGGCCAGCTTTGCGCGATGATAAGACCAAAAAGTCGACTTTCTTGTGATGACAAGACGAGCGTGCGGTTTTGAAAATGATAAGACCAAAGGAGTCGACTTTCTTGCGACTTAGGGTTTAGGTTTAGGGTTAGACTTTTCGGATCGATAAGATAGCACTCCGCAAAGCAAGACAGGACTCTGCATGAAATTAATCATACCATGCCAACCATGGGGCTTATAAAAGGGGGTTGCAATAAACCCAACACTACACAACACTACACAATAGATACCTAGCTATGGACTCTTCAGCAAACTTCTATGCAAGGATGTTGTAGAAGCAAAAGTGGCTTAAGCAGAAGAGGAAACAACTACAATACCCAGATAAATCAATGAAAGATGCTCCAGTACCACCACGTTTTTCGATCCCGCAGTGTGTGTGTGGCGAACTGGCAGAGATCATTCAGTCCACACACCCAGACACCGCCGCCTGGGCGTACTACATGTGCGGGCACCACCTCGTAAGCGTTTCTTTCGCGCGCATCGATTTTCCTCTCCCAACGTTGAATTCCTTAAATTTTTAACTTCATCCCCACGTAATGGCGGCCGAGATCTGTTGCCACTTCTTCGATGGATCGGCGGCCGAAGAAGTGCGACAAGGCATTCATCCGACAAAAGTACATCTTTGAACTACTCGGTGCGGGCCGAGAACTTCGTGCGGTGGAAACCTTACGTATCGGACCCTGTTGAGGAGGCACCGAAGGAGCCCGGTACTCGCGACAAGGGCAAGGGAAAGGCTCATCTTGGTGAGCCCGCCGCCTAGCGTGTCTGATCGCTGGGCGTAATCCGTATCGACGATGTGAGTTATGAAGAATTTACATCCTTCTTACGATTTTCACTATACGGTGCACTTACATCATGGGATCGCAGGACATGGACGACTTCGACATACCAGCCCGCCGTGGACAGTCCTGCGACAAGGACAAGGGAAAGGCTCACGCGGCTGAGCCCGGCCACCACAGCGTATCTGGTCGCTCGAGCGTAATCCGTATCGACGACGTGAGTTATGAAGAATTTACATCCTTCTTATGATATTCACTATACGATGCACTTACATCATGGAATCGTAGAACATAGATGACTTCGTCACACCAACCCGGCGTGGAAGTATGGCGACAAGGGAAGGGAAGGCTCCTTCGGCCAAAGACCGTGGCGTCGTTAAATAGGACACTCTTTGTCAAATTATCGGTTTGTCGTGCATGATCATATTGTCTGACGGTCATTCCGTAGTAGTCCCCATCCTACCGCCATATTTTTTACTATCCCTAAAGGCATGTATACTTACATGGTTCGGATGCTTGTGTCATGATGTACCGTAGTAGCGGCGAGGATGACTAAAGCAATTAGCGAACCATCATGCCATGGGACTACGATGTAACGATGCTACGTCGCGGACTCTAATGTAGTTACGGTTCCGTGTCTCTGCTAAGCCATCAAAGCAAGCCTATATTGCAAGTATGCCTCTTCTAGTGGAATCCCGAGAAAGAACCATTCACACCGACATCGAATCCTCCATGTTTTAGGGCATCTTCATAATCTGTGGCGTTCTCGGCCCTTGCGAGTTTGCTTGGGCGACATCCTCAAGGTTACACCTAGTCCGATATGCTTATCTATCATCTTTTCTCGAGCGAATAAAATTATACAAAAATTACGAAGCAACAACACTCTGACGAAAGGCTTATCAATCATCCTTTCTCCGAGCGAATATCACTTACCTTTCTACTTACAACTCATTCTGGATCATTTGGATAACCGACCCTCACGGGTTTTCGGATCGGCGTGATAACACTCTCGTCTTTCTTTGCGAGTAATGTCTTTTCGTTACGAAAAATTTGGCGAAGCGATCGAGTTATCCTCGCGCAAAGCTGTCCGTCTTGTCTTGTCAACTGCGCTATTTGTCTCCTTTAGCCTTGTCCTTTGCAATCTTTGCCGCCGTGTGGTCTTGTCACTATGCAAAAGCTGCCCCGTCCGGTCTTCTCATTGCGCACGGCTATCTCTTTTGGTGTTGTCACTGCGCAAAGCTGCCCCGTTTGATCTTATCTCTGCGCAAAGCAGACAGCCCCGTTAGGTCTTGTCATCTACAACCTAACACATTACCCCGTCAGGTCTTGACTTCCCCCCGCGGGCTGTAAAATGTGCGCCCCACGCTCCGGAAGGACCACTCGATCTTTCAAACCATAGGAAGAAGAACCTTCTCCGTCATACACTAACATACCATGGCAGACACCCAGGGACCAGTCCAACCGGGGTCGCCGAAGCAAGACCTTCTCCTGGAAAGAAGGGAGAACTTCGGCCCTAACAACCGGTTGGTGCCGAACAAGCGTGCCCAACCTAAGTGGCCGAAATGCAGACACGGGGAGGACGCTATCGTGCAGGTCATAGACGGCCCTTTCGATGGCGGACGACGTTTCTTCTGATACCCATACTCTGAGGTAAATAGTTTTGTTCATGTTACTTACTGCTAATACATCCTCCATACTAACTGTCCCTTACAGCAGATGGCGAAATGCAACTTTACCCGCTGGATCGATCCTCCCTATGAACGACATGTTGCGATGCACGTGGATATATTGTGGAACCGAATCTTTGATTTGGAGGCGCAAATTGAAGATCTCAAAGAGCAAAATGATGACCTCCGCCAATAGATGCAGCGCAAGAGGGGCAACGAGGAGGTCGTGAACATAGGAAGTTCCTATGATCCCACATGCTGCTGCGCCAACCCTAGCTGCATATGTGCGTGCCATTACAACGACGGCCAGCCACGTCCGAGGCGCCCAGCTGGAGAATACTCTATGTGGGTAGTACGAGGCACCTTTCCGTACTAGTTCCCGGAAGGTCTAATTTATTTTCATTAAAAAAAGCGCATATGTATCGTAGGAGAAATTTGGTTTATTGCATCGTGCATGATGTTGTTTCTTATGCATGTAACCAAACCCAATGCGCCATGTTATTCCAAGCTTTGTTATGAAGTCTATCTTAATTCGCAACTTTAAATCTCGTCGTCTTTTCGCTTTCAATTCTTCGCGTAGTAAGGCATCCAACAACATGACAAAAACGAGTTCCGGAAGTTTACGGTTTGGTCTACAACCACAAACCTATGATTCTAATAGGATGTCTACGCACCACCTATCATTCTACTAGGATGTCTACGATCTTTCATCAGCAGTACTGTCTAGCATATGTGTATAATTGTGCCTCATGTTGTACCACACAATCCACATATTACTCTCTTTTTTTCAGGATGCATTATGTATCACTTCTGGGACACATCCTGAAAATATTGTAAAATGTCTAAGGTTTTCAAAGAACAAAAAGATTACAGGTCCATATATCTATTTACTCTCAGTTAAAAAGGATGATGTTATATTTGGTTACGTAGAGAGGTCTCTATTTTCAAGTTGTGAATTGTTAAATGTTATATGTACATGACGTTATGTATCACCGTATCTTCAATTGTTTTTGATATTTCAAAACGAAGTACTTGTTGGCTACAAATCTATAAATCCAAATGTAATCCAAACAAACTGGAATAGCCCCTGTCACGCCGTGATAAATGACGTGACAATTGCGATCTGTCACGCCAAGCAAGAAGGCGTGACAATCGGGCTTTGTCACGCTAAACAAAAAGGCGTGACAGGTGCTCATAAACCCTCAAAATTTGGCTTGTTGGCTTGGTGAGGGCTTGTGTGGCACCTTTGGCCACGCCGCCACTGGTGGCGTGACAGTTTGATTTGGTCACGCCATGGGAGGTGGCATGACCAAAAGAGTCAGATTTGGAAATAAAATTGACGAGGGATTAACTTTAAAATATAATTAAAAAAGGATTAAATAATAAAAAAATTCAAAATTTTGTTATCTTACTACGAATAGACAACCCAACAATATTTACACGGACATACATTAGACGCAGATCCAATGGATAATGGACAAAGAATATGAGTTATGGTTAAGAAAAATTCGATCATCTTATGAATAGACAACCCAACAATTTTTTGCTTCCGCGTAAACTCTGCTACGCATGTGAAGTGTTAAGTAAGTACTAAGCAACCTGCTAGCCCGTTAATTAATTACTGTTATAGTTGCATGCGTTGATTGATTGCTCAGGCTGCGGCGGCCGAGTAGTGATCGTATCGTACAGCTGTAGAGTTTCTTTACCGTACAGTACTCGGACACCTGACTAACTGAGATATATATGAAGGGTATGCGCGTACTCGGTCGGCATGTCCTAATTAATCTTTTGCTTGCTTTTCAATGTTGTGAGACCTCGTTGCTATTGACATGTTGGAAGAATTGCACCGGCGAGCTAGCCATTTGGCTAGGAACAGAATCTTCTACCGGCACTCCTCGTCGTCATCGGCGGTGGTGGGCCGGATCGAGTACGCGGGTGAGAAGCCATTGCTGGTTCACCCGACGATTTCGCCCATCTTCAAGAGTTCAACCACGCCGTCCGGTCGGATCACAAGGTTATGGCTTCTGCGGCTGCCCATGACGGCGACGATGGCGACCGGAAAGAGTCGGACAAGAGAAGGGAATTTGCTTTCGGAGGCGTTTCTGCAGCTCGATTCGCGAACTTCGTCGACGGCAGGAAGGCCGCGGGTATTGGAGGAGGGCGTCGTCGACAGGAGCCCGCCGATGCCACACATCTCGTAGATTTAAACCACGCCGTCCGGTCGGATCATATGGTTTATGCGGCTGACGGCGACGGCGGCAGAGGCCGGGAGAAGAAGTCTAGAGTGCGTAGTCACGTGCACGCGGCGCCGGAAAGGAGAGACGTTGCTTTCGGAGGAGTTGACGCGGAATCATCGGTCAACGTCGCCGGCGTCGGCGTTGTCGGCCGGAAGGTCGGTGATGGAGCGCACCGGCGAGCGCGCGCGCCGGAGAGAAGGGAAGTGCAGGACGACATCTTCGGCGACGAGAACCGGCGGATCAAGACGGACATCAAAGCGCATGGTCAGCTGCCCGCGCCGGGAAGCGGCAAAGCCTACGCCGGCGATCAAGAAGCCGCCTCGACTTCTTCTCCGAAACCTTTCGGGAATCCCATCTTACCCCGCCACCCGAAGCCGGCCGAGGCCGCGGCGCCCTCGGCCTTCGCCGGTCACCCTCGGCAGGAAGACGGCGGCGTCGATCTCTACCGCCTGGGCTTGGAGGCAGCCATGGCGATGGACGACGAGACTATACTATCGGAGGTGGCGAGGCACGTCGGTGTAGAGGTCCACCAGCAGCAGCAGCAGAGGCCGCAGCGGCGGCCGACACGGCAGAAGAAAGCCCCGGCCGCGATGAGGGCGCCCGCGTTCACCCTCCGGCTCTCCGACGAGGAGGCAATTGAGGACGTGGCGGCTGTCTCTCTCGTCAAGGACGTCAACGCGGAGGCGGCACCGGTTTCACGCGGTGGGAAACGTCGCCGACGCCGAGACTGATACGCACTGTGGTACAACTGTTCTTCCACCGGTCGTACGTACGTACAGGCGTGTACAGCACTACAGCTCTATGTGCTCTGCCATTGTGTAGTTATCAGATTGTACTTTTTATATGTTTGCTTTTGTTCGAGCTGGACGTACCTGTTGCCGTTCTCCTCTTGGAAATCTCAGTCTTATATTGTGGAAGAAATTGTCCTGTTACAGTAAGCCTTGTGTAACGAGAAATATCGAGTAGTGTGCCGTGGCTGAGTTTATAGACTCAGGAGTCAGGACTGCCGTGCCAAACAAGCACTATCGCAGATCCAACAATACATGGTACATTAGGATTCGGCTATAACCAAACCAACAATTACATGGATTTTACAGTTGTATAAAGATCTACAAAATCAACTACTATATGCAGATTATATGCGGATATAATTAGGGAAACAGTACTAAGCATATGTCCGGATGAAATCAGACACCCCATGAGCCACCTGTCTTTTTTCTCCATTTAATAGTCCCATCAGCCATCTGTCATTTTTCTTCATTTAATAGTCCCACCACTGGTTGCTTTTACGGGTGGACACGTCGGTGACCTTCTTCTTTTCAATCCTTGGTCCCCGAAAAATCGAATCAAAATGAAACCACTATGCCCTAGGCTCCCCATCTTCTTCCTTTTGGTTTCCTTCATCGAATCTCTCCCGATGATTAGCTTCTGTTCTTGGCCGAAGCTTTGCTCTTGGCTAGGACTCGTACTCTACTGCCAGTGCATCGCCCTCACGCCGCTCGGCTCGCCGGTGTTTCCCCTAGCTTGGCCCTCCCGCGAGCCCCTATACTTGGTCCGCCCGGCCTGCGCTACCTTGCGGCTTGCATGAAACCACTACGCCCTAGGCTCCCCATCTTCTTTCTTTTGGTTTCCTTCACCGAATTTCTCCTGATGATTTGCTTCGGTTCTTGGCCGAAGCTTTGCTCCTGGCTTGGCAGTACTCTCTTCCGGGCGTGCCGCCTCGCTTCCTTCGGCTCGCCAAGCATTTCCCGGCTTAGCCTCCATGAGCCCCTGTACTTGGTCCGTCTGGCCTGCGCTCCCCTGCGACTTGCGCTTGCTTGTTGGCGTGCTGTCGGCCAGCGTCCACCCGCGCACTACGAGGCGTGGTAGCTCGTGTCGCACATCGCCGTCGCCGTCGCGAAGTTCGAGTCCGCCTCCGCCACTACCGTCGGGTCGGGACCCAAAATATGCAATTCTGGACCCTCTGTGTATAATGCACTAGTCCAGGATCACGCTAGTGTACACAGTGGCAACATCAGTGAAATATCATTTCCATATACAAAGATAACTAATAAAAAGGCAAATAACAATAAACATCAGAGTAAAGACCTTATGGTCAAAGCTTACAATTAATGCTTCAGAGGGGCAAATAGCTCAATGAAGGCTGCGGTAACAAGCAGAATAACCCGGTGATGCCCATCCATATGCCCAAAGGTAATCGGCTGGGGTGCGCGACCTAGTTCTCCACGATCCTTGAAGTAGACCTTGTTGGCTGACGATTCCTTCATCTCTGCTTGATTTATTAAAGCAAGCATGAATACACACCGTACCCGCAAGTCATACCACAGAAATGCAATTATAGATGCAGGCTTATTCCAAAGGAATGGCTTCTGTGGTTCTTTTGCAGAAATACGACATTTGCAATTGAATACAAATAATAGATTGAAAGCATAATTCCAAACAAATAGACAATAATAAGTTTTATCATTTGTTTTCACAAGGACACATAGCCTAATCAAGTTATTCACACAGCTGCATAAGTTATCTCACACAGCTGCCCATCCCAAGTTTTATGAAAATCTACCCCTCGTGTGAAATCCCCGAGCATGTCCATGATCATGACGCGCTATTGAATAGATTGTTTAACACTCTGCAGAGTTTGTACACTTTACCCACAAGATGCAATCAACTGGATCAGAGTTGATCACAACAAAACCTTTCAGAAACTTTATCTCAACATTGACACTCCCGATGTTCTTACAAGCCACCAAACAGCCCCACACAGGAAACCGGTCTGACACACATCGTTGGACAGGGACACGGCGAACCGCCCCGTGATGTGACTACTTGGTAGCACACCTCCACCCATGCAACACAACCTAACCTGCAACCTGAGTAATCAATGTCAAGACTCCATAACTTACTAAGTTAGGCCCGTCCCATACCAGGCATGTGGTTGTATGAGAGGCTCAGTTCAATGGCGCACAAAGTTAAGTCCTCAATTGACCAAGGCAAGACTTCCAATTAAACTACAAATCCCTATGCACACAGGTTATTAAGCCCACGCACATAGCTCTACAAAAATATCACACAGTATCCACTACATGCCTTGGTCTAAATCCTTTCCCACCCTGTTGGTTAAGTGCAACATATGCCATCAACGAGTAATAGCACACAGTGCACACAGTTTTTATCACATAGTTCCATAGTCACTCAGTCAAGTTTATAGTTGCAACTTACATGAGATGATGACTCGTAGCATGGCTAAGCAATCTAATCGCATCTAACCATCCAACGTTGGTAATACAATAGCACCAACTAAATAAACAAAACTAGGGTGATAAAATATTATGGCATACAATTAGACAAGGAGGTCATAACAAATTGGATATTAACTAATCCCAAAAACATTGAAATAAATAATTAAAGTAAATGCAATAATTTGAATCAAAATAACTTTTGAAAACTGGGTTCAATATGATCAAAGGTATAACTTGCCTTGCTATAGCAATGATAATCTTATTTATCTTTGATCCTCTGCTTCCTTGATCTTCAGCTCCTTCTTGATCAGCACTTCTCGTAGTATCCATGTCTACTCGCAAATAAGCAAATAAACGAAAAAAAAATAAAAAACAGAAAGCAAACAAACTCCAAACATAAAATAATAATCTTAGATAAATGGATCTTGAATTTATATAAATTTTGGAATTTGAATGGACTGAATCGGAGTTCGGATGCAAAAGTTATGAGCTTTGGAAGATTGAAATCACATAAAATCATGAAAATCACAATTTATGGATTTACTGGAACTACTTTTCTAAAGGAAAATGTAATTATGATGTCGGGCTGACATCAGCAAGAATTATCAGCCGAAGAGATAAAAAGAAATAGAATTTATCAAGTGGGACCCACTGGTCATAGGTTCGGCTCATGTGGACTGAGTTTATGGATTTTTGGATCTGGGTGGACCTTGGATGCACCACATGGCGCTGACACCGATGGTGACGAGGACGCCACCTGGGCCGAAGGGGTGATGTGGCTGCTTAGTTGGCAATGAGGTGGCAAGGGAGGAACAACAGAGAAGAAAGGTGCGGCCATGGCGTCACGGCGATGTATAGGTTCTCGGGCGATGGGCAGGGCGTCACGTCGTAGAACACGTCGATGCGATCCCGCAGGCGAAGACGGCACAGGCGGAGATGGACCAATGGTGGCGAATTTCGGTGATGAAGTCCTTCGGTGGTAGCTTCGGATTTTGATGGATTGCGGTGCAACCAGGACGAGATCGGAGCAACCAAGTTAGGGCTTTCGAAGAGGAGCACGGGACACACAATATGATGCGGACGGGCCCCTTTTATTGCACCGGATGAGGAAGTTCATGAGGAGGCCGACACGGCTGCGGCACGGGAAGAACTGGGACTCTAGAGTCCAACACGCAAGAAGAAGAACAGTGGAAGGGCCACCGGTCAGAGAAATGTCGAGGCAAAAGGAAAGAAAGCGGGTCGGCGCTGGGCTTTGATTGGCGTGGAAGGGCAAGCCAAGGCAGGCTCTCGGCCGGGTTGCACGCACGGGAGAAAAGAAAAGGGAGCGGCCTGCTCGGGTTGGGCTGCGCACAAGGAGAAAGAAGCGGCGGGCCGGCCTTTGGCTCAGCTGAGCACCCACAGGGAGGGCAAGGAAATGTGGCCCGGACTGAGCTGAAAGGAAAATGGGCACAGGCTGCGGCTGCTCCCGCACACGCACAGGAAAGCAACAGCGGGCCAGACCGAAGGAGAAAGGAAAGGTGGGCCGGGAAGCTAAGCTTGGCTGAGAGAAATAGGGGCAGGCTGAGGCGGGAGAATCGGCCCGAAGGCTTAATCTGAGATTTGAAATACTTTTCCTTTTTAGAAAAATAGCCGGAAGCACAAATAGCAAATAGAAAATAGCAAATGCACTCGGAAAAATTCTAAAAAAATCTAGAAAATACATCCAAGCACATAAAACCCAAATAAAATAGTTTTGATAATAGTTGATGTTGAGATTAATCATGTTAAATTGTTTTTGATTTATGAAAGTTCAAATTAAGCTTTACTAATTCAAATAAAACCAAATGGTGAATTTTCTCCCTACTAACTATTCAAAAGATTTTTGAAAAGCCAAATTTTGGGACGTTACAAACCTCCCCCTTAAAGGAATCTCGTCCCTGAGATTCAGGCTGGCTATAGAATAGGTTAAAGAACTTAGCCTTCGAGTTCTCTTCTAACTTTCAAACTGATTTGACTTTGACAGAACTGCTCTTCTGTACACTTACGGAACAACGTCTTGCTTCATGTTGAACTTCTCACTTCAACGGAAACTTGACAGACTGGCTCTTGGCACGAAGGACATCTTGAAACTCGATTGCTTATGACAAGGTTGCTTGATCAGTGCTCAAAGACACTTCTAGAGTTGAGGAAATCCTGCTGCTAACTGGCAACTCGGGTTGACAAACTAACTCTTCTTCTAAGCTTCGGGAACTGAACAAACTGACACATCTCTGTCTCCTCTGTCGTACAATCCTTAACACAGATCTTTAATAGGTAGCCTGACGATAGACATGAATGCGGGGTGATAATTTGTATAATCTGCATAACCTGTGTAGCTTTTCTGCTTGAACTAAGCTACTTATAATCCCTTTAGGATTAAAGACACTTGGCCCTCTACTTCACGGTTAAAGCAAAATCCACATTCTTTGCGAGCTGATTTGCTTCTAGCTGAGCAATGACTTACACGATCACCCACTGTGAACTTCAGATGGTGATAACTATGAACTGGCTGACAACTGGGGTTGTAGGGGAACTCTGCACAGAACACTTACTTGCTCGACCTGGTACTATGAGTTAAGATACAACCTTTTCTTTTACGTCTACGGTTCGGGCAAGATGTGATCTTGGCGAAATGAGCATCCAAGGCTTCATAGGCACTCTGTCGCTGACACGAGGTAAACTGGGATCCTCGGTCTAATGCTAACTTTTCTGACACATCGTGCAAACTGATCATCCCTATCGATCTGGCACTATAACCAAATTCTGACGAATACCATCTCTGTTGTATACAACCTCTGGTGTATACCACTCTGCTAGACAGTCTCCCAACTTGGTGATATTAATAGGAATGAAATGGCAAATCTTTCTGACAGCTTATTAACCTTCACCTTTCGAGAAATTATGTTCCTATTGGATCCTGGGAAATCCCATGTCTAAATTCTCAGGGCTAGAGGTACTCTGACTGGCCTCTGACTTGTTGGTTGGCTTTCTGACATTCCAAACTCAGGGTAACCCATTCCGTGATTTTTCGCTTTTAAGTGGGATCATCACAATTCAACTTCGAGCTCTTTGCACACCTTTGTACTTTTAGAGAAAACGGAAGGCTTGCACATAGATGTCGGTTCGAGCCTCAACTACTTGAGTTTCTTGTGGTCAAATACGCAGACATACTCAATGTTTCACGGATCATTTGTTAGCCTTCAATGGATTCTAAGGCTAAACCTTGCCTTACGTGAGGACTAATTTCCTTGACATAACTGTCATCTCACTGTCCTGTCGACAGTGATGTCTAACATCTGTTTGAACTCTAGGGTTCAACAAATATCCTCTTGCACTGACTCAAGACTCAACTTCTGACTTTCCTAAGTAACTTTAGCTGACTGAACAATAGATTATTGCGATAGCTTTTTTTGAGATTCTCACTGATTCAGTTCACTTCTGGCGATCTGGGCGAACTTGCTCTTTTACAATGATGAGGGGTCTTGGCTTTCTTGAAACGACTGTCTCGCTGATCTTCAACTAACACTGACTTGCTCACAGATGATTCTGGGGAAAACTGAAATTCTTACTCAAAACTCAACAAGCTGATTCTGAGGTTCTAAAGATTAGCTCATAAATTGAAATCCTCGCACATCCTTGTGCTACCATTTCGCATATCAAACAACACTGATAGTAGCTAAGATGATGAGCTTGAATTGACACTGACTTTATGTCAAAGACAAACTTGACTTCTGATACGATTGTACGTTGTATAGATCACTTGCAATGATCAATGCATATTCCCTTGCGGATATGAACATTATCCAATGGTTAGATCTTTCAATCATTTACTGTTATCCCACTGCTATGCAAAATGATGAGTTGGGATCCAACATCACGTTCCCTAATTACAGCTCTATGACCTTCAAACAACATGACTCAACGTCTGATTACTCAATTTGCAAAGGCAGACGCTTAGAAAGGTATCCGATGATTTATAATCCAACAATTCTTTTCCTTCGCAACTAGCATACAAAGATGTCCACCTTTTTGCTCTTTTAGCATAAGGGAATATTACAATGATTCTCTGACTTTACTGCCACAAACGGAAACATGGTGCTACATAATCTGGTATCACCAATCTTTGCTTCCTTGGTAACATCATGATCCAAACGTCTCTTCTTTGACTGCTTCGGACACACGGATACGGCTGCATTACCACTTGCTCTGGGTGTTACCATCTTGACTGACACGACTTCTGGCATTCTTGCATCTGGAGTGAGCGGCTGGTTTCTCTGAGGGTATTGGCTGACGTAGTGACCTTTTCCACGACAATTGTAGCATAAACGTGTCGAATCTTGCGACTTTTCTGACGAGACTATGGCAGAATGACTATCCTTCTTGAAGGTTGAAGCTTGTCGCTTTGCAGGGCACTTCTTGGCATAGTGGCCTTGCTTGCCACACTCGAATCAACCTCCTGACAATACTGGCTTGCTTCTCTTTTGAGGTGAGTTGCCAAGGTCAATATTCTGCTCTTGTGATTCTTCAGCTGTCATATCTTGTACTAACAACGGTTTGCCTTCTCTTGCTAATGTTCTAACAGCGGCTCGGAAGCTTTCTCGCTGACATCGTGTTGCAGAAATCAACACTGAATACATAGGCACTGACTCAGACGATGATCATCGCCTTGACATAAGAAACATGTGATCTTGCTCATTATGCATTCTCCATCGGAATGGTTTCCTTCACAACTAGAACAATTGATATTGTGCTCATCAGCGCTATGGCCTATTTCTCTACAACGGGTACTTGCACGATCCTCTGGCTTGTCTGGTTGGCAGCACTTTAGATGGCAATGGCTAGTTTTGGTGTAGGATATCGGGATCTCAGGTTTCCCTTGATCACTCTTGATTGATGTCGCATGCTGTTGACGAAAAGCAGCGGTGAACTCTGACCAGGTGATGGTCTGCTTGTCCTGATAGGTGGCGCGAAATTTTTCCCACCAATCCTATACAACTCCTTCTAATTGATGAGCAGCATAGAAAACTTTCTCGTTATTGTTGCATTGTACGACAGTTAGCTTTTCTTCTATGGTGTGAATCCAAGACTCTCCATTCTTGAGCTTGTCTGATCCTTTAAGGACAGGCGGCTTGGTCCTCATGAACATTACAAACTTGAACTGAGGGCGTGCCGTTTGGATGGCAACGAACTGTGCATTACTACAAGCATTGGTACTGTCTAATGGTTGCATCATCAACGCATGGGCTAACTCTAGAGGCGTGAAGCGGCTCGGGTCTGAGTGTCACTACCGCTTTGGAGATAGTTGTTGGTTATCGTCGCTCTAATCTTGACACGGGCGGCGGTGCGACGGCTTGCTTGATTATTGAGATCCATCAAATTGACTAAGGTAGCGGTGGTGCGGTTTCTTTGGGTCATCATGTTGTTCATATTACGCATCATCGCGTTCATGAATTGGGTGCGAGCTACGAGAATTGTTCCATATTTGGATCGCCACTCGATCTTGGCAACTATCCTTTGGGGTTGATAAGATCTGGTGGCATAGACTGTCTCAAGATTCTTGACAAATTAAACTTCTTGGGGTTCTCCAAGCTATTTGGTGACTAGGGCTAATAGATAAGAGGAAAAGCATAAGGTAAGGAAGACAATCTACTAAGGGGGCAGGTTTAACCCAAGGAAACCAAGGAGCAGAAATAGCGGAGAGCTATTAAGAAGCACAAAACTCACAAGCAAACAACACAGACCAAAGAAAACGAAAATCTAATCGTCTAGTCGATTAAGCTCTAACTTCACTAAGTGACTTGGCTCAACCTACGGGAGGAACCAATCGCTGATTTATCCTATATGGCTGGTCTGAAGAAAGCTTGAACTGGTCATGGTCTTCATCAAACGTCGACTGCTTGCGATCCCTGCAGGTGAAGATTGGAGAAGGCAGGGCGATGTACAACTTCTTCTTTGTCTTCAATTCTTGCGATGAACTTGTCTTGAACACTTAGGGGGATATTGATACGTTGTTGCTGGTTGCACGGTCTTCAAAGAGTTGTTGAAACTGCTTTTGGGCATCCACCAAGACATTGGGTAACGACAACTATAGAAGTTATGAGGGAAGCGAGTCCGATTTGATACTCAAAATGGTGAGGAAGAATATAGATGAGAAATGAATAGAATAGAAGAGTATAGAAGCTAGACAAGATGAGAATAGCACATCATTGAGGTTTTTCCATTTGTAAAATAAGTTTTGAAGTTTTCCTTAATCAACGGCCATTCTAACTAAGGTCACGACCTATAGTCGATATGGCTCTGATACCACCTCTGTCGGGACCCAAAATATACAATTCTGGACCCTTTGTGTATAATGCACTAGTCCAGGATCACGCTAGTGCACACAGTGGCAACATCAGTGAAATATCATTTCCATATACAAAGATAACTAATAAATAGGCAAATAACAATAAACATCAGAGTAAAGACCTTATGGTCAAAGCTTACAATTAATGCTTCAGAGGGGCAAATAGCTCAATGAAGCTGCAGCGGAACGAAACATAATAACTTCAGTGATGCCCATCCATATGCCCACAGGCAATCGACTGGGGTGCGCAACCTAGTTCTCTACGATCCTTGAAGTAGACCTTGTTGGCTGACGATTCCTTCACCTCTGCTTGATTTATTAAAGCAAGCATGAGTACATACCGTACTCGCAAGTCATACCACAGAAATGCAATTATAGATGAAGGCTTATTCCAAAGGAATAGGTTCTGTGGTTCTTTTGCAGAAATGCGACATTTGCAATTGAATACAAATAATAGATTGAAAGCATAATTCAAAACAAATAGACAATAATAAGTTTTATCATTTGTTTTCACAAGGACACATAGCCTAATCAAGTTATTCACACAGCTGCATAAGTTATCTCACACAGCTGTCCCATCCCAAGTTTTATGAAAATCTACCCCTCGTGTGAAATCCCGAGCATGTCCAAGATCATGGCCTTATTCGAATAGATTGTTTAACACTCTCTGAGTTTGTACACTTTACCCACAAGATGCAATCAAGCTGGATCGAGTTGATCACAACAAAACCTTCGAAACTTCATCTCAACATTGACACTCGATATGCTTACAAGCCGCGAACTGACCCCACATAGGAAACGATCGACACACATCGTTGGACAGGGACACGGCGAACCGCCCCGTGATGTGACTACTTGGTAGCACACCTCCACCCATGCAACACAGCCTAACCTACAACCTAAGTAATCAATGTCAAGACTCCATAACTTACTAAGTTAGGCCTGTCCCATACCAGGCATGTGGTTGTACGAGAGGCTCAGTTCAATGGTGCACAAAGTTAAGTCCTTAATTGACCAAGGCAAGACTTCCAATTAAACTACAAATCCATATGCACACAGGTTATTAAGCCCACGCACATAGCTCCACCAAACTTTCACACAGTATCCACCACATGCCCCGGTCTAAATCCTTTCCCACCCTGTTGGTTAAGTGCAACATATGCCATCAACGAGTAATAGCACACAGTGCACACAGCTTTTATCACATAGTTCCATAGTCACTTAGTCAAGTTTATAGTTGCAACTTACATGAGATGATGACTCGTAGCATGGCTAAGCAATCTAATCGCATCTAACCATCCCACGTCGGTAATACAATAGCACCAACTAAATAAACCAAACTAGGGTGACAAAATATTATGGCATACAATTAGACAAGGAGGTCATAACAAATTGGATATTAACTAATCCCAAAAATATTGAAATAAATAATTAAAGTAAATGCAATAATTTGAATCAAAATAACTTTTGAAAACTGGGTTCAATATGATCAAAGGTATAACTTTCCTTGCTATAGCAATGATAATCTTATTTATCTTTGATCTTCTACTTCCTTGATCTGTAGCTCCTTCTTGATCAGCACTTCTCGTAGTATCCATGTCTACTCGCAAATAAGCAAATAAACCAAAACAAATAAATAACAGAAAGCAAACAAACTCCAAAAATAAAATAATAATCTCAGATAAATGGATCTTGAATTTAGATAAATTTAGGAATTTGAATGGACTGAATCGGAGTTCGGATGCAAAAGATATGAGCTTTGGAAGATTGAAATCACATAAAATCATTAAAATCACTATTTATGGATTTACTGGAATTACTTTTCTAAAGGAAAATGTAATTATGATGTCGGGCTGACATCAGCAAGAATTATCAGCCGAAGAGATAAAAAGAAATAGAATTTATCAAGTGGGACCCACTGGTCATAGGTTCGGCTCATGTGGACTGAGTTTATGGATTTTTGGATCTGGGTGGACCTTGGATGCACCACATGGCGCTGACACCGATGGTGACGAGGACGCCACCTGGGCCGAAGGGGTGATGTGACTGCTTAGTTGGCAATGAGGTGGCAAGGGAGGAACAACAGAGAAGAAAGGTGCGGCCATGGTCGGCGACTGAAGGAGACGGCGGCGAGGGCTAACGACGGCAAGAGGGACTCGAAGAAGTACCAAAACAGAATCCTGGAAGCAACGTGGTGCCCTAGGTGGTGATTGCTTGGCTCCAGCGACGGCGATGTGACGACGGCAAGGACTTAGGCGGCGGCGAGGTACACAGGCACGGCGACGAAGGCGAACTAGAGCCGTCCGAGGCACACGGAGGTGAGCACCGGGTTGGCGAAGGCACGAGGAACTCTCTGATGTGGACAATGCGACCAAAGGACGACGAGGGTGATGACGCATCGAGGTTGACCGACGACGGAGTAGATGGCCGACAGCGACGAATCGGTGACGGGGAAGCAACAAAGAGATGGGGAATCAGACGAGGAAGGCAAGGGACACAGGATGACACGCACAAAAGAGCTAGGGCTCTCACCGGCGTGGAGATCGACAACAGTGGCGCGGCCGGTTGTCGGGAAGACGAAGGTGACGGCGATGTAGAGGTTCTCGGGCGATGGGCAGGGTGTCACGGCGTAGAACACGTCGATGTGATCCTGTAGGCGAAGACGGCACGGGCGGAGATGGACCAACGGTGGCGAATTTCGGTGATGAAGTCCTTCGGTGGTAGCTTCGGATTTTGATGGATTGCGGTGCAACCAGGACGAGATCGGAGCAACCAAGTTAGGGCTTTCAAAGAGGAGCACGGGACGCACAATATGACGCGGATGGGCCCCTTTTATTGCACCGGATGAGGAAGTTCATGAGGAGGCCGACACGGCTGCGGCACGGGAAGAACTGGGACTCTAGAGTCCAACACGCAAGAAGAAGAACAGTGGAAGGGCCACCGGTTAGAGAAATGTCGAGGCAAATGGAAAGAAAGTGGGTCGGCGCTGGGCTTTGATTGGCGCGGAAGGGCAAGCCAAGGCAGGCTCTCGGTGGGTTACCGACGGAGAAAAAAAAAGGGAAGCGGCTGCTCGGGTTGAAATTGCGCACAAGGAGAAAGAAGCGGCAGGCCGGCCTTTGGCTCGGCTGAGCACCCACACGGGAGGGCAAGGAAATGTGGCCCGGACTGAGCTAAAAGGAAAATGGGCATAGGCTGCGGCTGCTCCCGCACACGCACAGGAAAGCAACGGCGGGCCAGACCGAAGGAGAAAGGAAATGTGGGTCGGGAAGCTAAGCTTGGCTGAGAGAAATAGGGGCAGGCTGAGGCGGGAGAATCGGCCCGAAGGCTTAATCTGAGATTTGAAATACTTTTTTTTTAGAAAAATAGCCGGAAGCACAAATAGCAAATAGAAAATAGCAAATGCACTCGGAAAAATTCTAAAAAAATCTAGAAAATACATCCAAGCACATAAAACCCAAATAAAATAGTTTTGATAATAGCTGATGTTGAGATTAATCATGTTAAATTGTTTTTGATTTATGAAAGTTCCAATTAAGCTTTACTAATTCAAATAAAACCAAATGGTGAATTTTCTCCCTACTAACTATTCAAAAGATTTTTGAAAAGCCAAATTTTGGGACGTTACACGTCGCCTTCTGTCTCGACGAAGTGTCCTATGTAAGCTGGAGCTGCATTGAGCTGCATTTGATTGTTGCTTTCTTTGAACTTTTTTAATGTTGCATACTATTCACGGTGATGTTGCAAGATTTTTTCAACACGTTTTTTTTCCAGATGCTTTGTTTTATTTTATTGATCGAGTTTGTGCTGCGGGACATGTTCGGGATTGCGGGGAGATCGGCCGGGAGGAATTTATGGGGGATTTATGTGCGGGGGAGATCATTGATGCTGTCTGCACATCACGAGCTAGATGTTCGGGTTCGGGAGATGTTCGGGGGAGATTGGGATTGCGATGAGCCAGTTGGGGACGCATCCAACACCGGAGCATTGCGTACGGTGCTAGCGCTCAGACCGTACGTCCGAGCGCTAGTCGCGTCCATATACTTATCCTTTAACAAGCCTGACCTCTTAAATGTCTCAATCTTTTGCTGAATGCTTGTGTTTGTCCTTCATGAGTTGGTTCAGCTGATCCATACATGTTACATTATACATATCAGCTTGGTACATATGATCCATGTTATGTCCTAAGATTCAACAAATGGAGATAGCTTCATTTTCTTGATGTGACCTATACATAGCGGAGATAGTACTACCTTTGTTCTTTTTTATTTGATGTTTTTGACTTTTCACCGTCTCCGATATGCAACTTTGACCGTTATTTTTTATAATTTTACATCAAGATGGACTAATAAAATAATAACATTACAAAAGTATTTTTAATGACAAATCTAACAATATAATTTTCATGTAACCAATTTAGATAGTTTTAAATCTATTGGTGGTTAAACTTTAGAAAGTTTGATGGCATGGATAGGGAAATCGCTACTTGCAGGAAACAAATTCGGAGGGTAGCGGTAGGACCGGTAACCACTGGTTACCGGCTTTTTCGGAATTTTTGGCCAAATTTTTTGATTTGCACAGTTAAATTTCAAAAAAATTCCAGCTAGAATGACCCCAAAAATGTCCAAAATTTTGGGAAATTTCAGCGATAATTTTACCTCCTGCTCATGCATCTTAGAAACTGCTTCCTCTATTGCAGCCTGTTTCAACAAGACCATTCTGTCTCACGCGAAAGTCTCGTAAAGCTATGGGTAGCGGAAGGATTCGTAACAAGGAAAAAGCAGGTCCGACAAAACAAGGAAGGATTCATAGCCAAGGAAGGTACCTTTGTCGTTACGGGCTGCAAGACTCACCCATTAACACAGTTCGGCAAACATCGGGGAGTTGTTCAACTTTGCACTATCTTGGGTTCGGGAGGACCAAGGTGAAATTCCTTCCAAAATCGACCAAGAAGCTCACTAATCGAGAAACTCGGACTGAAATACACGAGGTCGATCAACTACCAAAGGAGATCGACAAAGCTGAAGAAGTTGGGGCACTTAGAATGAATTCTCACACTGGAGGAAAGTCGGACCCTTGAAACAGATTGAAGCAACCAAGGACTCCATCGGCATTTGGGCGTCACCGCACTAAGAACCTTGTGGGTTGAGCGTGCACCACGTCAAGCTAGCATAAAAGCTGTTTGCTTGTTTATCGAAATGGGGAACCTCTCCAACTTTGCTCATCGATGCTATCAATGACTCGAGTCCCTCGACTTGAAGCCTTGAACTGCAAACATGCACTGCGAAGCTCATCATCGAGGCTACCTTAGCAGCGGCACATTTGGGAAACACAGTGTTCGGTCGGTTTGGTGATTAATAGGAAAATAGATGATACCCGCCAGATGTGACTCTCCAATCCAATTAGTATAAATTGGAAAGAAGTTTGTGTATGAAATAAACTATATGTAAATTTGAAAGGAAATAGTGATACTAGCCATTCAATTGTGTAGCCTACTTGGCTAAGTGCCACTCCTTCCCTATAGTCCCTGGCGAAAGTGTAGATCCCTCATTGAAGCGTACAATGCCATTTGCATTTCATCGTCGTCGTCAACATCAATTGTTGCGCACTAATCCACCCCTTGCATAAGCTCATCCTCGATTCTGAGTTTACGCTCCTTCGCATCTCTTCTCTTTTGTTTGCCTTTCCTTACTGCCCTCCTCATCGCATCTCGAACATCTGGCAGCACAACATTGCATGACATGGCATTCCCTGATATGCCACCTAGGTGCTCCCTCAACCTTTCTTCATCCAACAACAGTATCTACACTTGAACCTAGCACCAACTCTCAGCCCATGATTCCAGATATTCTCAATGTTTCCATCATCTATAATTCCTGCAATCAATAACTATCAATGAGTGCTCTACCGAGCGGTAATCAATAACAATCAATAGCCAAATCGACTTGATTTACCTAAATCCTTTGCTGCGGCAGTGCTTACTGCGGCACCCCCGTCAGTGCCACTTCCTCTGTTGCCTCCGCCGTCTGTGCCACCCCACTTGCCACACCCCATCATTCCCACTACCTCTGCTGCTTTCGCCATCGGCGACCGGATTGCTGCCGCGACCATCTATGCCCTGACCCCTGCTGCAAACATCATCCATGCCCCTAGCGAGTGGAGAAGAGAGGAAGAAGATGATAGATAGGGAGAGGAGGAGGCAGTACTCGGGAGGTTGGGAGTCAGGACTCAGGAGCTCACCTCATGGAATGGAGGCACCGCCAACTGAGCTCAGGCCCAGGGAGAGGAGCCACTGTCGAAGCCGCCGCTGAAGGTCCTCACGCCTAGAGACAACAAGCACCACTGACTGAGCTCAGGCCCATGGAGAGGAGCTGTTGCCGAAGCCGTCGCCGAAGGTCCTCACGCTCAAAGACAGCAGGCGCCACCGAAGGAACTCACGGCCAGGGAGAGCAGGCACTGCAGAGGGACCTCACTGCCGAGGAGAATGTGCAGGGCATAGCAGGGAGCACAGAGAGCCTGTGGCGCTGAAGGGATGGACCTCGCGTCCTCGCCTCAGCTCAGTCCGAAGATGCGCCGCCAAAATCGCCTCCATGCACAATCAAATCAGAGTTAGGGCAAAGCAAGAGAAGGGGATAGGAAGATGGAGGTTTTGCTCGGATGGGTTGGGCTGCAATTTCAAATTGGGCCGAAATTATTTGCCCGATACTGTTTCTTACTGGGACCCATCGGTAAGACCGAAATAATTTTGGTGATAATGATTTCACTGGGCATGAATACTCATGAAGTAAAAAAGAACCGATGGAGTACTATTTATTTCTCCAATCTACGTCTATTTATTTGCTTTATTGATTTCTTGCAAACTTGAGCACATAAACAATCTTCCCCCAAAAGAACTAAAGAACATGAGTTATTAAAGTACACCTTGCCATCCCTACTTAAACCCTACTACAAGAAAAGTATCTTCTTTCCTGCCACTTTATTCCTTCTACTTACATGCATGGAGTCTCCAAGTTATATAGCCTTGGTTTAAGAAACAAAACAACCTTAATTTAATCGCTTTTGCTAGCACATAAGTTGTAACATCGCAAAATCCAAATTCTGGGATTATGTAGTTTAAATGCATTAGAAAAATTACTTTGATCATTTGCATATGGAATATACCATGTTGAATTGGGTTTTTGAATTTAAAAGCAAAACTTGAAATACAAACAAATAGGTGGTAAAAAAGGAAATAGATGAAACAAAGTAAAAAATTTTAAAGGAGAGAATTATTTGGGGCATGTTATCCCAGGAACAATTCACCAAAGTCTTTATATGAAATCTTGTTTAGAAAAACAATTACAAAAGCATAAAACAAAAACTTGTATGAATTTTAGAGAAATTCAGATAAAGTATTAATCTTTGAAAATTTTACAGGAGAAATTAAATTAGATCAGGAGCCCACAAAAAAATTTCATTAAATTCCAAAAAAAACCTAACTCTCTCTCTCACCTCTCTCTGACCTGTGGGCCCCGCCCACAGGGTCCTTCGTCCACCTCGCCCTCGCCGTGCCAGCACATGCCCGCGTGTGAGCCCACCGTTTTCCTTGCCGCCCACAATTTTTCCATCGGCCAACTGCACATGTCGCTTCATCGTCCTCTCCCGCGCCCATCCCTGCCTGGTTGAGCCCCATGCTTGCCCGTATGCCGGAGACACAACCTGCCTTACCTGCGGTCACCTCAGCCTCTCACGTTGATCTCTGCCCTCTCCGCCTATATAAAGGACACCCCGAGCTGCGTCTCATCTTTTCCAACTCAGTGTGCACCATCTGCCCCTTTCTCATCCACTCAATCGAGCTCTAGAGCTCAGAGAGCGCAAGCCCTAATTCAGCTGTGCACCGCCACCATCGTCCCTGATGCCGTGAAGGGTTTGGTGTCAATCCTATCACATCATATCGTGTTCTCGAACCCCTTAGTCCTTTCTCCTCACTCAATTTGGCTTTTGATTCGCATAATCGGCTGAATTGGCCCTTCTTCCTCACCTCCAGCCAGAACCGCCGTCTCAAGCCTCGTCAGAGCCCTACTGCACCATAAGTCGATTCCTTGTGCCTAGAGCATCGCCTGAGCACCAGCAAGCTTCTTCGATAGTCAATCAAAGCTCTCCTTCGACCAAGCTTCTTCTCCACATGCAGTCCAACTCGCCGCCTTGGCTCGCCATTGACAACCCGTCTCCGACCTCCTTCTCGCTTTTGGTGTACTCCTAGTAGCCAATAGAAGCTCATGCGTGCATTAGTTTGTCAAGGGCATAACTCATTTAAGCTTTGGATCTTTGCCGTGCCTGCTTCTCCACTCAACACCGGTGTGCCGCCGCATCAGGCCATCTTTGGCCATGCCGTTGGTACCCCTAGGTGCGCAATAGCACGCAGGTTCCATTTTTGGAACTCTCCAGCCTCACGAAGCACCCCACCGCCGGCGAGACACGCGGGCGCGAGCACCACCGCGTGGCACACGAGGACGAGCACTGTGGCTCGTCATTAAGTGCCTAATCCCGGTCATTAAACACTAAGTGATGCCTAGTTGTCAGTTTAGTATTAGATAAAGTCACTGATATGTGGGACCAAAGTAAAGGTTAATTAAAAACTTAAACAAAACGTTATCTCCTTATGAGTCTATTACATGCGGGCCCCACGTTCTTAAGTGCACAATGAAGCCCCATGGACCCGTGCGCTATGCGCATAGACCCTTGGCCTATGCGCTGTGCTCGTGGACCGTGTCACTGACAGTGGACCCCACTTATCAGTTTCTTAACGAAAATCAAATGAAAATAGAAAATACATTTTCAGTTATGAGGAGAATACACTTTCCCTAACTGGAAAGCGTGAATCTCACTAGTTTACACTTGGGATTACGCTTTCTCTGTTAGAAAGCGTATTTCTCATTTTCTTTTGATTTTTCAAACCGAGCAGATTTAAAACGTTAATAACTTTTGCTACAAAACTCTAAATTGAATGAAATTTGTCTATAAATTCATCTAAAACCATAATCTACCAGAATATGTAAAAATATTTAATTTTTCTCACTATTGAATTTATTTGATGTTATTTAATTCATTTTTGGCTCTTTTTAGACGTCGATTGTTCGGGTTATTATTGTGACGATCAATCAACTATATTTCGAGAATAGCAAGAGCAAGGCAAGAACCTCCTTTGATCATGTTGATCCCAGTATTTTAATTATTGTACTTTGTTTTGTAACTCCTATTATGCATGCGTGTATGTTGTGTATGGAAGATGCTATTATTGGGAAATTGTAGTTGTAATCCTAATTGCTACATATATCTCCTTGTAATAATGATCCCTTACTGTTGTAGCCACTAGAATATGGGTTAGACAATATATAATGTCATTTGGGGATTTTTAGTGGAATTATCGCACAAATGCAACTATAACGATAGATTTTCAGAAAAACTGATAAAACGATAGTATGATAATTTGTGAATTTGGGATATTTTAAAAAATGACCAGAGAAGGTATCTCTGTTATTTTGTATGAAAAATGAAATAAAAACTTTAGTCTTTAGACGCGGGCGAGTTATATTGTATTCTGAAAAAGTGAGGATTGTGACTCACTAGTAGCTAGGGTTAAGTTCTCGCCCGTAGTCAATTAAGGACCGAAGTCAGCAACTTTGATACTAAGACCAAATCGTACAATCGTATGTGCTAGAATAGGGTAGCCGTAGCTAACTAAGTTATCGAATCATAGCCTTGCATGATTAGTAGGCAGGAGTAGTGCGTGCATGACCGGTTAGGTATGCCGACATGACTGTGGATGCCTAACTTCGATGGGTTTTTATCTGGGCTAAGTGAGGGACTCACTCAACGGGTTTCTATCCAGGTGAGTGAGGCTCCTCATGCGATGGGTTTCTATCCGTGTAAATGAGGGATTCGTAGGGCTAGTGCCAAGTTAGGACTAGATGATGTAAAGGTTGTGTCGCAAACTCTAGACTACTTACCTTCAGTAGTGAGCAATGATATAGAGATATTCCAAGCAATTGGAATACCGTATATTATAGGTAAAGTTGTACACCTCCATAGAGTGAAAAATCTATTTAAATAGCCGTGCTCGCAATCATGAGCATGCTTAGTACGGCTGGTATGACTGTAGTGTTGATTTTCTCAAAACCTGTTTAGTCGAGAAATGGGTAATGACATGGGGTTTTTATTTGTTGAGTTAACTACCATGTCTATGGCTGGATTGTTATGTTTATAGTAGGACTGCCATTTCTGTGGTTGAACATGAACTTATCAGTGCCATGTCTATGGCTGAATATGATTATATTTTTGCTTGCAACCGAGTAGGGTTGCGGGTGTTGTTATTATTTTGTTCATATTTTACTTACTGTCCTATACTTATTTAAATCTGCTCTTCCAAATCCGTTGCAAATTACTACTTGTGAATATTGCAAATAAAAGTGGCTTTCAACAAAATAACTTGTAGAGTAGAGCCATCTCTTTTGATTGCCTTGCATTTAATATAATTTTGCGATACACTACAAGTCTTGCTGAGTACACAAGAACTCAATCTTGCTAATATTGTTGTTCAGAGATCGAAGATGAGGCGACGCCAGATGACACGTTCTTTGCTCTCGACACTGGAGGGTTTGGTGACGGGTCTTCCTAGGCCTTGTTCCTTGTCAGTTGCCTACGGGATCAAATGGGCATGCCGCTAGATTTTTGCTACTATTATATGTCTTCTACTACTATTATTTTACTTTGATGACTGCTTTTATTTGGCCGGTCGGCCATTGATGTAATAATCTTGTAATAGCTTAAGTAGAGTACCCTTTTACTTACTTTAGCATGTGATTGTATGGATGTGATTGCCAAGGGTTGTGAATGTGTGTGCTAGCCACTAATTCTGGGACTAGCACAGTATACACATAGGGTCTTCGGGTATTCCACGCTCGGGGGTCCGACACAAGTGCTTGTTTTTGTGTGAAATTACAGTCGATTTTTCAGCCGTTAGATATGCGTCAAGATTCGTGCATCTGGTTGGGTTGTTGGGCTCATAAGAAACCCAACCCGTTAAGAGCATCCACACACTCTCTCCATCTCTCGCATCTTCCCCAGTCAACACACATAGTCAGTCCTCAATTCCCCATTCCTCCCATCCACCCCGACGCTCTCTTAGGGCCATCCTCCCCAATGTTTCCCCATTCACCTATCCTTCCCGACGCTCTGCCCCACGCCATTCTCCCCGACGTTCTCCTCCTGTTGCCGTCCTCCATCCTCCGTAGCATCCATTCTCACCCCCGAGCCGGTGCCACTCAGATTCGGCTGGATCTAAGCTCGGCGACGATCGACTATGTAGTGGTGCTGAGGGATGGCGGGATGTGCGACAGCCTGACTGGTGGTGCTCGGAGACAACTCATGTGCAAGGTAACAAGTTACAACTAAGTTAGATGAATTTTGCAGTCTTAGTTCAGGACCAATATCAATGTATTTTATCTGTAAGTTTGTATATAGTATTTGCTACTCAGTGAATTTCAATATTTTTTGCTTATGGTATCAATCAAGGTGATTTCAATGTATGTTATATGTGTATGTGTTTTTGTTGGGTATACAGTGTTAGTTCAGGTATCTGTATTTTGTTATGGCATATTAATGATGTCTTCTCTTCTATTGCATCTGTATGTGTATTTTTTTTCAATTGTTGAAAGATGCTATTGCATTTGTATCTGTATTTTGTCATGGCATATTGATGATGTCTTCCCTACTTACTTCTGTGAATGTCAACTTGTCATGGAATGTTTTCTTTGATTTTTCCATCTAGTTCTTTGGTTTATCCTTTGAGCACAATTGCTATTTTTGTTGTTTTCTTTGTTAATAGTTGGTAGATCTGTGTGTTTTGAAGCTTGATTTGTTGTGATTTGAGATTAATCGGTGGGTTAGGCCTAGTTCTAAAATTGTTTGGGGGGGGGGTGGTGTTTGAGCTTTACGGTCAATTTGTTATACTTTCAAATGTTTTTATCCTTATCTGGAATCATGGTGTCTGGTTTGGCGGAGAAGGGGTGGGGATTAGTGGGGTCTACGCAGGTGAGTCGTCATCGCCGTGGGCTGGTGTAACATCCCAAAAATTTGGTCTGTTTTAAAGTTTTAAAAGAAAATTAACCATTTGAATTTTTCTGGTAAAGTTAAAAGCTTAATTGGAATTTTCAGGGTTCAAAAACTATTTAATATGATTAATGCCAATATCAACTATTATCAAAATTATTTTATTTGGATTCGTTGAGCTTGGATATATTTTCTAGAATTTTTTCGAGTTCATTTGCTATTTTCTAAGTTTTATTTGGATTTTTAGCTATTTTTCTAAAAAGAAAAAGTAATTAAAATCTCATAATAGTGTTGGGCTAAAACCCATTCCTATTCAAATCCGGCCTGCTCCTATGCGACCCGTTTTCCTTACTTTCAGCCCAACTCCCGTGTGGCTTGTTTTTCCTCTCCTCTCATGGCGCGCGTGCACAGTCTGTTGGTTAGTCGCATTGCGTGCCGTAACTGTAGCAGTCACACCCGAAGCCGCTTCACGAGCGTGGGCCCGTTCGCCACGTCGTCATCATCTTCCTCACGAACACCTCCTTTCCTTTCCTTCGAGCGCTGCCGCCGTCTCCGTCTCGGATTACTCGTCCCCGCCCTTGTTTAAGGCCCTGAGGGTCCCTGCTTCTCGCACCCCGCGACGCACTGCCTTCGGAAACCCTAGCCGCCGCTGCTGTTTCATCGCATAGTGCCTTAGTCTTAGTCTTCATCGCCGGCCAAGGGTCCCCATCCTCGTCACCGCCGCTTTAGTGCGCCCCTTCGCTCTTGGACACCACCACCGGAGTCGTCGCAACGCCTGCGTCTTGAAGCCGCTCTCGGCTTCGCTGGAGGACCCATCTAACGCCGTCGCCGTCGAGCCCTAGCTTCAAGTTTCACCCAAACCTCGCCGCTAGCTACCACGATTGTCCACGAGCACCCGTGAACCCACCATTGTGATCCTTGTCTTGCCCTCTATCTTGTCGTCGCCACCGGCGAGCCGCCGTTCGCTGGATTCCCTTGGGTCCCGAGCACCACCAGCCTCGCCGTCGTCCACACCAGTGCCGCGACACCGCTACCTCAGCCAAGAGCCCCCGTGTCGCTCGTGTGGTTGCCATGTCAATGCCACGTGGCAGGTCCGGTGTCAAAACCCTAAACCGACTCGGTAGACTTAGTCCACTGTGAGCTGAGTCGCCGACAAGTGGGTCCCACCTGTTAGGTGGAATTTCCTTTTTCTTTTTCTTTTCTTTCCGGCGGAAAATCTTCGCTGACGTTAGCCGTGCGTCATAATCTGGGATTTTCCAATAGGAAAATAATTCGGGTAAATCCATAAATCTGATTTTCATCAATTTATGTGATTTCAATCTTCCAAAGCTCATATCTTTTGCATCCGAACTCCGATTGAGTCCATTCAAATTCCTAAATTCATATAAATTCAAGATATATTTATTGGAGATTTTTATTTAATTTTTAGAGTTTGTCTTGCCTCTGTTATTTATTTATTTTGGTTTATTTGTTTGTTTGCGAGTAAACGTTGATTCTTCGGGAAGCTTTGAGCAAGGAGGAGGTTACCAAGATCAAGATCAATCCCAGGATTTATTCCAAGGAAAGCCATATTCCTTTGATCATATTGAACCTATGATTTCCAAAGTATATTGTTTTATACAATTGCATGCTATCCTTATATAAATTGTTTTTGGGTTAGTTATTACCTGTTATCATTATGCCTCCTTTGATTATTTGAATGCCATGAATCCTTTGTCACCATAGCTTGGATAATTTTAGTTGGACATATTTTTATCACCAACATGGGTATCGTATGGATGCTTAGTTCAGCTTAGTTACGATGGGTTCATCATCACATGTGTCATAATGCTTAATCTTGACTTAATGAAATATGGAATCGTGGTGTTATGCCACTGTTGTTAAAAAATTGTGTACCATGACGAGGTGTGTCATTGGTCTTGGTTAAACAAAACTGTTTTCGCTCAAGCGAGTGGTTGGTGGATTGTGGTGGTGTTTCTACACGCTGTGGGTTTGTGGTATTCTCGCCTGAGTAGCATGTTAAGGACTTAATCTTGTGCGCCATTGAATTGGGCCTTCTCGTATGATCACATGCCTGATGGGACGGGTCTAACCTAGTAGGCTATGGAGTTTTGGCTTTTTTTACATCTTAGGTAGTTTGTGGGTGGAGGTGTGTATCCTTTTCAAAGGTCACATCTATGGGCGGTATTTTCACCGTCTCCAGGTCCAACATTGTACGTCAACCACGATGAGGTTTTGGGTGGCTGTAGGTACAACGAGAGAGCCAATTGTTGAGATAAAATTCCTGAAAGGTTTTGTTGGGATCAACTCTGATCCGATTGATTTCATCTTGTGGGTAAAGTGTACAACCTCTGCAGAGTGCCATTTGATCTATTCGAATAGCCGTGCCCTCGGTTATGGACATGTCCGGGGATTTTACACGGGAGATGGAGTTTCTTTAAAATGAGTCGGAGTGCGAATGAGATGTTCACTTGATGAATATAATATTTGTTTGGTGAATAGGTAATTCACTTGGTGGTTTGTGTCGATTGGTGAATTGGGGATTCACTTATCATTGGTTTGGTTGGGAAGTGAATGGGAAGTTCACTAGTTGTTTTTCAAGAAAATGTTTAATTACTTATTATTGTTTTCAACTACACATTTCAATCTATTTATTGTATTTATCGTAAATACTGCTTTCCCCAAAAGAACCATATAGCTAACCTTTGTCAGGCCGTGCATGAATACTATTTGCATACAT
Organism: Phyllostachys edulis; assembly: GCA_036346405.1. NCBI lineage: Eukaryota > Viridiplantae > Streptophyta > Magnoliopsida > Poales > Poaceae > Phyllostachys > Phyllostachys edulis. The sequence continues at coordinate 27,608,255 of CM070552.1, forward strand.
TTCCCTACGGCCTGCTGAGTGCTTTATGACTCACGGCTCATGCCTTTGTTGAATCAGTTGAAGAATATCAAGCTGCTCAAGAGTTCTTTCAGAAGGAGGACTTTGAAGGTTTTGCAGATTAGGATGTGTTCTCCACTCGATTGCCTGTGGGCATGTTGATTGGCCATTTTAAGAGTTTCATTTCGCTACAAGAGTTTATTTGTTTCTTTAGCCCTGCGTGGCAAGATAAGTAAACATTGACCATAAGGTCCAGTTATTATTATTATTTGTGTGAACACCTTGAGGATATGCTCATAATCCTAGGTGATGATACAATTGGCAATTTGGTTGAAGGTTTGTTGGATTTCATGTTTGTCAGAAAGTTTCAAAAAGCTGTCGGGATGTCGGTAATCGGCGTGTTAACGCGGTACTACCGCATCCTGAAACGACCGTTTGTTGTTAAGCGGTATGGAAAAACGTAAGCGAATGCAAAATGGTCTTGGATTTCCTTGTGAAGCGGTATGACCGCATCTTGCTTAGCGGTAATACCGCGCCGGTATGACCGTTGTTTTGCGGTATGCAAATTCCAGAGGAGTGGTTTTGGAGATTTTGGGAATTCTCGAGTGCGGTAATACATTGTTGTGGAAACAGTATGACGCGTTCTTGTAATACCGGTATGTGTGTGTGATAATACCGCTTGTGATGTGATTTGAGTGAATGTTGTTTCAATTGGAGAATTAATTTTGGGTTAGGTCATATCCATGTTTATCTTTGTGTATGTGTTGCATATTGCATGTTTTGAGCTAACATGGGTCAAGTTATGAAGAACTTGTTCCCGGAGACGATTTCTTGGTCTATTGCTGTGCAGGTGGCTTGGAGGTCAACGACGGTCAGCGGCGAGGAGGATCGGGACTAAGCTTAGAGAGTGAGGTCGAAGCGATCATGGATGCGGGTGGTCGGTGACTCAAGCATGGCGCAGAATGGGCGAGGTTGACCGAGCAGGCGATTCGTCTGTTGGTTGGATCAAGCGGCGGGGTCGGTGCAAGTGCCTTGGTGGTTCGATGGGATTGGATGGAGAGACTTGCGGCATGATGAGATCCGTGATCAACCTACGTGGCGGAGCGGCGATTGCCGATAGGATTGGACTCGGTCCATGGAGAAGGATCGAGAAGGGTATTTTGGTAATTTCACCAAATCCGCCTTGGTGACCTAATGCCAACCAGCGGCGCAAGGCGGTGCGTCAAGAAGTGGATTAGGTCAAGAAAAGTGAAAACGGCGCTTTGAGATGCGTGCGTGTGTGTCCGTTTGTTATTGGGCCTAACGGGAGCCCATTAGGGTTAAGTCTTCTAGAAGCTCTAGGCCTCATATAAATAGAGGTGCTATTCACGGCGGCACAAGCACTTCATTTGAAAACCCTAGTTTGGTTTTTAGGGTTTAGGGAAGAAAAGAGGCTTAGGCTCTAGAGATGGATTGATGTGTATGCTCTTGGATGGAGCTCTAGTCCTCCTTGAGGGAGTGGGCTGTAACCGGCAACATCATGAATCAATCGATAGATGTTTTTCAAAGATGAGCTCCCTCTTGTGTTCTTCCTTCTCTTTTGATGATTTTGGGTGCTTCCTTGATCCTTTGGTTTTTGGTTGTTCTTGTGCACTCTTACTCCTTGCTGTGACATGTGGGAATGTATCAAAGGTCACCTAAATCATCAATCTCCCACGAGCAAGAGTTGGATCAAGTTTTTCGTTTTGCTCGGTTCTATGCCCTTCTTAGGTAAAACTGAAAAAGATCTAAACTTTGACGTAGATCTGGACGATCGCCACTTGGAATAGGTTCCTAATACCCTTAGGAAGGTGTGTTCCAAATTTGGTGGAGTTTGGCCTTCTTGTTTAAAAGTTTAAATCGATTTTCGATTTCGTTTTCAGTCATTACATTCATCGTCGGGATAAAAGGTAGTACCGCACTTTTGCACGAGGTAGTACCATGATCTTGATAATACCCGACTTACTATGATGGTAGTACCTTTGTCCTGGTTTTTCGAGGATTTTTTGAGGAGTTCTTCTTTGTGCTTTGAGGGTTTAGGAGTGGATTCATTACAAGTCTTTCACTTTGTGTAAGCATTCATCTTCATAGCTCTCATAGCTATTGGAGTGATTTGCGATTTATGAGTTGAATCCACTATCTTTGCAAAAGATTTGGTGCTCCTATTCACCCCCCCCCCTCTAGTCGCCTATTCCGGTCCTACAATTTGTTACTTTGAGGTCTTTTCAGTTAAATCGAATAAATGGATGGTATTAAATGGATGGTATTTCATCACTGTTTCATGTGTGAACTAGCTACTGATCTGGGACTAGTTCAGAATACACAGAGGGTTCCTGATATGCATTTTTGGGTCCCGACATGTGGCAGCATGGCTGCATCAGTCAAGGCGATAGTGTGACTGGTGTCTACTGTCTAGTGTGGTGCGGCGGGAGTAGCGTAGGTACTATGTGCGGTACTAGAGAGTCAGACGAAATGGTGACCCGAGTCGGGGAGGAGATGAGGAGGAAGAAGAAGAAAGACATCGATGGAGTACTAGCTAGCTAGCTTGGCTTTTATAGGAGAGTACCTGTATGACATATATAACATTTTAGGTTTTGATTTTGCTTTATTTTTTGGTATTGAAGTTATATTACATCGACATGTTACTTAGAAGAAATTTAGATATGTCATCATGCACTCTTTAGAATAAATTTAGATATGTCATGATGCCTTCACAGTATTGTAGAGTTTGCATCCTTGTGTGTTGAGTTTTTATTTTGTGAAGTAATGATCTCATCCTTATTGACATTTATATTGATTTGAATTGCAATTTTTATTCTGTCTAGTCCATTTATGCTGAAGCTTTTAATCAAATGGAAAAACTGTGTACAACTAAGTACCAGAGCTCCCCCCCCCCAAAGTACTTGTTATCACTATAACTGTTATTGTCATTCTATCAAGGTATTTACATAGCAATACTGGTGTGAATTGTCATTGTTGCTATTCTTATCTCCTGGATGTCTAGCAAGCTTACCATGAATAAGCTTTACTCGAGGTTGAAGTCGCATGAGATTGATTTCATCTCGCAACTCCCCAAGACAGAGTCGATGGCTTTAGTGGTTGACCCATCTCAGGGTAGCTCTTGATTCTTTGGACTTTGGCTCATCTGGTCTTTCTTTGTCGCTTTGCATTCTTTGAGCGATGAGCGACTAGAGAAAATACACGAGGATGATTTAGCCCTCCTAACCACCAAATTCTCGAGAGTCTTCAACAAAGTGAGGAACGAAGGAGAGGTGGCCCTGTTACTTGCTTTGAGTGTGGTGAGCCAAACCACATTCGCTCCAGTTGCCCCAAGCTGAAGGGCAAGATGGAGAAGGACTTTCGGAGGCGTCCTCAAGCTAAGGATGCAAAGCCCAAGAAGTCAAACTATCACAAGTTAAATCGGCAAGGTCCTTACCGCTCTTGAGTCTGTTGACATGAGCGATGTGGACTCGGGGACGAAGGGCGGCAGCGACTCTCATGGCAAGAAGAAGGATCAAGACTTCACGGCATATGCTTCATGGCCAGGACAGCCACGACGTCGACTCCTCCAACGGCAGCGACCTTTTCAACGATCCCGATGAGGTATGTCCCTCACCTTTCGGATGAAAGCGTGCTTTGGTCATTTCTGAATGAAAATTAGATAAGCAAGCTAGAATGCTTAAGAATCAGGACATCATGATTGATAACTTGAAACTAGAAGTTGCTACACTCAAATCGATTAAATCTGAAGATGTTTGTGATGCTTGTTCTGGAATGTATGATGAATTGGTAACTCTAAGACTTGCTCATTCCTCTGTTACAAATCAATTAAAAGATGCTCTTGATGAACTAGAAACTCTCAAGTCTAGTCTTGCTTGCATGAATGCCATTGCTTTAGATGTGACTACTGTTGATGCTATCCCTTTGCCTTGTTCAAATTGTGCTTTGCTTGAACTAAAATTGGATAGTGCTACAAAAGAATTGAGTAAATTTGATGCTAGTCACACTGCTCTCATTGTGAGAAAAATAAGATTAAAATGAAGGAGATGTCGAAATGATTCTATACTCTAAAAGCGCTTCATGTGAAAGCGTGTTAAACTCACACTTGAGAATGATGCTTTAAACAAGACACTAGAAGAAAAGGCTAAAATTGAACAATCCATGTCCATGACTGCTTTCAAGAAAGTTGTTGATTCTGATTCTTGTACTCTTTGTATTGAACTTGGGCATAATATAGATAGGATACAAGAAGCGTTTAGAGTTAAGTTCAAAGAGCAGTTGGATAAGATTAGGAATAACTATTGTGTGTCTTGTGAGGCTTTGAAAGCCGAGGTAGCTCACTATAAGGAAAAGTCTGATAGGGCTAGCAAGTCAAATAAGTGTGTTTCTTGTGTTGAACTAGCCAATCAAAATGACTATCTCAGAGGATCTCTTGAGAGATTTGTTGGTGGGAAGAAGAACCTCAATTTGATTCTAGACAAATCTAAGGTGAGTGTGAAAAATAGTGGGCTAGGATTTAATTCTCTAGAGCATTCCAAGAATCATCCACCTAAGGTTGTTAGAGCTGTTGAGAGTGGCCTATTTGAGGTAGAACCACCTAAGTCATCCAAGATAGTCTTTAAATCTGTTGGTTTTGCTCAAACCCTTTCTAGCAAGATAGGTGCTTCTGCTTCATCAGGTCAGACCCCTCAAAAGGTCAAGTACCATTGCACTTTCTGCAAGAAGAATGGCCATATTGTTGAGTTCTGCTTTCGTAGAACCAAGATTGAGAGGAAGGAGAGGATGAGTGCTTTGAGGTCCATTAGAGGAGTTTTTGCACCTACTGTAGTCTCTAGAGCCAGACAGCCTGTCCTTCCTACTAGACAGAGGCCTAGGTTTGTAGATGACTTCTTTGACTCTTTTGGTGGCTCTAGGCAGCGCTCTGGTTTAGGATATCATGAGGAGAGACCACGGGTAGCATCTAGACAGGGGGAGTACCGATCTTTTGGTAGATCGTTTCGGAGAGGTCTAGGTGGTTCACGTGTGCATTCTTATGATTTTGTTCCTAACCATTTTACTGTTGCTTCTACTGTTTTGCCTAAGCATCATGTGACTCAGTACTAGATTCCCAAGTCTTTTATCACTAACCCCAGTACTGAGGCACATATGTTTCCTGTTCGTGCTCATTAGGTTCGGCGTGCGAGGAAGGAGGACATATGGATTGTTGACTCCGGGTGTTCTCGACATATGACTGGGGATTCTAGATGGTTCTCCTCCCTCACACGTGCATCCGGCAATGAATTGATCACATTTGGGGATGCTTCTACCGGTACCGTGACAGCCAAGGGCACAGTGCGTGTCAACAACAAATTCATGCTCAAGGACGTCGCTTTGGTAAGTAAGCTGAAATATAATCTGCTTTCTGTTTCTCAGCTGCTTGATGAAGGTCTAGAGGTGAGATTTAAGAGTGGTGAGTGCAGGGTTTTAGATTCCTCTGGTGAGCTTGTCTTTAAGATTTCCAGGTTTGAGAGGATCTTTTGTGCTGATTTCTGTATCTCTTCTGCTTCTAGCCCTAGGTGTCTTGTTGCCTCTGATTCCCATGATCTAGTTTTGTGGCATCGTAGGCTTGGTCACATAGGTTTCGACCACTTGACTAGAGTCAGTAGCAAGGATTTGATTAGAGGTTTACCTAGGCTGAAGGCTGTTAGAGACCTTGTGTGCACACCCTGTAGACATGGTAAGATGGTTTCTGCTTCTCATCCTCCTCTTACCTTAGTGATGACCGATGGACCAGGTCAGCTCTTGCACTTAGACACTGTTGGTCCTTCTAGAGTCCAGTCTGCCGGTGGTAAGTGGTACGTGCTTGTGATTGTGGATGACTACTCCAGGTATTCATGGGTTTATTTTCTGGTTTCTAAGGACGAGGCATTTGGTTTCTTTAGAGATTTGGTCCTTAGACTTCTTTGTTGATCTTCTGGAGCTTTGAGAGCCATTAGGAGTGACAATGGGACAGAATTCAAGAATTCTTCCTTTGCCACCTTACATTACGATAGGGGCTAGAGCACCGATTTTCTTCACCTAGAGTTCCCAATGAGAATGGTGTTGTAGAGAGGAAGAATAGGACCCTTGTAGAGATGGCGGGACCATGCTAGATGAGCATTCCACACCTAGGAGGTTTTAATGAGGCTCTCTTCTTGCTTGTTATATTTCTAATAGGGTGTTCTTGAGATCTGTTATTGGTAATACTTCCTATGAGCTCAGATTTGGTCATAAGCCCAAAGTTTCTCATTTCAAGATTTTTGGTTGTAAGTGCTTCATTCTTAAACATGGCAACCTTGATAAATTTGAATCTAGATGTTCTGATGGCATATTTCTTGGATATCCTGCTCATTCTCGTGGCTATCGTGTATTTAATTTTGACACTAACAAAATTGTTGAGACTTGAAGTCACTTTTGATGAGGCTAGTCACGGTACTAGACCCGATCTTTGCGGTACGAGGTTTACGATATTAGAAAGCATCTTCGTCGACGATGACTCTAAGGATGAGGACCCAGTCCATCCTCCAGTCATTTTTGAGAGGGTTGGAGAGCCTGCTTCTACTACATCAGCTTCAGATGAGCAGCCTCTTCCTACCTTCACTAACGATCAAAGTGGCTCTGCTCCTACCTCCACAGTCCATGAGGTAGAGGCCACTTCAGCACCAGGAGCTCCTCTTCGCATTCAGCGACAGCATCCACCTGAGCAGATGATTGGGGATCTTCATGAGCGAGTCACTCGCTCTAGGTTCATTTCTCCTGATTCCCATGCACATTCTGCATTTGTCGCTTCTTTTGAACCCCGAGATGTCACCCATGCTCTTTCTGATGCCTCTTGGGTCAATGCTATGCATGAAGAACTTGAAAATTTTGAAAGAAACAAAGTCTGGACCTTAGTTGAACCTCCACCTAATTATAATGTAATTGGAACAAAATGGGTTTTCAAAAATAAGCAAAGTGAAGATGGGTTGGTAGTTACGCAATAAGGCTAGACTTGTAGCACAAGGGTATTCCTGTAGAGGGCTTAGACTTTGAGGAGACCTTTGCTCCTGTAGCTAGATTGGAAGCCATTCGCATTTTGCTAGCATTTGCGGCATCCAAGGGCTTCAAGCTATTTCAAATGGATGTCAAAAGTGCTTTTCTGAATGGCTTCATAGAAGAAGAGGTCTATATCAAGCAACCACCTGGTTTTGAAAATCCTAAGTTTCCAAACCATGTTTTTAAACTCTCCAAAGCCTTGTATGGATTGAAACAAGCCCCTAGAGCTTGGTATGATAGGCTTAAGAGCTTCTTGCTCAAAAATGATTTTAAAATGGGAATGGTTGATAAAACTTTGTTCACTCTCAGGCATGGCAATGACTTTTTGTTGGTTGATTTATGTGGATGCCATTATATTGGTGGTTCTTCTCATGCTTTGGTGTCAGATTTTGATTCTATGAGTAGGGAGTTCGAGATGAGCATGATGGGCGAATTGACCTTCTTCCTTGGTCTTCAAGTCAAGCAAGCGAAAGAAGGCACCTTCATTCATCAAAGTAAGTACACAAAGGACCTTCTTGGTAACCCGACATGGGAAGCGAGAGGCCAATGTCTACTCCCATTGCTACATCCATTGTGCTGGACCCAGATGAGGATGGAGAGCCCGTGGACCAGAAGGAGTACCGCAGCATGATCGGCTCTCTCCTCTATCTCACGGCTTCGAGGCCGGACATCTTTCTTTGTGTGTCATGCGCTCGATTCGAGCTTCCTCGAGCTTCTCATCGTCAAGCAGTGCGTCGCATATTCAGGTATCTCTAGGACACTCTTGACTTTGGACTTTGGTATTCTTCTTCTTCTACTCTCTCTATTCGGGCTTTTTCTGATGCTGATTTTGCTGGGTGTAGAGTGGATAGGAAGAGTACTTCTGGCACTTGTCATTTCTTAGGCACATCTCTTATCTCTTGGTCATCTAGGAAGCAGTCCTCTGTTGCTGATCCTTCGCCGAGGTCGAGTATGTAGTATGACCGATGAGTTGCTCTCAGGTTCTCTGGATCTTGTCTACTCTGCGGGACTATGGGTTGTCCTTGGGTAGTGTTCCTCTTTTCTGTGATAACACTAGCGCCATTAATATTGCTAAAAACCCAGTGCAACATTCTAGAACTAAGCACATTGATGTTAGATATCATTTCCTTAGAGACCATGTAGAGAAGGGTGATGTTGTGCTTTATTTTGTAGAGTCCGAGCAGCAGGTTGCTGACATTTTCACTAAAGCTCTTGATTCTTCTCGTTTTGCTTCTTTGCGGGGAGAGTTGGGGGTTATTAGTTCTCTTGGCCTGCTTTGAGGGGGAGTTTATTCTTTTTGCATTCATTTGTGCCATAATGCATTTTTCATTTCAGCAACTTGCATTGTAATATAAACTTGTGGAGCTTTGATTATTATCCTTGTATGACTTGATTTCATGCTTTATACCCTGCCATGTCTTGTGCTAGTTTGCTAGACTTCTTTATGGCTTTTTATGTGTAGCTTAGCTTTTGCCTTGCTAGCTTTATTATCTGTGAGAATTGAATCAAAACATGACTTGTTGGATCTTGTGACTAGTTTTGCTTTAGTGATCCTCTCATGATTCATGCCATGTCATATAGGCTTAATTGAGTCTTGAACTTATTCTGAGTTTCAAAGCTGAGCTATGATAATTCTTAAGTCAAGCAAATGAAAAATGAGCTTTTTGTGCTTAAAAAACTGATCTCACCAATTCTTTCTCATGAGACGACTTGCCATTGCACTAGGCATGAACTTCGGGGAGTTTTGGATGACCTAGACCACTCTCTTAAGCTTTTGTTGCTTGGGATGGTCGTAGTGAGGCTTGAGATCTAGCACAATGCTAAGAAAATAAATTGGCAATTGGTTGAAGCTTAGGAGGCAGTTGTGGATGGCTCCTAGTCCATGACTTTCTTTACTGAGATAAAACCAATCATTTTCAGCAAAGTGCTCAAAGTGCTAAATTCTAAGTGCTTGAACAAATTGATTCAAAATTGATCTCAAATGCTCAAAATTGACTCATTTTCTAGCTTCTAGCTCCATTTTGCTTATAGACATGGCCTGACTTATTTTTGGATACCTTTAGTTAAAACTGTGATCTTGAGCACCTTGTCATGTTGTCGATCCTTTTAATCTCAGATTATTGCTATTTTGGTCTTAGCTTTGCTGCACATGTTTTGCCATGATTGAACATAGCTTCTTCACTTAATATGGCTTGGTGTAATACTTGTACAGTCTTTATGGATAATCTTCATGGCTCTTTTTGCTCAAGTTAAAAAAAAATGAAAAAAAATGAAAAATTACAAAATTGCAGCCATTCCATTACATTCATGCTCAATCTTCTCCATGCACCTTGATGAATTCATTGTCAAAGGGGGAGAAAAATTTACAAAAATGTTGTTTTGGTTTAGGTCAGGTTGAAAAATTGCTCTTTCCTTTGGACCTAAAGTGAGTTTTTTGGCTCGTTTCTGGAATTTGAAGCTTCATTTGGTTTCTTTGCCTTATCTCACCTGCTGAAACTATTCTGAAGCCAATTTGGTCACCTTCCTTGCTTTTACTTGCTAAATGACCAAATTGTGCCTTTGTGCGAAAACTTGTTTTCTTTTACTTTCAAACCTCAAAACATTCATTTTTGGGTTATTGCCAATGTGTTCATCAAGGGGGAGATTGTGAACACCATGAGGATATGCTCATAATCCTAGGTGATGATACAATTGGCAATTTGGTTGAAGGTTTGTTGGATTTCATGTTTGTCAGAAAGTTTCAGTAAACTGTCAGGATAATCGGTAGTACCGGCGTGTTAACCGCGGTACTACCGCATCACGGAACGACCGTTTGTTGTTAAGCGGTATGGAAAAACCAGAACGAATGCAAAATGGTCTTGGATTTCCTTGTGAAGCGGTATGACCGCATCTTGCTTGGCGGTAATACCGCACTTCGGTATGACCGTTGTTTTGCGGTATGCAAATTCCAGAGGAGTGGTTTTTGGAGATTTTGGGAATTCTCCAGGGTGCGGTAGTACCGCTGTTGTGGGAACGGTATGACCGCGTTGCGGTAATACCGGTGACTGTGTGGCGGTAATACCGCTTGTGATGTGATTTGAGCTGAATGTTGTTTCAATTGGAGAATTAATTTTGGGTTAGGTCATATCCATGTTTATCTTTGTGTATGTGTTGCATATTGCATGTTTTGAGCTAACGTGGGTCAAGTTGTGAAGAACTTGTTCCCGGAGACGATTTCTTGGTCTATTGCTGTGCAGGTGGCTTGGAGGTCAACGACGGTCAACGGCGAGGAGGATCGGGACTAAGCTTGGAGAGCTGAGGTCCAGAACGATCATGGATGCCGGGTGAGGTCAGGTGACTCAAGCATGGCGCAGAATGGACGAGGTTGATCGAACGGGCAGTTCGATACAGCTGGTTGGATCAAGCGGCGCGGGGGTCGGTGCAAGTGCCTTGGTGGTTCCGATGGGATTCGGACGGGAGAGACTTGCCGACATGATGAGAGCCGTGATCAACCTACACGTGGCGGAGCAGGCGATTGCTTCGACAGGATTGGACTCGGTCCATGGAGAAGGATCGAGAAGGGGTATTTTGGTAATTTCACCAAATACCGCCTTGGTGACCTAATGCCAACCCGCGGCGCAAGGCGGTGCGTCAAGAAGTGGATTAGGTCAAGAAAAGTGAAGACGACGCTTTGAGATGCATGCGTGTGTGTCCCGTTTGTTATTGGGCCTAACGGGAGACCATTAGGGTTAAGTCTTCTAGAAGCTCTAGGCCTCATATAAATAGAGAGGGTGCTGTTCACAGCAGCACAAGCACTTCATTTGAAAACCCTAGTTTGGTTTTTAGGGTTTAGGGAAGAAAAGAGAGGCTTAGGCTCTAGAGAGATGGATTGATGTGTATGCTCTTGGATGGAGCTCTGGTCTTCCTTGAGGGAGTGGCTGTAACCAGCAACATCATGAATCAATCGATAGATGTTTTTCCAAAGATGAGCTCCCCTCTTGTGTTCTTCCTTCTCTTTTGATGATTTTGGGTGCTTCCTTGATCCTTTGGTTTTTGGTTGTTCTTGTGCACTCTTACTCCTTGCTGTGACATGTGGGGATGTATCAAAGGTCACCTAGATCATCAATCTCCCACGAGCAAGAGTTGGATCAAGTTTTTCGTTTTGCTCGGTTCTATGCCCTTCTTAGGTAAAACTGAAAAAGATCTAAACTTTGACGTAGATCTGGACGATCGCCACTTGGAATAGGTTCCTAATACCCTTAGGAAGGTGTGTTCCAAATTTGGTGGAGTTTGGCCTTCTTGTTTAAAAGTTTAAATCGATTTTTGATTTCGTTTTCAGTCATTACGTTCATCGTCGGGATAAAAGGTAGTACCGCACTTTTGCTCGAGGTAGTACCTTGATCTTGGTAGTACCGCACTTACAACAGTGGTAGTACCTTTGTCCCTGGTTTTTCAGGATTTTTTCAGGGAGTTTGCTGCTGTGCTTTGAGGGTTTAGGAGTGGATTCATTACAAGTCTTTCACTGTGCTTAAGCATTCATCTTCATAGCTCTCATAGCTATTGGAGTGATTTGCGATTTGCGAGTTGAATCCACTATCTTTGCAAAAAAGATTTGGTGCTCCTATTCACCCCCCTCTAGTCGCCTATTCCGGTCCTACAATTTGTTACTTTGAGGTCTTTTTAGTTAAATCGAATAAATGGATGGTATTAAATGGATGGTATTTCATCACTGTTTCATGTGTGAACTAGCTACTGATCTGGGACTAGTTCAGAATACACAGAGGGTTCCTGATATGCATTTTTGGGTCCCGACATGTGGCGGCATTTTGCATCGATCAAAGCGATAGTGTGGTGGTGTCTCACTGTCTAGTGTGGTGCGGCGGGAGTAAGCGTAGGTACTATGTGCGGTACTAGAGAGTCGAGCGAAATGGTGACCGAGTCGGGGAGGAGATGAGGAGGAAGAAGAAGAAAGACATCGATGGAGTACTAGCTAGCTAGCTTGGCTTTTATAGGAGAGTACCTGTATGACATATATAACATTTTAGGTTTTGATTTTGCTTTATTTGTTGGTATTGAAGTTATATTACATCGACATGTTACTTAGAAGAAATTTAGATATGTCATCATGCACTCTTTAGAATAAATTTAGATATGTCATGATGCCTTCACAGTATTGTAGAGTTTGCATCCTTGTGTGTTGAGTTTTTATTTTGTGAAGTAATGATCTCATCCTTATTGACATTTATATTGATTTGAATTGCAATTTTTATTCTGTCTAGTCCATTTATGCTGAAGCTTTTAATCAAATGGAAAAACTGTGTACAACTAAGTACCAGAGCTCCCCGAAAGTACTTGTTATCACTATAACTGTTATTGTCATTCTATCAAGGTATTTACATAGCAATACTGGTGTGAATTGTCGTTGTAGCTATTCTTATCTCCTGGATGTCTAGCAAGCTCATACACTGTAACTATATTTTTTTTGGGGTTATTTTAGTTTTCAGTAATCTATTGTATATTGGACTTTCAATATTATCATTTTTATGTTTAAGATAGTTTTTATCTAACAACTCATCTTTGTTTGTCTTCTTTGTTTGAACGGAAGAGAAGAGAGAGGAGACTCAGAAATGTCAAGAGCGTCTCAGCGAATGGTGGTTTGGTGGACAAGTGGCCAGTGGCTCAGTTGCTCGATGCTCGCATTTGTGGCTGATTTTGTTGGTAGTGGAGTCGTCGATTGGTTGTAGTTTGGAGGTACAAGCATCATTTTTTGTGTTGAGCTTCTTCTCTTTCCTTGGTGAGGTGTGCCCATTTAGTTCTAATTTTTTTGCATCCATGTATATAGGATTTGTGGATCTATGTACGTAGGTCAGATGGTCAAGAAATTTATAGTTTCATGATGAAATTCATTATTTGCGATTTCTTTAATTGAATTAGTTGTAGCTATGAGTGGGTTTGAGGGAACTAATTTTGCTCGAATTAGCCATGCATGGTTCTAGGAGGAACTAATTTGCTAGCTCAGTTATGCTTCAGATCCGGTATGATTGCCTTCACTGGCAACAATTAAGGTTGTGCTCAAACTTAATTGGCACACATTTAACTGGATTTGGTTTTTGTGTTGGATCATAAGTTGTAGCTCACTATGTGTTGTGTGAGGACCAAGTGTTTCGTTTTCCCTTTCCTAGTTAAATGCAATGTGATGATATAGACACTAATGAAGTTCAAGAGCTTGTTCGTCTATCTGATATTCCTCTCTTTGTCTCTATCTAAAAGCCATCTATATTTGTTCTCCTTTCTTCAACTTATCGGTCATTTTGCATTTTTTTTGTTTTGCGTGTCTATCTTTGTCCCTATCTAAAAGCCATCTATATTTGTTCTCCTTTCTTCAACTTATCGGTCTATTTGTATTTTTTGTTTTGCCTGCCTAATATGCTATTTTCCATCTGACTTAGCATATAATTTTATGGGATCCGCATGTATGTCTAAAGGTCAGGGAGGATGTGGGTCTCCTTTAGAATTGTGTTTTACTTCAGACAGTTCATCTTACCAATGATTTGTCTGATGTGCATTCTTTGTCCTAAGGTCCAAAGGTTATTCTTTAACCTATCTAGTTTATTATTTTTTTACGGTACATAGAAAATATTCTTGTGCAATTCATTCTTTAGAACACGAGTTATAGAGAATTTAGTTCATGCTTTCAGCTTATCTTTCAAGATTTCGTAGATTACCTATTGGCATAACCATTTCGATATTACACCACAGTTTTATATATTTTTGTAGTGTCAGGTCATGTGCAATTTCTTCATAGTATGTGTGCAACTTTTACAGTATCATGCATTTTTTCAAATTACCTGCTGTTGTGTCTGCATGTTGGTTTAAATTTTGTATGGGCTTATTTTCAATATTTTCTTGATTTTTCTTTAACGTTTGCATTCTCACTATTCTCATTCCTTCTTTTCATAGTGGTTTCGGGAATTTTGTTTAAAATAATATTTTTTTGAAAGATAATTACTGTAGGACCGAAAAGGCGCCTAGAGGAGGGTGAATAGAAGCTCGCCTAATTTTTCACCTCGATCAGATTCAACACCAATTTCACTCCAGTAGCTATGAGAGCTATGAAGATCAATATACAAGTACAACAGAAGACTTGTGTTGAATCCAAACCAAAATCCCCAAAGCAAAGGACCAAAGGAGCTCAAACCCTAACGGGCGGACTGGCTTGTATTGCGCGGTCAGACCAGGGTGCGGTTTGACCGACGGCAAAGGAGTGGTCTGACCGGACCTGACAGTGAACAGCGCAAACCGCCCGAGTTCCAAAACTCAAATTGATCTAACTTTTGATCTACAAGGTCAAACTTGACCAAACTTGAGAAACACCTTCCTAAAGATATCAGGAACCTATTCCAAGCAACGATCGTCCAGATTTTTGCCAAAGTTCTGATCTTTTTTCGTTTGAACAAAGGTGGTTTCAAAACCGGACAAAACGAAAACTTGATCCATACACTTGCTCGTGGGAGATTGATGATCAAGATGATCCTAGATATATTCCCACATGTCACAGCAAGGTAGATGGGGGCAAGAAACCAACCAAAAATCAAAGGATCAAAGATGGACTCAAAATCACAAAATAAAGAGGAAGAACACAAAGAGACTCATCTTTGAGGAATCATACATAGAATGATTTGAGATTGTAGAGAGTTTACAGCCACTCCATCTAGAAGGACAAGAGCTCAATCTATGAGCACACCATCAACTCATCTCTCTAAAACCCTAAACCTCCACTATCCTCTCTAAGTCCCTAAAACCAAAACTAGAGTTTAAAATGAAGTGCTTAAGGGGTGCAGCCAGCACCCACCTCTATTTATAGTGGAGACTTAGACCTTCTAGAAGACAAACCCTAATGGGCTCCCGTTAAGCCCACACACAAACGGGTCACACACACACACACATTTTAAAGTGTCGTCTTCATCTCCTCTTGACCTAATCCACTTCTTCATGCACCGTCTTGCGCCGCGGGTTAGCAAAAGGTCACCAAGGCGGTATTTAGGTAAAATTACCAAAATACCCCTTCTCGATCCTTTTCGAAGATCGAGTCCAAACTGTGCGAAGCACTCACATGCTTCACCACGTGTAGATTGATCCAGCAGCTCTCATCATGTCGGCAAGTCTCTCCCATCTGGCTCCCACCGAACCACCATGGTACTTTCATCGATCCCCGCGCCGCTTGATCCAACCCGTCGCACCGAACTGCCCGTTCGGTCACCTTTGTCCATTCTGCACCACGCTTGACTCCATTGACTCCAACCAGCATCCCCGATCGTTCTGGACCTCAGCTCTCCAAGCTTAGTCCTGAGCATCCTCGCCGTTGACCATCGTTGGCCTCCAAGCAACCTGCACAACAATAGACAAGGAAATCGATTTGGGAATAAGTTCTTCACAACTTGACCCACGTTAGTTAAAACATACATCATGCAACACATATGCCATGAAGCTCATGAACTTGACCTAACCCAACACTCATCACCATGAAAGGCCGATGAACAGGACAAAACCGGTCAGACCGCCATTCATTGGCCGGTCTGACCGCAATTTACATGTCGGTCAGACCGCCATTCATTGGCCGGTCTGACCGCAATTTACAAGTCGGTCAGACCGCCATTCATTGGCTGGTCTGACCGCTGGCCGGTCTTACTGCAATTTACAAGTCGGTCGATCAGGGCTGGCGGGCGATCATTGCCGACCAAAGCCGGTCTCGATCGCACCGCCGACAAACACTTTGAAATTTTGACGAAAACGTGAGTTTCGACAAACCAAAAATGATATTGCCAATTGTAACATCATCCTAAGATCATGAGCATATCCCCATGATATCCACAATTACAGAAATAAATAGTCGGATAAAACAATTATACAACTAGGCCCCTATCACCAGTTGAAATGGCGATAGGAGCCTATCGCCATTTCAAATAGCGACAGGGACCCTGTCACCAGTGGGGAGGTACGTGTCGTCATTTGAAATGGCGACAGGACCCTGTCGCCAATTCAACTGGCTGCAGGAGAGCTCTGCCTTTTTTTTAATTCATATGTAGCAGAATTTATCTAGCTACAGTTGTAAACCCTAAATCACAATTACATTACATAACATTCAGCACAATTTCATAGCATCTTTTGTCGACAAATCATAGATAATTACATAACATTCAGCGCAACGTCATAACATCTTCTGACAATAAATCACCAAGATACAACATTCAGCGCAACATTGTCACGTACGACAAATCACACTAATATTACATAACATTCAGCATTTGGCATATTACAAACAAAGTGATATTACAAAGCATTGGGCATCACATAGTTCAACCGGACGAACCTTAGCAGTGGCCATGACCTCAACGTCCGCCATGTGGATCGCCTCTACTGGGGCGGTTGGATGAGGTCCCCACGGCGACGTCCGGACTACCAATGTTTCCTTCATCCTGTGGATTTCTCGTAGGGCATTTCTTGAAGATGTGCCCAGACTCCTTGCAAATGGAGCACTTTTTCGTATGATGTCCGACTTCTGCTTCGTCCATGTCATTCCTGATGCGACGCACCTGTCGTCGGCCAACTTTTCCCTTAAGTCTATCAATGTCCACCGCTCAAATAAGTTGGTCCCAGGTCGGATGGCCAGTGAAATGGCCAACCACGCGTAACCATACATCTCTGCACTCTAAGTTTGTATCACCTCCTCCTTGTTGAAACAGTCAGAGAGGTACTAGCCAGGATGCTGTGCCACCGTCGAATATGTGGCCATGACATGGGAGCAGGGCCTGTGCAGTAGAAGGGGCTTGTTGTAAGTGCATACGTAAATAGCATGGCGTAGCATGCACTCATGGGTGATCCTCTCGCGGTTCATCCCACAACGTCCTTTATCCCTGCACATTATCTCAAAGCGAACGAGCACCACTATCATGTAGTAACAACCATTTCTCCTTAGGCACGTGCTCAATCCAGTCCGAGAAGCATTTCACCTGAACCCTCGTCCTCCCCGTCAAACTGTGACCATCTATGGGTAGTTATGGCAATGCTTCGGGGGCCTGGTCAGCGCTTGGGGCGGCCCTTCTCGCTGCCTCCCTTCTGTGCATCTGGGTCCGCTCATCAAGAATCTTCCAAAGTGCGTTGAACTTTTACTGTTGGTTCTAGTTGCACAGCCACTTGAACAGGTTCATCAAATCCTTATTGTAGAACTGCTTGTAGAAGTTTGCACCCAAGTGCCTCATGCACCACCTGCTCTGCAGATCCGCCCATGCAAGTGGTTTGTTATCCACATATTTGACGCACTGCACTGTAAACAAGATTTCTCTGATTAACCACATATCTAAAGTTACACTACCCACCAAAAAAGATTACATACTACACTATGTAACCGTACATCTAAAACTACGTAATCCATTCGGTTAAAAAAAAATTACCTAAAAGGTAGGTGACTAGACGGGTAGCGCTTTGCTAGCTTCTCTCCTCCTCTCCCTTCTCTCCCCTCTTTCTCTTTTTTCTAAATAAAAGTGAGTTCTCCCCAAATTTTAGGGTTTCAAGGATCTTTTATAGTGGAAAGGGACCTGTCACCAGTTGAATTGGCGACAGGGTGGCGACAGCCTCCTGTCGCCATTTCAAATTGCGATAGGTACCTCCCCACTGGCGACAGGGTGGCGACAGGCTCCTGTCGCCATTTGAAATGGCGATAGGCTCCTATCGCCATTTCAACTGGCAACAGGGGCCTAGTTGTGTAATTGTTTTATCTGACTATTTATTTCTGTAATTATCTTTTAAAAAAATATTATTTTTAAAAAATCGTGGTTTCGGCCCCCTGTTGCTTCTTGTATCTGTTTTTTTGTAGAGCTTAGAATAGTTTACTATTTTTAGAAACTAGCATGACAGCTAAAATGTTTCTCACATTCATGCTTTCTTCTTTCATAATTTTTTTTATTTTTTCTAGATAAAAGGTCTATAATTTTGGCTTATGTCCTATTCTTCATATACACATTAGTGTATAATTTATTTTATCAATTGCTAGCGAAAGATGTCCTAGCGCCAACCTCAGTAGTTGACGTCCTACTAGTTTCCTACAATTCTATTGGGTCCATTGGAACACAACTTTATTGGATGGCGCAGTAGAACTTGTGGGGCATAATTGGTCAATCTTTTCTAATGAAGGATAGGGTTGTTTACTTGTTTTCTTTTGTGGTTTCTGATGGGTAAGGATGGTATCATGGGGCTTTAATGATATGATGATGCACTATATTATTTACTAGGTCTATTTCGTGTTTCATATTTTCCTCAAACTCCTTAGGTATTGTGAACTTTGTTAGCTGGCTTGCCATCAATTCAGAATGAAATCAGTCCATTTCTTTTGGCAATAGGAGCTTCATGGCAATAGGTTAGAATATTTTATTTTGTCTCAGTTTCTTTGTAGGGTTCAGCTAGCCAAATAAAAAAGCAAAGCACATATACCCTTTTGGAAATTCCTACCGGTTAAAGAAGCCACACATCACTATAGTTAAAATTTCAGTGGTTAGCAATGTGCAATTTTGGTAAAAGTGGCCTTTGGATCAAGATCCAAAGGACAAAAAAGGTGACTAAAAAATAAGAAATTTTCAGTCATCTGAGAAATAGACAACCCCTTATTTTTACACTTAATTTTCTTTGAAAAGAAAATACGCTCTGAAATCACCTGACATATTCTACTTGAACACCATTTTAATTAAAAAAAATTATGTATTGTGCAAATTTAGTTCGTGTGGTGTGTAACTTATTTTCTATGTCAATGTTAGCTCTCTTTATGAACCTGAAGTCTAACCGTTGATTGACAAGGAATATTGTCTATTAAATTCCAAACTGACAAAATCTTGCAAACCATTTTTTGAAAGTTTCAGTGCATCATGTTGTGAAATTTCAGTTCTATGGTTGTGCAAGTTCCTATTTCTAGTTCAATGGATTAGTACATCTGATCACGCATGTGTAGATAAATTATGGCTAGAGGATTACCTTTTTTGTTAGGGTTCACCCAGGTTAATTATGATTTGTTTTTTCTCAATGATAAACTGATATCTATTTCTGTAATTTGTGAGGGTTCACCAAGTTTAAGGATTTTGTTTTGTGTAGGATAGAATATTTTATCAGTTTCTGTTGTTTTGTTAGTGGTTCACCAAATTCAAGATTGTTTCTGTCCATGTATAGCAAATTTATTTGTATTAGTTAATTGTTGGTGGTTCTTCTATATATTGAATGCGTACTTCACACATTTTTATTTCCTATTTATGAAGGGTTTCATAGAGGTTAGAGTTTCCCTTTTCTTTGTTTTTATTTTATTAGATGTTGGATGTTACTATGCATCAATTTATGGTTCACCAAATGAGCCTTTGTATGCAGCTTGCACCGTGTCAACTAAATTTGCATGTTTCCATATTATGGAATTCTATATGTTTGAATAATGAAGATCTATATGTTTTCTGCTGTTATAGCATTTTTAAGCTACTGTGGGTACTATGGAGATAGCTACCACATGAAAAATTGCACAATACTTAAGCTAAACTTGCAGTCCTAAGTAATATGCAATTTCACAAAAACTTCACTGCAATTTTCTATTTGTTCTTTAGTGTTTTCTTGATTTTCAATTTCTTTTTGAATTTCAATATTCGGGAGCTATGATTTCTTCCTTTTTCAGGCTAAATACCAACTACATGCCTTTCTCTTTATCTCTAGTTCATCATGAACTATTCTTCCTCCTCCAAGATGTTTAGACTCAGTCATACGACTGGCAAGAAATCCTTATGTAGTAGAGTCTGGGGGAATTTCTGGTTGGCATCATGGAGCATTTCATCATCGTCATCCTCCACCTAAACTGGATTTCCCACCATTTGACAGAGAGAATCCCAAGGCTTGGCAACTTAAATGTGAAAATTATTTTAAGATCTGCTCAGTTCAGCCAGAGTTCAAGATTAGCATAGCAACAATGTATTTTGTAGGTGGTGCATTGTTGTGGTTGCAAGCGACTAGGGCCCATACCAGATTTGAGGATTGGGACACATTTGTGGAGGTCTTTGCAATAGGTTTGGTAGAGAGCAATTCCAACAATTAGTGAGGCAGTTCAATTGGGTTTGTCAGACCAGCACTGTATCTGATTACGCTGAGAAGTTCAATGAGCTCATGCACAATTTATTGGCACATCATTCGTCCTTGAATCCAATGTTTTTTGTAACCCAATTTGTTGATGAATTGAGAGGAGAGATAAGATCCGCTGTGGTGCTGCATCGACCACAGGATCTAGATACTACAATGGCACTCACTTGTTTCCAGGAAGAATTTTTGGAAACGGCAAGAAGGGATCCTCGTCGTGGAGATTTTTCTTCTAGTACTAGGGTGGGCATGCGCACTGCAATGCCACTACCGCCACCGCTGGGAAGGGGAACGTAGGGAGCAGGCAATCTGTCTGATGACCGTAGAGGTGTGGATGGAGCCAGAGTTATCCCTGTGGACGATAAACTCGGAGCTCTTCGTGCCTACCGGCGAGCAAAAGGGTTGTGTCACACTTGTGGGGAGCGTTGGTCCTGGGAGCATAAATGTGCTCCAACAGTTCAACTTCATGTAGTTGAAGAACTATGGGGAACGATGGGAGATGGGGAACTGAATTCGCAGAAAGGGGTGATGAGAAATCACTATTGGAAGCAGATTTGATGTCCATATCCAAGGAGGCTGTACATGGAGCTGAAAATGTGCGCAAATTAAGGTTACAAGGTACTGTTCAAAATTAGGATGTTGTCATGCTTGTTGATTCAGGAAGTTCACATTCCTTCATTAGTGAGGAGTTTGCCAGGAGATTGATTGGGGTCCAACGGTCTATCAAACCCGTGCAGGTATGGGTGGCTAATGGTGGATTACTAGAAGGTGTGGCCGAGTTACCTCGTTGTTAGTGGGAGGTTCAAAACCATACATTCTACACCACGTTTGGGGTATTACCTCTGCATTGTTATGACATAATTTTGGGAATGGACTGGTTAAAACAACATAGTCCAATGAATGTACATTGGCTGAAAAAAGTGCTATCATTTTGCTACAAGGGGCGTAGTGTTTGTTTACAAGGCATTAAATCAACTGGGTCTCAGTGTTGTCTTGTCTGGGAGAAACAAGAAGCAAGTCTGAAAGGAAGCCCAAATACAGAACAGCTGCTTGTGCTCAGAGAAATTGCGAAGACAGAAACTAAGATACCTCCGTTGTTTCTGCAATTACTGGGAGAATTTGAGCATCTGTTCGAGGAACCTCAAGGATTACCACCCCGTAGAGCTTTTGACCACTTTATACCCTTGATGTAGGGAATCAAACCGATAAATCTTTGGCCATACCGATATAATCCTACACAGAAGGATGAGATTGAGAAGCAAGTAAAAGAGATTTTAGCTCAAGGGATCATACAACCCAGTACTAGCCTGTTTTCATCCCCAGTATTGCTAGTGCAAAAGAAGGATAAGACTTGACAGTTTTGTGTAGATTACAGACATTTGAATGCTGCTACTGTCAAAAACTGATATCCTTTACCGATTATCGATGAGCTTCTGGATGAGCTTGCAGGATCTCAGTGGTTTACCAGTTTGGATCTATGGGCTGGACACCATCAAATCCACATGAGACCAAAAGACGAGTACAAAACAACGTTCAAAACGAACCATGGACAATTTGAGTTCGGAGGAATGTCTTACGGCCTAACTAGTGCATCGGTGACATTTCAAGGACTTATGAATACTATTCTAGCACTCTGCTGCGTAAGGGAGTACTCGTGTTTATTGATGACATTCTTGTTTACAGTCTCGATCTGTAGAGCCATGGGGATATACTCAAAGGAGTGTTTGAAATTTTGGATCGACATCGGTTAAGAATCAAGAGGTCGAAATGTTCCTTTGCTAAACAACAACTGACATATTTGGGTCACATCATCAGTAAGCATGGTGTGGCTACGAACAATAAGAATATCGTAGCAGTGTGTAATTGGCTAGTACCCAAAAATGTCAAGGAAGTTCGTGGTTTTTTTGGGATTGGTCGAGTATTACAGGAAGTTCATGCACAATTTCGGGTTAATTAGCAAACCCCTTACGGACCTACTGAAGAAGCAATCAATTTTTGTATGGACTGTTGATGAAGAGGCATCCTTCCAGGCACTGAAGAATGCTCTTATTACCGCGTCGGTTCTGGTATCGCCGGATTTCACCAAGACTTTTGAAATAGAAATGGATGTGTCTGACAAGGGAATTGGATCCGTGTTGATGCAAGAAGGGCATCCAATAGCGTATTTGAGTAAAGCTTTGGGACCCCGGAATCAAGGACTGTCGACATATGAAAATGAGAGTTTAGCAATTATACTGGCGGTCGAACACTGGAGATCATATTTGCAACAAGCTAAATTTGTTATCAAGACTGATCAGCGAAGCTTGGTACATTTGGATGATCAACGACTGACCACCCTGTGGCAACACAAGGCAATGACCAAACTGTTGGGATTACAATACCGATTGCAGTACAAAAAAGGAGTGGTAAACCAGGTGGCTGATGCTATATCAAGAAAGGGTTCTCAGGCTAAGGGTGAACTGGTAGCTATGTCAACCTGTGTACCAGCTTGGTTATCAGATTTGGCGACGAGTTACAAGGAGGATGCTCAGTCTAGTCGATTACTAGCAGAATTGAGTGTGGGCAATTTGAAGCATCTAAAATTCACTCTAAAGGAGGGTATCCTGCGCTACGATGGGCACATTTGGGTAGGCAATAATACAGCGGTATAGTAGAAGATTTTGCAGTCTATGCATTCCAGTGCCATCGGTGGACATTCAGGATTCCAAGTGACGTACAACAAAACAAGAAAGTTGTTTGCATGGTCGGGTATGAAAAAGGACATTCAATCATTTGTAAGAGCTTTGTACAGTGTGTAAACAAGCAAAAGTAGAACATGTCAAATATCCAAGGCTATTGCAACCTCTTCATGTCCTTGAGCAAGCCTGGCAGATGATATCTCTTGACTTCATAGAAGGCCTCTCGATCTGCAACATTTAACAATATCATGGTGGTGGTGGATAAGTTTTCCAAATATGCACATTTTGTACCATTGGCACATCCCTGCACGGCATTCCAGGTAGCTCAAGCTTTCCTCAATAACATCTTTAAATTGCATGGTCTTCCCCAGTCAATCATTTCGGATAGAGACAAAATATTTACTAGCACTCTTTGGCAAGAATTGTTTCAACTAGTAAACACACAATTGAGGATGAGCTCTACGTACCACCCGCAAACGGACAGGCGGATAGAACGCGTCAATCAGTGTTTAGAAACATATCTTCGTTGCTTTGTGCATGCTTGTCCTAACAAGTGGTCTGAGTGGCTAGCTTTAGCTGAGTTTTGGTATAATACGTCATATCACACTACTCTGAAGAAGTCGCCTTTTGAGGTATTGTATGGGCATGGTCCAAGACATTTTGTGTGACTGATTCTTCCTCTTGTGCCTCACCAGATTTAGCAGTTTGGTTACAAAACAGAGAATTGATGACAGGATTGTTGCGGCAGCATCTCAATTGAGCCAATCAACAAATGAAATCTTATGCGGATACTAAGCGGTCAGAACGGAACTTCATTCCTTCAGATTGGGTGTACCTGAAATTACAACCCTATGTTCAATCATCTGTTGCGACAAGAGCTAATCACAAACTGGCTTTCAAGTACTTTGGTCCTTTTTAGGTTGAGCAGAAGGTAGGAGTGGTGGCTTATAAACTCAAATTGCCACCGATGTGCGGAATCCATCCGGTGATACATGTAACGCAATTGAAGAAAGCATTATCCGCAGGAGAGAAAGTACAAGAAGGGCTGCCTGACGTGGATGAGGAACGAGTGCCGAACAGAGTGCTAAAGCATCGGTTTCATCGGGCGGGACCAATCTCAGGTACTCAGGTGTTGGTGCAATGGTCAAGATCATCACCGGCGAACGCCACCTAGGAGGACCTCATCGAGCTGAAGAACTGCTTTTCTCATACTTCGGCTTGGGGTCAAACCGGCACTCCGAGGGGAGGAAGTTACAGACCAGGACACCTTACGAGCAACAGGGAAACAACGATTATCGGCTGAACAGCAAAACCAGTAGGTGTCAGCGTCGTCTGTCCAATCGCTATCCAGCGGAGGAGTGGGTTTCGCAAGGGGTGCGTTACCCGGTGAAATGGGAGTGAGGACCCACCTGCCAGTCCTAGAAGCGATGGGCTACTTAGGTCGTTTTCTGAAACCGAGTTCGGCATGAAGATTGTAATGACTGAATATTATTTCCCTGAACATCTTGCTTCTAGTTCTTCTAATCCCCTGTCTCGATCCCTTCCCAGTCTCGTTTTTCCTTCTGAAACTCAGATTGTTGCGTGTTGAATTCAGTAGTATCGGAGGGGATTGTAACACCTCGCCCTCCTTGGGCGTCGCGCACCACCTTGTCGTCGTCGTCGTCTTCGTCGAACAGCGAATGCGTCAGGTAGTCGTCACTGTCCTCCAACTAGTGGCGGAACTGGGCCTTCGGCCTCCCGGACAATGGCCCGAGGCCCAAAACCAAATTGCCATTTAAATTTAAGTGAAAAAAATAGAAAAAACTTGATTTGGACCAAAAGTAGCTTACTAGCTCCGAGGCCTGACCCACGGCTGGCTACGCCCCTGCATCCAACGCCTCAGCCCCGTGCTCCGTGACGAAGCTCGAGGTGGTGTACAGCACGACGGCCTTCTTATTGGCGGCGTCGTCGTCGTCACCGTTGCTGCTGGCGCTGCCGTGATCGCTGTGGTCGTTATTGCTGTCCTGGCCCATGATGGCGTGGATCTTGTGGTTGATGGCGCTCATGAGGAGCTTCTTGTTGCGGAGGATGCCGAAGATGAGGAAGCGCGTCTTCATGGCGCTCGTCTTGGCGTGCACCGCCGTCGACTTGGCCTTGATGACCTCCACGATGGTCGAGATCATCTGGTTCAAGAATGTAGACGCCTTGGTCTTCATCGTCTCTCTCTCTGTCTCTGTCTCTGTATGTGTAGTTTAGCAGTTAGCACTTCAGATCGCACTAGCTTGCAACTAAGGAATAGGAAAGAAACAGTTAATGCAACGACAAAGCTATGTATTATTGGAGATTTTTGAGGTGTAACTATGTGTGTTAATAGTGCTGGGTGTGTGTGCTTGGATGTTTGGACGTGGGTATATATAGAGGGGCTGGGGGCGGTGATCGAGCAAGAGCCAAGTGCATGGGTTGTTTTCCTAGAAGTTTCAACTTTCAACATCACATGAAAGCAGGTTTACAAAGGCCGGCAACAAAAGCAAATGTGTTTGGCAGGGTGTTGGGTTCCTTTAGTTTCCGCTTGTGCTTGGAAATTCTTTGGTATCATGTTAGCCTGTCTTTGATACTCCATATTGCGCAAGTTTGAGGATTGTGCTTTCCTATATATGCAGTTGAGCACTCATTATCAGGTGCACTCCTACATGCTGCGCAAGTTTGGTATCGATCAATCTTTTGTTTTAGCCAGATACTCAGATTGTTTTACAGGTAATGAAATAGCGGAAGTTGCTCCTGTAATCAGAGCGGAATATATGCATAGTACCTGCAGTTTCTTTAGGACCGTCGGATCCAAAACTGACTGTCTAGATAGATCACTCTGGAGCTGCAGGCAGTGGAGTACTTGCACTGTAGCAAACACACGGCAGGGTACAGTAGGCGCTCTGAACCATCGGTTTGCAGATGGGGCGGTGAGGAGCTCGTCCACTGCAAGTGATCTCAGTTGATGTTAGCTTCCTGTATTGGCCTTTTGGGAAACGGAGGTAGTACTAATTAACCAGCAGCTGTGGGAGGCAGCTGTGGGAGATGAGATCTAGCTGTGGGGAGACTTCGTTGCTAACGTTCCGGCCTGTCAGTGCTTGGCGTTTATCGTTGTACAGAAAGCAGGCAGTCGCCCCGATCTCCGAGCTGTCGTCGATCGAATCGGCCCGCAACTGTATAGGCACGCAGCGACGCCGCATCTGCATGGCAAGTGGCATCCAGCGCATGCATGCGCGCCACTGGCATACACATCACATATGGAGGGATCCCAGCATATGTACGCACCGACCACATCAGAGCGAGTGTCTGTATACTTACTGCTTGTACAAACAATACAACTCAAGAAAGTGTGTGTAATTGCAATTACCACGGTATTTCATGAATAAAAAAGACAACACAAGAGGCATGTAAAACCGTTTGATTTGGGACCAGACTATCGTCTGAGTCTACTTTTCAATCTCAAACTATAAATCGTTTGATTTGAGATCTCTAACTATTGAAACCATTGCAACTGACCACCAATCGTTTGATTTGGGACCTCTAACTATTGAAACCATTGCAACTATTGAAACCATTGCAACCGACCACCCTGAGGCCCCGACCCATCCAACCCTAGTTTTAGCGTGACATGTCTATATGCTTTTGACACATCACCCTTCTTCCTCCTCTGCTTTCTCTCTGTGCTTTCTCCCTCACTCGTTGCCGATGGTTTTAGTGGCTGGAGTCGACGGCGGCGACCGGCCTCGACGCACACGGCACACACCACATGAGTGGCAGCCCACGTTGGACCCTCGGCAACCCTGCATGTGCACGAGCAATGCAACGGCGGCGCATGCATGTGGCTGGCAACGAAGTGCAAGAACCACAACAGCTCATGACCGCTACCTGCGCATGCTTCACGCAACACCGGCAGCCCCACGACTGTGATGAAGCAACCCAATTGGAGCAGGACAACCTCAAATCCAAGACGCAGGAGAAGCTCCCTCTCCCCAATTCTCTGCCCTCTCTCTCCTGTCCAAATCCGGCCAGCAAGGGCTTTCTTGGTGAGCGTTGATTTATTCCCAGCAGCACGCCGCGAGCACAGGTGGTGGAGAAGGGTGCTTGGTGGTCGGGTACTTATTTGGTGCCGGCGCTGGCATTGGCTGGCCTCGGCCGCGCGCCTCCGCCACTCTCCCGCCTCCCTCCCATCCTGTCCGTTCTGGAGGACACCCCGGCCGCTGTCATCGAGCGCCCAGCGGGGAAAAAAATCTTTCGTTTTGGTTTTTTTTTCGGTGGGCAGCATAAGGACGGAAATGACCGAAATTTTGGTAATTTCGGATGAATTCCATTCAAACGGTTTGATCAAATTTGAATTTTAAAATATAAATATTTTCAAGATTTAGGAAGGTGGGAGCCTAAGATTTGAACCCAAGTCCTTAAGACCAGACAAACAAGGCAATACCACTCACTGGGCTATACCTTTGGCTCTGTGGTTAATTCACTACTTTTAGTTTCTTTAACCTTTTAAATTGAAACAAAATGAAAAGAAAAATTGAACTAAACCATTTCCTTTTGAAGAGCAACGAAATATCCGAAATTTTGGAGAAATTTTACCGAAATTGTGAACCATGGCGCTCAAACGGCCAAATCCCCATGGACGCTGACCTTGATCCGCCAGGGGATCCTTGCGGACTAGATACTACTACTTAATTGGACTCCTCCATCCTGAGGTGCCAGAGCCTGGAACACTCCAGCTCCGTGCGCAGGCCTGGTAGAGTTTAATCATTATTAGATTTTTTCTTGTCGTCTCTAAATCTGTTTCGTACGAGGAGTAAAAACCGAGTTGGAGTTGAGTCTATGTACTCAGCCTCTATAAGGCACAGTTGGGTTGGGTCTTGTAACTATCGAGAGCAAGCAATAGAGAAGAAAAAGCAGAAAAACGTAGCCGAGAGCATGCAACACCAAAAGATCTTTCTCTCGCTTCGTGCGTGTGTGAGTTTCCAGAGCGTGCGTACGTGAGTTGCTTGCCTCCAGCCGTGCGTGTGTGTGTTGCTTCCAGGGTGTTCGCATGAGTGCTTCATCCAAGGATATGGCTTCCAGCATGTGCGTGTGCATTCGTCTTCCAATCGACTTTCTACGTGTGTTCTGTCGAGCGTAGCTTCCAATGTACGAGCGTGAGCTTCTTACGAGCGTCGGCTGAGTCGTCTTCGGCTGTTGTTCCGACGGCACAAAAATTTTCTTATGTTCTTGCATTCGTATTCTAGGGTTTCATTATGTTCGTGTTTTTTGTCTTCGATTTGCACAAAAAATTTCTTATGTTCTTGCATTCGCATTCTAGAATTTCATTATATTCGCGTGTTTTTGTCTTCGTTTTGCACTAACAAGGTTGTCCTTCAAAGTCCCTGACTGTGACGTCCCACCCTGTGATGTACAGCAAAGGTCCGGGAGGACCTTCCTTTTTTTGTTGTTGTTTTTTTTTTGAGTTGCGGTACTACCGCATGGAGGAGCGGTAGTACCGCTCGGTGCTGCCCGAGGGAGGTCTGCCCGGACCTCCCAGGAGGTCCTCAAGACCTCCTGGAGGTCTTGGCCAATAACCTGCCAGGAGCACCTCAGCGTATATCACAGGGAGGTCCGACAGGATCTCCCAGGCCAAGTCCCGTAGGACTTCCTGGAGGTCCTGCCTCTGCGCACCGAGCTAGTCCCAGGATCAAATTGGCTAGCTCGCACATAACACGGTGTAATCAAATCCATACAACAAGCTTAAAGAGAAGACAAACCAAAATAACACATATATTAACAAGTGGCTTTATGGCCAAGGTTTATACAGGGGGTGCCACTAAAGGCTAACAACAAACAAGAACAAAACACAGCGGAGGCGAAGACAAAAACACAAGGTCCATTCGGCCAGCCCACAGGCTACCAAGTGGAGGACGTCACCTACTGCGCAAGGTCTTCAAGGGTGCTCCTCCCAGAGCACCTTTGGACCACTGGAACTCCAACCTCTGCTGATCAAACAATGAGGGCACAAGCCAATGAGTACCTCGAATGTACTCAGCAAGCCATGGGTAAGGTATGCAAGTAATAATCATGCATGGCTTGACAAAGTGAGCTGTATGGTTAGTTTGCGTAAAGCCAAAGTGACAGTAAATAACATAATAGATTGCAAAGCTTAAGTTAGAAAGCGTAATACATAAGTACATTTGATTTTTAAAGGGACGGTGAGCACCCACTCACACCCAAGGCACCAACCCAAACCTCTCTGGAGCACCCACTCTAGAGCACCACAAGACCAGCCCCTGGACCACTTTGTGAGCCCAGCCATGACCCCTCTGGAGCCGACCAAGGTCTCTTCGAGGCACAAGCCATGACCTCTCACCAAAACGCCGGGAGGAACACAATTTCACAAAAGAATTCTACCCCTCATTGAAATATCCGGGCATGTCCATAAGCAGGGCGCGCCATTGAGCGGATTTACACTCTGCAGAGGTGCACAACTTTACCCACAAGAGGTAGTCGCTGATATTTCACACGTTACCTTAGACATGCGAATCAAGTGGAGACTACCAGGGCTTTACAAGGTCTGCTCGACTCGATCACCAACATTAAGGTTTCGCCCTCACGGTGTGCGTCTAGCACCCGGTGGCCCCCTCTTAAGCCATGGTGCTCCATCAACACCTCCTCTACCTTGGAACCGAATCAGAACAAGACCAGTTATTACTCCCGGTCCACCCCATAATGGACATGTGGTTGCACGGTTTGGCCCAGATCAATGGCTCCCAAGGTTCAGTCCTTAAATGGCTGCTCAGGCGAGGCATTCCACAACCCAAATGTGACCCAGCAACAACTTGGGGCACCCAGGTGACTCCATGGCTACCCCTTGGATCACCTAGGTGACTCCATGGCTTCAACCCTTGAGCACCCACTACTCGCCTCTCGCCAACTCTTTGAGCAAAACAACTTTTAGGTTCAACGACCAAAGACCACCTAGTCCCGCACAACATATTTTAAAGTGGTCTCGCACCACAAACAACACAACTATGGCTTCAACCCTAGTTGCTTATCAGTGGCACCAACCAAAGTTCCATAATTCATTAGTCAAGATTAAGCAATAATAATGATTCAAGAGGAGACCCACGTCTACTAGAGCAAGGCTAAGCATGAACGATACCCATGTTGGCAATAGCAAAACAAGACCAACTAACGATACCATCCTAAGGTTGTCAAAGGTAACATGTCAACATATGGATTACCAAATAGGCGAGGAGGCATAAAACCGGAGGTATTTAACTAGAGCTCAAACCATTTTATACAAATAGCAATGCAAGTTTAACAAATCAAAATACTTTTGCAAATGGGATCAAGATGGTCAAAGGTCCCATGACTTGCCTTCAATGGCGGGTCATTGAGCTTCAAAAATTCTTTGGATCTTCAAGCTCCTTAGTACCCACGGAATCTACACGTTGCAAAGAAAACAACTAAATAAAGCGGCTCAAAAAGGAACCCGAAAAGAACTAGCAAAACAGAAAGGAAAGATCCACGAAGGGAGGTCCAACAAGAAGGAAGGAGGAGGTCGAGAGGAGGAAATCCACGGAGGGAGGTCCAAGAAGTAAAGGGCTCGGACTCAAGGAGGTCCGAACCAAAGGAGCCTGGAGAGCTTCTCGGACGAGAGAAAGAGGGGAGGGGGAAGAAATGACGAACAGGGAGCAAATGGAGGCCCCTGGTGCCCTATTTAAAGAGAAAGGGAGAATAGGGGCACTGTAACAAAAGGGACGTCCAGATTCAAGGCATCAGTACAAAGGCACACTGCCACAAGGTACGAAAAAGAATAAAGAAAGCTAGGGATGTGACAAAAAGTAGAAAAGAGTACAAAGGTAGCTGGCAGCATTTAATGTGATTCAACCCACATCAAACGCACTTTAGAAACTGGGGCAAGGGAGACAGTCAAAGGGTGAACATAAGGTCAAAGGGAATGGTCCGAGTAGGGGGGGTCCTGCGAGGAGATCTAAGGACCGGAAGTCCTAAGACAACCAGGGAGGTCTTAAGGACAAAGGGTCCTGAAGACAACAGAGTGGTCTTGACCACAAAGGTCCAAACACAAGGAGGAAGTCTAGACCACCAAGGTCTAAACACAAAAGAGGAGGTCGGATTACAAAGATCCAAACACAACACAGGAGGTCTGAACCTAAAGGAGGTTCAAAGCATAGCAGGGAGGTCTAGACCACAAAGGTCTAAACACAAAAGAGGTCCCGTGGACAAGAGGTCCAAAAGACTAAAGATATCTGGGCCTCAAAGGAGATCAAACCACAAAGCAGATCTAGACCCCAAGGAGGTTTAGATCACAAGAAAACTAAACCTCAAAAGAGGTCCAAAGCACAAGGGGTATGGCACTCGAGGAGGCCCCGACAGTTAGATTTCAAAAGGAGATCCGACGGTCAAGATCTCAAGCAAAGGGAGGTCTGACGGTTAGATTTCCAAAAGGAGATCCGACGGTCAAGATCTCAAAAAGGGAACCTTAACGGTCCCGATCAAAAGGTGCGAGGAGGTCTGGGCGGGAGGTCCACGACACTCAAGAGGAGGTCTGGGCCAGGAGGTCCAAAGGACACACAACAAGAAGGTCTGAGCAAAAGGGATACTCCGGACTAGGAGGTGGTCTTTACAAAAAGACCAAGAAGGATCGAGGAGGTGGTCCTTGCAAAACAACCAGAAGAGGTCTGGCGACAAAGGAAGGCGCTTGACAAAGTAGGGCCGTCCGTCGGAATCAAGGCGGTCGAGAAGGAAAGGAGCGTTCGGACCGGCGAACCTTTCATCTCGATCGGGCCATCCAAAAAGGATCAGACGGTCCACGAGTGAGAAAGGCGCGGGATTGGCTCAGACTGCGCGAGGGCAAGGGAGGTCCAAAACCAAAAGGAGATCTAACGGAGGAAAATCCAAATGGGAGGTCCGTGCGGTTAAGATCTCCAGAGAGGAGGTCCTAACGGCCAGATCTCGATCAAGGGAGGTGCATGCGGTTAAGATCTCGAGAGAGGAGGTCCTAACGGCGAGATCTCAACAAGGGAGGTCTATTTGAACCTGGGGAGATCCAAATAGGCAAGGGAGTTCCTAAAGGACGCAGAGGAGGTCGAAGGAGTTCCACAAGGATACAAAGAGGTCCATGCGGGCATGGGGAAGTCGAGAGGGACTTAGGGATGCCCCAATGAACACAGGGGTTGCCAATGAATGTTGAGAGGTCCACGGGAGGCCAAGATAGGGAAAGGAGTCTAGATAAAAGGAGGTCTAGACAGAGAAAGGTTTAGGCCAAGAGGAGGTCCAGACACAAAGAGATTCAAACCAACAAAAATGAGGTCCGGACTACAGGATAGGCACAAGGAAAAGGTCCAAAGATCGAGGGGTTTGAAACACAAACTGAGTGGTCTAAACCCAAATGAGCCCGGGCCGACAAGGAGAGAAAGAAAGAGAAGGGCACCCAGGACACAAAAGAGGTGCAGGAAGGAGAAGCCAAACCCAAAGGCACACAAAGCACAAGAGGGAGGAAAGGAACACACCAACAAACTCCCAAAGGGAACCGAACAGATTTAGTTCAAGTTTAGATTAGTCAATTAAAGCTTCTTTTGAAAACTCAGGTTAAGCTTTAAACTCTCACCAAAACCAAATGGTTATTTTTAATTTTTAAAACTCCAGAAAAACGGGACGTTACACTGACCCAAAATCAGCACCCACCGCAGCCGTTGTAGCCAATGACAAGGAGTCCCCCATCGGCGGCTCAGAGTTCTACCACACTACCACTTCCACCACACTAAGGACTTGCTCGACCACACCTTCAGCACCAACTCCCTCATCGAGGACATCTCCACGAACTTGGAGGCCGCATTGTCTAGCCCCGCCAAGATGCCACGCCGATGGCGCAAGACGAGGAGCCTCTGGGGTTCATCCACCGGAGAGCCGCCGGTCGCAGGAGACCGTTCGTTCTCAGAGCCATGGCCAGACTTGCGTGGACACGAGTACAACCTCAAGATGCAGCGGTGCCACAACAACCTGAGAGCCCGCAACTCGTTCAGCAGCAACAGCGGTGGCCTCGGCAGCATGAGGCACAACTATGTGGATGTCAATTGTCAACAACAACCTGAAGCGGAGGGGGGAAGGGCATGTGCTAGAGCGGAACCACAGCGCGCGGTACTCGCCGGGGCGCGTGGACAATGGCATGCTGCAGTTCTACCTGATGCCAGTGTAGAGCGACATCATGCGGAGGGGTGGCGGTTCCTCGGCACGACTCAAACAAGAAACAGACTTATGTGGCAAGCGAACACAGCTTTGTCTTGCGTCGCACGTACATAGACTCAAAGACCTTGTTGGAGTTGGCTTCAACTTAGTTCATGCGCCCACGAGTGGAGATAGTGACACAACTCGAATACGTCTCGAACTCGACTCTATTACAAGATTAATTCTAACAAGTTGGAGGGAGAGAGAGAGAGTCACATTGCTAGCGATGATAGCCATATTGCCAACGTC
The DNA here is from genome assembly GCA_036346405.1 of Phyllostachys edulis. Classification (NCBI taxonomy): domain Eukaryota; kingdom Viridiplantae; phylum Streptophyta; class Magnoliopsida; order Poales; family Poaceae; genus Phyllostachys; species Phyllostachys edulis. Next base: position 27,641,620 of record CM070552.1, read on the forward strand.
ACACCAAAACTAGGGTTGGATGGGTCGGGGGGTCGGTTGCTCTGATTTCAATAGTTGAAGGTCTCAAATCAAACGGTTTTGCAGTTCGAGGTTAAAATGTGGGCTCAGGCGATAGTTGAGGGTTGAAAAGTGGACTTTTTTTCCTTTTTTTATTATTAGAGAATAACACAAAGTCCCACATGCGTGCATTATTCCTTTGCATTTCCCGTGTTTCAAATAGATCAGATTGATATGCGGAATTTGATTAAACAAAATTAAGAATAGGCGCAAGATGAGTGGCTCAAGCCCGTAGCCTCAGCCACTACACCTAAGGCCATGTTTGGGTGGACCAAAATCCCGGCCCATCCCTATGGATGGATTGGGATTTTGGGTTATCCAAACAAGGCCTAAGTGTTTTACCATCACAGGGTCTTTCCTAGCAAGGAGCACAATCTGGGGTCTTTGCGCCTTGTTTGGGTGGGCCAAAATCCTGGCCCATCCCTGTGGATGGGTCGGGATTTTGGATTATCCTAACAAGGTCTAAGTGTTTTACCATCACAGCGTCTTTCCTAGCAAGGAGCACAATCTGGGGTCTTCGCATCTCCATGGTGCTAAAGAGGAGCCTGTAAAGACGTAGTACATTTTTATTTGGGGTATGCATGAGAAGTGGAGTATTTTCCAGATCAAACATGTTTAACCGGTTAATCAATGCTTTCTGTCACTGTTTGTCGGACCTAGATTTCGCAAATCCAAATCCTTTGTGAAAACACTATGTTATTCCCTGGATCAGTAGATAGCACTCACAGAATACATCATTGAATCAATTCATATACGATGTAAACTAAACCATTCAATATATTACAAACATCAGATTTACATAGACCACGTCGGGTCGAGTTTTACAATAAGGGCCGAACAGGCCAAAGGGTTACATTACAAAAGTAGCAGAAGTGATAGCGGAAACAAAAGAGGGGAAGGCACATCTTGCCACAGGCAAGCGACTCGGCAAACCATTGTACAACCGATATTATCCAAGGACTTGAATAATACTAGCGTACACGAGCATCGACTGAGTCAGCCAGACTAGGGCAAGGCTAGAACAACTACAAGCTAAACTACTCTTCATGAGCACCTTAGTCTTCAACACCTGGATCCTCGTAGTATGCATAATGTCCTCAATTTGCGGGTTCTGAGGGTTTTGGGGGGAGAGCGAGAGTGAATACAACTTCTGTGCTCGCGAGCCAATATACAAGATATAGTAGTAATACATGCAAGGCTTAACAAAGATGGCTCAGGTTCTTTTATTTGCTAAAGCAATGTTTTTAATTATCATAATTACAAATTCCTATCACTTAGCATTTTAACCAAATTACATTTTATTAAAGATAGTAATTGTCGGGACCCAAAATATGCAATTCTGGACCCTCTGTGTATACTGCACTAGTCCAGGATCACGCTAGTGCACACAGTGGCAACATCAGTGAAATATCATTTCCATATACAAAGATAACTAATAAATAGGCAAATAACAATAAACATCAGAGTAAAGACCTTAAGGTCAAAGCTTACAACTAATACTTCAGAGGGCGGATAGCTCAATGAAGCTGCAGCGGAACGAAACAGAATAACTTCAGCGAAGCCCATCCATATGCCCACAAGCAATCGGCTAGGGTGCGCGACCTAGTTCTCCACGATCCTTGAAGTAGACGTCGTTGGCTGACGATTCCTTCAACTCTGCTTGATTTATTAAAGCAGGCATGAGTACACACCGTAGATCGCAAGTCATACCACGTAAATGCAATCATAGATGGGGCTTATTCCAAAGGAATGGTTTACGTGGTTCTTTTAAAATCTGACATTTGCAATTTAAATACAAGTAATAGATTGAAAGCACAAGTAAAACAAATAGACAATAGTAATTTTTATCATTTGTTTTCACAAAGACACATAGCCTAAACAAGTTATTCACACAATTTGCATAAGTTATCTCACACATTTGTCCCATCCCAAGTTTTTTATGAAAATCTACCCTCGTGTGAAATCGAGCATGTCCATGATCATGACGCGCTTATTCAATAGATTGTTTAACACTCTGCAGAGGTTGTACACTTTACCCACAAGATGCAATCAAGCTGGATTAGAGTGATCACAACAAAACCTTTGGAAACTTCATCTCAAGAATTGATACTCGGTGTGCTTACAAACCGCTGAGACAACCCCACGGGAAGTTAGTCCGACACACACCGTTGGAGCGGGGACACAACGAACATACTGTGATGTGACTACTTGGTAGCACACCTCCACCCATGCACACAGCCTAACCTACTACCTGAGTAATCAATGTCAAGACTCCATAACTTACTAAGTTAGGCCCGTCCCATACCAGGCATGTGGTTGTACGAGAGGCTCAGTTCAATGGCGCACAAGGTTAAGTCCTTAACTGACCGAGGCAAGACTTCCAAATAAACTATATATCTCTATGCACACAGGTTATTAAGCCCACGCACATAGCTCCACCAAAATATCACACAGTCCACTTGCCTCCGTCTAAATCCTTTCCCACCCTGTTGGTTAAGTGCAACATATGCCATCAACGAGTAATAGCACATAGCACACACAGTTTCTATCTCATAGTTCCATAGTCACTTAGTCAAGTTTGTATTTGCAACTACATGAGATGATGACTCGTAGCATGGCTAAGCAAACTAATCGCATCTAACCAACCCACGTTGGTAATACCATAGCACCAACTAAATTAACCAAACTAGGGTGACAAAAGATTATGGCATACAATTAGACAAGGAGGTCATAACAAATTGGATATTAACTAATCCCAAAAGCATTGAAATAAATAATTAAGGTAAATGCAATACTTTGAATCAATATAACTTTTTGAAAACTGGGTTCAATATGATCAAAGGTATAACTTGCCTTGCTATAGCAATGATGATCTTATTTAACTTTAATCTTCTACTGTCTTGATCTTTAGCTCCTTCTTGATCAGCACTTCTCGTAGTATCCACGTCTACTCGCAAATAAGCAAATAAACAAAAACAAATAAACAACAGAGAGCAAATAAACTCCAAAAATAAAATAAAAATCTTAGATAATTAGATCTTGAATTTAGATGAATTTAGAAATTTGAATGGACTCAATCGGAGTTCGGATGCAAAAGATATGAGCTTGGGAAGATCACATGAAATGATGAAATTGAGAGAGAGAAGAATATTCAGATAATATTCCTTCGGATTAAATAAAATGAATTGGAGACTTACAAGTGGGGTCCACTGGTAAGTGAGATAGAGGTGAAATCAATGGATGACATGTGGGCCAAGTGTACTGGAGAGAGAAACAGAGAATGGCATAAGGGTCCCACATGGCATTGAGATGGGTGCATGGTGAAATGAGTCTTTGGACTTTTGGTCAATGGGCTACCACCTGGTCTGGTGACAAGGCTGCCACCTGAACAAAAAAAAAGGTGATGTGGATGGTGACTTGGCTGCTGAGATGGAGTACCACATCAACCGAGACAAAACAGTAAAAGAAGACATGGCCGTGACATTGCTTCTAAAAGCGACGATCTGGGCAACTGGTTGGTGCCCAAAGAAATCTGAAGGGAGCACCGGGTTGGCGATGTCCCAAGGGTCACAAAGAGGGATTCAGGATGACTGGAGATGGCCGGAGCAACGACAACGACATGATGGCCAAAGACAAAAGGAGATGCTCGGCGACAACACCTTGGTGGCAAAAGAGCAAGGAGGAAGTGGGGGATTAGAGGAGGGAATCCAAAGGCACGTGATGACGCGCACACAAGATCTAGAAGCTCACCGGGAAGCAGATCGGACAAGGTGGTGTCGGCTGGAGGTCGGGGAGACGAAGGCGATGGTGATTCGAAGGTCCTCGGGCAACAACGACCGCGTCACGGTGTGGAATGTCACGCTGCGGTTCCAACGGAGAAGACGGCACGAACGGGGAGGCACCGACGACGGCGGAATCCGATGGCGACCAAGCTTCGGCGGCCTCTGTTCTTCAACAAAATTGCGGCGCAAGGAGCCGAAATCAAGGAGGAGTTGTTAGGGTTTCGAGAGAGGACATCTGGGCGAACAGGATGACACGGTTGGGGTTCCTTTTTATAGGGCTGGAGAGGAGGAATCAAAGGGAGGGTCGGCGGCGCTGCTACTGTGTTTGTTTCGAACTCTAGAGTCCTTGATGGCCACGGGAAGGAGATGATGTGCTGGCAAAAGGGGCGGGACCACCAAGCTGCGATAAGAGAAAAAAGGAAAGGTAGCGCCGGCTTTCACGCGAGTAGAAAAGAAAGGAGGCCGTGGGCTGGTGCGGCCGGACCAAGAAGAAACGGGCAGTGGACTCGCGGAAGGCAAAGGAGGCACGTGGTTTGGGCTCGCTGGTCTCCATGTGAGACAAATGGCGAAGCGAAGCAGGATTTGAAATTCTTTGCTCGCTCGGATGTGGGCCAGCGCCAAATGAAAGCAGGAGGGAGCGGCGACTGGGCCATTGCTTGCTTCACGCTGCAATGCACAGAAGAAAAAGCGATGGTCAGTGCGGCTTGGGTTCTCGCACACAAAAAAACGGTATTGGTTGGTGGCCATATAGACGCAAAAGCCGAGGCGGCGGTACGCGAAAGAAACGAAGAAGCGGCTAAGGAAAAGGGAAAAACAAAATGGTGCGGCCCGAAGGAAAGATGGACGGGAAAGAAATGATGGCCAGGCCGACGAAAGAAAAGAATGGGCCGAGGTTAAAGAATCGGCCCGAATATTTAATCTGAGATTTCTAATAGTTTTCCTTTTTAGAAAATAGCAAAAAATCCAAATAGCAAATAAAAGGTAGCAAATGCACTTGGAAAAAATTCTAAAGAATTCTAGAAAATATATCCAAGCACATAGAACCCAAATAAAATAGTTTTGATAATAGTTGATATAGAGATTAATCATATTAAATTGTTTTTGATTTATGAAAGTCCCAATTAAGCTTTACTAATTCAAATAAAATCGGTGAAATTTTCCAGGGACCTAAACTACTTAAAATATTTTTGAAAAGCCAAAATTTGGGACGTTACAAACCTCCCCCCCCCCTTAAAGGAATCTCGTCCCCGAGATTCAGGCTGGCTATAGAATATGTTAAAAGAACTTAGTCTTCGGGTACTCTTCTTGCTTTCGAACTACTTTGACTTTGACAGAACTGCCCTTCTGAACACTTGCGGGACAACGTCTAGCTTCTTGCTGAACCTCTTGCTTCAACAAAAACTTGACAGACTGGCTCTTGGCAGGAAGGCTTCTTGAAACTCAATTGCTTCTGATGGGCATGCTTGATCGGTGCTCGAAGACACTTCTGAAGTTGAGGAGATCCTGCTGCTGACTGGCAACTCAAGTTGACAACTAACTCTTCTTTTGAGCTTCGAAATCTGAACATACTGACACCTCTCTGTCACCTCTGTCGTACAATCCTTAACACAGACCTTAACAGGTGATTCTAAAGATAGACATGACTGCGAGGTTGATAATCTGCATAACCCGTATAGCTTTTCTGCTTGAACTAAGCTACCTACAATCCATTTAGGATTAAAGACACTTGGTCTTCTGTTTCATTATTAATGCAAAAATCCACATACTTTGTGATCTGATCTGCCCTTAGCCGAGTAATGACTTACGATCAAAACTCTACGAACTTCTTATAGTAACAACTGCGAACTGGCAGACATCTGGTACAGTAGGGGAACTCTACACAGAACACTTACTTGCTCGATCGGGTACTGTGAGTTAAGGCACAACTCACTATTCTTTCAATATGTTTGCGGATTCAAGGTGATACACATTACTGAACTGAAATGAGCATCCAGGCTTCATAGACACTCTGTCGCTGACACAGGGTAAACTGGGATCCTCGGTCTAATGCTAACTTTTCTAACACATCGTGCAAATTGATCATCTCTGTCGATCTGGCACTATAGCCATTTCGTAACTACCATCTCTGTCGTATACAACTTCTGCCGTATACCACTTCTTTAGTATACCAATCTGCTAAACGATCTACATACTCGGTGATATTAATAGGAATGAGCAATGATTTCTCGACAAAAGCTATGCAGTGGGGCTCGACTTTCTAGCATCGGTTTGAACTCTAGGGTTCAACAAATATCCTACTCAGACCGACTCAAGACTCAACCGACTTGCACAAGTAACTTTAGTATCGCATAATAGATTCATGTGGTAGCTCTTCCGATTCAAAGCATCATTACTATCTTGATCATCCGAGAGAACGGACTTTGACTTCATGATTCTTGATCCAATAAAATCATTTTTTTCCTTAGTATCTGGCAGTACGAACACTAGAGCAGTGATTGATCGCTTCTGAAATCCTTACAAACTCAGTTCACTTCTGGTGCTCTGGGCGAACTTGTTCTTTTACATAGATGAGGGTCTTGGCCATCTTTAAACGATTGTCTCGCTGATCTTCCGCTGACACTAACTTGTTCACAGATGATTCTGGGGCAAACTGAAACTCTTACTCAAAACTCAAACAAGCTGATTCTGAGGTCTTGAAGATTAGCTCCTAGATAGACTGAAATTCTCGCACATCCTTGTGCTACCATTTACTTTACAAACAACACTGACAGTAGCTAAGATGATGAGCTTGAATTGACACTGACTTTATCTGAGAAAATCATCTGATCTGTTCTGTCATTTCTGCGAACTCATTGGCAACTTTCGCCATATATCATTTCTGACGTAATTCCTCCCAACATTGACTGATCCTGAGTACTAAGTCAAAGAAAAACTTGACTTCTGATACAGTTGCATGCTGTATTGATCACTTGCAACGACAACTGCATACTCTCTTGCGAATATGGACATTATCCAATGGTTAGATTCTTCAACCATTTACGATTATCTCACTGCTATCCAAAGTGATGAGCTGGAATTCAACATCACCTTCCATGGTTATAGCTCTACAGCCTTCAAACAACATGACTCAAAGCTTGATTACTCGACTTGCAATGGCACATGTTTAGAAAGATATCCAATACTTTAATGTTCAACAATCCTTTTCTTCATGACTTGCATACGAAGGTGTCCACTTTCCTGCTCTCAAACAAAGGAAAGTTGCGATGATCCCCTAACTTTGATTGCTACTAACAGAGGTATGATGCTGCATAATCTGATCAAACTAGGATTTCTTGGTAACATCATTGTTCAAACATCTCTTCTTTGACTGCTTTGTTGGACACACGGATCCTGCTGCGTTACCACTTGCTTTGGGAGTTACCATCTTGACTGACACAACTTCTGGCATTCTTGCATCTGGAGTGAGTGACTGGTTCTTCTAATAACACTAGCTGACGTAGTGACCTTTTCCACGACAATTGTAGCATTCACGGGTCGAATCTTGCGACTTATCTGATAGGACTACAGTAGAACGATTATCCTTCCTGAAGGTTGAAGCTTGTCGCTCTGCGGGGCATTGCTTGGCATAGTGATCTTGCTTACCACACTCGAAACAACCTCTTGACGATACTGGCTTGCTTCTCTTTTGAGGTGGGTTGCCAAGGTCAATATTATGCTTTTGCGATTCTTCAGCTGACAAATCTTGTACTGACAATGGGTTGCCTTCTTTTGCTAATGCTCTGACAGCGGCTTGGAAGTTTTCTCGCTGACGTTGTGTTGCAGAAACCAACACTGAATACATGGGCCACTGGCTCGGACAATGATCATCGTCTTCACATAAGAAGCATGTGATCTTGCTCATTGGACATTCTCCAACAGAATGGTTCCCTTCGCAACTGGAATAATTGATATTGTGCTCATCAGCGCTATGGCCTATCTCTCCACAACGGGTAAATGCACAATCTTCTGACTTATCTGGTTGGCAGCACTTCAACTGACAACGGCTAGGTTTGGTGTAGGATATCTGAATATCAGGTTTCTCTTGATCAATCTTGCTTGATGTTGCATCTTTGTTGATTTAAAGACGGCGGTGAACTCGACTGAGGATGGTGCTGCTTCACCGATGGGCAACGTGAAACTTTTTCCACCAATCTATTGCAAGTCCTTCCAATTGATGAGCAGCATAGAGAACTTTCTCATTATAGTTGCATTGTACAACAGTTAGCTTTTCTTCTATGGTGCGAATCCAAGATTCTGCATCCCTGAGTGTGGTTGATCTTTCAAAGACATGCGGCTTGGTCATCATGAACTTCATAACTTGAACTGAGGGCGTGCCGTTTGGATGACAACGGGTTGTGCATCCTTACAAACATTACTACTGTCCAATGGTCAAATCGTCGCTGGCATAAGCTGATTCTGGGTGGCAGGAACTGGCTCGGGTCCTGATGTATCACTACTGGCACTGGAGATAGTTGTTGGTTATCGTCTGCTCTGGTACTAACACTGGTAACGGTGCGACGGCTTGCTTGATTATTCTGATCCATCAAATTGACTAAGGTAACGGTGGTCTGATTCTACTGTGTCATCATGTTGTTCATGCTCTGTATCGTCACGTTCATAAAATGAGTCTGAGCTACCAGTAATTGTTCCATGAATGGATCTCGCCACTCGACTTCGCAATCATCCTTTGGGGTTGATAAGATCTCGAGCCGCATGATCGTCTCAAGATTACTGACAAGGTCGGCTTTACTGGGGTTAGGCCTGATAATGGGCTAGGATCCAACCCAAGTTCTACCCAGCCCAAAAATTCTAATAGACATCCCAACCCCAACCCAATCCAACCCAATTTATTAGAACCCTACTCCGTCCAGCCCAACCTGGCCCATTTCAGCCATTAGGGTCGGCCCGTAGTTGATCTTCTTCTCGCAGTCTCGCTACCATCATTCTCTAGCCTTCCCTTCATTCTCTAGCGCCTGCCTCGCCACCGCCATTGAGCTCATGTACGCCGACGCCGGAGCTCAGGGCAAGTGTCGCCAAAGCCGACGCCGACGCCGCCACTCATGCATCGCCGCCTCACCGCCGCCCGAGATCTTTGAAGCTTTTGATTTGAAGTTTTTCTAATCTGAATAGTAAAAAATCGGTGGGTTTCTGGCGCCGGTGGCGTGGGGCGTGGTGGTGGTCTTGGCATGGGATCTTGGCTGGGCCGACTGGTGTCTGGTGGGCCTCATCACCATCTACGCCGCCGCCATTCGCGTCGGCGAGAGCCTCGACCTCTGGAGATACTCTTGGTAGATAGCGGCAGAAGCAGATGCAAGCACCGCTTCTACTACTAGTAGTAGTCTCATCAATGGCGTCCTCGATGTAGTACTAGCGAAATCAAATTAATGGAGGATAGATCAAATCTTGGTGTAATCTTGGTTCTAGGAGTAGCCTTGAGTTATTAGTGATGTGTATTGTTCATTGTTTTGCTACATCTAGTTTTTTTCGATCTTTGAGGGCTTAGGAGCACTAGCACGCATGACGACAACGAGGACATGGACATCACCAGAGTTCTTTTCGTATTAATGGGACAACCCATTTCAATCCTAACCCAGCCCTATTTAAAGCATGTCCAACCCTATCCTAGCCCATTTTTATTTTAGCCCATTTCGTCCAACCCGAAGTCAGCCCATACAAGGCCCGACCCTCTTGGCCCTTTAAATTCGCCCATTATCGTGCCTAGCGGGGTTCTCCAGCTATTTGGTGACTAGGGCTAATAGATGAGAGGGAAAAGCACAAGGTAAGGGAAGACAATCTACTAAGGGGAGCGGGTTTAACCCAAGGAAAACTAGGAACACACAAATAACCGGAGAGCTATTAAGAAGCACAAAACTTACAAGCAAACAAAACAGACAAAAGAAAACGAAAATCTAATCGTCTAGTCGATTAAGCTCTAACTTCACTGGGTGACTTGGCACAACCTACGGGAGGAACCAATCGCGGACTTATCCTATATGGCTGGTCTGAAGAAAACTCAAACTGGTCACGGTCTTCATCAAACGTTGACTGCTTGCGATCCTTGGACGCGAAGCTTGGAGAAGGCAGGGGCGACGTACACTTCTTCTTGGTCTTCAATTCTTGCGACGAACATGACTTGAACACTTGGGGAGATGTCGATACGTTGTTGCTGGTTGCATGGTCTTCAAAGAGTTGTTGAAAACAGCTGTTGGGTATCCACCGAGACATTGGGTAACCACAACTATAGAAGTTATGAGGGAAGCGAGTCCGATTTGATACTCAAAATGGTGAGCAAGAATATAGATGAGAAAGATATGGAATGGAAGAGTATAGAAGCTAGACAAGATGAGAACAGCACATCATTATGATTTTCCATTTGTAAAATTGGTTTTGAAGTTTCCTTAAAAACGGCCATTCTAACTAAGGTCATGACCTACAGTCGATATGGCTCTGATACCACCTCTGTCGGGACACAAAATATGCAATTCTGGATCCTCTGTGTATACTGCACTAGTCCAGGATCACGCTAGTGCACACAGTGGCAACATCAGTGAAATATCATTTCCATATACAAAGATAACTAATAAATAGGCAAATAACAATAAACATCAGAGTAAAGACCTTAAGGTCAAAGCTTACAACTAATACTTCAGAGGGCGGATAGCTCAATGAAGGCTGCAATGAGCAAGCAGAATAACCGGTGAAGCCCATCCATATGCCCACAGCAATCAATTTGGGGTCTTGCGACCTAGTTCTCCATGATCCTTGAAGTAGACCTTGTTGGTTGACAATTCCTTCAACTCTGCTTGATTTATTAAAGCAAGCATGAGTACATACTGTACTCGCAAGTCATACCACAGAAATGCAATCATAGATGCAGGCTTATTCCAAAGGAATGGTTTCTGTGGTTCTTTTGCAGAAATACAGCATTTGCAATTTAAATACAAGTAATAGATTGAAAGAACAAGTAAAACAAATAGACAATAGTAATTTTTATCATTTGTTTTCACAAAGACACATAGCCTAAACAAGTTATTCACACAGCTGCATAAGTTATCTCACACAGCTGTCCCATCCCAAGTTTTTTATGAAAATCTACCCCTCGTGTGAAATCCCCGAGCATGTCCATGATCATGACGCGCTATTCAATAGATTGTTTAACACTCTGCAGAGGTTGTACACTTTACCCACAAGATGCAATCAACTGGATCAGAGCTGATCACAACAAAACCTTTCGGAAACTTCATCTCAAGCATTGATACTCCTAGTGTGCTTACAAACCGCCAGACAACCCCACACAGGAAGTCAGTCCGACACACACCGTTGGACAGGGACACAGCGAACTGCCCCGTGATGTGACTACTTGGTAGCACACCTCCACCCATGCACACAGCCTAACCTACTACCTGAGTAATCAATGTCAAGACTCCATAACTTACTAAGTTAGGCCCGTCCCATACCAGGCATGTGGTTGTACGAGAGGCTCAGTTCAATGGCACACAAGGTTAAGTCCTTAACTAACCGAGGCAAGACTTCCAAATAAACTATACATCCCTATGCACACAGGTTATTAAGCCCACGCACATAGCTCCACCAAAATATCACACAGTCCACTTGTCTCCGTCTAAATCCTTTCCCACCCTGTTGGTTAAGTGCAACATATGCCATCAACGAGTAATAGCACATAGCGCACACAGTTTCTATCACATAGTTCCATAGTCACTTAGTCAAGTTTGTATTTGCAACTACATGAGATGATGACTCGTAGCATAGCTAAGCAAACTAATCGCATCTAACCAACCCACGTTGGTAATACCATAGCACCAACTAAATTAACCAAACTAGGGTGACAAAAGATTATGGCATACAATTAGACAAGGAGGTCATAACAAATTGGATATTAACTAATCCCAAAAGCATTGAAATAAATAATTAAGGTAAATGCAATACTTTGAATCAATATAACTTTTTGAAAACTGGGTTCAATATGATTAAAGGTATAACTTGCCTTGCTATAGCAATGATGATCTTATTTAACTTTAATCTTCTACTGTCTTGATCTTTAGCTCCTTCTTGATCAGCACTTCTCGTAGTATCCACGTCTACTCGCAAATAAGCAAATAAACCAAAATAAATAAACAACAAAGAGCAAATAAACTCCAAAAATAAAATAAAAATCTTAGATAATTAGATCTTGAATTTAGATGAATTTAGAAATTTGAATGGACTCAATCGGAGTTCGGATGCAAAAGATATGAGCTTGAGAAGATCACATGAAATGATAAAATTGAGAGAGAGAAGAATATTCAGATAATATTCCTTCGGATTAAATAAAATGAAGTGGAGACTTACAAGTGAGGTCCACTGGTAAGTGAGATAGAGGTGAAATCAATGGATGACATGTGGGCCAAGTGTACTGGAGAGAGAAACAGAGAATGGCATAAGGGTCCCACATGGCATTGAGATGGGTGCATGGTGAAATGAGTCTTTGGACTTTTGGTCAATGGGCTACCACCTGGTCTGGTGACAAGGCTGCCACCTAAACAAAAAAAAAGGTGATGTGGATGGTGACTTGGCTGCTGAGATGGAGTACCACATCAACCGAGACAAAACAGAAAAGAAGACATGGCCGGCGACATTGCTTCTCGGGTGCGACGATCTGGGCAACTGGTTGGTGCCCAAAGAAATCTGAAGGGAGCACCGGGTTGGCGATGTCCCAAGGGTCACAAAGAGGGATTCAGGACGACTGGAGATGGCCGGAGCAACGATAACGACATGATGGCCAGAGACAAAAGGAGATGCTCGGCGACAACACCTTGTTGGCAAAAGAGCAAGGAGGAAGTGGGGGATTAGAGGAGGGAATCCAAAGGCATGTGATGACGCGCACACAAGATCTAGAAGCTCACCGGGAAGCAGATCGGACAAGGTGGTGTCGACTGGAGGTCGGGGAGACGAAGGCGATGGTGATTCGAAGGTCCTCGGGCGACAACGACCGCGTCACGGTGTGGAACGTCACGCTGCGGTTCCAACGGAGAAGACGGCATGAACGGGGAGGCACCGACGATGGTAGAATCCGATGGTGACCAAGCATCGGCGGCCTCTGTTCTTCAACAAAATTGCGGCGCAAGGAGCCGAAATCAGGGAGGAGATGTTAGGGTTTCGGGAGAGGACATCTGGGCGAATAGGATGACACGGTTGGGGTTCCTTTTTATAGGGCTGGAGAGGAGGAATCAAAGGGAGGGCCGGCGGCGCTGCTACTGTGTTTGTTTCGGACTCTGGAGTCCTTGATGGCCATGGGAAGGAGATGATGTGCTGGCAAAAGGGGCGGGACCACCAAGCAGCGATAAGAGAAAAAGGAAAAGCGTGGCCGGCTTTCACACGAAAGAAAGAAAGGAGGCCGTGAAATGGTGGTCTGGCCGGACCAAGAAGAAACGAGCAGTGGACTCGCGGAAGGAAAAAAGGAGGCACGTGGCTTGGCTCTGCGCTGGTCTCCCTGTGAGACAAATGGCGAAGCGGAAGCGGATTTATTTGGGCTATCGCTCCGCCGGATTTGTGGGGTTCGCGCCAAATGAAAGCGGAGGGAGCGGCGACTGGCCGGCCGCTTTCACGCTGCACCGAAGAAAAGCGGCAATGGTGCAACAGGTTCTTGCGCACAAAAAGAACAAAGTAATGGCGATCTGCTGCATAGACGCAAAAGCTGAGGTGGTCGGCGCAAAGAAACGAAGAAGTGGCTAAGGAAAAAGGGAAAAACAAAAATGGTGCGGCCCGAAGGAAAGATGGGCGGGAAAGAAATGATGGCCAGGCCGACGAAAGAAAAGAATGGGCCGAGGTTAAAGAATCGGCCCGAATATTTAATCTGAGATTTCTATTAGTTTTCCTTTTTAGAAAATAGCCAAAAATCCAAATAGCAAATAAAAGGTAGCAAATGCACTTGGAAAAAATTCTAAAAAATTCTAGAAAATATATCCAAGCACATAGAACCCAAATAAAATAGTTTTGAGAATAGTTGATATAGAGATTAATCATATTAAATTGTTTTTGATTTATGAAAGTCCCAATTAAGCTTTATTAATTCAAATAAAATCGGTGAAATTTTCCTGGGACCTAAACTACTTAAAAGATTTTTGAAAAGCCAAAATTTGGGACGTTACAGTAATTGTGCAATATTTATATCAGCAGAGGTTCTCTCCACCTTATGCTTACTTTTGATTGGGGTTATCCCCACTTATTAACACCACTGAGTTTGACGACCCAGGAAAAATCCAATCTTAGGGCTAGGTGAGGCTGACCTGATTTCCATCCCACCCACAAAGTTTTTGAAATAGAACTAACTGTAGTAAGTTCCCTTGTTCGCCTTTAACTGTAGGCACGGTTGTTTAAACAGTTTAGACTCTGCAGAGGTTGTACACTGTACCCACAAGAGACAATCAAATCATTGCTCCACATGATTCCTTGGTCATGTAGTTGAGGGATCATCACAGTAACTTTTCAAATTATCTCGCCCTTTCCTTCATCTCACCCATATGGGCTACTCCCACTTGCGTTGGGCCCCATAAGTTGTGCGGGATGTTCACCTCAGCGACTAGCATAGCTGGACTACACCACAGTGACTAACAACTTCACCTTGCATCGGTGTCCCATTCAAGCCGGACGTATCCACTGTTTGCACTACCTTATTACCCCTTTAGCGAGATGACTTTCAGGGTTCAATAAATTTACCAAGCCAAGTTGTACTTTACAGACTTGTGGTTGTACTTGTCTTACAATGGGAGGTCATGACAAGATTTGATCCTTAGGATCATCTGGGCGATTCATACCACATTCCACACATTCTCATGCGACGTCAGCACCCACCATCATACCAGCCGCGCGCCCAGATATGGTAATAGCAATTTAATAGGGTTTTTGAGAGTGTAAAACAAATTATCTCCAACATTTTAGTCATTCAACCACAATGACCACCCAAAACATTTCCATGATTAAAAGATGATGATTAGGGCATTTTAATGCTCAAGTACTTAAGCAAGACTAGCATGTCACTTCAGTACAACCTATAACTAGTATAGTTACTATATACTTACTAGGGTGACAAGGATTATGAATTTAAAATTGTCAAGGATGGTATAATGATTATTTAATTACCAAGCAGGTATGTAACTAACTCTTAAAGATTTGACATACATTTGCATAGAGAAATAAGCATGCATTTTGCTATTTAAAAGAATATAATTTACATAAAATATAGGCTCAAAATGATTAAAGTATTGACTCGCCTAGATTAAAGGTAAGAGAGTCTTGGTAGTTTTGTGCTTGATCAAATTGGAGGTCTCCCGCTTCTTTGAACCCTACTCGGACGAAAGTACCGGAAAAGAACAGACAAGCAAAGAGAACAAATAAATACACAAGAAATAGCAAATAACTCCAAATTAAACAAGACCACTACCATTAGCAAGGTCTTGAACTTAGACAAATTTAGAAACAAATTTCACTGAAATCAGAGTTATAACGAAGGAGAATGGAGCCTCTGAAGTTTTGGTTTTGAGTACTTCCCATCTGACTTCGTATGGTCAGAGGAAGTTTTGACTATCGGAAGGAGGTTCGACTACACAACATGGTCAAAGCGGGTTCGACTACACAACGTGGTTGAAAGGAGGTTCGACTACACAACGTGGTCGAAGGATGTTCGACTACATGAGTGGTCGGGAGAAGGTTCGACTACACAACGTGGTCGAAGGAGGTTCGACTAGACGAGTAGTCGGAAGGAGGTTCGATTACACGATGTAGTCGAAAGGAGGTTTCGACTACATGACGTGGTCGAAAGGAAGTTGGACTACGTGACGTGGTCGGAAGGAGGTTTCGACTACACGACGTTGGAAGGACGTTTCAATTGCAGGACGTCGTCGGAAGGAGCATGAGGGAGAACAGGGCATGGGGAGCTCACCAAGACCGAGAGAGAGATCAGAGGAGGTCGGTGGACGGCGAATGGCGGTAGGGAAGCTCGCGGTCGAAGGCGAAGGAGGACAACGATGAAGAGGTCGGCCGGGACTGAAGGAGAAAAGGAAATGTTGTGGCTCCTATGAAACAAAACTGAATCTGAGTGAGGGGATTGCTTCACGGAGCTCTGAGACACGAATTGACGCGGGTAGAAAAGGGGGCTGCACTGGTGCAGCGAGGACCGAGAGGAGGTGTACGGTGGTTTGAACTCGGAGTTCAGGGCTTCGGGCAAACCACAGCAACAAGAGCGAGAGAGGGAGAGTTGGATGGGGAAAGGAGATGAGGGGGGAGGCTGCTCGGGATCTTTATAGTCTGGAGGGGAGGAGGGGAGAGGGAGAGAGCCGTTGATGGCGCAGGGGAGCTCGTACGGTCCCAAGGGCAACATGGGAGCTCTAGGCGGCGAGGACGGGGCAGGTGCGCTTCGAGCGCGAGCAGATGACAAGACCAGGCAGGGAGTGTTGATGCGGCAGAGATGAAGGCAAGCGTGCGGGGGATGGGACCAGGTGAGAGGAGGGCGTTGGAGTCAAGGGGGGCAGGTGGAGGCAGCAGAGCGCCGGGCGTGGCGTTGGCATCACGCGGCGCAGGCGGAGCACGGGGAGAGGGCATGGCCAAAGCACGGCCAGAGCGTGCTCTGGTGCGGCGGGTGGCTCGGGACTGAGCGGGGGGAAGGAAAAGAGATAGGGGGAGGGGATGGGCTGAGCCCAGGAGGGGAAATTTGAAGTGAAAATTTGAGATGAGGTCCAAATTCAGATTTAGAACCGAGCTTGAAGGGAGAATTTTGCAAACACAAATTAATTTGAAATAGTTTTGAACTCCAAAATGGCAAAATGAGAATTACTTATCCTGAACTGAAAACGGGATGTTACACTGTCACTTGCAACAGGCATCTGTGCTATATATATGCCTGTATATAAGTACGTAGGACGGTGGGAGAGAGATCTTAGCAAGTTACAGAAGCAACTGATTTAAGTTGTTCAGCCGATCCGTCTACTTAGTAAAGAAGGGAGGTCAAGCCCTTGCATGCCGTTCCTTTTTATTTGTTATTTTGGACATTGAGACGGTCTCTGATGTGCATTTGACTATTACATATTCTAACTATATGCTACAAAAAAAATTATAAAAAACATAATGATATCAAATTACTTATATAATATTTTTACGACAAATTTAAATTGTGTTCTACGAATTCATGATCAATATTTAAAAATATTGACTGGCACGCGTTCTAAAACACTATATATTTGAGAAGGAGGTAGTATTAATTAATTCTTTGATTAGCCGTTCAAAGGCTCCGTATACATGTGTGTTCGTACGTAGCAGTCCTACGGAGTACGGACCTTTCTTCTCTCTCCATTTTTTCAGCACCGTGACCGTGAGCGACTTTGCTCACGCATGCCTTTTCATTCTTCTTTTTTGCGAGTTCGCTCATGCATGCCTTTTTTTTCGTCGTCACCTTATAGCTAGCTTACTGCTTTATTTGGCGAACATTTTAAGCTACATCACAAAGTGGTTTACATATACACGTGTGCGGGGTTAATCGGCACGAATGGTGCTTTTACGCATGCACAGCGCAACATTTCGTAAGCTCGATCGGTGCAAAAAAATTAATGATGGTGGCTTAGTCAATTTCACTTTCTCACCACAAGAAGCGCGCTCTCACCGTTTCACAAAAACAAGTAAGTTGAAACATCGACACGGTCCTCAAAATACAAGTATGATCATTAATTACTATTATAATATATTTGTAAAACTCAATAAAATCATAATATTATTAAAGTACTTTTCGAGATAAATCTACACATATGATTTTCATATATCTAATCCAAATATTTAAAAGATATAGAGAACCAAAATTTTTAAAATTTTGGCTGCACGTATTTAAAACGATTTTTTTTAACTGTAGGGAGTAACTGCTTATTGAAGTCACCCACGTACGTACGGTGCGCCACATATGTATGTAGACCACAACGTGCTTCGTTGGGCAGCTTATGGCGCGTACGAACATTTGGTCCCATGCATGGACTGGGAAGACAAACATAATCCTCAACCATCAGTACAGTAGAAGGATTAAATTAACTGTTTAATTTGCTAATGCACATGCAATTGAAAATCTTTCAGCTTTCAGTCAATTTTCTAACCTTTCGATCTTGCATTGAGATTCATGCCCCCACCACCTCGTCTTCCTTCTCTTCGGCACCGCCGTCTCCCGCTGCTGCCATGTTACAGTTTGGGTTCACCGGAGCCCGATCTTAGAGGGTGGTGGCAGCGGCGGCGGCGGTGGGTGGTAGTGGTTGGCGGGGGCTACAAGGATGAGAGTATTAGGAGGTGGCGGGAGCGTGATGGCGGATCCGGCGACGGTAGACTCCAGAGATGAGGAAGGAGGGTGGCGCAGGTTGAAGGGGGGGTCTCACCGGAGAGGAGGAAGAAGGGAAGCACGTGGGTGACTCACCGGAGAGACGAGCTACACAGGAGGTGGTTGGGACGGAAGGAGGGAAGCGGTGGAGGGAGGAGTTGGCTATAGGATCTCGCCAGAGCTGATGGCGACGCTTGCGTGGTAGTGGGAGGTGACGCACGGTGAAGGATGGGGGCGCTAGCGACTAGGGGTAGGGTGGGAGTAGAGGTAGTAATGTTAGGTTATGGAAGGGTGGGTTTAAAAATAAAATGAGGGAGTGGTGTGGATGGTTTTATCTAGATCGAATGGCTAGAAAAATTGGCATAACAAAGTTTTCAGGCAACTGTGTAATAGACAACCCTTTAAATTAAACCCCAATTGTATCACTGGATTGTATTTCCATAGATTACACAACCCTTTAAATTAAACCCCAATCTGTATCACTAGATTGTATTTCCATAGGCTGTCTAATCATCGTGTGGCTAAAAACAAAGAAGATCTCTAGCTTAGCTCCGCCGCATCTGCTCATCCGTGGTCTCCCCGCCCACATGTGCTAGCATCTCTTGTGGCAGTGTCTTTAGGAGCTAGCTTCAACCTCTGTTATTTTTACTCGTTGTTTTGGACATCTAGACAGTCTTCAATATACGCCTTTGACCATTACCTTTTCTAACTATATGTTAAAAAACTATAAACATATATAATGATGTCGAAGTACTTTTATTGACAAGTCTACTCATATAATTTTTTTTGTGACAAATCTAAATTGTTTTCCATAAATTTATGATCAAAGTTTTAAAATGTTGACCCTACGCGTTCTAAAACATTATCTATTCGAGAACGTGTAGTATTAATTAATTCTTTGATTAGCCATTCAAAGGCTCTGTATACACGTGTGTTAGCAGTCCTACTTTTCTTCCCGACAAATCTAAATTCTTTTTCCATTTTTTCAGCCCCGCGAGCGAGTTTGCTCAGGCATGTCTTTTTGACCGTCGTCGTCACCGACCGCTTTTGTGTGTTTTCAATCAATCTATGTAGCTGACTTACTGACATATTTGTCGCAAAGTGGTTTACCTTTATATCTCGTTGATTATTTTCTTAACCAAGATTGCTGAAGTAGGAGTATGTGTGCTGGGTTAGTCGACACGGCGCAACATTTCGCAAACTTGATGGTGCAAGAAAATTAATGATAGTGGCTGCTTAGTCAATTTCATTTTCTCACCACATGAAACGTACTCCCTCCGTTTTTTAATACATGACGTTTGACCAAGCGTACAGTCAAATTTATATAACTTTGACCATTACTTTTCATATGATTTTGTTAGTAAAAAATTACAAAATTATTATATTATGAAAATATTTATCATGATAAATCTAATGATATTATTCACTCATGATCAATCTAAATAGTTTTTCATATATTATTAGTCAAAGTTAGATAAATTTGACTGCACGTTTGGTCAAACGTCATGTATTTAAAAATGGAGGGAGTAGCTGCTTACTGTAGCCACCCTGGTACATCGGTACACCACATATGTATGTACACCACAGTACGTGCTTCGATGGGCATCTTCTGGTGCGTACGAACATTTGGTCCCATGGCATGGACCAGGAAGACAAGCATAATCCTTAACCATCTGTACGATAGGAGGATTAAATTAACGGTTTAATTTGCTAATGCACATGCAACTGAACTTTTAGTCGATTTTCTAACCTTTCGATCTTGCCTTGAGATTCATGCTTTGACCACATCGTCTTCCTTCTCTTCGGCACCGCCGTTTCCTGTTGCTACCAGGTTAGGGCTTGGGGTTCACCGGAGCTTGAGCTTAGGGGGAGGAGGCTCCGGCGGTGGTGGATCCGGCAACGGTAGCTACCAGAGACGAGGAAGGAGGGTGGCGGACGAGGGCCGCGGGAGGGTCTCACCGAGAGCAGAAGAAGAGCAAAGACGGGGTGACTTCATGGAGAGGAGGAAGACGAAAGTCACGGGATGTGGTTGGAGCAGAGGAAGAGAAGCGGTGGATGGAGTAGTTGGCTAGAGGACCTCACCGGTGCTGGTGGAGACGCGTGCATGGCAGTGAGAGGTGACACGTGGTGAGGGGTGGGGGTGACGGCAGCTAGGGGTAGAGTGGGAGTAGAGGTTGTGTTAGGTTAGGGGAAGGGTGGGTTTAAATTTGAAAGGAGGGAGTGAAGTGGTTGGTTTTATCTAGATTGTATTTCGATGTGTTGTCTAATCATCGAGCTAGTGACTGAAAATGAAGAAGATATCTAACTTAGCTCCACCGTATCTGCTCATTAGTCGTCTCCCCTCCCGCATGTGCTAGCCTCTCTAGTGGCAGTGTCCTTAGGTGTTGTCTTCAACCTCCGGCATAACATACTTCGCTGGTGACATTTCGAGCTCTTCTGGAGAATCCAAGGACATGAATGCCAAGCAATGGGTCATGGATGATGCGACGACCTATGTGGTGCCAAGTCGGCCTTGCCCTGCTAGATCCGAGCCTAGCAGCTATGAGGCAGAGCTGTGGGCCAGCCGCTGCCTCCTCCAATGAGATCGTCTCCAATGTTACCACTATAAAATCGAGTTGTTTCCGAATGTTGCAGCACACCCTCTCCAAAATGTTGCAGTTGTTTCAACGAGTTTTCATTTATCGCGACAAGGTTTTAGTTTTTGTTGCAATAGATTCTTGTATTTGTTGCACAGACATTTCTCATTTGTTGCAATGTTTTATGTGTTTTGTTTGTTGCAACGGGGCAGGGTTTTGTTGCATCCTTGGTTACTGATTATTGTGGTTCACATATTTTTGTTGCTCCAGATCAAACTGCCAAGATTGATTTCTCAAAGTGAGATTTGACGGTGCGAAAGTGTCCGTTGCCATCAGATGTCCAGACACTAGTCCAACTATATATTTAGGATTTTTTTTTAAAAAAAATATCAGTAGCTTTTCTGATACGTTAGGATTTGCCAGGAATTTTGCAAGAATTTCACAATTAAAAATTTAATTTTTTAGGATTTTGGAGAGAAAAAAAGCGCATTCCAAACAAGGCGAAGTATACCCAAAATTGATCCAAACAATTAGTGGATGAAACTTCTCATGCATTCTCTTATTCTAATTTTTCTTAAGTAAGCATTTCAAACATACAAAATTGGACCTATCAAACTAATCCCCGCCCCAACCCCAAAAAAGTAGGGCATGATCTGTACCCATTCGTCATGATGGTCCGCTCCAAACTTGCTGTTGACAACACACAAGATACAAAAACATGTCTATAAAATTTTCTTTTGTTAATAACATTGCGTACATATCAATTATACAAAAACTTAGCTCAGAGTAGAGGATACATTATGATCAGTTTCCAAGAAAAAAAACATCAATATCAGTGTATAACATTATTAATATTCAATCCAAATGAAATAAAATCAATTATTCCGTTCCTTAATCGGCAACCAGTAATAATTCACCTAATTTCTACAAAAAGTGATCGCATACATGGCCACACATACATAAATTCATGTATATATACCGCATATATACGACCCTGGTACGATCCGCTTATCTTCCATTAATCATAACCTCTGAACAATCTGCTTCACAGAACTGTAGGTGCCCAACCCAACAATCGCGGCACCAACCGCAACGATGGTCACACATACCGCCGTCTCAACCACCGGTTTCCTGGACCCGATCTTGGAGCGGACCTTGAGGTAGCACAGGCATGGAAGCAGCATGGTGGCCGTGCAGCTGAGGAGTGCGCCGGTGAGGGCCACGACGTCAGCGAAGAAGGGCACAGAGAGCGCGACGATAGTCGTGCCGACGACGAGCCCGGTCCGGACGAGGGCGCGGAGCGTCGCGCTCTTGGTGACGCCGAGCGCGCCCTCGATGGCCTCGGCGACGGGGGCCACCACCAGCGCGTACTTGGTCAGGGGGTTCACCAGCGTCGTGTAGATGGCGACCTTGGAGCTCACGTTGTTGGATGGGAGGTTGAGGGTGATCTGCGACTTGAGCGAGTCGCCGTACATCAGGTACCCGATGACGCCCATGAATCCGTAGCTGACTGTGCTGACCGTGAAGCAGATAAACAACACCTGCACGCATGCAAAAGAATTATGAGTTGTCACGTAGTAGTACTCTATAGCTTCAGGTACTACTTAAAAAAAAGACAACGTTGTGAACCTTCAAAAAAAAAAAAGACAACGCTGTGATTATCTATTTCGCACGTATGAAAATGATATCGGTATGTGTTGTCATAAAAAAAATACTTTCACGGTATTATATTCCCTACAGTCACAAAAGGAAGGCGTATTTGACTTTTCGAAGTCAACAAGATACTACTTTGACCACTAAATTTTGCAATCATATTTTTGAAAAATTTATGAAAGTGTAATGTTATGAAAGTATTTTTCCTAAAAAAAATTATTCATACCATTTTTGTATATCTAAACTACACATTTTAGATAATATCTTTGGTCAAAACTGATACAATTTAACCGCACACATTCTAACGCAAGTAGGTTGGATGGTAATTACTTACCCCTTTAGGTGCTTTGAGATTGGTACAACTCTAGTTGGAGGGGAAGAAGCATGAAATACTGCTATAACTTTTTTCTTTTTTGAAATGAACACTGCTATAACTTGCTGCATTTGCTTTTAGGTAATTCACTTACCATGGGGAACCTTTTCCTGTCTTTCATCCCCGTATATATCATGGGAAAGACGGCATGGCCACTGAAGCAGAACGAGTACAAGCTCATGGCGCTCGGCATGCCGGCCCAGTCCACGAGCTTGCCGCTCTTATGGAACCCGACTCCGTCGAACACCGCAACCCACAGGACGGCGGCGATGAGGACGACGGATGCCAGGGCGCCGCCTGCGGCGACGTACGCGAGCACGTTCAGGCTGCTGAACCACGTCGTCGGCAGCACGGCCAGCGTGGCGGCCAGCACGAACGCCTGCTTGCCGCCGACACTTATCCCGCCTAACTGGAATCTCGCCGCCGGGAAGAGCTTCTGCAGGTTGTCCCCCTCGAGGATCAGGAAGTCGATGGCGACCAGGTAGAGCTCCAGGTACATGAACAGGGCGACGATAACCCTGCCTTTCTGGCCGAAGGCGAGGGCTCCGATGTCCGGGTACGTCCTGACGAGCGAGCTGGCGTCCATGCATCTCTGCAGGAGGAGCCCCGTGTAGAAGCAGATGATGGCGATGGTTAGGAAGATGATCAGGCTCAGCCATCCTCCTTGGGACAGTGCGTAGGGAATGGAGAGAAGCCCAACCCCTGCATGCAAAGAACAGTAAGTTATCAGCTAAAATAATGAAGCTGAAATTTACAAGAAATATGCATGTACAAACAAGACCATGCATCAAATATGTGCAAGTGCATGCATTACTAGCATTGTACTATAAAGCTGAGCTAGTTGCTTCTGAAAAATCAGGGTCGAGACACAAGAAGAGTGATAAGGAACCTGAGAGTGCATTGACTCCATTGAAACAAGTCTTGAGGAAGCTTGTCTTCGTAGACGATGGAGGAGGATCAGTGTTAGTCGTATCTGTGTCCATTGCAACGTTCAATCCTACGCTAAATCACTAGATCTGATCTCCTAGATATATATAGCTATAGATCAACTGCATATATGCCACATACACAGGTACTGGAGCCTTTATATATAGGCGCGAAGCTTAGAAAGGTGACGGATGCGGTCAGCACCGAAGTCTCTGTCATCTACTCGTTCTTCAAATCGAAGCTGAAATGGTCCTAAAGCTCGCGTGAGGTTGAAACGAGTCAGTGTGCGGAATAAAATCGAATCATGCCATGACGCTAGGCGCAATCTAGGAACTTTATTTCGTTTTTGAAAAAAAAAATCAATGGGGCCAAAATCATCAAAATTTCGGAATTTCGGTGTGTTTTCAAAACTGGACAGAATTTGTCGAAAATCAAATTTAGGATGTAATTTGTCCAACTTCAAATATTTTCGGTTTTTTTTGAATGAATTATAAAAATTTCGGAGGGACGAAATCACTTAAATTTCTAAAATTTTAGTGAAATTTCAGCAAAATTGTTTTCCCTGGGCGCAATTGGGCAGCGTGTCTAACTAGTCAGCGCTGACTAACCACATCACTAGTTCTTCTGATGCTCTGATGATCGATCGATCAACTGGGTCCAAACCCCTAGATCGTCGAAGGAAACAACGGCCACCAGACCTGTTTATGTAGCAGCGGCTGAAGCAGTCGGCTGAAACTTGACTCGCAGTCGCTGGAAGCAACTTGACTGGTTCTTCTTTCTGCTCACGTGTGCCCAGACTGGTTCCGTTGTCTGCTCTCTCGCGTTTTCCACGTGATAGCAGCACCTTCAGACTCAAGTTACAGAGTTACAATCGGATTTCTAATCCATATAATAAACAGACATTCAGACTCCTACCAAAACCAGAAATCTAGAACGGAAATAAACAAAAAAATTACAAAAAATAAGATTAAATCTATCAAAAAAGACACAAATAAAACCTCAGGCTGCGATTATTGGGAGAGATGTGGCTAGGCTGATGGAATGGTTCTTCAAATCGAAGCCGCGAAACGAAGAAATGGTCCCAAAGCTAGCGTGAGATTGAAACGAGTCGGTGTGTGGAATCAAATCAAATCATGTAGCAGCGGCTGAAGCAGTCGACTCCGGTCCAAACCATATGGCCGTCATCAGTAATAGGACCAGGAAAAATTTGAGGAAGAAAGATCAAACCTAATGTATATACGCTGCTGATTCAAAGTTTACTGTTGGTTCAAAAGTAAACAGCTAGCTCGCACCTGAAGATGACTACATCTCAATGGATAGATCGAGGAGCTATCTGTCCTGTCATCTTAAATGCAAGGGAAGAAGTCGATCCCCACCCTTTAATTGGAGAATGCAGAAGCTAGCCAGGGCGGCTGGGGTGACAAATTTCAGTTACCCCTGCCCGCTGGTTTGGTAACCGGCCGAAAACCGACGATTTTCACTTATAACAGTTCTATCTACTACGGGAGAACGCAGATTTGCCGAGTGCCGCCAGCTTTGCCGAGTGCCAAAAATCGGGCACTCGGCGAAGCCACTCTTTCCGAGTGCGGGCGGGTGGCACTCGGCAAAGTCTAGCACTTCGGCAAAGAGTGGCTTTGCCGAGTGCCTCGAGTGCCGGCACTCGGCAAAGCGGCGCTCGGCAAAAGCCCTCTTTGCCGAGTGCAACACTCGGCAAAAAGTGCGCTCGGCAAAAAAATGACCCTTGACGGCGAGCCATGCGCCGTCAATTTTTTAAAAAAATTCTTTGCCGAGTGCCAATTCCTGCACTCGGTAAAGATCCTTCTTTGCAGTGCCACTTCTGGCACTTTCGGCAAGGACCTCTTTCTTAGAGTGCGGTAGGCACTCGGCAAATTTTTTTTTGGGTTTTTGACCCATTTTTTTGTGAGGCCTTCCCACATTATTTAAAACTCCATGTTCAAATTTGGGACAATTTTGACTTTTTTGCTATATTTCGTTAGTTTTTTTGTTTCGTTGAATTTTATGGAATATTTCAAATTTGAGCTGAGGTGCATGAAATAATCAAATTTGGTCGTTCAAAAATGATATTCATGATATTTGGTGTATGTTGAGGCCGTATCCGGGAACTCACATGAAATTTCGAGCATCTTGTTGGCGTAACATGACGAGGTACTGCGAGAAAAGTGTATTTAAATTATATAAAATCGAGCGAAGTCGAAAATGGCGAAACTTGTCGAGGCGTCGTGTTATCGCATGTAGAGTCTATGGTAAAAATTGAGAAGGTTTGAGCAAGTTGCGGCGTCGGATGCCTAAAACCGAGACATCTTCATGCATGCATGTGCAGGTGGAGATCAAACATGCAGGTTTAAATAATATATTAAGGCTGCAAAAAATAATGGGGCAAAAAAAAACAAAAAAAAAAAAATTTTCTTGAGTCTTGAGCAAAAAGACTTCTAGAAGAAAGAAGAGGTCCTTTGCCGAGTGCTAGGAAGTGGCACAAACAAAGAATTTTTAAAAAACAAAAGCCAGGCACCAGCCGGGACTAAAGGTCACACACCGGGACTAAAGGTTCTCTGGAAAATATGTCCCAGCATAAAACCTTTAGTCCGGTAGTGGCACCACTTGCTGGGACTAAAGGTCCAGCCTTTAGTCCCGGTCAGTGTCCGCTTGGGACTAAAGGTCACACCCGGGACTAAAGGTTCTCTGGAAAATATGTCCCCATAAAACCTTTAGTCCCGGTCAGTGGCACCACCCAGGACTAAAGGTCGACCTTTAGTCCGGTCAGATACTACCCGGGACTAAAGGTCTTTAGTCCCGGTTAGTATCTGCCTTGAGACTAAAGGTCCCCTCGATTTAACAACAAGTGGCTTCTTCCTTCTTCCACCCCTTCCGTCTCCCTCGCATAGTCTCCTCGCATCAAGGCCTCAAGGGCGAGCAAGACAGGTCTTTCCTCCTTCCCTGCTTCCTCCGATCCTCCTCAGATCCTCCCAGATCCGGCTAAAGCGGGCCAAGGGCGAGGGCGAGGCCGTGAGGCAGCAAGGCGGCGGCAGAGAGAAGGAGAGGGCGAGGCTGCAGGCAGCGTCTTGGCGGGCCGGTGGCCTTGTGATGTGGCGGGCGAGGTGGCGTCTGTGATGGTGGCCGCCATGACTTCTGGCGGCAGCAGCAAATTTAAAGGGCAAGCGAGTGTAAGCGCCACATGCCACAGGCCGCCAGCCGCCAGCGCCAGCGGCTGAGCACAACGGCCGGCGGCAGCGAGGCGGCAAAGCGGTCAGGACTGTCCTGATCAGTACCCATGTTTCCATACATCTCCACTATTTTTTCCCGTTGTTGAGGGTGAAGGCTGCTGATAAGACTAGGGTTTGATCGATTTTGGTTTGGGTGCTTTGGATTGGGTGGTAATGTTGCACTTTAGAGCCGTATTTACATGGATGTCAGTAGTCGTAGCCTCGTAGGTTTGTTTTGGAGCCTTACTAATGTGGAATGGATTGATTTGTAATTTTGGCATGAGATAGTTTGGTTTCCTTCGACATCGAGGATTTGTATTTGGTTTGGTGGATATTGTTTAGGCGAGGGATTTGAGTTGTGGCTAATCGATCGATCATCCATGCCCGCATTGGTTAATGTCACATCTCGGTGTAAAATCATAATTTTTTGTTTGCATATGTTCAATAACTCTATTGTAAGCATTGATTTATTGCAATGTGTATGGTGAAAAACCGATTTGAGGCCATAGTTTTTTGAGAGAGTCATTAGGTCATAGATAGTTTGGAGTTCTTTTGTGATACATAGTGGGTACTTTGGGTTGCAAGTCAACTTGGAAGTTTCTTGTCGTAGATAATTAGAGAAGTCTTGTATTTAATGATATGGCTTTAATTTAGATTCATGTGGAACTCTGCATGGTTTTTGTTTTGTGAGTTGAATTGAGAGATGGAAATCTTCAGAACTTTGCACTACTAGGTAGCTGTATGAAGTATATCTAGTCCCAAATGTCTGCTTGTTTGCAGCAAAAAATGTTCAGAAACTATACATTATTTGAATTAGTGTGATCACAAAAAATGTTCAGAAACTATACATTATTTGAATTAGTGTGATCACCGCCATTGCTCCTTTGGTTTTTTTCCCTATAACATAGTGATAGCCCATAGGAAATCCACCAATTTTCTGGTGAGTTCAAAATTTTGGCAAGGTAATGTTATCGGTAAATGTGTAAATGTAGGTCCAAAATGCTATATTTTTACTCGTGCATTGAAACTATAAATTTGCTTTGTTTGTTGTATAATCAAGCGATGTAAAATGCAAGACATTGCATCTTAAAGTGTTAATTTGCTTTTTTTCTTGCCATCCGCAATTTTGAATACCCATGGTCCAAATCTGCGCTACTACTGTGTGTTAGACCTAAGTAGCTAGCGGTGGTAATATAATGGATGTCTTAGCCAAAGTGTCTTTCATTTTGGGAAGCATTATCTTGTCGAAACATAGTTTGCAAAATTGCACCATATTATGGGGATGCTATTATACTTGAATGGTTTAATTTAGATATCGTGTATACCGTGGAAGAAATTTCTATATGCGGCAAAATTCAAATTCATGCATGGGGTTGTATGTCAACAATAAGCAATTTTAATTTTTGTCATATTGGCATGTGTCAAGCACAATTCAATACGACAACACACTCTAAAAAGTATTCATACATTTAAGAATATATGACGTTTTGGATATTGACACGGTTTGCACATGATGGAGGTTGATGACAATGGCGATTATGATAGACATAAAGTGAGCGGTTGAGATGAAATTTGTGGAGGACTAAAAGATCATTCTTTTATTATTTGGTGATTTTGTTATACACATGGGTGAACGGTTTGGATTTATATGAAGTGAACGAGATAAGATTGCAGGTGGGTTATTTGATGATTTTTTTATGGCCGAATGGCAATTATTTTATGGTTAAAAGTTTCAATTGCATGAAAATTCGGAATGTTGCCTGCATATCTAGCTTGGTAGTACATATCTAGTCCTGCAGGACCCCTTAGCTGCCTTAAATGCATATCTAGCTTGGCTGCAACTGATGGTTATATTACTCCGTTATGTGTATATGCTACAGGATGGATAACCGTGAGTGGATGTACACGGGACGCCCAAGTTAGGCTCAAATCACCCGTGAATGGATGGATAAGACCGAGAAATTCTTGGACCATGCATTTAAGGCAGCTAAGGGAGCGAGAGACACGTTCTGTCCCTGCAGCCAATGTGAAAACAAGAAAAGAAAAACAAGGGAAGTCATGGTGCAGCATCTTTGCAAGTATGGATTTATGCCAAACTATACCCGGTGGGTGTCCCATGGTGAAGCCTATCGTCCTAGAGAGGAGGCCGTGAGACGACGCGTTTGCTCTGGCCCACATGGGCCCGGCAAGGTCCAACATCGAGTACAACCCGGATGCGGGCCCAGAGGCGTACACCAACTCCAGCGTCCACACCCGCCTCACTTCTTACACGGAGGCGGCAAGGTCAGTCTACGGGCCGGCCTACGATCCGAGGACCGAGGCGCCTTGATCTGAGATCGTGATGCGGGTGGGGAAGGCAAGAAGCATGGGCGGTTACGGCTTGGCGGCGGCGTCCTCAACACGGGCTCTACTCCTCCTCCGAACCGCCTCGAAGCAATGAGCACGAGCTCTAGCGTGCCCATAAGCCAACGGCCGACAAGTGGCGGCACTCCGGTAAGTATTCGGTTTCATTCGTCGTTCTTTGACTTTTCGTTCCTTAGCTCGCAATATTGAAACATTGGGGTCAAATGTTGCGGTCGAAGCTGCAACAACCGCCCAAAGAGAGGCCCAGAAGTGGCCAGGCGGTTGAGCGGCCGAGCGGGAGGCCGAAGCGTCGAGGCTACAAGCTGTTGAGGCCAACAAGAAGGTTTGCTCGAGTTCGTGCAACAACTTGGGGAGCAACAAGGTTGGCGATCCCACTACACTGCTTGCACCACAGCCACCACCACAGTCTACTCCGGTGAGTATGTTTTACTTTCTGTGCTCATGCTTAGTGTCAAACCTAGAGATGGCCTTCGTGCCGGATTTGTTGATGTGTGGGCCTTCGTGCCGGGTTAGTTGATGTGACGGCCTTCGTCGAAATGTGGTTGTCGACCTTCGTGCGGCGTTTTTTCTTGAGTTTTGGAAGCGTCCCGTGCGCAGGGAGAGGCGCCGAAATTTTCAACTTTTCTTTAAACTCCTTACATTTTTATCTTGTCACTCACGTGCAATATCTTCTTTTTTGTGCAGCGGACATCGGGGGCGGCGTCGAACCAGGTCGGAGGGTCGCCGCCATAAGTCAGACCATCCGCACCGGACCGTCGCCGGGATCGCCGTTGAAGCGCCGATCGCCGTGAGCGCTTATGAGTAGTTTCTATGTATCGAACTTGTGAACTTGTGGACTATGAACTTGTGGTTTGTAATAAATTGTGGATTCGGACAAATTTGGTCGTTTGTAATATATAAATGTGGTTTGTAATTTATTCTTTGTTGAATTGTGGTTTCTATTATATATATATGCATTGTTGTTTAAATGGAAAAGCAAAAACCAAAAAAAGGAATTTTAGAGGTGGCTTTGCGAGTGCAATGACCATTGCACTCGAAAGAAAATTTAAAAAAAAAAAACACGCTTTGCGAGTGCAATGACCATTGCACTCGAAAGAAAATTTTAAAAAAAAAAAAACACGCTTATGAGTGCAATGCCCATTGCACTCGGCAAAAAAATTTAAAAAATAAAAACACGCTTTGTCGAGTGCAATGCCCATTGCACTCGGCAAAGAAAATTAAAAATAAAAATAAAAACACGCTTTGCGAAAGTGCAATGACCATTGCACTCTCAAAGAAAATTTAAAAAAATAAAAAACACGCTTTGTCGAGTGCGGTCTTTGTGGCACTTTCGGCAAAGAGGTTTAAAAAATAGACGGCGCCGGCGGCGTCAAATCTTTGTCGAGTGCCGCAGACGGCACTTCGGCAAAGCCTTGCCGAGTGCCGAAATTTGGCACTCAAGCAAAGCGCCTTCTGGGGAAGGATTCGACGGAGGCTCTTTGCCGAGTGTTGCACTCGGCAAAGGCTTTGCCGAGTGCAAAGCTGCCTTTGCCGAGTGCAACAGGCACTCGGCAAAGAGCCCGCCTCCAGTAGTGATCGGTACCTTCGATTAAATTCTAAACCAGGCTAAAAAAACCGGTCCAAAAAAGCCTGTTTACCTTCCTCTTGTGCCTGCCCTAGGTCATAGGCACCGACTCCATCCTCTTCATTTAGTGGTGGCTCGATTCTGTTAGTTCTCTGTCTCTTCCTCCTCCGATCCCCTTTGTCCTCTACTCCTCTTCGTCAACGATCGAGGGCTCGGGGGCAAGCACTGAGGTGGCGGATAGTGGGGCACGCCGTGGGCATTGAAGCAACCGGTGCAACGTGGAATAGGAGCTTCCATCGTGTGCGGAGAAACACCAAGAAATAGCGAGGTGGAGCTTTATTTAGTGTTGTAGCTTATTCTTTGGTCGAACAATACCCTACTCTAATTTTATTTCAAGCTGCATCTCTGCTCAATTTGATGTCCTTGTTATTTTTGTTTGAAGGCACAAGTCCTTGGCGTGACCATTTGAAAGTGGAACCAAGAGGATGGTAAGCCAACGCTTTGAACAACGGTGTCGCTCAATTTTCAACAATGTTTGATGAAATATTTGGAGAGCCATTTGCTTGATGTATGCATGGAGAAGTAAAGGTGAAACAAAGATCTGCTTTTCTGTATCTCAAAGCTAAAGTAAGTAAAGCCGATATAAGTATAAAGCTTCTTTGCATTTTGTTGTCAAAGATTTTTGGCCGACATATGTCCGATATTTTCAGTTAGATAAGGGTATATTTGGATCTAGTCCTTTGTTGCAACAAATTCAGCATGTGAATATGCAAAAGCAGAAAGAGAGCTCTGCCTTTTCTTTCGAAGAAGGGGAAAAAATGCAAAACACACTCTCACAAAATAGTGGAGCGAAAAATATGTAAAAAACCTTAAAATAAAAGGGTGTAACATCTAAAAAATTCACATTTTAGGAATACATAATAGGAATACACAAGGAAAATAATTTTTGGCATAATTCATATGAGAAACTAAACATGCATGATTTTGGACTTTTGTTTAACGCAAATAATGAAATTGATACAAACATGCACTTATAAGAACTTCAGGAAACATAGAGTGAAAATAAGTGAAAGAATTATTTTATTCATATTGCTTAGAGAAAAATTTATTAACTTTTGTGAATTTTCATTCAGGGTAATAAATGCAATTACATGAAAACAGAAATTTGTAAGATTTTTTGAGCAAATCACAGACAATATAAACTTCTAAAAAATTTACATAAACAACTACATTAGGTCAGGAACCCTCACAAAAAGTTTCATAACATTTGGACTTTGTTTGCTTGGTACAACAATTCAGTAAAGCCTCAGCCTTTAAATCCAAAAATTTCAGAACTAAACTCTCTCTCTCTCTCTCTCTCTCTCTCTCTCTCTCTCTCTCACTCACTGGAGTGTGGGACCCACACGCCAGAACCTTTCCTCCACCTCTGCTTGCCCTCGCCAACAAGACACTCGTCTGAGCTCCGCCGCCGCTTCTCGCTGTTTTTTGCCATGACCCATTGTTTTGGACCCCAACTACCCCCGTCGCCTCCGCCTACCTCCATCCACGCTGTCCACCCCATTGATGGCCTTGCTACTTGCCCGAACGGAGAGAGAGCCATGAGAAACCGAGCCGGCCACCTTGGTCTCATCGTCGATGGCGTCTTCTTCTTGCCATTTAAAGCCTTCTCCTCCGTGTCAAAACACTTCCCTTACACTGCCGTTTTCATTCCTCCCCTCTTCAGTGAGCTTCACCCACTCAATCGCCTAGAACACTGTCGTTCCGAGCTCCGGAGCATGCGCTATGTCAAAGCAAAACTGTAACAGCCCAAAATCTGAATTCTAGTATTATGTATTATAAATGCATTAGTAAAAATTTCCTTGATCATTTTGCATAAGAGAAATATACTATGTTTGAATTTGACTGTGATTTAAAAAAAATGAAATGCAAACAAACATGTACTCAAAAGAAAGTATATAAAACAAAGTAAAAATATTAAAGGAGAATTATTTCAGGCATAATATCCTAGGAACAATTCACCAAAGTTTTCATATGAAAACTTGTTAAGAAAAACAATTACAAAAGTATAAGAACAGAACCATGTTTGAATTTTAGAGAAATTTACAGAAGGTTTAAACCTCTTAAAAATTTACAAGTGATGCTACATTAGGCCATAAGCCTACACAAAATTTTTGTTTAAATTTGGACTTCATTTGACTAGTAAATAAAATCAGCAAAGAAATCAGCAAGAAAATAAAAAATCCTAAACCCTATCTCTCCTCTCTCTCTCTCTAGTGAGTGGGCCCCATCTGTAGGCATCGTCGTCCACCTCCGCACGATAGCTAGCACACGCGCCAGTGCACCACCGTGAGTGTATCGCTGCGCCCATGGTTTCGTCCGCGGTTTTCCACTAGCCAAACCTAACCGGTCCCTTCGCCATCACTTCGCGCCCATCCCTGCCGCGACCGACCCATGCCTGTTCGTACGTCGCCGAGACCACCAAGAGCTCCGCTGCCCCTTGCTTGAGCTTTACCTCGCTCTCCTCCGCCCGTACACCTATATAAAGGACCCAGAGCTTCTTAGCACCCTTTCCTCACCAGTGTGCACCTCCTCTTCCATTCTTCTACACTCAAACGTGCTCAATTGCTCGAGCGCCTTCAGCTTCATCTCGACCGTGCACCGCCGCCACCATTCCCGACACCGTGAAGGGTTTTGTGTCACTCTTCTCATGTTATATGACATTCTAGAGATCCTTGATCCTTTCCCCTCACTCGCTTTCGCGTTTGATCCACAGGAACGACTAAATCACTTCGTCTTCTTTGTCTCTGGCCAGAATCGCCGCCTCAAGAACCACCGGAGCTCTACTGCACCTCAGGCCGATTCCTTGTACAGAGAGCATCGCTAGGACACCTCCAAGTAGAGCTGTTCAAATGCCGTGGGAGAGCCGGCCGGGCTTGAAAAGCCCGATCAAAATTGGCGGGCAGAGTTCTTTTACCAAACTAAAAGTTGATTTTCCTATTAAAATGTATTATTGTAATCTTTTTTGGAATAAAAAGTATTATTTAATTCATTTTCGAGATTAAAATAATAGATTTCCATTTAATTAGTTGTTTTTTGGGAAAATCGGGTCGGGCCGGGCTTCCTTCAGGCCGGACTTGCAGTTCCAAGCCTAGCCCGGACATGATCAGGCTCGGGCCGGGCCGGCGGGCCGGGCTGCCCGTGAACAGGTCTACCTCCAAGCATCTCCGGCCACTAGACGACCTTCTTCTTCACTATAACTCCTTCTCCACGTGAAGCCTCCTTGCACCGCCGCTGTCTTCGTCGCCGACTCGTCTCCGACCACTAGAACTAGATTGGCAACTTCCGACATAAGCATCTTGGGGGAGACGAACACATCCGTCGCAACTAGGCGGCTGATGAGGCTTGCCACATATACGGAAGTCACATTCCGATGTTGCCGTAAATACGCGTCGGGATGGGAGGCGATCTGCATGTACTGACTCTATGCTATGGTTCCATTCAACTTCACTAGCTCCCGCACGATATTCGTGCAAGTGATCCCCTCGATCACAAGTTTCTACGTCATTGCCTCCGTGACAAACTCCCTCCGAATGCAGCTTCGAAGCTCATAAATATTCATCGCATCGAGCCTCTCCGCCTAGACCACCTTGTACTGGCATCTTGGTGCCTGCAGACAAACCACCAAGCATCCTATACAATGTGCTTTCAAGGAAACATCAATGTACTTTCGGACTAATTATTCTGCTGCTAATTATTCCAAATGAATAAAATTATGGAAAAATTACACAAGCAAGTACACTATGTCGGAAGGCTCCACAAAAAAATTCATAATTTTGTGAGCTCATTTGCTATATTTAAAAATTTGAACAAATGAGTTCGGCTGCTAATTACAAACAAATAGCTAATCACTTTCTTAGCCTAATCACTAATTGGTGTCCAGCCGGTGGAGGGCCGGACGAGGCTTGAACAGGGGCGTCCGGCTGATGGAGGGCCATTGCGACGCTTGCTACTTCTATAAATTTGCCTCGCAAACGTGTCATTTCAGCCAAAAAATCGTCAAGCACATGCATGGTACTACCTCCATTCCTTTTTATTTGTTGTTTTGGACATCGAGATGATCTCTAATGTACGCATTTGACCATTACATTTTCTAACTATATGTTACAAAAAAAACTATAAAAAATACAATGACGTCAAAGTACTTATAGAATATTTTTATGGCAAATTTAAATAGCCTTCTAAGAATTCATGATCAATATTTTAAAATATTGACTGACACGCCTTCTAAAACGACGTCAATTTGAGAATGGAGCTAGTCTTAATTAATTCTTTGATTAGCCGTTCAAAGCCTCTGTATACAAGTGTGTTCGTACGTAGTAGTCCTACGGAGTACGGACCTATCTTTTTCCCCCATTTTTTCAGCACCGTGACCGACTTTGCTCATGCATGCCTTTTTGTTCTTCCTTTTTGCGAGTTTGCTCATGCATGGCTTTTTCAGCATCGTGAGCGACTTTTGTTTGTTTTTGAATCAACCTATATAGCTAACTTACTGCTTTAATTTAATTTGTTGTTTTGTTGGCAGATGACTTATTTGGCGAACATTTTACGCTACATTGCAAAGTAGTTTACCTTAATATCTGTATACACATTTTGCTGGGTTAGTCGACACGAGTGGTGTTTTTACGCATGCACAGCGCAACATTTCGCAAGCTCATGTACGGCGCAACATTTCGCAAGCTCAATCAAGTGCAAGAGTTAAAATTAATGATGGTGGCTTAGTCAATTTCACTTTCTCACCATAAGAAACGTGCTCTCTTTGTCTCATAAAAACAAGTCGTTTTTGACATCGACACGGTCCTCAAAATACAACTTTGACCACTAATTACTATTATAATATATTTGTA
The DNA here is from genome assembly GCA_036346405.1 of Phyllostachys edulis. NCBI lineage: Eukaryota > Viridiplantae > Streptophyta > Magnoliopsida > Poales > Poaceae > Phyllostachys > Phyllostachys edulis. The sequence goes on from CM070552.1 coordinate 27,677,424, forward strand.
AAACCCAATAAAATCATAATATTATTAAAGTATTTTTTGAGACAATCTGCACATATGATTTTCATGTATCTAATCAAAATATTTAAAAGATAACCAAAGTTTTCGAATTTTGACTGCATGTATTACCTTTTCTAACTATATGTTAAAAAATTATAAAAAATATAATGATGTCGAAGTACTTTTATGGACAAATCTGCTCATATATTGTTTTGCGACCGTTGTCTCAGCTTGCCTTGATTCTGGCTTGGGTTCATCGGAGCCCGATCTTAGAGGGTGGCAACGGCGGCGATGGGTGGCGGTGGTCGGCAGGGGAGGGGGCTACAAGGATTAGATCATTAGGAGGCGGCGAGAGGCGTGATGGCGGATCATGCGATGGTAGAAGCCGGAGACGAGGAAGGAGGGTGGCGCGGGCCAGAGGGGGGATCTTACCGGAGAGGAGGAAGAAGGGAAGCACGTGGGTGACTCACCGGAGAGGAGGAAGACTAGCTACACAGGAGGTGGTTGGGACGGAAGGAGGGAAGCGGTGGGGGGAGAAGTTGGCTATATGACCTCGCCGGTGCCGATGGTGATGCGTGCGTAGCAGTGGGAGGTGATGCACGGTGAAGGATGGGGGCGCTAGCGACTAGGGGTAGGGTGGGAGTAGAGATAGTGTTAGGTTATGGAAGGGTGGGTTTAAATATAAAATGAGGGAGTGGCGTGGGTGGTTTTATCTAGATCGAATGGCTAGAAAAATTGGCATAACAAATTTTCAGGCAACTGCGTAATAGACAACCCATTAAATTAAACCCCGATCTGTATGACTAGATTGTATTTCCATAAGCTGTCTAATGATCGTGTGGCTAAAAACAAAGAAGATCTCTAGCTTAGCTCTGCCGCATCTGCTCATCCGTGGTCTCCCCGCCCACATGTGCTAGCCTCTCTTGTGGCTGTGTCTTTAGGAGCTCGCTTCAGCCTCCATTATTTTTACTCGTCGTTTTGGATATCGAGACAGTCTTCAATATATGCCTTTGACTATTACCTTTTCTAACTATGTGTTAAAAAATTATAAAAAATATAATGATATCGAAGTACTATTATTGACAAGTCTACGCATATAATTTTTTTGCGACAAATCTAAATTGTTTTCTATAAATTCATGATCAAAGTTTTAAAAATGATCAAAGTTTTAAAATGTTAACCGTACGCGTTTTAATACGTTATCTATTCGAGAACAGGTAGTATTAATTAATTCTTTGATTAGCCATTCAAAAGCCCTGTATACACCTGTGTTAGCAGTCCTACTTTTTTTCCGACAAATCTAAATTCTTTTTCCATTTTTTCAGCCCCGCGAGCGAGTTTGCTCAGGCATGTCGCCGTCACCTACCACTTTTGTTTGTATGTCTTTCTGACCGTCGCCGTCACCTACCACTTTTGTTTGTTTTCAATCAATCTATGTAGCTAATTTACTGCTTTAATTTAACTTCTTGTTTTGTTTGCAGATGACTTATTTGGCGAACATTCTAAATGTCGCAAAGTATTTTACCTTTATATCTCGTTGATTATTTTCTTGACCAAGATTGCTGAAGTAGGAGTACGTGTTCTGGGTTAGTCGACACAGCACAACATTTCGAAAGCTCGATCGGTGCAAGAAAATTAATGATGGTGGCTTAGTCAATTTTACTTTCACACCACCCTGGTACATTGGTGTGCCACATATGTATGTACACCACAACGTGCTTCGATGGGCATCTTCTGGTGCGTACGAACATTTGGTCCCATGCATGGACCAGGAAGACAAGCATAATCCTTAACCATTTGTACGATAGGAGGATTAAATTAAGAATGGTTTAATTTGCTAATGCACATGCAACTGAAAATCTTTCAACTTTAATTTAGTCGATTTTCTAACCTTTCGATCTTGCGTTAAGATTCATGCTCCGACCACCTCGTCTTCCTTCTCTTCGGCACCATCGTCTCCTGTTGCTGCCAGGTTAGGGCTTGGGGTTCACCGGAGCTTGAGCTTAGGGGGAGGAGGCTCCGGCGGTGGCGGATCTAGCAACGGTAGCTACCGGAGACAAGGAAGGATGGTAACGCGGACCGGGGCGCGCGGGGAGGGTCTCACTGGAGAGGAGGAAGAAGAGCAGCATGGGGGTGACTCGCCGGAGAGGAGGAAGATGAGCGGCGCGGGAGGCGGTTGGAGCAGAGGAAGAGAAGTGGTGGAGGGGGGAGCTGGCTACAGGACCTCACCGGTGCTGGTGGAGATGTGTGCATGGCGGTACTGAAAACGAAGAAGATATCTAGCTTAGCTCCACCGCATCTGCTCATCAGTCGTCTCCCCTCCCGCATGTGATAGCCTCTCTTGTGGCAGTGTCCTTAGGTGTTGTCTTCAACCTCCAGCGTGTTGTCTTCAACCTCCAGCTCTTCTGGAGAATCCAAGGACGCGAATGAAAAGCAATGGGTCAAGGATGATGCGACGACCTATGTGGTGCCAAGTCGGCCTTGCCCTGCTAGATCCGAACCCAGCAGCTATGAGGTAGTGCTATGGGCCAGCCGCCGCCTCTTCCAATGAGAACGTCTCCAATGTTACCACTATAAAATCGAGTTGTTTCCGAATGTTGCAGCACACCCTCTCCAAAATGTTGCAGTTGTTGCAGCGAGTTTTCATTTATCGCGACAAGGTTTTAGTTTTTGTCTCAATAGAATCTTGTATTTGTTGCACTCAGACAGTTCTCGTTTGCTGCAATGTTTTATGTGTTTTGTTTGTTGCAACGGGGCAGGGTTTTGTTGCAACGGGGCAGGGTTTTGTTGCATCCTTGGTTACTGATTATTGTGGTTCACATAGTTTTGTTGCTCCAGATCAAACTGCCAAGATTGATTTCTCAAAGTGAGATTTGACGGTGCGAAAGTATCCGTTGCCATCAGATGTCCAGACACTAGTCCAACTATATATTTAGGATTTTTTTTTTAAAAAAATACCAGTAGCTTTTCTGATACGTTAGGATTTGCCCGGAATTTTGCAAGAATTTCACAATTAAAAATTTAATTTTTTAGGATTTTGGAGAAAAAAAAAGTGCATTCCAAACAAGGCGAAGTATACCCAAATCTGATCCAAACAATTAGTGGATCAAACTTCTCATGCATTCTCTTATTCTAGTTTTTCTTAAGTAAGCATTTCAAACATACAAAATTGGACCTATCAAACTAATCCCCGCCCCCCACCCCAACCCACACACCCCCCAACTTCTCATGCTAGTAATGCATGATCTGTACCCATTCGTCATGATGGTCCGCTCCAAACTTGCTGTTGACAACACACAAGATACAAAAACATGTCTATAAAATTTTCTTTTGTTAATAACATTGCGTACATATCAATTATACAAAAACTTAGCTCAGAGTAGAGGATAAATTATGATCAGTTTCCAAGAAAAAAAACATCAATATCAGTGTATAACATTATTAATATTCAATCCAAATGAAATAAAATCAATTATTCCGTTCCTTAATCGGCAACCAGTAATAATTCACCTAATTTCTACAAAAGTGATCGCATACATGGCCACACATACATAAATTCATGTATATATACCGCATATATACGACCCTGGTACGATCCGCTTATCTTCCATTAATCATAACCTCTGAACAATCTGCTTCACAGAACTGTAGGTGCCCAACCCAACAATCGCGGCACCAACCGCAACGATGGTCACACATACCGCCGTCTCAACCACCGGTTTCCTGGACCCGATCTTGGAGCGGACCTTGAGGTAGCACAGGCATGGAAGCAGCATGGTGGCCGTGCAGCTGAGGAGCGCGCCGGTGAGGGCCACAGCATCAGCGAAGAAGGGCACAGAGAGCGCGACGATGGCCGTGCCGACGACGAGCCCGGTCCGGACGAGGGCGCGGAGCGTCGCGCTCTTGGTGACGCCGAGCGCGCCCTCGATGGCCTCGGCGACGGGGGCCACCACCAGCGCGTACTTGGTCAGGGGGTTCACCAGCGTCGTGTAGATGGCGACCTTGGAGCTCACGTTGTTGGATGGGAGGTTGAGGGTGATCTGCGACTTGAGCGAGTCGCCGTACATCAGGTACCCGATGACGCCCATGAATCCGTAGCTGACTGTGCTGACCGTGAAGCAGATAAACAACACCTGCACGCATGCAAAAGAATTATGAGTTGTCACGTAGTAGTACTCTATAGCTTCAGGTACTACTTAAAAAAAAGACAACGTTGTGAACCTTCAAAAAAAAAAAAGACAACGCTGTGATTATCTATTTCGCACGTATGAAAATGATATCGGTATGTGTTGTCATAAAAAAAATACTTTCACGGTATTATATTCCCTACAGTCACAAAAGGAAGGCGTATTTGACTTTTCGAAGTCAACAAGATACTACTTTGACCACTAAATTTTGCAATCATATTTTTGAAAAATTTATGAAAGTGTAATGTTATGAAAGTATTTTTCCTAAAAAAAATTATTCATACCATTTTTGTATATCCAAACTACACATTTTACATAATATCTTTGGTCAAAACTGATACAATTTAACCGCACACATTCTAACGCAAGTAGGTTGGATGATAATTACTTACCCCTTTAGGTGCTTTGAGATTGGTACAACTCTAGTTGGAGGGGAAGAAGCATGAAATACTGCTATAACTTTTTTCTTTTTTGAAATGAACACTGCTATAACTTGCTGCATTTGCTTTTAGGTAATTCACTTACCATGGGGAACCTTTTCCTGTCTTTCATCCCCGTATATATCATGGGAAAGACGGCATGGCCACTGAAGCAGAACGAGTACAAGCTCATGGCGCTCGGCATGCCGGCCCAGTCCACGAGCTTGCCGCTCTTATGGAACCCGACTCCGTCGAACACCGCAACCCACAGGACGGCGGCGATGAGGACGACGGATGCCAGGGCGCCGCCTGCGGCGACGTACGCGAGCACGTTCAGGCTGCTGAACCACGTCGTCGGCAGCACGGCCAGCGTGGCGGCCAGCACGAACGCCTGCTTGCCGCCGACACTTATCCCGCCTAACTGGAATCTCGCCGCCGGGAAGAGCTTCTGCAGGTTGTCCCCCTCGAGGATCAGGAAGTCGATGGCGACCAGGTAGAGCTCCAGGTACATGAACAGGGCGACGATAACCCTGCCTTTCTGGCCGAAGGCGAGGGCTCCGATGTCCGGGTACGTCCTGACGAGCGAGCTGGCGTCCATGCATCTCTGCAGGAGGAGCCCCGTGTAGAAGCAGATGATGGCGATGGTTAGGAAGATGATCAGGCTCAGCCATCCTCCTTGGGACAGTGCGTAGGGAATGGAGAGAAGCCCAACCCCTGCATGCAAAGAACAGTAAGTTATCAGCTAAAATAATGAAGCTGGAAATTTACAAGAAATATGCATGTACAAACAAGACCATGCATCAAATATGTGCAAGTGCATGCATTACTAGCATTGTACTATAAAGCTGAGCTAGTTGCTTCTGAAAAATCAGGGTCGAGACACAAGAAGAGTGATAAGGAACCTGAGAGTGCATTGACTCCATTGAAACAAGTCTTGAGGAAGCTTGTCTTCGTAGACGATGGAGGAGGATCAGTGTTAGTCGTATCTGTGTCCATTGCAACGTTCAATCCTACGCTAAATCACTAGATCTGATCTCCTAGATATATATAGCTATAGATCAACTGCATATATGCCACATACACAGGTACTGGAGCCTTTATATATAGGCGCGAAGCTTAGAAAGGTGACGGATGCGGTCAGCACCGAAGTCTCTGTCATCTACTCGTTCTTCAAATCGAAGCTGAAATGGTCCTAAAGCTCGCGTGAGGTTGAAACGAGTCAGTGTGCGGAATAAAATCGAATCATGCCATGACGCTAGGCGCAATCTAGGAACTTTATTTCGTTTTTGAAAAAAAAAATCAATGGGGCCAAAATCATCAAAATTTCGGAATTTCGGTGTGTTTTCAAATTGGACAGAATTTGTCAAAAATCAAATTTAGGATGTAATTTGTCCAACTTCAAATATTTTCGGTTTTTTTTGAATGAATTATAAAAATTTCGGAGGGGCGAAATCACTTAAATTTCTAAAATTTTAGTGAAATTTCAGCAAAATTGTTTTCCCTGGGCGCAATTAGGCAGCGTGTCTAACTAGTCAGCGCTGACTAACCACATCACTAGTTCTTCTGATGCTCTGATGATCGATCGATCAACTGGGTCCAAACCCCTAGATCGTCGAAGGAAACAACGGCCACCAAACCCCTAGATGAAGCAGTCGGCTGAAACCCCTAGACTCGCACTAAGCGAAGTCGCTGGAAGCAACTTGACTGGTTCTTCTTTCTGCTCACGTGTGCCCAGACTGGTTCCGTTGTCTGCTCTCTCGCGTTTTCCACGTGATAGCAGCACCTTGTCTGGCCTTTTTCATGGAATCGTTGCTACTCTTTTTTTTTGTTTTCATTTATATTTATACTCAAGTTACAGAGTTACAATCGGATTTCTAATCTGTATAATAAACAGACATTCAGGCTCCTACCAAAACCAGAAATCTAGAACGGAAACAAACAAAAAATTACAAAAAACAAGATTAAATCTATCAAAAAAGACACAAATAAATCCTCAGGCTGCGATTGTTGGGAGAGATGTGGCTAGGCTGATGGAATGGTTCTTCAAATCGAAGCCGCGAAACGAAGAAATGGTCCCAAAGCTAGCGCGAGATTGAAACGAGTCGGTGTGTGGAATCAAATCAAATCATGTAGCAGCGGCTGAAGCAGTCGACTCCGGTCCAAACCACATGGCCGTCATCAGTAATAGGACCAGGAAAAATTTGAGGAAGAAAGATCAAACCTAATGTATATACGCTGCTGATTCAAAGTTTACTGTTGGTTCAAAAGTAAACAGCTAGCTCGCACCTGAAGATGACTACATCTCAATGGATGGGTCGAGGAGCTATCTGTCCTGTCATCTTAAATGCAAGGGAAGAAGTAGATCCCCACCCTTTAATTGGAGAATGCAGAAGCTAGCCAGGGCGGCTGGGGTGACAAATTTCAGTTACCTCTGCCCGCTGGTTTGGTAACCGGCCGAAAACCGACGATTTTCACTGATAACAGTTCTATCGGTACATTCGATTAAATTCTAAACCAGGCTAAAAAAACCGGTCCAAAAAACCCTGTTTACCTTCCTCTTGTGCTTGCCCTAGGTCATAGGCACCGACTCCATCCTCTTCATTTAGTGGTGGCTCGATTTTGTTAGTTCTCTGTCTCTTCCTTCTCCGATCCCCTTTGTCCTCTACTCCTCTTCGTCAACGATCGGGGGCTCGGGGGCAAGCACTGAGGTGGCGGATAGTGGGGCACGCTGTGGGCATTGAAGCAACCGGTGCAACGTGGAATAGGAGCTTCCATCGTGGGCGGAGAAACACCAAGAAATAGCGAGGTGGAGCTTTATTTAGTGTTGTAGCTTATTCTTTGGTCAGAACAATACCCTACTCTAATTTTATTTCAACTGCATCTCTGCTCAATTTGATGTCCTTGTTATTTTTGTTTGAAGGCACAAGTCCTTGGCAGCAGCCATTTGAAAGTGGAACCAAGAGGATGGTAAGCCACTGCTGAACAACGGTGTACGCTCAATTTTCAACAATGTTTGATGAAATATTTGGAGAGCCATTTGCTTCGGTGTCTGCTTGGAGAAGTAAAGGTGAAACAAAGATCCTGCTTTTCCTGTATCTCAAAGCTAAAGTAAGTAAAGCTGATATAAGTATAAAGCTTCTTTGCATTTTGTTGTCAAAGATTTTTCGGCCGACATATGTCCGATATTTTCAGTTAGATAAGGGTATATTTGGATCTAGTCCTTTGTTGAAGCAAATTCAGCATGTGAATATGCAAAACAGAGCACAGCTCCTGCCTTTTCTTTCAGAAGAAGGGGAAAAAAATGCAAAACACACTCTCACAAAATAGTGGAGCAGAAAAATATGTAAAAAAAACCTTAAAAATAAAAGGGTGTAACATCTAAAAAATTCACATTTTAGGAATACATAATAGGAATACATGAGGAAAATAATTTTTGGCATAGTTCATATGAGAAACTAAACATGCATGATTTTGGACTTTTGTTTAATGCAAATAATGAAATTGATACAAACATGCACTTATAAGAACTTCAGGAAACATAGAGTGAAAATAAGTGAAAGAATTATTTTATTCATATTGCTTAGAGAAAAATTTATTAACTTTTGTGAATTTTCATTAAGGGTAACAAATGCAATTACATGAAAACAGAAATTTGTATGATTTTTTGAGAAAATCACAGACAAGATAAACTTTTAAAAAATTTACATAAGCAACTACATTAGGTCAGGAACCCTCACAAAAAGTTTCATAACATTTGGACTTTGTTTGCTTGGTACAACAATTCAGTAAAGCCTCAGCCTTTAAATCCAAAAATTTCAGAACTAAACTCTCTCTCTCTCTCTCTCTCTCTCTCTCTCTCTCTCATTGGAGTGTGGGACCTAGACGCCAGAACCTTTCTTCCACCTCTGCTCGCCCTCGCCAGCGCACACTCGTGCGAGCTCCGCCCGCTCGCCCGCCGTTTTGCCACGCAGCCCATTGTTTTGGACGCCAACTACCCCTGTCGCCTCCGCCTACCTCCATCCACGCTGTCCACCCCATTGATGGCCTTGCTACTTGCCCGAACGGAGAGAGAGCAAAGAGAAACCGAGCCAGCCACACTGGTCTCATCGTCGATCTCGTCTTCTTCTTGCCATTTAAAGCCTTCTCCTCCGTGTCAGAACACTTCCCTTACAGTGCCGTTTTCATTCCTCCCCTCTTCGGTGAGTTTCACCCACTCAATCGCCTAGAACACTCTGTTGTTCCGAGCTCCGGAGCATGCGCTCTGTCAAAGCAAAACTGTAACAGCCCAAAATCTGAATTCTACGATTATGTATTATAAATGCATTAGTAAAAATTTCCTTGATCATTTTGCATAAGAGAAATATACTATGTTTGAATTTGACTGTGATTTAAAAAAAAAATGAAATGCAAACAAACATGTACTCAAAAGAAAGTATATAAAACAAAGTAAAAATATTAAAGGAGAGAATTATTTCAGCATAATATCCTAGGAACAATTCACCAAAGTTTTCATATGAAAACTTGTTAAGAAAAACAATTACAAAGGTATAAGAACAGAACCATGTTCGAATTTTAGAGAAATTTACAGAAGGTTTAAACCTCTTAAAAATTTACAAGTGATACTACATTAGGCCATAAGCCTACACAAAATTTTTGTTTAAATTTGGACTTCATTTGACTAGTAAATAAAATCAGCAAAAAATCAGCAAGAAAATCAAAAATCCTAAACCCTATCTCTCCTCTCTCTCTCTCTCTAGTGAGTGGGCCCCATCTGCAGGCATCGTCGTCCACCTCCGCACGATAGCCAGCACGCGCGCTAGTGCACCACCGCGAGCGTATCGCCGCGCCCATGGTTTCGTCCGCGGTTTTCCACCAGCCAAACCTAACCGGTTGCTTCGCCATCACTTCGCGCCCATCTCGGCCCCGACCGACCCACGCCTGTTCGTACGTCGCCGAGAACACCAAGAGCTCCGATGCCCCTTGCTTGAGCTTTACCTCGCTCTCCTCCGCCCATACACCTATATAAAGGACCCAGAGCTTCTTAGCACCCTTTCCTCACCAGTGTGCACCTCCCCCTTCCATTCTTCTACACTCAAACGTGCTCAATCGCTCGAGCACCTTGAGCTTCATCTTGACTGTGCACCGTCGCCACCATTCCCGACACCGTGAAGGGTTTTGTGTCACTCTTCTCATGTTATATGACATTCCAGAGATCCTTGATCCTTTCCCCTTACTTGCTTTCGCGTTTGATCCACAGGAACGACCGAATCACTTCGTCTTCTTTGTCTCCAGCCAGCATCGCCGCCTCAAGAACCACCGGAGCTCTACTGCACCTCAGGCCGATTCCTTGTGCAGAGAGCATCGTTAGGACACCTCCAAGTAGAGCTGTTCAAATGCCCAGTCGGGGCGGGCTTCAGGCCGGGCTTGAAAAGCCCGATCGAAATTTGGCAGGCCCGAGCCCGGCCTGGCCCAGCCTGAAAAGTTGATTTTTCAATTAAAATGTATTATTTTAATCTTTTTTGGAATAAAAATGTATTATTTAATTCATCTTCGAGATTAAAATAATAGATTTCCATTTATTTAATTGTTTTTTTGGGAAAATCGGGCCGGGTCGGGCTTCCTTTGGGCCGGACTTCCTTCGGGCTGGACTTGCAGTCCCAAGCCCGGCCCGGACATGATCGGGCTCGGGCTGGGCCAGTGGGTGGGGCTGCCCATGAACAGGTCTACCTCCAAGCATCTCCGGCCACTAGACGACCTTCTTCTTCACTAGAACTCCTTCTCCACGTGAAGCCTCCTTGCACCGCCGCTGTCTTTGTCGCCGACTCGTCTTCGACCACTAGAACTAGATTGGCAACTTCCGACATCAGCATCTTGGGGGAGACGGACACATCCGCCGCAACTAGACGGCTGATGAGGCTTGCCACGTATACGGAAGTCACATTTCGATGTTGCCGTAAATACGCCTCGGGCTGGGAGGCGATCTGCATATACTGATTCTATGCTATGTTTCCATTCAACTTCACCAGCTCCCGCACGATATTCGTGCAGGTGATCCCCTCGATCACAAGTTTCTACGTCATTGCTTCCGTGACAAACTCCCTCCGAATGCAGCTTTGAAGCTCGTAAATATTCATTGCATCGAGCCCCTCCGCCTAGACCACATTGTACTGGCATCTTGGTGCCTGCAGACAAACCACCAGACATCATATACAATGTGCTTTCAAGGAAACATCAATGTACTTTCAGACTAATTATTCTGCTGCTAATTATTCCGAACGAATAAAATTATGAAAAAATTACACAAGCAAGTACACTATGTCGGAAGGCTCCACAAAAAAATTCATAATTTTGTGAGCTCATTTGCTATATTTAAAAATTCGAACAAATGAGTTTGGCTGCTAATTACAAACAAATGGCTAATCACATTCTTAGCCTAATCACTAATTGGTGTCCGGCCGGTGGAGGGCCGAACGAGGCTTGAACAGGGGCGTCCGGCTGATGGAGGGCTATTGCGACGTGTAACATCCCAAATGTATAATTGGGGTTATTCAAGTATAATTATATGTGTAGAAATTAAAACTTTTTCTCACATCTTGAAAACCCCTAATCTCTTATGTAATTCTTGTCCAAGAGTTGTGTAATCCAAAAACACAAAGCTCTTGTTGACCCAAAAGTCGAATTCATTTTTCCAATTGTCTAAATCTTGTGCCAAACATTTGGAATATATTTTCCTTGGTCCCAAAACTGATGTGGGACCCCTCTGAAAAATATCACAAGTTGTAAAACTAGTTTGATAAATTTTGGAGGTAAAACAATCCTTTAAACAACCTTAACGAATTTCCTGAGAAAAATGCATTACATAATAACCTCTGGAAATTTTATGCAAGGTTAATCTCATTGTCAGCAAGCTCCAGTTAAAATTTCATCAAATTTGGAGTTCATTTGCTATCTCAAATAATTCTGCTAAGTTTCAGCTGTTAAAGACTAAATTTAAAAGCCTACACTGTTCCTTGGGCTAGCCACTTTGCAAAGTGGTCCACCAACCCCATCGACCTCCTTCCCCACCTTGATGAGGTCGTAGCCGTTGGATCCAATCCAAAGGCCACGACCTCCCCTCAACCAACGCACCCAGACCTTCCTTCAAGTCCTCTCGGACGCGTGGACCTCCTCAGTCAACGTGGGCGCCAGACCTCCTCCGCGGTCAACACCGCAAAGGCTTTCCCACCTCATCAGTCGTAACCGTTGGATCAAAGATCCACGGTCATGACCTCCCCGTGTTAAATCCCAAAGACCTCCTCACCTTGTCCAGTCATAGCCCTTGGATTAAGATCCAACCGCCCCGACCTCCCCTTGTTATCAAACCTCAAAACCACCTTCCACCTTGGCGAGGTCATAGCATTGGATTTACATCCAACCGCCTCCCGACCTCCTCCTCTTAATCTAACTATCGACCTCCTTTGCACTCACTTGAGGTCGCAGCTGCTGGATTTACATCCAAAGGCCACGACCTCCTCTGAAAAACATCACACTAGGTCCTTCAGGCACGTGAGGTCGTTGTTCTTAGATCTAAATCTAATGGCCATGACCTCCCTTGTGTGTTGCGCAAGCTCAAGACCTACTTTGCGCCCACGCGAGGCTCAGACCTCCTCGTCTTGATCAACACCGTTGGATCAAAATCCAAAGGTCTTGACCTCCCTCGCACTTCACGCAAAGCCTCGAGACCTCCCTTTGGTTGTGTGCCCTTGGATTTTAATCCAAAGGCCATGACCTCCCCTCATGTCTTATGTTGGCGTGCGATGTTAAGACCTCACAGAGGTCGCGCTGTTGGATGGAGATCCAACGCTTTGGACCTCTGTCCTATTTTCCCACGTGCGCTTACACATTAAGGAAATCGGAGGGCCACGACCTCCCCATCCTTGATCGTGTGGCTGGGACCTCCTCCCAGTCATTTGAGCGTAACGGTTCAAAATTGTCATCCGATGGTTAGGACCTCCCCCTGGTCTTATCCAACGGTCATAAGGACCTCCCCTGTTCTTCTCCTTCCTCAGGCGCGCCTGCAAGCTCTGAGCAGTGAGTTAATGCACGCCTGGCCACTGTGTACTTTTCAACAGCTCTTTGCTGACCCGCATTTAATGCAGGTCAGCTTTCCGTCTCTCGGGTCAGCTCAGGCCTGCACCTTGTCAACCTCATGTCCTTGCCACCCCATGGACCAACCCGTGGGCTAAGCTCACCATGGAGCTTAGCCCCAGCTCATAACCTTCACCACAGGCTATAAGTTACCCCTTGAATCCTCCCTTGGCTTCCTTTGCACACAATTGCTCTCACCTTGCACTTTGTGCGTGGTGAGCTCCTCCTCCGCTAATGGCCTCCTCACCGGGCCGCCATTGTCAAGGTCTTTGGAGCTTCTCGGTGGTTCAGAGTTCGGTGGCTCCTTTTCAAACCCTCGCTCACTTTTGCTCCCAAAACCTCTTGGAAGTTAACCCTAACTTAATTTGTTTGGGCATTTTTCAAAGGTGGACAAAGTTGAGCTTGGAGCTGGTGCCTTGGGCTGTGAAGCTTCATTGTTTTCCCCAACTCCGGTCATCACCTCCACGACCTCCCCAGCACCTTAGGACCTCCGTATTCCTCCTGTTAGTCCTTTAGTCGCTGCACCCGCTGAATGCATGTCGCGGAGCTTTTAATTTGGGCGACGCTTGAATGTCGCATGAGCTTCCTTTGCGTTTTGGATTTTGGCCGTGTGGTGCCTTCGTTGTCCTATCCGGCTCGCCGGCGTTTAAAACGCCGCCGCTGCTGAGAGTAGGCCCACAGTTGCGCTCGGCTATTGCGGTCCCGACGGTGCCCTCGATGCTGCCGATGTGCTCCTAAATCGCCGGCGATAAGCCGTGGGACGCCCTCAAATCTTTTTTGGACGTCCCGACCATGCCATTGTCGTTTAGGACAGAGATTCACCGCTTTAAATGCCTCAATCATTGCAATCATGGGGTTAGCGTTAAATGCCATTAACCCCGCTGCTTGCGGCGCATTTAAGACCTCCCGCGGACCTCCTCGTTGTCCCGCCGCATTTATTCCATGTCCGAAGCGCGTGGTCGTGAGCTCGGGACGTCCATGACCTCCTCCGAGGAGATCCGAGCGCCCAAGACCTCCCTTGCGCGATCGTGGCCGCCCAGACCTCCACGGAGGTCTGTGGACGTTAGGACCTCCCTTAGGACCTCCCTAGGTTATCTCACCGCTCATGACCTCCTGGGTAGATCTTGACCGTCAAGGTCCTCCCTCGGACGATCCGAACCATCGAGGACCTCCTTGGAACATCTGGACCGGCCCAGACCTCCCTGTGAGGTCTTGACGATGTAGATCTTCCTTAGGGAGATCTTGATAGTTTAGATCTTCCTTGGAAGATCTCAACCGCTGAGGACCTCCCCTTTAGATCTGGTCCGTCCGGACCTCCCTCATCGTTGTGGTCCGTTGGATTCACCTTCAACGGCCATGACCTCCCTCACCTCGCGCATGTGTGTTGCTAGGAGGTCCAGGGCCTCTGGACCTCGCGAGCTGCAGGTAAGCGTTACCTCCAGGAGGTCTCGAGCCGTTAGATCTATGATCTGTGGCTCACGCCCTCCCATGCCTTTGTGATTTTTAGAAATTCCAGTGAGCTCTAGTATAAACTAAAAATGGTATGAACTTTAGAATTGCATATCTTTTTCATTCTAAACCCAAATGAGGTCATTCAAATTGTGTTAGCTCTGTCTTGAACTTGACTTTAATCCAAAAATGATTGTAAGTTGAGTTCAACTCCAGAGCACAGTTTTGCCATTAGATTTTGAAACCAACTTTAAATATACACTTAAATCAATGCTTAACTTGTAAAACGCATAACTAATGCTCAGAGATTATTTTTGAGTGAGACCAACTTTGTTGGTTTCCTCCATTAATGGTTTTACTATGAACATTAGTTTTGAGCATGTTGCTGCTAGGAAAATGAGGACTTGTGCATTATAATTTTGTTCAAGTTCTTGTTTTTGAAAATTTGTAGAGAGTGCAATATAGCTCCAAATGAGATGAACTCAATTGTGTTATTCATCTCATGAGGTGCTGGTTTTACAGTAAAAATTTCAGCTTCACTTCTGTTCTAGAAAATGTTGCCTCATAATTAAATTAATGAATAGTGCAGTTTGGTATTTTAGGGCTGAGCAGAATTGTTTTGCTCATAACTTTTGCATTGAGAATCCAAATCAATTGGTTCTTGTTGCAAAATTCCTAAAATCACCCTCTTGTTGCTGTAGAAAATTCAGAGAATTTGGAGTTCGTTTGTTGTGCTGTCTTTGTTGTTTTTCGTCGTTCTTATCGGTTCTTTCTCGCCTTTCCGTTAGGTTTCGACATTTGTGGTGATCCCGAGAGTGACCCTCCACAACAAATTGACCAGCAACAGCAAGGCAAGCAGTTTGATCATTTCCATCATTGTCCCATTACTTTAAAGCTTAATATATTGTTTTACTTCTATGTATGTATGCTACTTTGTGTTAAATGTCGCTAGCAAGCCTATAGTTGCATAATCTGAGGAATTGTTTATCCTCTACTACCATGAGCCTAGGTTATTTGCTGTGGTGGGAGCTCGTTGGATGAGCTCCTATCACTTAGTAGTTCGATTTAAATTGCTTAGACATGCTTAGTTTTCGATAGAATGGGCGATCATCGACTTAGTCGATGGTCTTGATCACTCAAAACTGATTATTACTCCTATATGTCCAGCACTTGTTCTTTGATTAATTTGTAAAATCAAAAACTAAAAATAAAAGATTGATTTAGACTTGGGCATATTGGATGGATGGCGTGGTTTTTGGATGTGGTGGTATGCAGGTCCCTAAGGACCGAGTACTTGGGTCACTAAGCAAGCGATTTTGCGTGCTAACCACACGAGGGCATATGGAACCCTCTTGACTAAGTACTTTGGGCGGTGTTAATTGGGGTCGCTCGGTTGGTGTGTTTTAAAGATAAAATGTGTGTGTGATGTGGGAGGGAGCATTAGCTTCCGGTAGGTTGTGTGATGTCTCCTTCTCCCGTGGGTTGTGCGACTCAGAATTAGCATTGTCCATTGGACATGTCTCGAGGACTTAGCCGTCTAAGCATACCAAAGGTAGTGTGCCTAAAGGAAAGGCGGTCTGACGTGTGGGTACAGTGGTACACCCTGCAGGGATAAAACTATTCGAATAGCCTCGTCCTAGGTTATGGACATGCTTGGTAAGGTCGTTCAAGACTAGACTACAACCTTTAATTAAAACTTGACATGGTTGGTATGAACGGGGAGTTCATGCTATTGTTTGTGGTGACTTGGGTTGGTCACTTCCAGGTTGTTCTTGTTGTTGTTACCTTGTTATTTATCTCGTTGTTATTTCAACAATTAAAAATGCTTTGTCAAATTGCTTTCAATCTACTATATTATTGCAAATGAAAACTTGCTTTGTGCTAAAATGAGTCCAAAGCCTCATCCACTTAAATAAAGCTTGCATATAGCTAAATTATAGTTCTGTTATCTTACACGTCAGTCTTGCGAGTACAATAAACAATTTATTGTACTCATTTGCTTTGCTTAACAACTTTGTTGCAGAGGAGGTAGAGCCCAAAGGGCTTTACTTTTGTGAGTTTGTATGTGGTTGGGAGAGCGACTAGCTTGGCGGTCTGGTCGATTGCCTTGTGGGCTAAAGGCACACTTGGTTGGCTCTTATTTTGGGCCATCTTTATGATACTTTTGCTTCATTGTGTATCTTTGTAGTTTTGTTGTTATTTGGCCAGAAGGCCCCTCTTTTGTAATAACCTATTCCTTATTAATATTAACTTCTGGTTTGTTGCTTATGTACTATGTGTTGTATGGAATTGATACATTCTTTTGTTGTGAGGTATGTATACTGCATTCTGGGAAGTATACATCTCTCGAGACCGGGTTTATTTGGTTGATAATACTAGGGTCAATTGGATGACTAAGTATTATGAGCCGAATAAACGTCGGGGTCTCACACGACGCTTGCTACTTCTATAAATTTGCCTTGCAAACGTGTCATTTCAGCCAAAAAATCGTCAAGCCCATGCATGGTACTACCTCCATTCCTTTTTATTTGTTGTTTTGGACATCGAGATGGTCTCTAATGTACGCATTTGACCATTACATTTTCTAACTATATGTTACAAAAAAACTATAAAAAATACAATGATGTCAAAGTACTTATAGAATATTTTTATGGCAAATTTAAATAGCTTTCTAAGAACTCATGATCAATATTTTAAAATATTGACTGACACGCCTTCTAAAACGACGTCGATTTGAGAATAGAGCTAGTATTAATTAATTCTTTGATTCATCGTTCAAAGGCTCTGTATACAAAGTGTGTTCGTACGTAGTAGTCCTACGGAGTACGGACTTTGCTCATGCATGCCTTTTTGTTCTTTCTTTTTGCGAGTTTGCTCATGCATGGCTTTTTCAGCACCGTGAGCGACATTTGTTTGTTTTTGAATCAACCTATATAGCTAGCTTACTGCTTTAATTTAATTTGTTGTTTTGTTGGCAGATGACTTATTTGGCGAAAATTTTACGCTACATCGCAAGGTGGTTTACCTTAATATCTGTTTACACATGTTGCTGGGTTAGTCGATACGAGTGGTGCTTTTATGCATGCACGGCGCAACATTTCGCAAGCTCAATCAAGTGTAAGAGTTAAAACTAATGATGGTGGCTTAGTCAATTTCACTTTCTCACCACAAGAAATGTGCTCCCTCTGTCTCATAAAAACAAGTCATTTTTGACATCGACACGGTCCTAAAAATACAACTTCGACCACTAATTACTATTATAATATATTTGTAAAACCCAATAAAATCATAATATTATTAAAGTATTTTTCAAGACAATCTGCACATATGATTTTCATGTATCTAATTGAAATATTTAAAAGATAACCAAAGTTTTCGAATTTTGACTGCATGTATTACCTTTTCTAACTATATTTTAAAAAATCATAAAAAATATAATGATGTCGAAGTACTTTTATTGACAAATCTACTCATATATTGTTTTGCGACCGTTGTCTCCCGCTGCCGCCAGGTTACGGCTTGGGTTCACCGGAGCCCGATCTTCGAGGGTGGCGACGGCGGCGATGGGTGGCGGTGGCCGGCGGGGGAGGGGGCTACAAGGATTAGATCATTAGGAGGCGGCGGGAGGCGTGATGGTGGATCCTGCGACGGTAGACACCGGAGACGAGGAAGGAGGGTGGCGTGGGCCAGAGGGGGGATCTTACCGGAGAGGAGGAAGAAGGGAAGCACGTGGGTGACTCACCAGAGAGGAGGAAGACTAGCTACACAGGAGGTGGTTGGGACAGAAGGAGGGAAGCGGTGGAGGGAGAAGTTGGCTATAGGACCTCGCCGGTGCCGATGGTGATGCGTGTGTAGCAGTGGGAGGTGACGCATGGTGAAGGATGGGGGCGCTAGCGACTAGGGGTAGGGTGGGAGTAGAGATAGTGTTAGGTTATGGAAGAGTGGGTTTAAATATAAAATGAGGGAGTGGCGTGGGTGGTTTTATCTAGATCGAATGGTTAGAAAAATTGGCATAATAAATTTTCAAGCAACTGCATAATGGACAACCCTTTAAATTAAACCCCAATCTGTATGGCTAGATTGTATTTCCATAAGCTGTCTAATGATCGTGTGGCTAAAAAGAAAGAAGATCTCTAGCTTAGCTCTGCCGCATCTGCTCATCCGTGGTCTCCCCGCCCACATGTGCTAGCCTCTCTTGTGGCTGTGTCTTTAGGAGCTGGCTTCAACCTCCGTTATTTTTACTCGTCGTTTGGGACATCGAGACAGTCTTCAATATGTCACTACTACAAAAAGGCTAATACTGGACGCCTCATCACAGACGGTTGACCAAAACCGTCGGTATTACATTCAATCACGCACGGTTTTGGTTTAGAGACCGCTCAGGCATCGGCCGCGCTTAAAAACCGCTCGTGAAGAGGCAATATCACGAGACGGTTCATTTTGAAAACCGTCAGGAACTATCACGCATATTACAACACAAACCGTCTGTGATATTATCGATATCACGACGGTTTTAAAACACAACCGTCAGTGAAGTATCACGAGCGGTTTCAACAAGAACCGCTCGTGATATTAATTAGTATCACGAGCGGTTCTTAACAATAACCGTCGTGATAATATCGCTCTGACTCCACGGTCGCCGCCATCCGCCGGCTCCCGTCGTCTCTTCATCGCCGATCTTGTAGCGTCGTTTGCCGCCAATCCGCCCGGCTCCCGATCGTCTCTTAAATCTCACGCCCGAATTTATTCCTTGTTTGATAAAAGGATCATCCGCCATCCAAGATGATCATCCCCACATACTTATAAAATTAAAAAAAGTAAATGGCTGCCTCTTCCTCGTCGGCCGCACCGATGGCCTTCTGGCCTCCTTTGTCGAGCACCTCTCTCGGTGTAGGTTGAACCGTCTTTGCGGAAGAACTTTGCTTGATCAACAGTGTCTTCACTCCTCCGCCGGCGGAGAATTTGCGGGAGCGGTGGCGGCCACCTTCCATCGTCTTGACATCCTCCTCCGCCGTGTCTTCCGGGTGATCTCCCACTTTCGGTGCGTTCGCATGGCGTCATCGACGTAGTCCTCCAAAACGGCGTTGCACGTCTCCGGAGGCTTCCGTCACTTGACTGTGGAAATCGAGGCGGAAAGCGATCGATCGACCAGCCGATACCCTCAAGCAAGGGAAGAGAGCCTATGGGCTCAATTCTTCTTGGTTCAACGATCTGAGGGTCTTGGAGACACTTGAACGAAGCGTCGTGAGTGGACGATTCGAGCTTCATTCACGATGATCAGGAACCGCCCAATGCCGACGCTGCCGCTTATGAAGTATTGAAGACGGAGATAGCCGCCTACCTCCGCCACTAGAAAAACTTTGTTTTATTTATAGGTTTTACTTTTTAAATCTTTTTTAGTTTAACGCCATTTGTTTGGCCATATATATGAAAATTCCAAAATGAAAAAAAGTTTGGAGGTGAAGTTACTATATTTAATTATATGTTGAATTATTGCGCTCTCTCTCTCTCTCTCTATATATATATATATATCAGAGACGGTTTTGTGGAAAAACAAAATCTAGTTTGGAGGTGAAGTTACAATTAATATTAATTATATCGAGCGAAAGCGTCAGCTGGTCAGGTGGACGATTTCGAGCTTAGATTCACGATCGAGAACCGTCCGATGCCGACACCGCCGCCTATGAAGTATTGCAGATGGAGATAGCAGCCTACCTTCGCCACTAGAAAAACCTTGTTTAATTATAGGTTTCTGCTTTTTTAATATAAACATGTAATTTCTTCACATATCATGTAAGTGTATATACTTGAAAAAAACATTTCACTGACGGTTCCATAATGGAACCGTCAGTGATATAGATATATCACAGACGGCTCCATAATGGAACCGCTCGTGATATATCCTATATCACGCACGGTTCCATTATGGAACCGTCGTGATGATATCACCGACGGTTCCATAATAGAACCGTCTCGATAAGTCTTTATAAGTAGGAGCTAGCACTGACTTGCCGCTAGGGTTTGCGCTCTAACTCGTCACTCCCAGTGCCTTACTCTCGTCCGTTCCTCCTCGTCGCTGCCGACGCCGCCATTCTTCCTGTCGCCGACGGTTTGTAGCAGCCTCGGTGACCTTGCAAAAGACACTCGTATGATAAGAGTGTCTTTTGCGGCGTCACCACAATACAACCACGGTGACGCCCAAACTCGTCACTCCCAGCTCCGGCCGCTAGAGTTTGCGCCGCCCTAACTCCGTTCCTCCCCACCTCGGCGCCGCCGACCTCATCGCCGTCGCCGCCCGACCCCTTTGCGCCCGCTAGGGTCTCGGCAGGCTTTGCTTTCCCCATCCTCCTCTATTCTCCTCTAGATATGTTAGCTTAATGTCTTTTGTTGAGTTTGATTTTTATGCATGAGCCTTAAGTTGTGTCCCGATGTTTGTGTGATTTATGCAAGGTAAAGGAAATGGATGAGGGTTGTCTTTGGTGGTGGGGTCGCCACCGTGGTTCTTGTTGTACTAAGGTCCTCTCTGTCTCTACCCTCCTTGCTCTGTGATGAAAATGGCTAGCTAGTGCTCTGCGATGGATGCCGAGGGCTACTCTCTTGGTGTGGTGGGTTTGGACACCCTTGGTCTTGTTCTCTTGTCGATGAAGCGCTCAATGATGTTAATAGTCTTATGCTGAAATTGAATTGATAATTAGTTCATATTAATAGTCCCTTGCTCGTGATGTAATGATGTAAATAGTCCTATGCTGAAATTGAATTGATAATTAGTTCATATTAATAGTCCCTTGCTCGTGATGTAATGATGTAAATAGTCCTATGCTGAAATTGAATTGATAATTAGTTCATATTAATAGTCCTCTTGTTGTGTGATGTAATGATGTCAATAGTCTTATGCTGAAATTGAATTGATAATTAGTTCATATTAATAGTCCCTTGCTCGTGATGTAATGGTGTCAATAGTCTTATGCTGAAATTGAATTGATAATTAGTTCATATTAATAGTCCCCTTGTTCATGCCGGTCAAGTTCTCCTACCTCTTGCGTGCAGCACGTCCTACCATTCCATTCATAATCTCTTCTCTATAAAGTCTCCAAGCGGTCGCTTGTGCCATTAAAACCGGCATCATATATATATTATATATATATTATTCGTAGTCCTCAGCCACTTTCGGGGGGTCGTCCACGCAACATGAGAAGAATGAGACAGTATCCACGGGCAATCTCATTGAGCCCTTGCAAGTATAAAAGTATGGATGCAAAGAGGCGGTCGGACATCCAATTACAGATTGGGCGTCGCTATGTTGAGAAAGTGGCGTTGATCTTAACTACTACATTTGGGAAGTGGCATCATGTATTAGCAACCAACAATTCTTGAGCATGTAATTGTCTTTAAAGCCAACAAGAACACCAAGCAACAAGTTGAGAATTCTTTTGAAATATGAGAATGGTTGCTTGGTGTTCTTGTTGGGTTTAAAGACGATTACATGCTCAAGAATATGCTAATATATGATGCCACTTCCTACCGGAGTACTCACAAGATCAACGATATTTTTCGAACATAGCGACGCCCAATCCTGTAATTGATGTCCGACCGCTTCTTTTGCATCCATACTTTTATATTTGCAAGGGCTCACACTACTACTGAAATCAGACCTTTGGTCCGGGCCTAGGGCCTCTAGTCCGATTATAGAGCCGGACTAGGAAATCGACTAAATGTCTCACCTTTAGTCCGGGTCCCGGGCCGGGACTAAAGGCCGATTTAGTCGGTTGGTATTACCAACCGGGACAAAAGGTCCACTGGCTGGTCCACACGGGCTGGCCCTTTTAATCCGGTTGGTATTACCAATAGGGACTAAAGGTGTTTTTTTTTCCTTTTTGTTTCCATTTCAATTCATTATTGATTTTGGTTTTACAATTACATTAGGTTTTCAAATGTGTATTCTTATTTGCTAATATATGTATACGCCCACATATAATTTAGTTTGGAACATTATTACACACAAATAAAGTATGAAACTATATATATTATGGAGCTATATATATATATATATATATATATATATATATATATATATATATATATGCACATAAAATTTACAACATTATTCATGCATCCTTGGTATTTACAACACAAATGTTGTCCTCCACTTAAATGTCATACAAATGTTAAATCTGGTTTGGCTTCAATTGTTCATCTGGGTTAAAGTAGAACTTCGGTAGGGCTTGAGGACATGCTCATTAAGAAATCTGCGATTGTCTCTTGAATTCCTTTGAGGCGGTCCATATCCAACACTGTTCCTTCAACCATATCTCCTTCAATTTGCATTAAGCGAAAGAAGTATTAATATACATAAGATTTATTTAATAGCAACAAATAAATAAAATGGATTTATTATATATACTTGTTACGTACTTTACGCATCTGTAGATGGGTTCTTTTGGCATACACCATGAGGAACTCGCATAAGCGTAGTATCCACACAAATTGTTGCTGGTGGTCAGTAGAACCCATCGCATGCGATATAAAAGATTACTCTCGTCATCCCGCGTGAGTGAAGCATGATAAGGTAAAGATGGGAGCTAGTACAACTTACATCCGGTCGGTGTGGATCGAAGTGGCGCTTTCAGATCCGGACGGTGTAATTGAACGAACCAAGCCCAAACCCCGCCTAATAATTGGATCGTTAATTAACTATTGCGAGTTAAAGAGCAGGAATAAATATTTAAAGATCGAAGTTACCCTGGATAATGTCTATCATATCTTGGTAATCTTCTGCGGTTTTCTCAACGAGTCATAGATTAGCAAATGACCGTCGAGAGATCGAAGACAATCATTATCGATGAAAGTCGCATTTGTTTATAGAGTCAACATATATATCTTTATGTTGGATTGAGTAAGTAAAGTAAAATGTGCACACGATAACAACACTCACCCAAAGTTGTAGGGAAGAGTATAAATCTTTTGTTCTTTTGGTTGATCAAGAACCTCAGGAAATTCCTCTCCGTTTGAGGTCTCCATTGATCGTAGGGAGTGTTTGGGTCCTTGAATACGATATATGGATCAATGAAACCAATGTTCTTGTCCTTTCTCGTGTGAGGTCTCTCATCATGTCTCTGCATATGTATAGACATGCTAGCTAGTGTGAGGATAATTACTTATACATATACATATGCTAGAGTGAGATTATTAAAAGAAAGAATCACGTCTGAGACAAAAGCGGTGATGAGAGATTTGTCTAGAGCGTTCATGTGGCATAGTGGTGTAACTCATTAAAGCGAACCATTATAATGTCATCGCCACGGAAGTAATGATGGTTTATAATTTTGACGCAAATATAGTCATCGCTTTCACTGCGACCGCCGCCATGTACCACTTGTTTAACAAGTACATTTATGCATTTAAGTTCCATGAGCTTCTCGGGGTTGTATAGACTCTTGCCATATACATATTCCTTCTTCCAATGATCAACTTCCGGAGCACTTTGGATGTGTGCTCGCCGAGCATTTGGGAAATGCTTAGACCGATTTCATGAAAAATTCATCAAGTTGATCCAAATGCACATTTCCGGATATCTGTTCTATGCGTTAGTGTTTGAACCATATTCATTCCCAATAACTAGCGGGGCACCGATTGTTGTGATTGTTCCCGAGTAGTGCAACACCCTTCCGTGCTCTCTTCTCTTTCTTCTTCGCCTCCTCAATTGACTTGGTGAGAGTGCGGTCATAGTCCGATAGTGGCGAATCCTTACGAGCATGACGTAACTTTTTCTGGTGAGCGTCCACCCTTTGCCTTAGAACTTCGGACGTCTGAAGAAGCACGGCTTCTCGTGGTTTCGCCGCTTCACTTTTAGCCTTGACTTTCGTGGCTGCCCACATCTGTTTTTATCAAGCATCTATTTCTCGGCGATCTTCTCATAGGAAAGTTTAAATGCGTCTTAGAAATAGTGGTGTTCTCCTCGAGGCTTTCTTCTTGGCGGTGGGGCCGACGCTTGCGTTTGTGGGTGCACCTCTTCTTTGGCGATGGGGCGGTGGCGGCGTTGGAGCCCGCCGTGGAGGCGATGGAGCGGCGGTGTCGGCGTTGGAGCCGCCGTGGAGGCGATGGAGCGGCGATGGCGGCGTTGGAGCTCGCCGTGGAGGCGATGGGGCGATGGCGGCGTTGGAGCCCGCCGTGGAGGCGATGGGCGGCGGTGTCGGCGTTGGAGCCCGCCGTGGAGGCGATGGGGCGGTGGGGATGCACCGTGTCTTCCACTTCATTGTCATCGCCGCAACACTGTGACGTGTGGTGAATGGATAATTGGACTTAGGTTGGGGAGGTTTCACTTTGTGAAAACAACGTGGTATGAGTAAACCGTTATTTAAGCCAATACATAATTAGTGAAAAATGTTTCGTTCACTTTCATCCGCACCTAGGGTTAGGTTGTTGAGGAGGAGGAGGTGGCGCCCTAGGAATAATGATATAGCGCTTGCGCCAACATATGAATGTCTTCTCCGCTTCTCCTAAAGTCTTCTCCCCATCACCTCCTTCAATGTCAAGAGGCACATTGCTATTACCTTTCACAACTCTATCCACCGAGACGCTAGCATATCCGGAGGTATTAATGCCCCATGGCATCTTGGTGTCTTCGTAGGGTCGTCACGAGATACAACACCGATAGCCACCATGACCGTGGCATTCCCTCTCGAATGTGCAGCTCACATGTCGTGAGAGGATCGGTGATGTCATCCACGGGAAGCGCTGACCTGCGTCATCTTGAATCTTGGCACCTTCGTGGAAGCGCAAGCGCTTTTCAAGCGATTAGGGGTGATGTTGACTCCGGCTCGTGCGCTTTGCCTTTGGATGGAACTTACTGCTATCTGCACTTGCCTTTTGATTTCCTCATTCATTTTGGCTTCAAGTGCTTTTTCTCGCTCTATCGCTTCACGAGCCACTTCCGTGACTCAAGAACCATTTCCTCCATCCTGCAGATCCGCTCTGCCTCCTCTTACTTCTTTCTCTGGCGGCTTCTATAGGTGGCTTTGTCTTTAGGGAAGGCATGCTCCCACGACACCTCCCCATAGCCTCTTGTTCGCCCACCGTGTTCAATACTCTCCGGGTATATGTCGGCTCATCCTTATCTCTGTTGGTGCCACCGCCACTCTCACCAAGCCTCGAGCATAAGCAAATCTTTTTTTGCTCTTTGGAGTTTTCGCCATACACTATCTTTCCGGTCTCTAGGTCGAGCTTCCCCATGACCGAAAAACCAATACTTGGCGCGCCTCGGGCAGTTGGTTGATTCAGTTCGATCCTTGGCAAGAATCTCCGTTCCATTCTTTCCCACTTAGGAATGGCACTCAGAGCCACGATCCCAAGTGATGGTGGTATTGCTTTTGTCGGGCATTCTGTTGGTTCCTTCTCACCGTGCCTCACCCTCTTCCGATGTCTTGAACTGTACAAACTCATCCCAAAACGGCCTCAACTTGCGTAGGCCTTAGTGTTGAAATCTGGCGTCCGTTCTTCTTGATAAATGTGTTGTACAATTTCTTCTTCCAACACTTTGGAATTGTGTGGCCATCTTCTTCATAGCCAGTTCCTAACTCTCTCCTTCAAAGCTTCATCTTACAGTCGAGCGCGAAATGTTGAAGGACATCTTGCCAAACTAGTGCCTTGTCACGATCAAAGACAAAACTAATATGAGGAGCAACTTTCTTTTGCTTCCATTCACGAGCATTGATCGGGATCTGTCCCTTACAAGGTACCCACAATGGTGACAAATTTACGTGCATGTGGTCCAAGTACTTTGCTGTATCCTCCTCGAATTCGAGAGAATGAACCGACCCTCCAACGGCTTCTTGGGCCTCGTACATTTCTACTCTTCCCGTTGTTGTAAATCGATCCAGAGGGCTACGAATGTAGAAACACAAAGATTTAAATAAATATATTTATCGACAAATGAAATTATTCGAATTTCATGTATACATAAGAGATTGTAGATAGACCTCGCTTGACATTGTCTTGCTCATCTTCATAATCGGCAAAATCTTGACTCCGTCATCTACTTCTTGATTGTTGTCATCACCTTGAATTGGGCACCTTGTAAGGCGTCATTGTTGATAATATCCATCATGGCATCGTCCATGTTGTCATTCGAATCGACCATTTCGCAAATATATGTGTAGGGCGTTAGAGCGGTTCGTGATCGGTAGGGGTGGATAACGAGGTGACTTCGGCTCGGCTCGGCTCGACTCGTTAAGGCTCGTTAAGAAAACGAGCTCGGCTCGCTTCGGCTCGTTAAGATAACGAGCAAAAACCGAGCTCGGCTCGGCTCGTTAAAAACTTCGAACTCGACTCGTTAGGCTCGTTAGGCTCGTTAGCGATAAACATGGTGAACATCTTAAAATTTCATGAAATTTTCAGAAAGCACATGTAAAGAACAATCATTGACCACCCAAACATGCCTTATTCAACCAAACACATGCATGGCAATTCATGAGAGCAAGTGTTCTTTGAACTAAACCCAAAATAAATGATTATAGATGCCATGAACATCCATGCGTTGTCCATATCACAAATCATCATCACAAGTTCACAAATCACAATCATCGATAAACATTTATAGCATTCATAAATCATATACATGCAATCCATATCACAAATCATGCAACATGCATGCGAGATCCATACATAACCATTGCCATTTTGAGTACTATTTTTATCAATGATCTCAACCCTTTCTCTGGAGATATCGATATGGTTGATAACCATCGGCTTCAAGACAATCTAGAATGTCAAGAGAATACCGTTCATAAAAGGTGGCAAAGCGCCCACTAGAGCTTAATCTTAGAAGTGAATCGGCGAGCTTAACGAGTTAGCCGAGTTACTCGCGAGCCAGCTTCGGCTTCGGCTCGTTAACAAAACGAGTTTTTTTTGGCTCGGCTCGGCTCGTTAAGGACCGAGTTCGAGTCGAGTCGAGCCGAGCCCTTAACGAGCCGAAATGCTCACGAGTTTGAACTTTTTTCCACCCCTAGTGATCGGGTTATGATTTCGCATCAAGTGGCGTGCGGTTCGTGACATGCATCGACAAAAGAAAAACAACATATACATTCAATTAAATCGACTCTGCAAAAATGATTTCTCGGCTCGATGGCGGTCACAAAAGAGGGCTCGCCGCCGGGTTAGTCTTTGTGTCGTCGTCTATACCACATTGCCACCGAACAAAGCCTAATTGGTTCTAGCAAGGAGACAAAGTAGCAAAAACTCTAATGTGGCGTTAATTACCGTGTTACTCGATCGCACATCTAGCTTGTACCCTAAACACTCTCGATGGTGACTCCAAGCCTATCTCAGTAAACAAAGTTTTGCTCCTTTGACCATGGTTTGAGTGACTCTTCATGGTGCAAGTTGACATCTAATTAAGGATACTTGACCTCTGAGATAAACTTTTAGAAGCAACAGTAAACCTCTTGACCTCTGAGCTCACCGGCGTGGAGGAGGCGTCTTGGGACAAGGTGGCGGTGGTGGTGGCGGGTGAGTCAAGGCCGGATCCGGCTGAAGGAGGAGGAGCCGGGCGAGCTGGAGCGGCGGAGGAGGAGCCGGGCGAGCTGGGGCGGCGGAGGAGGAGCCGAGTGGAGGTGGTGGCGGGAGTGGGGCGCCACGGGAGGAAGGCGAGGAGGCAATGAGGGAGACGGAAGGGTGGAAGAAGGGAAGAAGCCATTTGTTGCTTAAATCTTGAGGGACCTTTAGTCCGGCGGTATACTAACCCGGACTAAAGACCTTTAGTCGGGTGGTATCTACCGGGACTAAAACTGGACCTTTAGTCGGGTGATGCCACGGCCGGGACTAAAGGTTTTTGTGGGACATATTTTCGAGAGAACCTTTAGTCGGGTGTGTGACCTTTAATCCCAAGCGTATGTCTGGACCGGGACTAAAGGTATTCAGTTCCATACAGTTTTCACAGTTTGGGTTTTGTATTAAGTTTATTTGTATAAATATGCTAATTCTTGTTAAATGCATAGTAAATTAAATACTAGGCATAAATTTTTTAAAAATAATAGTTGCATTTCCTTTTATCTTATTGACATTTCAAGCGACTTTTATAGTGACCACAAGCTAGGAAGTGAAGAGCCAACTATAAACAAAATGAAGGGCTCAAACCACAAGTTGGGAATTTCATTTGAAGGCATAAATACTTGCTAAAAAATTTCAAGTCATTTTTACACGGTGGAGAAGACATGCTTCACAGAGGTACATGTGTCCTTTTATCGAATAGGAATTTCATTTGAAGCGATAAAAACAAGAAAAATATGATAGAAACATCTGAAGTTACAATTATTACATAAAATCTCTAATACACACTATTTATTAAACATCACTATATATCAAGCGGGCACGATGGTGAACTTCTTCTTGACGTATGACCCTTGGTTATGATCATCTAGTAACCATGGAGTGTCCTCGGCATTTAGCAGATGCTTGGGTCTTTGGTCTGCTTGAAGGCGGGATTCGGTCATCCCTTTCATAATCTTGACTTGTCGACTTGTCCTCAATTCCCACGATGTTTCTTTTCCTGAAAAGAACTATGTGGCGTTTTAGCTCATTGGTTGATTTGTCGTCGTTTTCCCTCTCTTGGGTTTTGTAGACATGTCTTTCACATAGAACACCGATTCACATCAGCGAGAAGGACGAATGGTTCGTCTTTGTACCCAATATTGTTGAGGTCCTTGTTGTCATTCCATACTCCTTGTCATTGTTACCCGCCTCCGGTCATCTTCACCCATTAGCCTTTGGAACAAAGGGACTTTAAAATTAGGTGCGTAGTCTAGTTCCCAAATCTCCTCTATCGGCCATAATATGTTTGCCTCTTTCCATTTGGGTGCATGGCATCTCTGCGGACACCCTTTTTTTTGGTTCGTGCTCCTTTTATCTTGGGCTCTGATTGTAAAATGTATTTCCATTTATCTCGTACCCTTTATGCGTGAGGATGTGCCACGATGGTTGCCTAGCCAACAAATCTGATTGCTCATCAATATTGTCATCACCACGACATTCTTTTCGCAACCAACCGCTGAAAGTTTCCATGTGATGGCGCCTAATCCAAGCTTCATTCTTCCACGAAAGCGGGATCGTAGGAACTCCTTGTGTACCTCGACATACGGCTCCACCACGGAGGAGTTTTGAAGAACTGTGTAGTGCGCTTTATTGAAATAATCGTCCCCCGTACCGATATATGTTTTCTTCCCTAGTGTTCCCTTTCCACTAAGTCTCCCCTCGTGTCGCGATTCAGGAACACCAATCGGGTCAAGGTCGGGAATGAAGTCAACACAGAACTCAATGACCTCCTCGTCCGTAGCCCTTGGCGATGCTTCCTTCGGCCGAAACACGTTGGTGAACATATTTCTTCAGGACTCCCATGAACCTCTCAAAGGGGAACATGTTGTGTAGGAACACAGGACCGAGAATATTAATCTCCTTGACCAGGTGAACTAGGAGGTGTGTCATGATATTAAAGAAGGATGGAGGGAACACCAACTCAAAGCTGACAAGACATTGAACCACATCATTCTCAGAGTAGCTAGTTCCATTGGATTGATTGCCTTCTGAGAAATTGCATTGAGGAATGCACATAGCTTCACGGTGGCCAGACGTACATGTGGAGGTAGAATTCCTCTTAAAGCAACCGGAAGCAATTGCGTCATAAGCACGTGGCAGTCATGGGACTTTAAGTGTAGGAATTTCTTCTCTGGCACATTTATTATCGCTTTATATTGGAGGAGAATCCAGATGGGACCTTGATCTTTGTTTAGGCATTCAAACATGCTTTCCTTCTCTTCTTTGCTAAGAGTGAAGCTAGCGAGTCTTAAGTAATGGCGTCCATCGTCTGTCTTCTCTGGATCTGAGTTGTCTCGTTCTTTCATCTGTTGCAAGTCTGTCGTGCTTCGAGTGAATCCTTAGACTTTCCATACACATCCATGAATCCTAGCGAGTTCACACAAAGATTCTTTGTCGGTGCATCACGTCGATCGCGTTGCGGACCTCTAGGACTTGCCAATAGGGTAGCTCCCAAAATATGGACTTCTTCTTCCACATGGGTGCGTGTCCCTTAGCATCTTCGAACAGGTTATTTGCCTTGTCCCTTTCAAAGACTACTTGCACATCCTTGACCATATCAAGTACATCCTCCCGGTTCGGTTCGCGAGGCTTGGTTCGGTGTTACGCCTTACCGTTAAAATGCTTGCCTTTCTTTCTTAGTTGGTGATTCATAGGAAGAAAGCAGCGATGGCCAAGGTACACGACCTTTCGACATTTTTCAAATATATCTTGTCAATGTCATCAAAACATTGTGTGCATGCATTATATCCCTTGTTTGTCTATCTGAAAGATTACTTAGAGCGGGCCAATCATTGATTATTACGAACAACAATGCTCATGGTCGAAGTGTTCCTGTTTGTACTCATCCCACACACGTACACCTGGTTTGCTCCATAAAAGCAGGAGTTCCTCAACTAATGGCCTCAAGTAGACATCGATGTCGTTGCCAGGTTGCCTCGGGCCTTGGATGAGCACCGGCATCATAATGAACTTCCGCTTCATGCATAACCATGGAGGAAGGTTGTAGATACATAGAGTAACAGGCCAAGTGCTATGACTAGTGCTCTGGTCCCCAAAAGGATTCATACCATCCGTACTTAAAGCGAACCTTAGGTTTCTTCGTCATCTGCAAACTCCGGAATTCTCTCGTCTATTGCTCTCCTTTGGGACCCATCGCGGGGTGTCTCAACATGTTGTCTACCTTACGGTCTTCTTTGTGCCATCGCGACAACTTTGCATGGTCCTTGTTTATGAGCAGACGTTTGAGCGTGGTATTATAGGAGCATACCACATAACCTTGGCGAGGATTTTCTTCTGGGGCGTTCTTCGCCCTCAACATCGCCGAGGTCATCTCGCTTTGATCTTATACCGCGACGCTTTGCATACGGGTATTCATCCAAATTCTCGTAGTCCTTGCCACGATCTGAGGATGCGATCATTAGGACATGCATGTATCTTACGGATTTCTAATCCCAAAGGCGAGCGACTGTTTTTGCTTCGTGCGTAGTGGCGGGCAATTCGTTAGGCCGGAAGCATCTTTTTTGGATCTTGATAATTGCCCAAATGCCTTGTCGGATACACCATTACATGCCTTCCATTGTAGCAACTCGATGTTGTACCCAACTTTTTTGCCCATCTTGGCGGACGGGTATAGTAATTTCTTGTGATCCTCTAGCATGCGGTCAAACTTAGCCTTCTCCTTTTCACTTCGCAATCTCTTTGTGCATCACGAATGACATCACCAAGAGCATCATCTTCAGCGAGTGTGTCTTACGCCTTGCCTCTTCTTGACTTAGCCCATTGCGGTATCATCGAAGTCACCGTATTGAGCAATAATGTCGTTAGGGTCCAATTGTTCTTCTTCACCTTCTTCCATTATAACCTGGTTTCTCCGTGCTTGGTCCAACAAATATAGTTTGGCATGAAACCCGACTTCAACAAGTGTGAGTGAAGACTCCTTGAGCGAATATTCCTTCAAATTCTTACACGGGGCACATGGATGAGACATGAAACCATCCCGCTTGTTTGCCTCGGCCACTCTTAAGAAATAATGCACGCCATCAATGAACTCTTTGAGCGGCGATCGGCATTGTACATCCAATGGCGTGTCATCGTCTGCATTATATGACATATCATATAATTAAATTTCAAGTTTCAAATTTTTCCCGGATAGTACACATGATAGAGAGGCTACCCAAAATTTTTAGAATTTTTGAAATTAAGATGAATTTATTTTGAATTTTCAAAGAATCAGTACTATTTGACGTTTGCACTAGAGCTTCGCCTTGCGGCGTATGAGTGTCGGCGGCGACGACGGCGTTCGACTCTGTGATTTAACGCAAAACAGTAAGCTTAAGGAGAAGGGACATCAAGTTAAATGATAATTAATAATTAACTAAATTGCCCAAAGTCATTAAGGGTGAATGACCCTAGGTCAACAATCAATCCAAAAGGCAAACAATAACTAAGTGATTAAGCTAATTAAGAGATTAACTAATTACTTAATAATTAAATATTAAACTTATTTATTAAAACAAAATTAATATTTATTATTTTTACCCAAGAGGTTGGATCTGATAAGATAAGACTTATCTCATCAAACACCCTCAAAGCTTAACCTAACTAACACATGTAAAGTCATTTTTCATTTATTTAAATAATTATTAAATAAGGTGAAAAATAAAAGTCTTCAGATTGATCCCAAAATTTTTGTACAGATAGTTCATAGCCTAATTAGATGGCAAAACAATTTTCAGAATTTTTGGATCATTAATTTAGCCTACAAAATTCATGGAATAATAATTAAATAAATAAGCATAAAATAGGTATAAATTCAACTTTGTCCAAATAGTCTTAAAATTTTTATATGGACTGTTCACAATATAACTTAGTGGAAAAATAAATTTCATGATTTTTGGAAATTTATTGTGGCCTACAAAAATCATGAAAGTTCCATTTATGAATTAATTGGCAATTTTATAACATATAAAAATTATTCAAATTTCACATTTCATATTTTTCATAATGGACGGCAGGGTTAGCATCAGGAGCTTACATGAACACGCCGGTGAATACGGTTGAGTGAATGAACAGCTCGGCGGTGGTGGCAATGGCGCGGCGTGTCTGGCGGCGACGACGGCGTTCGGCTCTGTGACAAACGCCAAACAGAGTTTAAATAGAAGGACATTTAGTCGGTTGGTGTTACTGAGCGGGACTAAATGTCAACCTTTAGTCGGTTGGTACTACAATCCGGGGCTAAAGATTTAGTCCGGATTGTAGTACCAGCAGGGACTAAAGGTTGACATTTAGTCGGTTGGTAACACCAACCGACTAAATGTCCTCCCGCAAAAGCTCGCCACCGAGCCGTTGGGCTAGGGGACTTTTAGTCGGTTGGTGTTACCAAGGACTAAAGATCTTTGGTCCCGGACGCAATTTTCTCCGAGACTATTGCCCATTTGGCGATTCGACCAAAGGTGCGCTACGTAGTAGTGTCAATGAGGTTGCCGTGGCTCTTGTCTCATCCTTCTCATCTTTGCGTGGGCGATCCCCCAAAGTGGCCGAGAGACTACGAACAATATATATGTAATATATATATGATGCCGGATTTAATGGTACAAGCGACCTTCGCTTGGGCCTTTATAGAAAAGTCATCACGAGCGGTTTGACCACAAACCGTTCTCGTGATATGTACTATCACGCAGCGGTTTGTGGCTAAAACCGTCGTGATATGTGATATCGCTGACGGTTTGTGGCTGAAACCGTCGTGATATGATATCACGAGCGGTTTGTGGCTAAAACCGTCGCGATATGTGATATCACGAGCGGTTTGTGGTGAAACCGTCGTGATATGATATCCTGAGCGGTTTGTGGATGAAACCGTCGTGATATATGCTTATCATGACGGTTTGAACCACAAACCGTGCGTGAAGATATACATCACGAGCGGTTCAAAACCGCTGCGTGATGATCGACGATAAACTCGGGCGGCTTATTTAAAAAATGCGTGATGGCGTTTTGAACCGTCTGTGAAAGCTTTTTCTGTAGTAGTGTGCCTTTGACTATTACCTTTTCTAACTATGTGTTAAAAAATTATAAAAAATATAATGATATCAAAGTACTATTATTGACAAGTCTACTCATATAATTTTTTTACGACAAATCTAAATTGTTTTCTATAAATTCATGATCAAAGTTTTAAAATGTTAACCGTACGTTATCTATTCGAGAACGGGTAGTATTAATTAATTCTTTGATTAGCCATTCAAAGGCTCTGTATACACTTGTGTTAGCAGTCCTACTTTTCTCCCCGACAAATCTAAGTTCTTTTTTCCATTTTTTCAGCCCCGCGAGCGAGTTTGCTCAGGCATGGCTTTTTGACCGTTGTCGTCACCTACCGCTTTTGTTTGTTTTCAATCAATCTATGTAGCTAACTTACTGCTTTAATTTAACTTCTTGTTTTGTTTGCATATGACTTATTTGGCAAATATTTTACGTTACGTCGCAAAGTGGTTTATCTTAATATCTGTATACACGTGTGCTGAGTTAGTCAACACAAATGGTGCTTTTACGAATGCACGGCGCAACATTTCGTAAGCTCGATCGGTGAAAGAAAATTAAGGATGGTGGCTTAGTCAGTTTCACTTT
The DNA here is from genome assembly GCA_036346405.1 of Phyllostachys edulis. NCBI lineage: Eukaryota > Viridiplantae > Streptophyta > Magnoliopsida > Poales > Poaceae > Phyllostachys > Phyllostachys edulis. Next base: position 27,711,811 of record CM070552.1, read on the forward strand.
CTCACCACAAGAAACGTGCCTTCTCCGTTTCACAAAAACAAGTTATTTGAAACATCGATATGGTTCTTAAAATACAAGTTTCACCACTAATTACTATTATAATATATTTGTAAAATCCAATAAAATCGTAATATTATTAAAGTACTTTTCGAAACAAATCTACATATATGATTTTCATATATCTAATCCAAATATTTAAAAGATATAGATAACCAAAATTTTAAAATTTTAGCCGTACGTATTTAAAACGATTTTTTTTTGAACCGCAGGGAGTAACAGCTTATTGAAGCCACCCACGTACGTACGGTGCGCCACATATGTATGTAGACCACAACGTGCTTCGTTTGGCAGCTTATGGCGCGTACGAACATTTGGTCCCATGCATGGACTGGGAATACAAACATAATCCTTAACCACCAGTACAGTAGGAGGATTAAATTAACTGTTTAATTTGCTAATGCACATGCAACTGAAAATCTTTCAGCTTTCAGTCAATTTTCTAACCTTTCGATCTTGTGTTGAGATTCATGCCCCCACCACCTTGTCTTTCTTTCTCGCACCGGCTGCCTCTCCCTTCTTTGCCATGTTCTGACTTCGGTTCACGAGAACTGATCTTAGAGGGCGGCGGTGGTGGGTGGTGGTGGTTGGCGCCTTGGCGTGGGCTACAAGGATGAGAGTATTAGGAGGCGGCAGGGATCCGACGATGGTAGACTCCAGAGATGAGAAAGGAGGGTGACGTAGGCCGGAGGGGATCTCACCAGAGAGAAGGAAGAAGGGAAGCACGTTGGTGACTCACCAAAGATGAGGAAGACGAGCTACACAGGAGGTGGTTGGGACGGAAGGAGGGAAGCGGTGGAGAGAGGAGTTGGCTATAGGACCTCACCGGTGCCGATGGCGATGCATGCGTGGTAGTGTGAGGTGACGCACGGTGAAGGATGGGGGCGCTAGCGACTAGGGGTAGGGTGGGAGTAGAGGTAGTACTGTTAGGTTATGGAAGGGTGGGTTTAAATATAAAATGAGGGAGTGGTGTGGGTGGTTTTATCTAGATCGAATGGCTAGAAAAATTGGCATAACAAATTTTCAGGCAACTGTGTAATAGACAACCCTTTAAATTAAACTCCAATCTGTATCACTAGATTGTATTTCTATATGCTATCTAATCATCATGTGGCTAAAAACAAAGAAGATCTCTAGCTTAGCTCCGCCGCATCTGCTCATCCGTGGTCTCCCCACCCACATGTGCTATCCTCTCTTGTGGCAGTGTCTTTAGGAGCTAGCTTCAGCTTCCGTTATTTTTACTCGTCGTTTTGGACATCGAGAGTCTTCAATATATGCCTTTGACTATTACCTTTCCTAACTATATGTTAAAAATTATAAAAAATATAATGATGTCGAAGTACTTTTATTGACAAGTCTACTCATATAAATTTTTTTGCGACAAAATCTAAATTATTTTCTATAAATTCATGATCAAAGTTTTAAAATGTTAACCGTACGCGTTCTAAAACATTAACATTAACTATTCGAGAACGGGTAGTATTAATTAATTCTTTGATTAGCCATTCAAAGGCTCTGTATACACGTGTGTTAGCTGTCCTACTTTTTTTCCCCGACAAATCTAAATTCTTTTTCCATTTTTTCAGCCCCGCGAGCGAGTTTGCTCAGGCATGTCTTTTTGACCGTCACCGTCACCTACCACTTTTGTTTGTAAGTCTTTTTTACCGTCGCCGTCACCTACCACTTTTGTTTGTTTTCAATCAATCTATGTAGCTAACTTACTGCTTTAATTTAACTTGTTACGTTGTTTTTTTTGCAGATGACTTATTTGGTGAACATTTATATGTCGCAAAGTGTTTTACCTTTATATCTCGTTGATTATTTTCTTGACCAAGATTGCTGAAGTAGGAGTACGTGTTCTGGGTTAGTCGACACGGCGCAACATTTCGAAAAGCTCGATCGGTGCAAGAAAATTAATGATGGTGGCTTAGTCAATTTCATTTTCTCACCACTTTGGTACATTGGTGCGCCACATATGTATGTACACCACAACGTGCTTCGATGGGCATCTTCTGGTGCGTACGAACATTTGGTCCCATGCATGGACCGGGAAGATAAGCATAATCCTTAACCATTTGTACGATAGGAGGATCAAATTAAGAACGGTTTAATTTGCTAATGCACATGCAACTGAAAATCTTTCAACTTTTAGTCAATTTTCTAACCTTTCGATCTTGCGTTAAAATTCATGCTCCGACCACCTCGTCTTCCTTCTCTTCGGCACCGTCGTCTCCCGTTGCTGCCAGGTTAGGGCTTGGGGTTCACCGGAGCTTGAGCTTAGGGGGAGGAGGCTCCGGTGGTGGCGGATCTGGCAACGGTAGCTACCGGAGACAAGGAAGGATGGTGACGCGGACCGGGGGGCGCGGGGAGGGTCTCACCGGAGAGGAGGAAGAAGAGAAGCATGGGGGTGACTCGCCGGAGAGGAGGAAGATGCGCGGCACGGGAGGTGGTTGGAGCAGAGGAAGAGAAGTGGTGGAGGGGGGAGCTGGCTAGAGGACCTCACCGGTGCTGGTGGAGACGTGTGCATGGCGGCACTGAAAACGAAGAAGATATCTAGCTTAGCTCCACCGCAACTGCTCATCAGTCGTCTCCCCTCCCGCATGTGATAGCCTCTCTTGTGGCAGTGTCCTTAGGTGTTGTCTTCAACCTCCAGCTCTTCTGGAGAATCCAAGGACGCGAATGAAAAGCAATGGGTCAAGGATGATGCGACGACCTATGTGGTGCCAAGTCGGCCTTGCCCTGCTAGATCCGAGCCCAGCAGCTATGAGGCAGTGCTATGGGCCAGCCGCCGCCTCATCCAATGAGAACGTCTCCAATGTTACCACTATAAAATTGAGTTGTTTCCGAATGTTGCAGCACACCGCCCTCTCCAAAATGTTGTAGTTGTTGCAGCGAGTTTTCATTTATCGCGACAAGGTTTTAGTTTTTGTCGCAATAGAATCTTGTATTTGTTGCACTCAGACAGTTCTCGTTTGTTGCAATGTTTTATGTGTTTTGTTTGTTGCAACGGGGCAGGGTTTTGTTGCATCCTTGGTTACTGATTATTGTGGTTCACATATTTTTGTTGCTCCAGATCAAACTGCCAAGATTGATTTCTCAAAGTGAGATTTGACGGTGCGAAAGTGTCCATTGCCATCAGATGTCCAGACACTAGTCCAACTATATATTTAGGATTTTTTTTAAAAAAAAAATATCAGTAGCTTTTGTGATACGTTAGGATTTGCCAGGAATTTTGCAAGAATTTCACAATTAAAATTTAATGTTTTAGGATTTTGGAGAGAAAAAAAGTGCATTCCAAACAAGGCGAAGTATACCCAAATCTGATCCAAACAATTAGTGCATGAAACTTCTCATGCATTCTCTTATTCTAATTTTTCTTAAGTAAGCATTTCATACGTACAAAATTGGACCTATCAATCTAATCGCCGCCCCCACCCCAACCCACACACTAAAAATATAGGGCATGATCTGTACCCATTCGTCATGATGGTCCGCTCCAAACTTGCTGTTGACAACACACAAGATACAAAAACATGTCTATAAAATTTTCTTTTGTTAATAACATTGCGTGCATATCAATTATACATAAACTTAGCTCAGAGTAGAGGATACATTATGATCAGTTTCCAAGAAAAAATAGCATCAATGATGTGTATAACATTATTAATATTCAATCCAAATGAAATAAAATCAATTATTCCGTTCCTTAATCGGCAACCAGCTAGTAATAATTCACCTAGTTTCTACAATAAGTGATCTCATGCCCCACACACACATAAATTCATGTATATATACCGCATATATACGACCCTGGTACGATCCGCTTATCTTCCATTAATCATAACCTCTGAACAATCTGCTTCACAGAACTGTAGGTGCCCAACCCAACAATCGCGGCACCAACCGCAACGATGGCCACACAGACCGCCGTCTCAACCACCGGTTTCCTGGACCCGATCTTGGAGCGGACCTTGAGGTAGCACAGGCTTGGAAGCAGCATGGTGGCCGTGCAGCTGAGGAGCGCGCCGGTGAGGGCCACAACGTCAGCGAAGAAGGGCACAGAGAGCGCGACGATGGCCGTGCCGACGACGAGCCCGGTCCGGACGAGGGCGCGGAGCGTCGCGCTCTTGGTGACGCCGAGCGCGCCCTCGATGGCCTCGGCAACGGGGGCCACCACCAGCGCGTACTTGGTCAGGGGGTTCACCAGCGTCGTGTAGATGGCGACCTTGGAGCTCACGTTGTTGGATGGGAGGTTGAGGGTGATCTGCGACTTGAGCGAGTCGCCGTACATCAGGTACCCGATGACGCCCATGAATCCGTAGCTGAGTGTGCTGACTGTGAAGCAGATAAACAACACCTGCACGCATGCAGATCCATGCAAAAGAATTATGAGTTGTCACGTAGTAGTACTCTATAGCTTCAGGTACTACTTAAAAAAAAGACAACGTTGTGAACCTTCAAAAAAAAAAAAGACAACGCTGTGATTATCTATATCGCACGTATGAAAATGATATCGGTATGTGTTGTCATAAAAAAAATACTTTCACGGTATTATATTCTCTCCGGTCACAAAAGGAAGGTGTATTTGACTTTTCGAAGTCAACAAGATGCTACTTTGACCACTAAATTTTGCAATCATATTTTTGAAAAATTTATGAAAGTGTAATGTTATGAAAGTATTTTTCCTGAAAAAATTATTCATACCGTTTTCGTATATCCAAACTACACATTTTAGATAATATCTTTGGTCAAAACTGATACAATTTAACCGCACACATTCTAACGCGACTAGGTTGGATGGTAATTACTTACCCCTTTAGGTGCTCTGAGATTGGTACAACTCTAGTTGGAGGGGAAGAAGCATGAAATACTGCTATAACTTTTTTCTTTTTTGAAATGAACACTGCTATAACTTGATGCATTTGCTTTTAGGTAGTTCACTTACCATGGGGAACCTTTTCCTGTCTTTCATCCCCGTATATATCATGGGAAAGACGGCATGGCCACTGAAGCAGAACGAGTACAAGCTCATGGCGCTCGGCATGCCGGCCCAGTCCACGAGCCTGCCGCTCTCATGGAACCCGACACCGTCGAACACCGCAACCCACAGGACGGCGGCGATGAGGACGACGGATGCCAGGGCGCCGCCTGCGGCGACGTACGCGAGCACGTTCAGGCTGCTGAACCACGTCGTCGGCAGCACGGCCAGCGTGGCGGCCAGCACGAACGCCTGCTTGCCGCCGACACTTATCCCGCCTAACCGGAATCTCGCCGCCGGGAAGAGCTTCTGCAAGTTGTCGCCCTCGAGGATCAGGAAGTCGATGGCAACCAGGTAGAGCTCCAGGTACATGAACAGGGCGACGATAACCCTGCCTTTCTGGCCGAAGGCGAGGGCTCCGATGTCCGGGTACGTCTTGACGAGCGAGCTGGCGTCCATGCATCTCTGCAGGAGGAGCCCCGTGTAGAAGCAGATGATGGCGATGGTTAGGAAGATGATCAGGCTCAGCCATCCTCCTTGGGACAGTGCGTAGGGAATGGAGAGCAGCCCAACCCCTGCATGCAAAGAACAGTAAGTTATCAGCTAAAATAATGAAGCTGGAAATTTACAAGAAATATGCATGTACAAACAAGACCATGCATCAAATATGTGCAAGTGCATGCATTACTAGCATTGTACTATAAAGCTGAGCTAGTTGCTTCTGAAAAATCAGGGTCGAGACACAAGAAGAGTGATAAGGAACCTGAGAGTGCATTGACTCCATTGAAACAAGTCTTGAGGAAGCTTGTCTTCGTAGACGATGGAGGAGGATCAGTGTTAGTCGTATCTGTGTCCATTGCAACGTTCAATCCTACGCTAAATCACTAGATCTGATCTCCTAGATATATATAGCTATAGATCAACTGCATATATGCCACATATATACACAGGTACTGGAACCTTTATATATAGGCGCGATGCTTAGAAAGGTGACGGATGCGGTCAGCACCGAAGTCTCTATCATCTACTCCGTAACATCACGGCAGTTGAAAAAGACGCAAATAAAACCTAGGCAGATGCAATGGTTCTTCAAATCGAAGCTGTGAAACGAAGAAATGGTCCTAAAGCTAGCATGAGATTGAAACGAGTCAGTGTGTGGAATCAAGTCAAATCATGCCATGATGCTAGGCGCAATGGGAACTTTATTTCGTTTTTGAAAAAAATTCCTTGGGGCTGAAATCACAGAAATCACCGAAATTTCGGAATTTCGGTGTGTTTTCAAATTTGGAGAAATTTGTCGAAAATCAAATTTAGGATGTAATTTATCCAAATTCAAATATTTTCGATTTTTTTTTTGAAAGAATTATAAAAATTTCGGAGGGGACGGAATCACTGAAATTTCTAAAATTTTAGTGAAATTTTGGCGAAATTGTTTTCCCTGAGCGCAATTAGGCAGCGTGTCTAACTAGTCAGTGCTGACTAACCACATCACTAGCTTCTTCTGATGCTCTGATGATCGATCGATCAACTGGGCCCAAACCCCTAGAGGCCCATAGCTTCGTCGAAGGAAACAACGGCCACCAGACCTGTTTATGTAGCAGCGGTTGAAGCAGTCGGTTGGAAGTCGCACGAAGCGAAGTCGCTGGAAGCAACTTGAAGCAGCATCTCTGTTTCTTCTTTCTGCTCACGTGTGCCCAGACTGGTTCCTATACGCAAAACGACGCGCACAAAAGCAGCACCTCTGCTCTCTCGCGTTTTCCACGTGATAGCAGCACCTTGTCTGGCCTTTTTCCTGGAACCGTTGCTCCTCTTTTTTTTTCCAGTTAGTACATAGTTACAGTCGGATTAACGAAAGCGACGTTTCGCTATGAGACGGAGCCAATTGATCAAAACAATTGGCTTATTTCGGCAGCACCAAAAACGTTGCTGCTCTTTTTTTTTTCTGTTTTCATTTATATTTATACTCAAAGTTACAGAGTTACAATCGGATTTCTAATCCGTATGAAAAAACAGACATTCGGACTCCTACCAAAACTAGAAATCTAAAACAGAAACTAACAAAAAATTACAAAAAACAAGATTAAATATATTAAAAAAAAGACGCAATTAAAACCTCAGGATGCGATTCTTGGGAGAGATGTGGCTAGGCAGATGGAATGGTTCTTCAAATCAAAGCTGTGAAACGAAGAAATGGTCCCAAAGCTAGCGTGAGATTGAAACGAGTCGGTGTGTGGAACCAAATCAAATCATATGGCCATCATCAGTAATAGGACGCTGCTGATTCAAACCTAATGTATATACGCTGCTGATTCAAAGTTTACTGTTGGTTCAAAAGTAATGAATATGCAAAACAGAGCAGAGCTCCTGCCTTTTCTCTCAGAAGAAGGGAAAAAAAAATATGAAAAAGACACTCTCACAAAATAGTGGAGCAGAAAAATACGTAAAAAAACCTTAAAATAAAAGGGTTGTAACATCTCAAAAATTCACATTTAGGAATACATAATAGGAATACATGATGAAAATAATTTTTGGCATAATTCATATGAGAAACTAAACATCCATGATTTTGGACTTTTGTTTAAAGCAAATAATGAAATTGATACAAACATGCACTTACAAGAACTTCAGGAAACATAGAGTGAAAATAAGTGAAAGAATTATTTTGGGCATATTGCTTAGAGAAAAATTTATTAACTTTTGTGAATTTTCAGTAAGGGTAACAAATGCAATTACATGAGAACAGAAATTTGTAAGATTTTTCGAGAAAATCACAGACAAGATAAACTTCTAAAAAATTTACAGCAACTACATTAGGTCAGGAACCCTCGCAAAAAGTTTCATAACATTTGGACTTTGTTTGCTTGGTACAACAATTCTGTAAAGCCTCAGTCTTTAAATCCAAAAATTTGGACCCACACGCCAGAACCTTTCTTCCACCTCTGCTCACCCTCGCCAGCACACACTCGTGCGAGCTCCGCCCGCTCACCCGCCGTTTTGCCACATCCCATTGTTTTGGACCCCAACTACCCCTGTCGCCTCCGCCTACCTCCATCCATGCTGTCCACCCCATTGATGGCCTTGCAACCTGCCCGGACGGAAAGAGAGCCACGAGAAACCGAGCCGGCCACCTTGGTCTCATCGTCGATCTCGTCTTCTTCTTGCCATTTAAAGCCTTCTCCTCTGTGTCAAAACACTTCCCTTACACTGCCGTTTTCATTCCTCCCCTCTTCGCTGAGTTTCACCCACTCAATCGCCTAGAACACTCTGTCGTTCCGAGCTCCGGAGCATGCGCTGTGTCAAAGAAAAACTGTAATAGCCCAAAATCTGAATTCTAGGATTGTGTATTATAAATGCATTAGTAAAATTTTCCTTGATCATTTTGCATAAGAGAAATATACTATGTTTGAATTTCACTTTGATTTTTTTAAAATGAAATGCAAACAAACATGTACTCAAAAGAAAGTATATAAAAAAAGTAAAAAATATTAAAGGAGAGAATTATTTCGGCATAATATCCCAGGAACAATTCACCAAAGTTTTCATATGAAAACTTGTTAAGAAAAACAATTACAAAAGTATAAGAACAGAACCTTCGAATTTTAGAGAAATTTGCAGAAGGTTTAAACCTCTTAAAAATTTACAAGCGATACCACATTAGGCCATAAGCCTACACAAAATTTTTGTTTAAATTTGGACTTCATTTGACTAGTAAATAAAATCGGCAAAGAAATCAGCAAGAAAATCAAAAATCCTAAACCAAATCTCTCCTCTCTCTCTCTAGTGAGTGGACCCCATCTGCAGGCATCGTCGTCCACCTCCGTACGCTCGCCAGCGCGTGCGCCAGTGCACCACTACGAGCGTATCGCCGTGCCCACGGTTTCGCCCGCGGTTTTCCACCCGCCAAACCTAACCGGTCGCTTCGCCATCACTTCACGCCCATCCCTGCCTCGACTGACCCACGCCTGCCCGTACGTCGCCAAGAACACTGAGAGCTCCGCTGCCCCTTGCTTGAGCTTTACCTCGCTCTCCTCCGCCCGCATGCATATATAAAGGACCCAGAGCTTCTTAGCACCCTTTCCTCACCAGTGTGCACCTCCCCTTCCATTCTTCTACACTCAAACGTGCTCAATCGCTCGAGCGCTTTGAGCCTCATCTCGACCGTGCGCCGCCGCCACCATTCCCAACACAGTGAAGGGTTTTGTGTCACTCTTCTCATGTTATATCACATTCTAGAGATCCTTGATCCTTTCCCCTCACTTGCTTTCGTGTTTGATCCACAGGAACAACCGAATCACTTCGTCTTCCTTGTCTCCGACCAGAATCGCCGCCTCAAGAACCAGCGGAGCTCTACTGCACCTCAGGCCGATTCCTTGTACAGAGAGCATCGCTAGGACACCTCCAAGCATCTCCGACCACTAGACGACCTTCTTCTTCACTAGAACTCCTTCTCCACGTGAAGCCTCCTTACACCGCTGCTGTCTTCGTCGCCGACTCGTCTTCGACGACTAGAACTAGATTGGCGACTTCCGACATCAACATCTTGGGGGAGACGGACACATCCACCGCAACTAGACGGCTGATGAGGCTTGCCACATATACAGAAGTCACATTCCGATGCTGTCGTAAATACGCCTCAGGCTGGGAGGTGATCTGCATGTACTGACTCTATGCTATGCTTCCATTCAACTTCACCAGCTCTCACACAATATTCGTGCAGGTGATCCCCTCGATCACAAGTTTCTACGTCATTGCCTCTGTGACGAACTCCCTCTGAATGCAGCTTTGAAGCTTGTAAATATTCATCATATTGAGCCCCTCCGCCTAGACCACCTTGTACTGGCATCTTGGTGTCTACAGACAAACCACTAGGCATCATATACAATGTGCTTTGAAGGAAACATCAATGTACTTTCGGACTAATTATTCCGAACGAATAAAATTATGGAAAAATTACATAAGCAAGTACACTATGTCGGAAGGCTCCACAAAAAAATTCATAATTTTGTGAGCTCATTTGCTATATTTAAAAATTCTAACAAATGAGTTCGGCTGCTAATTACAAACAAATTGTTAATCACTTTCTTAGCCTAATCACTAATTGGTGTCCGGCCGGTGGAGGGCCGGACGAGGCTTGAACAGGGGCACCCGGCTGATGGAGGGCCGTTGCGATGCTTGCTACTTCTATAAATTAATTCGTCGTGCAAACGTGTCATTTCATCCAAAAAATCGTCAAGCCCATGCATGGTACTACCTCTGTTCCTTTTTATTTGTTGGTTTGGACATCGAGATGGACTCTAATATACGTATTTGACTATTACATTTTCTAACTATATGTTACAAAAAAATATAAAAAATATAATGATGTCAAAGTACTTATAGAATATTTTTACGAAAAATTTAAATAGTTCTCTAAGAATTCATGATCAATATTTTAAAATATTGACTGACGTTCTAAAACGAAGTGTATTTGAGAACGGAGCTAGTATTAATTAATTCTTTGATTAGCCGTTCAAAGGCTCTGTATACGTAGTAGTCCTGCGGAGCACGGATCTATCTTTTCCCCCCATTTTTTCAGCACCGACTTTGCTCATGCATGCCTTTTTGTTCTTCTTTTTTGCGAGTTTGCTCATGCATGGCTTTTTCAGCACCGTGAGCGACTTTTGTTTGTTTTTGAATCAACCTATATAGCTAGCTTACTGCTTTAATTTAATTTGTTGTTTTGTTTGCAGATGACTTATTTGGCGAACATTTTACGCTACATCGCAAAGTGGTTTACCTTAATATCTGTATACACATGTTGCTGGGTTAGTCGACATGAGTGGTGCTTTTACGCATGCACGGCGCAACATTTCGCAAGCTCAATCAAGTGCAAGAATTAAAATTAATGATGGTAGCTTAGTCAATTTCACTTTCTCACCGCAAGAAACGTGCTCCCTCTGTCTCATAAAAATAAGTCGTTTTGGATATCGACATGGTCCCTAAAATACAACTTCGACTACTAATTACTATTATAATATATTTGTAAAACCCAATAAAATCATAATATTATTAAAATATTTTTTGAGACAAATCTACACATATAATTTTCATGTATCTAATCGAAATATTTAAAAGATATAGATAACCAAAGTTTTCGAATTTTGACTGCACGTATTACCTTTTCTAACTATATGTTAAAAAATTATAAAAAATATAATGATGTCAAGTACTTTTATTGACAAGTCTACTCATATATTTTTTTGCAACCGTTGTCTCCTGCTGCCACCAGGTTACGGCTTGGGTTCATCGGAGCCCGATCTTAGAGGGCAACGGCGGTGTCGATGGATGGCGGTGGTCGGCGGGGGAGGAGGCTACAAGGATTAGATCATTAGGAGGCGGCGAGAGGCATGATGGCGGATCCTGCAACTGTAGATGCCGGAGACGAGGAAGGAGGGTGGCGCGGGCTAGAGGGCAATCTCACCGAAGAGAAGGAAGAAGGGAAGCACGTGGGTGACTCACCGGAGAGGAGGAAGACTAGCTACACAAGAGGTGGTTGGGACGGAAGGAGGGAAGCGGTGGAGGGAGAAGTTGGCTATAGGACCTCGCCGGTGCCGATGGTGATGCGTGCGTAGCAGTGGGAGGTGATGCGTGGTGAAGGATGGGGGCGCTAGCGACTAGGGGTAGGGTTGGAGTAGAGATAGTGTTAGGTTATGGAAGGGTGTGTTTAAATATAAAATGGGGGGGGGGGGTGGTGTGGGTGGTTTTAACTAGATCAAATGGCTAGAAAAATTGGCATAACAAATTTTCAGGTAACTATGTAATAGACAACCCTTTAAATTAAACCCTAGTCTGTATCACTAGATTGTATTTCCATAAGCTGTCTAATGATCGTGTGGCTAAAAATGAAGAAGATCTCTAGCTTAGCTCCGTCACATCTGCTCATCCGTGGTCTCCCCGCCCACATGTGCTAGCCTCTCTTGTGGCAGTGTCTTTAGGAGCTGGCTTCAGCCTCCGTTATTTTTACTCGTCGTTTTGGACATCGAGATAGTCTTCAACATACGCCTTTGACTATTACGTTTTCTAACTATATGTTAAAAAATTATAAAAAATATAATGATGTCAAAGTACTGTTATTGACAAGTCTGCTCATATAATTTTTATGCGACAAATCTAAATTGTTTTCTATAAATTCATAATCAAAGTTTTAAAACATTGATCGTACGCGTTCTAATACATTATCTATTCGAGAACGGGTAGTATTAATTAATTCTTTGATTAGCCATTCAAAGGCTCTGTATACACGTGTGTTAGCAGTCCTACTTTTTTTCCCGACAAATCTAAATTCTTTTTCCATTTTTTCAGCCCCGCGAGCGAGTTTGCTCAGGCATGGCTTTTTGGCCGTCGTTGTCACCTACCGCTTTTGTTTGTTTTCAATCAATCTATGTAGCTAACTTACTGCTTCAATTTAACATCTTGTTTTGTTTGCAGATGACTTATTTGGCGAACATTTTACGCTACATGGCAAAGTTATACACGTGTGCTGGGTTAGTCGACACGAATGGTGCTTTTACACATGCACGGTGCAACATTTCGCAAGCTCGATCGGTACAAGAAAATTAATGATGGTGGCTTCGTCAATTTCACTTTCTCACCATAAGAAACGTGCCCACTTTCTCACCACAAGAAATGTGCCCTCTCCGTTTCACAAAAACAAGTAATTTGAAACATCGATACAGGTTCTCAAAATACAAGTTTGACCACTAATTACTATTATAATATATTTGTAAAACCCAATAAAATTATAATATTATTAAAGTACTTTTCGAAAAAAATCTACACATGATTTTTATATATCTAATCCAAATATTTAAAAAGATATAAATAACCAAAATTTTAAAATTTTGACTGTACATATTAAAAACGATTTTTTTTGATCCGCAGGGAGTTACTGCTTATTGAAGTCACCCACGTACGTACGGTGCGCCACATATGTATGTAGACCAACGTGCTTCGTTGGGCAGCTTATGGCGCGTAAGAACATTTGGTCCCATGCATGGACTTGGAAGACAAACATAATCCTTAACAATCAGTACAGTAGGCGGATTAAATTAACTGTTTAATTTGCTAATGCACAAGCAACTAAAAATCTTTCAGCTTTCAGTCAATTTTCTAACTTTTCGATCTTGCGTTGAGATTCATGCCCCCACCACCTCGTCTTCCTTCTCTTCGGCACCGCCGTCTCCCGTTGCTGCTATGTTACAGTTTGGGTTCACCTGAGCCCAATCTTAGAGGGTGGCAGTAGCGGCGGTGGCGGTGGGCGGTGGTGGTTGGCGGGGGCTACAAGGATGATAGTATTAAGAGGCGGCGGGAGCGTGCATGATGGCAGATACGGTGACGGTAGACTCCAAAGATGAGGAAGGAAAGTGGTGTAGGCTGGAGGGGGGTCTCACTGGAGAGGAGAAAGAAGGGAAGCACGTGGGTGACTCACCGGAGAGGAGGAAGACGAGCTACACAGGAGGTGGTTGGGACGGAAGGAGGGAAGCGGTGGAGGGACGAGTTGGCTATAGGACCTCACCGGTGTCGATGGCGATGCATGCGTGGCAGTAGGAGGTGAAGCACGGTGAAGGATAGGGGTGCTAGCGACTAGGGGTAGGGTGGGAGTAGAGGTAGTACTGTTAGGTTATGGAAGGGTGGGTTTAAGTATAAAATGAGGGAGTGGTGTGGGTGGTTTTAACTAGATCGAATGGCTAGAAAAATCGGCATAACAAATTTTCAGGTAACTATGTAATAGACAACCCTTTAAATTAAACCCCAATCTGTATCACTAGATTGTATTTCCATAGGCTGTCTAATCATCGTGCGGCTAAAAACAAAGAAGATCTCTAACTTAGCTCCGCCGCATCTGCTCATCCGTGGTCTCCCCACCCACATGTGCTAGCCTCTCTTGTGGCAGTGTCTTTAGGAGCTGGCTTCAGCCTCTGTTATTTTTACTCGTCGTTTTGGATATCGAGACAGTCTTCAATATACGCTTTTGACCATTACCTTTTCTAACTATATGTTAAAAAAATTATAAAAAAATATAATGATGTCGAACTACTATTATTGACAAGTCTACTCATATAATTTTTTTGCAACCAATCTAAATTGTTTTCTATAAATTCATGATCAAAGTTTTAAAATATTGACCGTACGCGTTCTAAAACATTATCTATTTGAGAACGGGTAGTATTAATTAATTCTTTGATTAGCCATTCAAAGGTTCTGTATACACGTGTGTTAGCAGTCCTACTTTTTTTCCGACAAATCTAAATTCTTTTTCCATTTTTTCAGCCCCGCGAGCGAGTTTGTTCAGGCATGGCTTTTTGACCGTCGCCGTCACCTACGGCTTTCGTTTGTTTTCAATCAATCTATGTAGCTAACTTACTGCTTTAATTTAACTTGTTGTTTTGTTTGCAGATGACTTATTTGGCGAACATTCTATATGTCGCAAAGTGGTTTACCTTTATATCTCGTTGATTATTTTCTTGACCAAGATTGCTGAAGTAGGAGTACGTGTGCTGGGTTTGTTGACACAACGTAACATTTCGCAAGCTCGATCGGTGCAAGAAAAGTAATGATGGTGGCTTAGTCAATTTCACTTTCTCACCACAGGAAATGTAGCTGTTTACTGTAGCCACCCTGGTATGTCGGTGCACCACACATGTATGTACACCACAGTACGTGCTTCGATGGGCATCTTCTGGTGGGTACGAACATTTGGTCCCATGGCATGGACCGGGAAGACAAGCATAATCCTTAACCATCTGTACAATAGGAGGATTAAATTAACAGTTTAATTTGCTAATGCACATGCAACTGAGAATCTTTCAACTTTTAGTCAATTATCTAACCTTTCGATCTTGCGTTGAGATTCATACTCCAACCATCTCATCTACCTTCTCTCCGGCACCGGCGTCTCTCGCGGCGGCTAGGTTAGGTCTTGGTGTTCACCGGAGCTTGAGCTTAGGGGGAGGAGGCCCGGCGGTGGCTGATCTGGCAACGGTAGCTACCGGAGACGAGGAAGGAGGGTGGCGCGGACCGGGGGGCGTGGGGAGGGTATCACGAAGAGGAGGAAGAAGAGCAACACGGGGGTGACTCGCCGGAGAGGAGGAAGACGAGCGGCATGGGAGGTGGTTGGAGCAGAGGAAGAGAAGCGGTGGAGGGAGGGGCTGGCTAGAGGACCTCACCGATGCTGGTGGAGACGCGTGCATGGTAGTGGGAGGCGACATGTGGTAAGGGGCGGGGGTGACGGCGGCTAGGGGTAGAGCGGGAGTAGAGGTTGTGTTAGGTTAGGGGAAGGGTGGGTTTAAATTAGAAAGGAGGGAATGAAGTGGTTGGTTTTATCTAGATTGTATTTTGATCTATTGTCTAATCATCGAGTGACTGAAAACGAAGAAGATATCTAGCTTAGCTCCACCGCATCTGCTCACCAGTCGTCTCCCCTCCTGCATGTGCTAGCCTCTCTTGTGGGAGTGTGCTTAGGTGTTGTCTTCAACCTCCGACATAACATACTTCGCTGGTGACATTTCGAGCTCTTCTGGAGAATCCAAGGACACGAATGCCAAGCAATGGATCGAGGATGATGCGATGACCTATGTGGTGCCAAGTTGGCCTTGCCCTGCTAGATCCAAGCCTAGCAGCTATGAGGCAGTGCTGTGGGCCAGCTGCCGCCTCATCCAATGAGATCGTCTCCAATGTTACCACTATAAAATCGAGTTGTTTCCGAATGTTGCAGCACACCCTCTCCAAAATGTTGCAGTTATTTCAGCGAGTTTTCATTTATCGCGACAAGGTTTTAGTTTTTGTTGCAATAGAATATTGTATTTATTGCGCTCAGACAATTCTTGTTTGTTGCAACGGGGCAGGGTTTTGTTGCATCCTTGGTTACTGATTATTGTGGTTCACATATTTTTGTTGCTCCAGATCAAACTGCCAAGATTGATTTCTCAAAGTGAGATTTGATGGTGCGAAAGTGTCCGTTGCCATCAGATGTCCAGACACTAGTCCAACTATATATTTAGGCCCTGTTTGTTTAGGCTTTTTGTCTGGCTTAAAAGCAAAAAAAGCCTAAGCCTAAACAAAGGGGTGGCTTTTTCATCTGGCTTATAAAAAGCTTAAGCCATTTTAAGCCTAAAAGCCATAAGCCAAGAATGAGGAGGTTTTTTTGGCTTTTGCGGAATAGAATATCTCTTTACCGCCGAACTTCATTAAAATTATGCTCAAAATGCCCTTGGTATATAATTACAAACCGTTTCGTTTTTTTCAATCGTTTCCACCCCTTCGATCCTCAACCCGACGCCTCCCCCTCCCATCTCCCATCCCCACGGCGCCGCCTCCCATCTCCCCTCCCGACGGCACCGCCTTCCATAACCCCTCCCGAACGCCATCTCCCTTCCCGAACGCCGCCGCCTCCCATCTCCCATCCCCATCGCCACCGCTTCCCATCTCCCCTCCCGACGGCGCCACCTCCCATAACCCCTCCCGAACGCCATCTCCCATCCCCATCGCCGCCGCCTCCCATCTCCCATCCCCATCGCCGTCGCCTCTCATCTCCCTTCCTGACGGCGTCGCCTCCCCTGCCCCAACGCCGCCTCCCCTGCACCGACTCCGCCTCCCGACGCCACCTCTCCTCCTAGATCAAGGTGAGTCCAATTGAGTTTTGTTTTTGAAATGATTCTTGAATTATTGATCGCTGCGGTAGTGTCGACATGATTGCTTTGTGTGTGTTTCGTGTCATAAAGAGGAATTTGATCGCTGCAGTAGTGTCGGCATGAAGAACTGTAGTTGATTTGGTTATGATAAGTTGATCGGAATCTACAAATATTTGGTGATCCTTATAATGGCATGAAGAGCTTTGTTTGTGCCAGATTAGGATGGCAAATCGGAAGCTGATCACAACGGTAGTATGATAGCACTATCATTTTGAAGACAACATCAAGGTTGTTCTTTGAATTTGAAGCAACATCTAGAGAGAAAAAAAGAAGATAATTATGGTATTCATGATTGAGCTAGGTACCACAGTCAACAAGCCACCAGATACCTTGATTTTGAGGCACCATCTTTTTCTCATTTGACAAGACGACATGTGATTCTTGTATACCTTTAGCCCAAGCACTAAAGATAACTAGAAATATATGTGATATATAGAATTTGTTCTGGAAGTATTGAATATTGATAGTAACTCGTTGTCTGACAGAAATAATACATGGCTTATGATGATGGACGTGCAGGTTGCTTGGGAACTGGTCAAACCATTCTTCGACAAAATAGCTCTGAGGGCAGATGTATTGATATTTTGATGTACAATTTACATTAGGTGGTGGGGTGGCGATGCCATGCACCTGAAGGTCCTGTCGAAGGCTCTACGTGGTCTCATGGAGTTGCTAAAGCTTGGTTTCTCAGAATTTGTTGGTGGTTCGTTGTCACTGTCAGTGTCCGCGATCTGTTGGCTACATTGTGATGCAGAATGCTGAAAACTAGTCAGCTCTTTCTTTCTCCAATCATGTTTGTGTCACCTCGGTAAATCACTGATTATTGGTGATCCCTGGTTCTAATGCTTGTTAATTTCTTTAGATGGTGCTATTAGTACGAAAATTTTGACTCAGAATTCAGACAGATGATTGTTGTCGTATCCATATTTTATTCCTATAATCTACGAAGAACATCAAGTTTTTTTAGTGCTTTTTACTTGAAGCATTTGTTCGAGTTGTTGAATTTGGTAATTAGTTCAAATTCAAATATGCGGCTGAATAGATCAAAGAAACTTGTGGTGGTGCAGCTACCAATTCTGGTGAGTGGTGAGTGGTGACTGGAATGACCAGATCGATTGTCAGCATGGACATTTGCATCCGGTGAAAAAGGTTATACAGAATTGACAAGTAGTTTTCTCCGTCGGTTTCCGCCTATTTTTCCTCGATACAAATAAGGGATACATATGAATGGGAGTCATTCATGATATTCTGCTTGTCAAATATGCCAATCGAATAGGAGCGAATACCATGATCGCAATTTTTTCACCACCTCCTCTAGCGCTCCCATCAAGTATTTACTTGTGGTGTGGCACAACTTAGGATCTCTTCTACCAAGCAGCGGCATGAAGTAGAATCAGCAGCAGTACGAAGCAGAACAAGGTCCTTTAAACCCTTAAGGGCATTTCAGACCTTTCATCCTTCACACACAACATAATAAGCCAACATCCTACAAAAAGCCAGATTACCAAACAACAAAGTTTGGCTTAAAAGCTTAGAGGCTTATAAGCTGATTAAGCCAAAAAGCTGGCTTTAAGTTATAAGCTAAAAAGCTTAAGCCTAAACAAAGAGGGCCTTAGGATTTTTTTTTAATAAAATATCAGTAGCTTTTCTGATACGTTTGGATTTGCTAGGAATTTTGCAAGAATTTCGCAATAAAAAAATTTAATTTTTTAGGATTTTGGAAAAAAAAAGTGCATTCCAAACAAGGCGAAGGATACCCAAATCTGATCCAAACAATTAGTGGATGAAATTTCTCATGCATTCTCTTATTCTAATTTTTATTAATTAAGCATTTCATACAAACAAATTTTGGCCTATCAAACTAATCCCCCCCACCCCCACAGATATTCAATCCAAATGATATAAAATCAATTATTCCGTTCCTTAATCGGCAACCAATAATAATTCACCTAGTTTCTACTATATATAATAAGTCATACATGGCCACACATACATAAATTCATGTATATATACCGCATATATATGGCCCTGGTACAATTCGCTTATCTTCCATTAATCATAACCTCCGAACGATCTGCTTCATAGAACTATAGGTGCCCAACCCAACAATCGTGGCACCAACCGCAACAATGGTCACGCAGACCGCCGTCTCAACCACCGGCTTCCTGGACCCGATCTTGGAGCGGACCTTGGGGTAGCATAGGCATGGAAGCAGCATGGTGGCCGTGCAGCTGAGGAGTTCACCGGCGAGGTGAGGGTGACCTCAAAAATGGATTCCCAGAGGGCTAATGTAGCTAGGGGAGGTGGATTTGGGGATCGGGCGGCACTGTGGCTGTGCGGCTAAAGCGAGCGGCGGCCAGCCATGGAGGCGACACAGCACAGCAGCGCTAGAGAAGGAGGGGGTGGAAATTGAGGGGAGCATGGGCACGAGTGTGCTACGGGGAACTCACCGGCGTGCTTGTTGAGGGTGGAGAGTGGTCGAGGTGGTCCGGCGACGGCGACCCGGGGCGGCGCCAGGTAGCTCTTGACGGCGGCAACCTGGGGAGGAGTAGAGCACAAGTGAGTGATAGGATTATGTAGAGGGAGGCCCAAGGGTGCTCTCGTGGGGAAGAATTGAGACGGGAGTTATCGGAGAAGAAAGGGCGGTGGAAATGGCGGTGGCGGCCGTGGTCAGGGAAGAAAGGATCGGCGCGGTGCTCCGGTGGATGAATCCTCAAATTGGGTGAGGGGTTTTGATGGTGGTGGTGTGGGACGCCGTGTGGCGCGGACGGCTGGCGGCGGAGCTCACCAAGTTGGCCGTACGGTGAGCGGTGCGCGGCGGCCAAGCGGAGCAAGCGTGGCTTGAGCTTGGTTTGAGCTGGGAAGGGAGGAAGATAGAGTGGGGAGGAGAGGTGTGGCTGGAAGGGAGCTAGGTGAGCTCAGGGCATGGCTTAAGTAGATGGGCGGGCGATGCCCTCAGCGAGCTGCGGCATGGGCAGCGCTCGGGCAGAGACGAGCTGGCACGCATGCAGGGCACCAACGGGGCTGCGTGGAGGGGAAAGGCTGGCCAGCGAGCCCGAGCGATCAGTCGCAGAGGGAGGGGTGAGCCTACGCAGAGCTGGTTGGGCTGAGCCAACATGGCCTATGTCGGTCGGTCCGAAAGTTTGGACTCGGTCGGAGGAATAGTAAAAGGGCTGATTTAATTTCAACTTCTCCACTTTGACCAGTTGTTAAAAATAGCAAATTAAATTATAAAATTATGAAATTTTGCAAATTGGTTCCTGGGTAAAAATAGAACTCGTATAAATTTTCTAAACATACTATTCATGATTTACTTGCTTATTTTAAAATCCTTTACAGTAGATGTTTATGAATTGAGTTTGAATTTTCTAATGGTTAAATTGGATTCCAAAAATTTTATAAAATTCATTTTTATTCATGATAATTATTCTAGTATTTACATAAATTGTTTTCCAGAGATTTTCATGAGCTTTTATTTCAAATTTCTTTTGTGACTTTAGTTTGAGTTAGAGGTTTACATTTGATTTAAAATTTTCAAATGCATAATTTATGCACATGCTCTAGAAATAACATGAAATGTTTATGAGATGTATGTAAATCCCATTTAATAAAAATAGGGTTGCGACAAACCTGCCCCCCTTAAATAGAATCTCGTCCCGAGATTCCAGTAGTTTGGAAATCGGAACGAAAGACTGTGGCAAACCTAAGTGAGTTTGGGTCAAGGGGTCACACTTCAGATTTTTGTTGCAACCAAACTCAAATCCAAATCATGTGAGGTTTTCCCTAAGTTTTCGTGTCTTTCCTAGACGGTTCTTTCAAATCTAAACGAAATGCACCATCTGTTTTCTTGATTTCCTTCAAAGACAGAGCTGAGAGATCTTGATGAAGTAACATGACGTTGCTGGCATATTTTCCTTTCTATTGCTTTGTTTAATATTTCCATTGCTTTGTTTAATCTTTCATTTCTTGATTCGAAGGTACTTCCTATAATATTCTGAAAAAATAACCCATGTGGGCTTGTGCATAATTATACGAAAAGGGATACGTAAAAATAGAATATTTTAGAGTTTTAGGGAGGAGTTGGTTCGTACGGGGATAAAAGGATCGTGGGAGAGTGAATTCTAAAACGGATCTGCTAAATTTCAGTCGCCTGATTTTTTTCTTGTTTCTCAGTCAATTTCTGGACCGTCAGATGTTTCATTGAGATTTGTGCATCGTTGCTTGTGGTTGACGGGCTCGATGTGTGTAATGGATGTTGTTTTCTTCTTGTAACTGGACCCACAACTATTAACCTGGTTAAGACAAGAATCTTTGTCTCCATTTCTTTTTCTTTCTTACTTTAATTTGGTTAATGGTGTCCAGATCCTATCTCAGCACGTGCCTTGCGCTCATACAAGAATCTTTCAGCATTAACATTTCGCTACAATGTCTCTTGCAGTGGTATGTTCAATCTCTGTTTAACCTTTCTTGTTGCTATATTATTTTCCTAAAGATGCAATACTCACAGTAATGCTTGCAACTTCTCTTCCATGCAGTTCTAGATCTCTTGTTATCCTTATGATAGATATGTGCATTTTCAAAAACTTATACCAGTAGTTAATATTTTTTTTGGGTCTGTCTATAGAGAATGTGACAGTTTTCTCTGTAAAAAAACTGTCATATTCTGAAAGTTCATTTACAACTCTATTATACATAAATTACAATAAATTATTTATGTAATTTTTGTTCTTGGTCACTGTAATTATTTTTGAAAGTCTTAATAACTCAAGAATAATTACAGTGACCAAGAACAAAAATTACATAAATAATTTACTCTAATTTATGTATAATGGAGTTGTAAATGAATTTTTGGAATGTTTTTTGTCTTTGTTTTTGCTCAACCTCTCAAAATACATGTGAAGAACATAACGGGTTCACCACATTGCCGTATTTTGTTGGTATAGAATTTTATTTTTTTTGTCTTTGTTTTTGCTCAATCTCTCAAAGTACATGTGAGATTTTGAATCATGTAATGGAAATATGAGTTATTAAGACTTTCAAGAATAATTACAGTGACCAAGAACAAAAAAAACAAAAATAATTTACTGTAATTTATGTATAATAGAGTTGTAAATGAACTTTTAGAATTTTCTTTTGTCTTTGTTTTTATTCAAACTCTCAAAGTACATGTGAAGAACATAACAGGTTCACCACATTGCCGTATTTTATTGGTATAAAATTTTATTTTTTGTCTTTGTTTTTGCTCAACCTCTCAAAGTACATTTGTGATTTTGAATCATGTGATGGAAATATGAGTTATTAAGACTTTCAAGAATAATTACAGTGACCAAAAACAAAAATTACATAAATAATTTCTGTAATTTATGTATAATGGAGTTGTAAATAAACTTTCGGAATATTTTTTTATCTTTGTTTTTGCTCAACCTCTCAAAGTATATGTGAGATTTTGAATCATGTGATGGAAATATGAGTTATTAAGACTTTCAAGAATAATTACAGTGACCAAGAACAAAAATTATATAAATAATTTCTGTAATTTATGTATAATGGAGCTGTAAATGAACTTTCGGAATGTATTTTGTCTTTGTTTTTTCTCAATCTCTCAAAGTATATGTGAGATTTTGAAACATGTGATCGAAATATGAGTTATTAAGACTTTCAAGAATAATTACAGTGACCAAGAACAAAAATTACATAAATAATTTACTGTAATTTATGTATAATGGAGTTGTAATTTATTGCTCGACCTCTCAAAGTACATGTGAAGAACATAACAGGTTCACCACATTGCCGTATTTTGTTGGTATATAATATCATTTTTTGTCTTTGTTTTTGCTCAACCTCTCAAAGTACATGTGAGATTTTGAATCATGTGATGGAAATATGAGTTATTAAGACTTTCAAGAATAATTATAGTGACCAAGAACAAAAATTACATAAATAATTTACTATAATTTATGTATAGTGGAGTTGTAAATGAACTTTCGGAATGTTTTTTGTCTTTGTTTTTGCTCAACCTCTCAAAGTATATGTGAGATTTTGAATCATGTGATCGAAATATGAGTTATTAAGACTTTCAAGAATAATTACTTTTGTGTGTGTTGGAATTGATTTTTTTTTGTTCCAGTATTCTGTAGGGGTCACTACTACAAAACAGGCTATAGTAGACGCCACATCACAGACGGTTCCTTTGGAACCGTCTGTATTGGGTCAGTCCGGAACTGCGGGTGGCGCGGACCGACTATCACAGACGGTATTTTTTAGAACCGTCTGTGATAGTCATCTATCACAGACGGTTGATGAATAGAACCGTCTGTGAATTATCACAGACGGTTCTATTAACAAACCGTCTATGATAATCACCGTTATCACAGACGGTTTGGAACTAGAACCGTCTCTGATTGTTGGGCGGGAAACGAAAATTTGGAAATAATGGGCGGGCTGCTGAAACTCGCTTTATATAACCGTCTCTCCTCCTCTGCCGAAACACCTCTCATAGCTCCATCTCCTCCTCTGCCGTCTCTCCTCCTCACACCATGTGCCCCAGCCTCCCCTGAGCTTGTCGCCCGTGGCCTCCTCCAACTCGCCCCGGCCTCATCGTCACCGGCTTCATCGTCATCAACCTCCTCTGAAGCGTCACCCCGGCCTCCTACGACCTCGTCGCCCTCGGCCTCCTCCACTTCGTCGCCCCGGCCTCCCACGACCTCACTCTCTCTACTCCCCCCTTTGCTCTGTGATTGAGTTGATGCTACTGTGATGTGGGTGATGCTAGTTCATGTTGAGTTATTTAGTTTGGGCTAAAATATAGATGGTAGATCGCGCACTGTTCGGTAAAACTGCCATAACTTTTGCATACGAACTCCGATTGCGACGTTCTTTGGCTCGTTGGAAAGGTAACGAAAAGTTCAATCCAAAAATCCATAAGTCCATGTTAGATTCATTCGCGAGGCTCGGGAGGCTCCAGACAAAGTGAAAACCCCCAAAAAAGGTCGTTTAGGGCCTCAAAACAGCCTCCGAAGTTTTAGCAGCCATTTTCGGTTTTTTTTGCAAGAGAACGCTATCACGACGGTTCGAACAAGAACCGTCAGGAAAACTCATCACGAGCGGTTCGAACAAAAACCGCTCGTGATAATTCTATCACTGAGCGGTTCTTGTTCAGAACCGTCTGTGAAAATATACAATCACAGACGGTTCGGAAGTAGAACCGTCTGTGATAACTACTATCACAGACGGTTTTAGTTATGAACCGTCTGTGATATTCGTATCACAGACGGTTTTTGAACCGTTTGTGATAACATATTCGTATCACAGACGAACTTTTTCAGACGGTTCGGAAACCGTCTGAGATGACGGTTCCGAACCGTCTGTGATGAGGCTGTGTGTAGTAGTGGGTTCACCTTGTTAGGATTATTTTTGTCTAGGTCAGAACTGAATTTTTTTTTGTTTGTTTTAGTGTTCTACATGGGTTCACCTAGTTTGGAAAAATTCTGTCTAACTTAGAAAACTTTGTTATCTTTGGTTCACCTAGTTTGGAAAAATTCTGTCTAACTTAGAAAACTTTGTTATCTTTTGTCTCCTTGGGTTACATCAACTACAACTTAGTGTAGGAGATTTTACTAGACTAACTTAGAAAATTTTGTTATCTTTTGTCTCCTTGGGTTATATCTTTTATTGATCCAGGTACGAGTCTTTTATGCAAACAGAAGTTTAAAGTTTTGTAGTCAATATTAGTATTTCTGGAGCTTATTTTGCTGCCAGTTTCAGAACTACTTTCTTCTTTGATGCAGATGGCTTGACATTTTACTGCCCAGGAGATTGGTAGAGAGCACTCACTTTTCAAATGTTAAATTCCTTCTCCATTTTCTATTGATATGTAGCGATTTGTGTGTGTTTTATTTGGAATTTTAATCTACTTCTTTGATATACCTCTTCTTCGTCGTTGTTTCTTTTCAACGTGGAGTATGTGTTGGTTTCTTGGGAGATTGGTAAGAATGTGCTACGGATGGGTTTTTTCTCAGTCGAAAGTCATGACTTTTGGTGGTGGTGAACTTGTGATAGCCTAGTTTTGATGGCCTTTTTTTTTTATAGAGGACTCATAAGCAAGCAAGCCTTTAACGGTCGTAACTGAAAAATGCAGGTCCAATAAGTAACAAAACGAACCCAACCTAACTGAAAATAGCACAGAAACAACAGCAACTGAAGCAACCCTTATGGGTCACACAATGAAAATCCAAAGGGTGAAAAAGTGACTGAGATTTCTGAAAATTTCAGGCAACTGTGCAATAGACACAACCATTCTAAAAACACTAATTTCTTTCTTTCCTGTGCGTCGCCATCTCCCGATCGCTAGACGGTCGTGCGTTTTTGGCCGCGTCCTGCTGCCACGCGTGGGGATCGCCAGCACGCCCTCCCGGTGATCATCACCGATTGCTCCTACCGCGTGGACGCCTGCAACGCGCTCGGCCAACACCAGCCCAACCACCGAGCGCCACCTCCTGCCGTGCGACGTCCAACCGTGAAGATTGGTTTCGGCTGTTCAATTGCTGTCACGTTGGGGGCCGGCCGACTTGCAAGTTGCATGTAAGTAAGCACGACTAGACAATAGAGATGTGTACATGCGGCTGCTAGTGATACGACTAGATAATGGGAGGTGCTGGCATGCGTTCCATTGGTACAGTAAGGGACAGGGATGTACTAGATAGTGCTGCATGAGCATCTGTTAGCATTAGAAATTTACTAGTTAGTGGTGTACTGCTATGAGCATCTGTTGGCATTAGAAATTGGCTAGTTAATGGTGTACTACTATGATTAGATAATGGTGCACTGCTATGATTATTTAATAGGATATGCATGCATGCGTTTCTTTGTTGTATCAAGGGAGAGAGATGAACTAGCTTGTGCTGCATGCATGCGTTTCATTGGAGTAGTAGAGAGAGAGGGGCTAGCTAGAGCTGCATGTTTTTGTATGCGTGCATTTTGTTGGAACAGTAAGGGAAATTATTAGTATGTTTCTAGTCGGAGAGAAATCGAACAGTAGATTGGATTAGTCTACTGTTCTATTGTACGATTTATTCAGGTACCTTAATAGTGAATTTTGGGAATAACATCTACTAGTTAATTGTAGATAATTTCAGTATCTTTTCATAGTGTATTTAATCATGTCAAGTGGACGAGTAATGTTCAAGTTATGAATTTAGTAAGGCTCGCTGTCCAGAAGATGACAAATCGGTCTTCTAGAATAAAAACGGGGGGTTAGATGATTTAATTAGAAGTCATGGTAATCTAAGAAAATATGGAGAATTTTGTGTAGATTCCAGAACTGGGTGGTTTGCCATTATCGGACTTGTGAGTCAAAAGTTACGCCCTTTTTAGTACCAGGACAGCAAGGGGTGATTGTTCGGTATTGGGGAAGCGTTGTGGATTTGGGGGACGTGTAGAAGCGATGTCAATTAATTATTGTTCTTGTGATGCTGTAGCTTGTATTGAAATTTGAGTGTTTAATGTAGAAGAGACGTCGTGCTTGTTGCCATCTTCTAGCCAAACCGTGCGTCGCAACTAGTAAAGGCAAGTGCATAGTAGACAGCGATCAATGATTGATCATTGTATTTCTTTATCGTTCATTACCATTATTGTTGTGCTTTTATTTTTATTTAATTGCAAGCAATGGAATGGTATGACTATATCTTGTTGACGAACATGAGGAAAATTGGATATGATGAAATTATGCATTTTTGCATTCATAAGCATCTTTGCATATGAGAAGGTGATCATGATTGATCACAACTCCACGGGAGTGAAGGAGGTCCCCGATCCTTGAGGAGGAGTGGGCTTGAGAGTGAACGTTGTCGCGAGCGTTCACTCACGTATACCGGTATACGCGAAAGAAGTGTATGTAGACATGTAGAGTAGAGTTACATTGAGAAATGAGATGAATGTGTGTGAAAACAAAGAGAAGAGAATGGCATGAGAATATTAATAGAAGGATATGTGATGATAATGAAGATATTGAATACTGTTGATTTATCATTGTTCGTTGTATATTGATATATTTGCTGAGTTGTAGACTCACCCTTGCTCTTTTATTGTTTTTAGGTGATCGTTGAGGGCGTCACGGTTGAGAGGGACTAGTGCACATGTGATAATTTCATACTTCAGACACGTGATTATTTTCCATGAGAACCATTTGATTCATTATTGCTGGAATACTTTAGGACATGATAGAAATTGAATAAGCTTAGATGAATGTTTTGGACTAGTCTACTTTGTTCCAAGGTTTTGGATTCACTGGTTTGGTGCTGTTTTAGACTTATTATCTTGCTATGTTTCTCTCACTTATTTATTCATGCTTGACAAGTCTTTATTCATGTTCTACTGTGACCCATGGATGGGTTTTATTAATGCTTTGACTTGCTGAAATTTTATAGTGTGTTGATGAATATTAGTTGGAAGGGTAGTTTAGTGGCATTTTAGGCTCAGTGCTGGGCTGGGGTGTTACACTTCCAACATATCAAGCTCTGCATCATCTTCCGATAGAACGAAAAGACTACCTACAAGGGAAGAGTCACTTAAAGAGAGGGTTCAGATTCGAAATCAAATGGGGTTTCTCAGCAATAGTAGGTTTTAAGTAGGAGGATGACACAGCTCCATTCAGTCAACCGAAATAGGCATCGATCAATAGAACGGGAGGGTTGGTTAAATGGTAATCTAGTATCGATATTGGGATGTTGAGCAAGGAAAAGAGAAGACAAAGCAATGTTGCTAGTAGTCTCACTTAACCCTTGCTTTGCTAGTTCTAATTGTCCAGCTTGGAAAGGAATGCATTAGATGAATGCATGAAAAGATGTATAAATGCAATCAACTTCATGAAAAATTTAGGGTTGTCTAGCGAGAGTGCAAGGACTCAGATGCATACTTACATGATTCTATCAAAATGCAACCAATTAATTTCATTGGTGTTAGATGAGCATGAGATTTTAATAAACAACATGAATTCACACTATCATGGTCTGATCCTTAACTTTTAAAACCTTCCTATTAGCTCCAGCCTCAAACTTGGCTAGAATAGCCTTGCAAAACATTTGAATTAAATTCTGGGCAAAACTAGTCCAATAAATTATAGAAAAATTATATTGGTGAACTACACACTAATAGATACTTAGGTCAATATTCTTAAGTTAAGTTCACTAAGCAGCACTAGAGCACAATTTCATCATTCTAGGTAAAAAATTACACAATAGCAAGGAATGTGTTTTTCTTTGACAGAGTATAAAACCACAGGTATAATCTAATCTGGTTTAATTACTTTTAGTTGAATAACAATAAAAATAAGCTATCCTCAGTTCATGTTATGACATCTTTACTCATCAACAATTTAAGAGACAAACATGTTGTTTAATTTTACAACAATCTAGCATATCAAGTTACACACCCATAACCTCCAATTTTAAGATTCATGCAAGGAATCTATATGAGCATGGCAAGTTGTTAAATTCCAATTTAGTTAATAATTTTAGGATAAAGCAAATTAAGGAAAATTTCAATTTATACTTTTACAGACTAGTCATTTTCATGCTTTAATCACCAAGATGAAATACTAATCATGTATCTTGATTTATATAAATCATTTTTAGTTATGATTCTTGCTAACAACCTAAGTAAAAAGATATGCTTAAGTTAACTTAAAACTATACGCATGATCAAAGTGTAGGAGTTATGATGCCTAACACATACTTTGAGGTATTGTAACATCCCAATTTTTTCTAAGCTTTGAAAATCCTTTGAATAGTTGGTAGGAAGAAAATTCACCATTTGGATTTATTTGAATTTAATTTAAAAGCTTAATATTGGGCTTTGAGTAACAAAACAATTTAATATTATTAAAGTCAACATGAACAATGGTCAAAACTATTTTATTTGGATTCTATGTACTTGGATATATTTTCTAGAATTTTCTGGAATTTTTCCAAGTTCATTTGCTAATTTCTATTGCCATTTGGAATTTCTGCTATTTTCTAAAAAGAAAAAGCTATTTAAAATCTCCAAATAGTGTTTGGGCCGAATCTCGGCCCAATTCCCTCTCTGCTTGTGAGCCCAAGCGCCCATCCTCCCCTTGGTTGGATCAACGTTGGGCGCTTGGATCTCATGCCGCCTCGCCTCTCTCTCGGCGCATGGGCCCTTCTGAGGTCATCGTCTCCGACTGTCTCCTTCCTCGCGCCAGCTTGGTAGTGTCCGCCATTAGCGCTTCTAGAAGCTCCACCCGCGTCGTTTACGCTAACTAAAATCCCGGATTTTCTCGCCAAACTCAATCCTTATCCTCTCAAGACCGACTTCGGTTTGAATTTGGAATTCAAACTCGCCTCTATCCGTTTTCCCCATGAGCTCTTTTAGGCGGTTTGATCTCTTCGCCAAGACGTCCCTCGAGGCCGCCCACGCCTATAAGTAGGTCCCGAGGATCGCCGCACCCCTTTCCAAAACCCTCGCTCAATTCCACGAGAACCCCTGACGCCGCCAATTCGAGCTTTAAGGTTTTCTCACCGCCGGTGGGATTTCTTCGATTACGCCGCCGCCGTCGCCGCCGCGTCGTCATGGAGCACGCCATCGAGATCACCATCACCTCCTCTACCTCCCAGACCCTTCCCCGACGCCAATTCCTCGCTGGAGCGCCCGTCCGACAAAACCCGAGCCTCGCCGCCGCTTGAACCTCGCCGCCGGCCACCACCGTCACCCCCGACCACCCGGAGCTACCTCGCTAGGTGCACAATAACCTCAGCTACACGCCTGTACCACCCATTCCCGGTGACGAGCCGCCGTTCGCCAGTGACCATCGGGTCCAGTGCCGCCACCACCGTCGTTGTCGTCCTCGCCGACGTGGACGCCAAGTCACCTGCCACCTCGGCGCCGCGTCACCCTTTTCCGCCGTGTGTCGTCCACGTGTGCGCCACATCGGCGCCACGTCTTGCAGTCGCCACCTCGGCCCGACCAGATCGAGGCTCGGTGGACTTGGTCCGCGTGGCCGTGTCAGCGACGATGTGGGCCCCGCGTCGAGATTTTGTTTTATTTATCTTTTCCGAAATTCCCGGTGGCGTCATCTTTGGCGCAATATTCCGAATTTTCTGTTGAGAAATAATTCGGGAAATTCATGTAATTCTGATTTTAGGGTTTTCTTTAGATTCCAACTTCCAAACCTCATAACTTTTGCATCCTAACTCCAAATCTGCTCATTCAAATTTCTAAATTCGTCTAAAATCAATATCTATTTAATGGAGATTTTTATTTATTTTTTTTGGAGTTGTTTTGCCTCTTTTATTTATTTATTTTGTTTGTTTGCTTCGTTTTGAGTAGACTTGACGCTTGGGAGGATTTGCGAAGAAGAAGAACACATCAAGACCAAGATCAATTCCTAGATCCATTCCAAGGCAAGTCATGCTTTGACCATATTGAATCCCAGTTTTCCTAATATTATTTTGATTCAAAGTATTGCATTTTATTTCAAGTAATTATTTAAATGCTTTTGGGATTAGCTAATAAGTCCAATCTGTTATGCCTTCCTTGTGTAACTTGTTATGCCTTGATCCTTTGTCACCCTAGTTGATATTTAGTTGGTAAAATATTATAGCACCAACGTGGGTTGGTTAGTACGATTAGATTGCTTAGCCATGCCACGAATCACCTATTCATGTAAAGTGCAATTATTAACTTGACTAAGTGACTATGTAATTTTGTAATAATCTGGGTGCACTATGTGTCCTTGTGGCATGTGTTGCACTAAAATCAACTGGGTGGGAAAAAGGTTTAGACTGAGGCAAGTGGAAGGAACTGTGTGACATGGTGGCCATGTGATAAGGGAATATTAATCTGTGTGTCATATTTATCTGTGTGCCTTAGTTAGAACAATGGAAGTCTTGCCTCGATCATGTAAGGACTGAACTTTGTGCGCCATTGAACTGAGCCCTCCTGTACGACCACATGCCTGTTATGGGACGGGCCTAGCATAGTAAGATACGAATTCTTAGCATGGATTGCTTAGGCGGTAGGTTAGGCTATGTGAATAGGGTGGGGGTGTGTACTACCATGTAGTCGCATCGCGGGACGGTTCGCGCGCTTCCCTGTCCAACGGTGTGTGTTGTACCATACACTGTGTATGGTTTGGTATGACATAAGCACATCGGGAGCATCTATGTTAGGATGAAGTTTCTGAAATGCTTTGTTACGATTAGTGCTTGCAACACTGATTGTATCTTGTGGGTAAAGTGTACAAACTCTGCAGAGTGTAAACAAATCTATTCGAATAGCCGCGTCCGTGGTCATGGACAATGCTCGGGGATTTCACACGAGGGGTAGATCTTTAAAAACTGTGTGGGAAGGGAGCTGTGTGATCTAAATCATATAGCTATGTGAATAATCTGTTAGGCTGTGTGTGTCTTTGTGAAATCAACTGTTAAAATTATTATTATTGTCTATTTGTTTTACCTGCTTTCAATCTATTATTATATTCAATTGCAAATGTTGCATTTCTGCAAAATAACCACAAAATGCCATTCCCTTGTAATAAGCTTGCATGTATATTTGCATTTCTGTGGTGTGACTTGCGAGTACGGTGTGTACTCACGCTTGCTTTAAAATAAATCAAGCAGAAGAGGAGGAGTCTTCACCAGCATTTGAGGAGGAGTTATTCGAAGGTGCCTGATCGTGGGGTCTAGATCGATCGGTTGCTGTGGTGAATCGATGGGACACCATTGCCGTTTTGTTTCAATTGCTTTATTTCTCTGTTAGCCTGCGTGGCTTAATAATTGTAAACTCGACCGTGAGGTCAAACCATTATTTATTAATCAAATTATCGTTTATGCTATTATTCGCTTGTGTGGATCGATATCCACCTTTGTTGACACTGTGTGCACTAGCGTGATCCTGGACTAGTGCATTAAACACAGAGGGTCCAGAATTGTAATTTTGGGTCCCAACAGGTATCTTCTAGCCCCTTTAAATATTTTGGTGCATAAGAGATGAGTTGAGGAGAGAATGAGCATGAGGTAAGTAAACGGGCAACTCTTATGCAATAATTCCTATCATGAATGCACAATCCCAAAACCTTGAAACTCAAGATCCAAATGGGTGTACTAAGGCTCAAAGACCAACACAAGATACAATCGACCTGCAGTTAGTTTTCCGATATAGTTGCTATACATGCTGCCCGTAGGCGATGCGCAACTACTTGGAACAAAAGAGACCAAATGATTACATTACAAAATCCAGCGTCTACAAACTAAGGATAATAATTAGGGTGTATATAATCTAAGAATAATCCCTAACTTAATCCTAATATTGCCGAAAGATAACATCTTCTCATCCTTTCGCCATTGCTCTCACCGGTGACTACTTAACGTGTCTATTGTTAGAAAAGGGAGACGAGCAATAGAGAAAAATTATTTTGCACAATTAAATGAATGGTGAGGTACGAATTAGATGCTAGGATGGGTAAGAAAGAAAGAAATTATATTACTTGCATTTTTGCCAAATTTTTGCTAGTTTGAAAATTACTCTTTGCGAACCAAAGTCCTAACAATGTCCATTGCTACGGCTTTAACCTCTGATCAATCTGACTCGATATTGTATTTGTGAAATCACGAAACGAATCTGTTTCAAGTCAAGTGGTTGCGCAGAAGGCACAACCCTAAACATGAAACGAAACCGATTTCAAGATTTCCGGATATGCATCTCATGTTAGTTCCCAAGGATCAGTGATTAACATGTACATATCTAAACAACATGGATCACAACCATAGTCAAATGCGCAAAAATAATAAAATCAATGTTACAATTTTGATAAATAGGACCTTATGGCCCGATTTTTCTTAGGCGGCCGACCGGCCAAAACTAATCAGAATTAAATAAATCACAGCGGAAGATAAACTTGGAAATAAAAGGAGAATACTAGGTTGGCTTGCCCAAAACCCACAAGCAACTAACTCGAGTTAAAACCGTTGCATCTGCCGTTATCGCCCAGAAATGGAACGATAGTTAAAACTGATTCTTGCGATGATCTTTCCTGAAACAAGTGGACAATCTAATTGAGTACAGAAGGTACTCACAAGTCTTACACAAACTAATAAAAGAAATGTGTATGATAGAGCTTATCCAAAGGAGTAGAAATTATACATGCTAAAAGTTGGTCAAAGGAGAGGCTATAATGGCATAAGTTTTGCAATAAAAGCCAATTTTCAACCTATACCTGCTAGTTTGTAAATGCCATTTGGAAAACAAAATTTTATCAAAAGACATTTGTGTGACCATGATATAAACAAAGATCAAACAATACCAAAGTGGCAGCCCACTTTGATAAACTAAACAGCATGACATACCTGTCATGTTGATACCAAGTTATCACCCTGTCAAGTTTTAATTTGGAGTCTAACAATGATGTCAATCAAAACAAGTGTTGTCCGTAACCGTGGACACGGCTATTCGAATAGATTTAACCCTGCAGGGGAGTACATCTTTACCCACACGACTTGATTAGCCCGTAAGCCTCCGGATAATGGCACACTTCCTTAGGTATGCTGGCCGGGGAAATCAAGACTCGGTATTTTTCAGCAAGAAAATCTTATTGAGTTGAATCACCCTTGCGAGACGAGATCTCTCTTAGTACAAGCTACTGATAGAACCTGCTAAGTGGGGCACGCAAGTTGTGTTGGGAATGCCGACCCAATGAATAGAAATTTAAAACTGTGCTCACTCGCATATATTAGATTGCAATCGGATCCCTATGAACATATGATCAAACACATATGTCCTCACACCACCTATTTTCCAACTCAGTAAAATCTTCCCCTTACTTAACCAAACGGCGCCCATACACCGCACGTGGAAGTACGTATGGTACTTGAATTGACAGCCCAAAGTTCGGTCCTTAATGATCCGAACAAGACTACCACAATACCCAGATCTCATGCACAATGGCACCCTCACTATCAATCACTTGTCAAAATCTAAATTATTTTTAAATAAACAAAGTTTAGTCTCAAAAACCAGATTCGCGATCTGTATCAAAAACATAAAAGTAAAACTGTTCAGTGTTTCCCACGATTGACAGGCTAACCCCACCAATCGAACTACCGGATCTACTAACCTGCATGGCTAAGCATTCACATAAAGAATATATATACTATCACATGATATCTAACTTAGGCATAACTGTATGGAATAATTAAGGATAAGCCACAATGATTAGGACATAGCTAACTAGACTCACAAATTATGGATAAACCAAAAATAGCATGCACGCAATTATCATTGCATTTTAAAATACTAAATTACCAAAACTGGAATTAAAATGATGCAAGAGGATGCTTGTCTTGTTGGAAGTCCACTTGTTCACTCTCAGTTGTGTAATTGTTCACTCCGTGCAATTCAAAATCTAGAAAGAAAACATGATAGCGAATAAACACCGATAAAACCGAAAAATCCAAAATGCTCAAAAATGCATGAGATTTACATATTAGTGAGATTATTATTTTATACGCATTTAGGTGAAAATTTTAGTTCAATTGGAGTTCATATGAATTTCTTATGGATTTTTTAAGTTAATTCAATTTCTAGTGTAACAATAATCCTTTTTCTGAAATTAATTCAAATTCTGAAATTTTGTGAGACAGTAACCTATTTCAAACCTATGCCCAGTGATAGAACCTTAGTAAAGAACATCAATAAAATTGGTTTCACAAAAAAATTGGAGTTGAATAGAAGTAGTTAGGAATTTATGAAATTGAGACTGTACAAAATGGTCTACTATTATTTGACATGTAAATAATCTAACTCTTGCCTTCTAAATAACTTCCCTCCTTGAGATTGAAATACTGATGGTTGAACACTGAAAGGTTTACTTACTAATCTTTGCATTTGACAAGCTTTTAGCCCCTATTCGTATTAGAAGCCATTAGCTCACTGTTTTAAATATCAATACTTGTTTGTCAGATTGAGTGGTTTTTGCTAGCTTAGGAGCTAATTGAATCAATCACTTTCTAAGTACATGTATTAGGATTTGATAGAAGCTTACTGTTATTCTTAGTTGCATCCTAATTTCTTTCCCTATTCAAACATCCTTAAGGGAAATTGTCTGAGTTGATTTGGTGTTAACTAATCTTTTTACAAATTCAACTACTCATTTGCTAAGCAAGTTTTGGGGGATCTATTAGCTAAATGCGACACTTAGCACTAATCAGCCTCTACTGCTCATACAACCTACAAAAAGGATACCTCTAGAATTGAAAGACTACTAACCAATTTCACTTAGATTGCAACTTTCAGATTAGCTATTTTAATGGAGTAACCTAAGAGCTAAACACAGCAAAAGGCACTAAACCTTCCCTTACTGTCTAACTTTTCATCAAAATAAGTTAGTGGTCCTCTGTTGGTTTCTAAAAATTCAATCCATTATTGATTTTCAGATGTGGTTGCCACTGACAATTCAATTTTCTTCCTACTCACCTTCTTCTCTGTTTATACACTACACCAAAAGAGTTAGCTGTTCTCTGTTGGTTCCTGAGAATTCACCACCATATTGAGTTTCCAGATTTGGTAGGTGATGTTAGATAATTGCCAAATTACTAAAGGAATTAAGATAAACTCTAACTACTAGAGTTGGTCATGCTATTAGCCCACTGACAATACACATATTCATCTAACACCTCCTCTGATCAAAGACCCTTTTAAGTGAATTTGTCTAAAATGAACAGTTGAACATCTTTACAATTTCCAGTTTAAATTGTTGTATCACTGAGTGATTCATCAAACATTCAAAATTCTAAAAGCACAAGCATTCAGGTGATCTTACTGAAATTAGACAAACTATTAGCCCACTGTTAACTCTAACTATCCTTAAGTCCTCTTCTTTGTTCAAGTAGCTTTTAACAAGAATTAGTCTAAGAGGAAAAACTGTGAACTAAACTCCTCACAAGATCAAATTGAATCTTTGCTAACTCTACTGAGTGATTCAACAGACAATCACCAGTTCTAAAAGCAATAGCCTTTGGTGTCTTACAGGTTGGACCTAATTTTCAGTGAAACAGAGAAGGACACAAAAATGAATAACAGAGAGGCCAGCACAGGGGAGCTTAGGCGGTTCGGGACACGGCTCATCGCCGGTGGTGGAGCGACGGCGAGGCGAGGGTGACCTCAAAAATGGATTCCCAAAGGGCTAATGTAGCTAGGGGAGGTGGATTTGGAGATCGGGCGGCACTGTGGCTGCGTGGCTAGAGCGAGTGGTGGCCGGCCGTGGAGGCGACACGACGCGGCAGCACTGGAGAAGGAGGGGGTGGAAATTGAGGGGAGCATGGGCACGAGTGTGCTACAGGGAACTCACCGGCGTGCTTGTTGACGGTGGAGAGTGGTCGAGGTGGTCCGGCGACGGCGACCAGTGGAGGCGCCAGGTAGCTCTCGACGGCAGCGACCTGGGGAGGAGTAGAGCACAATTGAGTGATAGGATTAGGTAGAGGGAGGCCCAAGGTTGCTCCCGTGGGGAAGAATTGAGACGGGAGTTATCGGCGAAGAAGGGGCGGTGGAAATGGCGGTGGCGGCCGTGGTCGGGGAAGAAAGGACCGGCGTGGTGCTCCGGTGGATGAATCCTCAAATTGGGCGAGGGGTTTTGATGGTGGTGGTGTGGGACGCCGCGTGACGCGGACGGCTGGCGGTGGAGCTCACCAAGGTGGCCGGACGGTAAGCGGTGCACGGCAGACGAGCGGAGCATGTGCAGCTTGAGCTCGGTTTGAGCTAGGAAGGGAGGAAGATAGAGTGGGGAGGAGAGGTGTGGCTGGAAGGGAGCTAGGTGAGCTCAAGGCATGGCTTAAGTAGATGGGCAGCCGATGCCCTCGGTGAGCTATGGCATGGGCGCCGCACGGGCAGAGGCGAGCTGGCACGCATGCAGGGCGCCGGCGGGGCTGCGTGGAGGGGAAAGGCTAGCCAGCAGGCCCGGGCGGTCAGCCGCAGAGGGAGGGGTGAGCCTACGCGGAGCCGGTTGGGCTGTGCCAACATGGCCTGTGTCAGTCGGTCCAAAAGTTTGGACTCGGTCGGAGGAACAGTAAAAGGGCTGATTTAATTTCAACTTCTCCACTTTGACCAGTTGTTAAAAATAGCAAATTAAATTATAAAATTATGAAATTTTGTAGATTGGTTCCTGGGTAAAAATAGAACTCATATAAATTTTCTAAACATACTGTTCATGATTTACTTGCTTATTTCAAAATCCTTTACAATAGATGTTTATGAATTGAGTTTGAATTTTTCTCATGGTTAAATTGGATTCCAAAATTTTTGTAAAATTCATTTTTATTCATGATAATTATTCTAGTATTTAAATAAATTGTTTTCTAGATATTTTCATGAGCTTTTATTTCAAATTTCTTTTGTGACTTTAGTTTGAGTTAGAGGTTTACATTTGATTTAAAATTTTCAAATGCATAATTTATGCACATGCTCTAGAAATAACATGAAATGTTTATGAGATGCATATAAATCCCATTTAATAAAAATGGGGCTATGACACTATAGCTTTAGGTACTACTTAATAACTTGATCAAAGACAACGTTGTGAACCTTAAAAGAAAAAGGCAATGCTGTGATTATCTATATTGTACATATTAAAGTGATATCGGTATGTGTTGTCATAAAAAAACTTTCACGGTATTATATTCCCTCCAGTCACAAAAGGAAGACGTTTTTGACTTTTCGAAGTCAACAAGATGCTACTTTAACCACTAAATTTCGCAATCATATTTTTGAAAAAAATATGAAAGTGTAATGTTATGAATGTATTTTTCCTGAAAAAATTACTCATACCATTTTCGTATATCCAAACTACATATTTTAGATAATATCTTTGGTCAAAACTGATACAATTTAACTACACACATTCTAGCGCGACTAGGTTGGATGGTAATTACTTACCTCCTTAGGTGATTTGAGATTGGTACAACTCTAGTTGGAGGGGAAGAAGCATGAAATATACTACCAGAAACCACTTATTTCCCGAGTGTCTATATGTTTCCCGAGTGTCTAGACAAAAACACTCGGGCAGGTCTCGAGTGTTTAATAGGACACTTGGGACGAAAAGTCAGCACTCGGTAGAAAGAAGGGTCCCGACTGTTTTCCATAACACTCGAGAGATAAGGTATATTCCTGAGTGTACAAAAATGGAAACACTCAGGAAAGAAAGCCGCGCCATTTTTTTCTACCGTGCATTTTTTCGCTACTAACCCTATATCCCGCCCCCCCCCTTCTTCTCACTTGCAAAATTTCCCCAACTCCACTCCTCCCCTTCACTCTCTCCTGGTGCCGCCACCCATGGCTCCCAGCCCGGCTCCACCGCCATTGGCTCCTCCTCCCCGGCTTCCTCGTGCGGCTTGGTCCCAACCTCCACCTCCTCCGGCCATCGCTGACTGGCCCTGCCGCTATCGGCTCCTCCTATGCGCCTAGCTCGGCTACCAAGTGCTGCCCTAGCTCGACCCGGCTCCGGCTAGGGCCCCTCCTGGCGCCGCCTACTCCGGTTGGCCCTATCTTGGGTCCAACGCGCCCGGCTCCCTCTGGCTCACCCGCAGCACACCCTACTTTGCATGTCTCTCGATCTACTTTGACTGCCTACGGCGATCGGCTCAGCTCAGCTCCCCCCTTCTTGTTCTTTGTTAAATCAATTTTTAGTGTTCGAGGTTGAATCAAGTCCTAATGCTAGATGATTTTCATGTATGCAGGTTCATGGTGATTGATTGAAGGTGGAGGTGGCTACTTGGAGGTGGTTTACTACTGAAGTAAGTTCCCTGCTACCCCTCTATCCCTTTCTCTACTCCCTTCCCATTGATCTGTAGACATGATTCTTCTAGCTCCACCAAGGCATATATAATTGATGTATAAACTTGATTTGACCTACATTTTGATTCAAATTTGCTTCTTTCATTTCATTATAGCAAATTGACAATTTTTTTTATAATGATGTATGTCTTATTTTGAAGGGGGGAGATATGCCTATTCAGTTCACTGAGAATCCTGAGTTCTAAATATGTTTACTTTAGTAAACTATATGGGGTCCATCTAAAAGCCTTGTTGACACATCTTAATTTGATATAGTTGAATGTTTTGCTCTGCTGTAACTTTTCTATAAGAACTAATAAAAACTCACTTCACATTACGTCCGTGATATAGGAAGGCCATTGACCAACTATGATATCACTCTTTATATGCCATTGACCAACAATTAACTTGGAAGAGAAAGGAATTATCCATGTATCACTCTTTAATTGCTCTATTTGTTGCTATGTTCTTTGTGCCTGCTGCACTCTCTCACATCAAACAAGGC
This sequence comes from Phyllostachys edulis, assembly GCA_036346405.1. NCBI lineage: Eukaryota > Viridiplantae > Streptophyta > Magnoliopsida > Poales > Poaceae > Phyllostachys > Phyllostachys edulis. Next base: position 27,750,914 of record CM070552.1, read on the forward strand.
TCATATTGCCTTACAAACAGCTGCTACATAGATATATACAAACCTACACATAGCATCGATATTCAGCTCATATTACCTTACAATTAGCTACTACGTAGATACATACAAACCTACACATAACACTACTATTCTATTGCGTCTCTTGCCTCTTTGCTTTACCTACCTTTTTTTTGTCGGTCTGTACAGAGCTTCCATATAGACGATTAGTTTCACCGTTTAAAAAATTCAGCTAGCCATTCATCCAACCTATTTTTCCTATTGAATGCTTGCTGATTGTTATGTTTTTTAATACGTTCATTATGGCTGCATTGTTTCTTGCCACAGAATAGACCTATATTTTTAAAGCTATATTAACCCACTGATCTTTGTTTCCTTTTCCAATGACAGCCTACTGGACGACACATGGCGCATGCTATGCTTTCTCAAATTAATCCAAGTAGCCGACCATGGATAGTTTGTGTCAGAGTTTCACGTTGTTGGTACTACCGTAAAGGAGCAGATGACGGTCCTATAGAGCACACTGATTTAGTACTCCTCGATGAACAGGTTATATTCATATCTTGATCAACAGCTTTGTTACAATGCTCATTGATTTCCCCGAATATTTAGCTTTATGCTATTCTAACTGAAGTCCTTTTTCTTATAGGGCAATCATATGTATGCGGAGATAAGTCTTGACAACATTGCCTGGTTTGAGCCTCTATTGGAAGAAGAGAAGGTCTACGAACTAAGAAAATTCATTGTCGCTGCACCAAAAAATGCATTCAAGCCGGTTCAAGTGCCTTTCATGGTTTGGTTTACAAAACATACAGTCACTCAGCAAAAACTTATTGTGCCTGACAGTTTCCCAATGTGGACGTATAATCCAGTTCCGTTCACAGAGATTCCTAGACCTACCAGTACCCTCGAGTATTTTGTTGGTCGGTACTATCAATCTTACATTGTTGAATCAATGCATTTATTAGTATGTTGTGAATGCTTACTCATTCTTACTACTTACAACTTTACCTATTCCTTTTCTTTATCTTAGATGTTATAGGTTTTGTTGTTGAATTTCTGATATAGAGCATATTCAGACTGCCTCACATTCCACGCCTTCAATAAAAAGGATGGTTTTCCTTCGTGACAATAGGTCAGCACAAATCTATAGACATGCCTTGCTGTTTAGTAGAAAAAACTCATACATACTTCATACATATATATAACTTGCTTATTATGCTTCGCATTCAGTGATCATGAAATCAAACTTGATATGTGGGGTGAATGTGCCACACGGCTCGACGGATAGAACATACAAGCAATTAGCGAGACAGAACACGTTGTGGCAATCTTTGTAGGAACCTTGCCAAAGATGTTCAAATGTAATATCACAGTAATATACCTGTTTTGCTTACACATCTTAACAGTGTACTGGAGACTGTTAAACATTTACATATAAACTTATTATCTTCTTAACGCCATGCATAGGACAAATAAGCCTAAGTGGAAGCTTAGTCTGTAGATGGTACATAAATGCAGATGTACCTGAGATCAATGCATTATGTGCGAGTTAGGTTCTTTACTTTATTAATCATCGATTACTTGCACTTCCTGTGTGGACTCTTACATACATATCACCCAAACAACCTTTTTTTTGTTTACAGCAGCCACAGTCAGCTTAGGCCACTTAGAACAATCGAACCTTCTATGTACACCATTTCAACAGTAGTTGCCCATCCTCCTGTTGAAGAAAAAACCGTTAGAGAGCTTCTTGATCTTGACCTATTTGACTGTGAGGTAAGATAACTATATCCTTTGTAAATACTACTTGCTGTTATATGCATATATTATATAAACACTGCAATTAACCTGTTTTCGTATTTCGTAGGGCACATACTATTTATGCATCGTTACAATTATGCACCAACACCGCGCCAGCACTGGTGGTTCCCCTCATGCCAGCTTTGCCGCAAATCGGTCGCACCACATGGCATATTTTACAGATGTTCTAACCCAAACTGCACATCCACACATGCATGTCCTAAGTAAGTCTATTGTTGTTTCCATAAGAATTTTCTAAAGTCCTGCCCCTCATCCAAAGAACTATGCTTCTTATCTATGCTCTTCTATACCAGGTATCGAATTTCTTTAACTGGATCAGATAGCAGTGATGAAGCAGAATTTGTGCTTTTTGGAAAGATTGGACAGCAGGTCGTGCGAGAACCGATCCTTAGCTTACTTCGTGCTGACCGTCCTATACACGAGCCTCTACATGAAATGCTCAATGCTGCATGCACAAGAAATGAGATACCAAATGATATTGCTGCAATTGTGTCACAAAAATACAGATTTGTAGTATCAGTCACTGACAAAAGCTTCCTATGGCAACGACCATCATTTCAAGTTCATAGAGTTGATACTGCTTTGGTAGACAGCTGCACTCTTCGCTTTTCTATACTAGTTCTTCCTCCTCGCGTCCATCCACCACAAAAGATTAGTCTCTCATACAACAAATCATCCCTCCTACTAATTTTGAGCTGGGGGCATCATCTGCTAAACATAAAGCCGCACAGATACATGAGTTACCATCCCAGCTGTCACAGCAGCCAATAGCGCTTGAGGTAACCTATAGTTTACTTCATTTTCTATTCTATGTTCCAAAATTCCTTCATTTGTTCTGAGATAAATCCGTTCTGTTGTATTAGTAGAACTTCAACATTTACCTACAGCCATACTTTTCTGATCTGATTCAGTATGTTATACAAGGCCATGGTTTACTATTTTAGCATCCTTCATGAACACACTTGTTACCTTTTTCATATATATACCTATATAATCGTTTGCGACCAAAGTTTTTATTACATACTACAATCCTATCACCCATCAGGAAAAAAAAACTCATTCAGCTACAATATACTACAATGCTTACTGATCGCTTTAGATATAACCCTTGCTATTATTGTTAGCAATTCGCTATAGATAGTAAGCCTAATTATCTGTTTCATATTTAACTGTTTCTGATTTTGAAAAGCGCTTTTGCTGTTTCATTCGGTCCTAAAACCCCACGTATTACTCTCTAAATATACTTGATCACCCTTATTCTCTGAGTTCTACGATGTTGCTTCCATTTAGTTTCAAGTTATGTATCTCGATCACAATTCCTTTTCATAGTTTGTGCCACAAATAATTATATCAATGTCTATAGATTCTCTTTACCAATTGACTTCATAGCGCAGTACACATTAACTACGTTTGTTAGCTCCCTTTATTATTACAACTTTCTTGTTTATATGTTAGAGCTATCGCTACAGCCAAATATAAATCTGTGCATGCACCTTCACCTAATCTTTCATTTATATACTCCAGTCTTATCCCATGCCGAAAATACTAAAGCAGCAATTTGCACCGTGCTACTACCATTTGTACTCAGCTTATACATATGCCTTACTACAACTATTAGTCATCCGTAATGTAACCACGTAGGTCAGTCTTTATAGGCTCTCTTTAACAATATCTTTTATGCCGGCATCACCATTAAAGTTGTTCAGATTTTCCACTTCCCATTTAGCATTTATGTACTCACTGTACTCCATTAGCATAGGTCAGGGTCGAGACACGAGACACAAGAAAAGTGATAAGGAACCTGAGAGTGCATTGACTCCATTGTGATTTTACCATGGCACACAATCCCCTGCCGTGGCATGCAATCCACTGCCGTGACACACAATCCCCTGCCGTGGCACATAATCTGCTACCGTGGCACATAATCCCCTAACGTGGCATACAATCCCCCGCTGTGGCACACAATCCGCGGCCGTGGCACACAATCCGCTACCGCGGCACACAATCCCCTACTGTGGCACACAATCCGCTGTCGTGGCAAACAATCCCCTACCGTGGCAAACAATCCCCTGTCGTGGCACACAATCCGCTGCCGTGGCACATAATCCCCTACGGGGGCACACAATCCCCTGCCGGGGCACACAATCCCCTACCAGGGCAAACAATCCCCTGCCGTGGCACACAATCCCCTACCGTGGCACACAATCCGCTGTCGTGGCACACAATCCGCTGTCGTGGTAAAATCAGAGAGTTAGTGATTTCAATCCCCTACTGTGGCACACAATCCTCTGCCGTTGCACACAATCCCCTGTTGTGGCACACAATCCCCTGCCGTGGCACACAATCCTCTGCCGTGGCACACAATCCGCTGCCGTGGCACTCAATCTGCTGCCGTGGCACACAATCCCCTGCCGTGGCACACAATCCCCTGCCGTAGCACACAATCTTTGGTCGTGGCACACAATCCTCTGCCGTGGCACATAATCCTCTGCCATGGCACACAATCCCCTGTCATGGTAAAATCAAAGGAAACAACGGCCACCAGACCTATTTTATGTAGTAGCGGCTGAAGCAGTCGACTCTCGTCCAAACCATATCACCATCATCAGTAATAGGACCAGGTAAGATTTGAGGAAGAAAGATCAAACCTAATGTATATACGCTGCTAATTCAAAGTTTACTGTTGGTTCAAAAGGTAAACAGCTAGCTAGCACCTCAAGATGACTTCGTCACAATGGATGGATCAAGGAGCTATCTGAACTTAAATGCAAGGGAAGAAGTCGATCCCCACCCTTTAATTGGAGAATACAGAAGCTAGCCAGGCTGGTGGGTGAAAATGTTCAGTTACCTCTGCCCCCAGGGTTTTGGTAACCAGCCAAAAACTGGCTGATTTTCACTTATATCGGTTCTATCGGTACCCCGGTTAAATTCCAAACCAGGTTTAAAAAACCCAGCCCAAAAAAGCCCATTTGGCATCCTCATGTGCTTGCCCTAGGTCACAGGCACCGATTCCATCCTCTTCATTCATTGGCGGCTTGATTTTGTTAGTTCTCTGTCTCTTCCTCCTCCGATCCTCTCCGTCCTCTACTCCTCTTCGTCAGCGGTCAGGGGCTCGAGGGCAAGCACTAAGGTGGTGGACAGTGGAGCACGCACTGGGCATTAAACCAACCGGAGCAATGTGGAGTAGGAGCTTCCATCGTGGGCGAAGAAACACCAAGAAATAGCGGGGACGGCGGTGGAGGCGCAGTGGCGGGAACTACGGCAGGGGTGGCGGTGGTACGGCTACGGGTGGGTAATTGACCTCGATTATTACAGAATTGATGGTATCAAATGACATTATCTGCACATCACTTTGAAGCTTGTTTTTACCTTTTTCTTTTTTATTTCTGGAGCTTTATTCAGTATTAAAGCTTATTCTCTGGTCAGAACAATACCCTACTCTAACTTGATTTCAACTACATCCCAGCTCAATTTAATGTCCTTGTTATTTTCGTTTGAAGGCACAAGTTCTTGGCAGTAGCCATCTGAAAGAGGAACCGAGAAGATGGTAAGCCACTGCCGAACAAAGGTGTCTGCTCAAATTTCAACAATGTTTGATGAAATATTGGGAGAGCCATTTGCTTCGGTGTCTGCATGGAGAAGTAAAGGTGAAACAAAGATCTTGATTTTCCTAAAGGAAGTAAAGCCGAAGGAAGTAAAGCCGATACATGTATTAAGCTTCTTTGCATTTTGTTGTCAAAGATTATTCGGCCTATATATGTTCGGTATTTTCAACCAGTTTTCACTTGATTTTCACCGATTTTCAGCCATTTTTTAATTCAAAATTTGATTTAAATTTTTAGGCCAAAATCAGCGAAAAAAATCCAAAAATTGGCCAAATCGGTCCTATCGATACCCCCCAGTAAAAAATTCAAACTGGTTACAAAAACCCTGCTGTAAGAAGTTATTATGTTATTGTGGGTTTCATTTCGTCCTAGGTTGCCCGGTGGACGAGTCGGTAATTAAATACTTGTGAGGAGGACATACAGGTGGTCTAGACCTATAGCTAGATAAGGGTGCATTTGGACCGAGTCCTTTGTTGCAGCAAATTCAGCATGTGAATATGCAAAACAGAGCAGAGGTCCTACCTTTTCTTTTGGAAGAAGAAAAAAAAAAGCAAAACACACTCTCACAAAGGATTTGATTTAAATAGAATGGTTGTCTTCGGAGCTAACCGATTACATTGTTGCAACTAGTAGAACCTAGAGTAATTTGTGGTTCAAGATCTTTTGTTGATTTTGATGGAACATTAGAATTATCGAAGATATGGGAATCTTGATCAATTTATTAGATAGTCGGGATTTTGGTACTTTGCAAGGTTGTGTAGAACTATGACGGTGTAGTTAATGAGAGTAGAATTTCAAAGAAATATAATCGATATGACAGTTATTGGGTAGTAGGGATTGTTGGATTATTGTCAGGTGTGACTTGGCGTTAGTGAGTAACCCTTTGGGAGTTAGAATCTTTATAAAGATAATTTGTTTGAGGTTTTGTTTACATGTTGATGTTAAAAATTGAGTATGTTTGGATTGTGGGAATTTTAGACAATCAAATCGAAGGATTTCTCGTTATTTATATGTTTGGATTGTGGGAATTTTAGATAATCAAATCGAAGGATTTCTCGTTATTTATACCAGGAGTTCACTGTAGGAGTCTTGGAGGTTGATATGGGACTTGTGTTAAGCTAGAATCTTGGTTGCCTAGTGAATATGTGTGGAAGGAGTAAAACAAAAGTGGATTTCGAATAATGTGATGATCATTGATAGAATCCTTTGGGCGTAGTAAATGAGCGCATGTGTTGAGAATTTCAAGTTGGTTATCTTACAGGATTGAGGTGATGTGATTGTGGGTGTTACAATTGGTATTATCGATGTGTTGATAATTATTTGTCAGAATAATTCTCTTAGTAGAGGAGGGGACTAGAGTATCCTTTTGTGGACTAGTAGAGTTCCTCTAGATGAGTGTGGTTGTTGCTTTTGGGTTGAGCATCGCTTTGAGTTGCCGGTTAAGAGGAAGGAGTTAGTGTGATGATTTAGAATCTCCTGATTCAAGAGAAAGTTTATACCTAAGGAAAAAAATGTTTTCTCGGGTAGTGAAATGATCTCTTGATTTTTTTTGTTTGAGCTGTGTGTTTATGACAGGGCTCATTTACAAATTGTGTTTTCTTTATGTTAGCTTGGTGATTCTTTACAGTTCAGAAAAATAAAGGAAGTGTTTGATTTGGACATTCAAGTGATCTCTCCTTTGACTGACGTGTTGTTTATTTGCAAACTGCCTAATTGGAGAGTGGAAAGGTTTTTGTGATGAATCTTCGATTCTGGATTTGACTCTTTTGGCGGAGTTGGTAATACGTGGTCGCGATGGGAATTCCTTGTTTTCTAGTTGGGGGTGAATTGGAGGTTTCTAAAAAACTTGTCCTCTAATTAACAATATAAACAAGTATGTTCTAATTAGAGAATTCTAGCACAAGTCAAGAGATAAATTCTAAGATCACTAAGACACCCCAAGGCTATGTCAATACTAAATACAATTCTAGCTAAGCAATTTTGCACAAATAAGTAGCTAGAAATGTAAATGAAAAATAGTAAAGACAAGAGAGAAAACCGCAATGAAGACAATCGATGTTTTCCCGTGGTATCGAAGACTTGCCGGTCTTCACTAGTGTAACACCCCAATTTTTAGGGATTTTTTTTGAAAATTTTCAAAATAAAAATAACCATTTGGTTTTGTTGAATTTCTAAAGCTTAACTTGAAATTTTGGAAGTTAAAAGCAATTTAATATGAATTAATCAAACTTCAATTAATTCGAGTTTGGTTTATTTTGAGTTTGCTGGAGTTCTCTGTGTATGAAGATCCCTTTTCTCTGTTCGTTCCATTTTCTCCTTGGCCCAACTCTCATCCCTCTCGGTTTAGACTACCCTTTTGGTTTAGACCTCCCCCTTGGAAGACCTCCCGGCTGGTCCTGGAAGACCTTCGGGTGGTCCTGGAGTCGATCACGACCTCCCCCTTTGGTCATGACCTCCCTTTGGTCACGACCACCCTCTTGGTTTCAACCAGCTTGTGAGTCCCCTGCTCACCTTCTTCTTCCTCTCGTCGTGTCGCTGCTACCGCGAAAGTCCTCAGGCATTAAATGCCATTGTGTCGCATTAAATGTTGTCGCATCCGCAGTACTCGTTTCCCCTCTTGTCTCCTCCCCTACCTACCCCCATCCTCCCCCTCACCTATCGGTCGTGCACCCCTGCCACGCTGCCGCGAATCCCGCTCCACTGCCCTGTCCGCCCCGCCCTGGTCATCTTCCACCTTCGCCCGCGTCAACGTTGTGCGCCCTTGCCGCTCGGGTCAGCGCCGTGCGTACGTTTTGCACCAACTCACCTACCCCGTCTTATCCCCGGGCAGCTTTCTGCGCATGCTTGTACCGTGCTTTGTCCTGTCGCCCACCTACCCTTGCACTCGTGCGCCTTCGAGTCTCTCAGTGACTCTCCCCGTCTCCTCCAGGCTATAAAAGCCTAAGCATCTCTCTTTCATCTCCTTTTCCTCACCCAACTCTCTTGCTCTCGCCCAAGTTTCGCCGTGCTTCGAGTTTCGCCACCATCGGCTGGAGCCTGCGTCGTCGCCTCCTCGCCACCGAAGGGTTCGCTGGAGCACCTGCGCCGTTGCCTCCTCGTCGCCAAAGAGTCCGCTGGAGCCTGCCGTCTTCAACCACCTCGCCGCCGAAGAACTCGCCGGAGCGCCCGCGCCATTCGCCGTCCTCCCCCTCCTCCTTCAGTCTCTCTCTCGGCCATGGTGGGTTTCTCTGTGCCCTGTTCTCTTCCCTTCTTCATACGACCACGTTGAGTAGTCGTACCCCTTTTGTATTCTTCGTACGACCACGTTGAGTAGTCGTATCCTTCATTGGACCTCCTTCCGACCAGTCGAACCTCTTCAACCAGGTCTTTGGACCTCAGGACCTCCCTCGACCACCCTCCCAGTTGGACCTCCTCCCATCTAGTCGAGCCTCCTCCCGAGAGCCCATTCCTAATCCATCTAAATTCAGTGTCTTTCTATTGGATCTAGTTTGGTAGTTCTTGGTTTTTATTTGGATTTGTTGTATTTATTTGGCTCCTTTCGCACGTGTAGAATCCGGCTGCTCTGAAGAATTTGTGGACCCGACGACCTCGACCGAAGCATCCCAACTCTTCAACGAAGGCAAGTCGTAGACCTTTGATCATGTCGTACCCAGTTTGCAAAACTGTATTGTTTTATACCAACATGCATGGCCAATTGTATAAAAATGGTTTGGGGAAATAGCTAAATACCTACTCGACAGTATGACTCCTTGAATAATTGTGATTGACATGTTGATATGTACCCTTGGACACCATAGGTTGGGTAATCTTAGTTGGATATTATTGAGATACCAACACGTGTGCATATATTGCTTAGTCATGCTTTAGTTAAGCGATGGTCTCTCGATCACATGACTCAAAGAATGATTGAATTTGACTTAATGATATATGGAATTGTGGTGCGATACCACTGATGTGCAACTGTGGTGCGAGATCGCAGTTGTGCCATTTGTGGCGATGTTATTGTTAATAAAATTTATTGTACCATGGCAAGGGTTGCCAATTGGTCAGGTTGATTTATACTCAGGCGAATGATCGTGCAGTAAAGAGGGAGAATTTTGGGATGAGGTTGCCTTGCCTGAGTAACCTCTAAGGACTTAACTTTGTGTGCCATTGATCTGGGTCATACCGTGCAACCATAAGTCCATTTATGGGGTGGACCTGGCCGACTAATTAGCGATGTTTTGATTCGGTTCTATCATGGGTTGATAAGCGGCACAAGAGGGGGCCCAGAATGGCGAAATCTCAGCGGGCAGAACCGAGTTAAAATAGAACTTTGTAAAAGCCTTGTCACGTGCTCTAGACTGCTTACCTAAGGTAGTGAGCGGTGGCATAGATATATGCCGAACAAACTAGAGAATTTGTGTCTTGTGGATCAAGTTGTACAACCTCTGCAAAGTGTAAAACTATTCGAATAGCCGTGTCCCCGGTTATGGACAATGCCTGGTGATTTCATACGAGGGGTAGTTTTTCTCAAAAAGGTGGTCGTGGTTGGTTCCGAGTGGTCTGAAAAGTGAACACGGTGTTCACGAGTGGTCTGGGAAGTGAACAGGGTGTTCACGAGCTATTTCAAAGAACTTGTTTACTACGTATTAATCTTTCAACTTATGCTCTACAATCTACTTACTGTATTTCCAGTCAATTCTGCTTTCTGCTACTTAACCATAAAGCTATCCTTGTCAAGCCTTGCATGAATACTAATTGCATATATGTAACAGCCCAAAAATTCATAATTATAAAAATGAGGGACTTTTAAAACTTTTTGCATAATGACTATTATCATGTGCTTGCTTGCATCTTTGAGAATTGCTTGAGGACTTTTTGCATCTTTTCTGCTCTCGTGATTTTATCTATCATCCTATCAATTTGCCTTTTCTTAAGACTATCTAATTTTCCTTCCTTCTCCCCCTACCTCCTTTAGCTAAAATGTTGACCAGCCTAGTGTCTGATCCGACCCACCCTGCCTCCGTGCATTCTCTTTACTATCCTTCTGACCCACGGCTGGCCAAGCCCGGTGCAGCCAAGGCCTTTGGCTGTAGACTAGGGTAGTGCCTCTCTCTTTTTCCGGGCGCCTATTGCACCAGGCAAGGGCTTAGGCCTGTGGCTGTCCATCGGCCATTAATAACCATCACCTAGGATGTCCCTCAACGGCACTGTACAACCACTCCCCCTGGACAGGTTATGCGTATGTATATGTTGCCCAAGTCCTTGTTGCCTCTTTGTTGCTTTCTTAGCCATTCCAGTGCTAACCTCATTCTCTTCTTCCTCCGAGTGAACTTGAGCTCCAAAACAAGTTCAAGCGCTCGTCTCTGTCGAGCGCCACCCCATCGCAGCCTTTACCATTGATGCCCATCGGGTACTCCAAGACCTCCTTGGCCGGCCATCTATCTGCTTCCAGGGAACAACCTTGAAGACCGAAGACCACCTCCTCTCCTCAAGCTACTTGCAGCACGGAGCTCCTTCCCTTGTTGTGATCCACCCTCGCCAGCCGGCTTCGACTAACTCATTTCCCAACCTGCACCAGTAAGTTCCTAGTGACTGGGTGTTTTTCCTAATTCGAGCCGCCTTGTACTCCTTTTGGATTTTCCCTTGGTACTTCCTTTGGTGTTGTCTGCTGGTTCATTCGATTGCACCAAATCAGTCGAAGACTTCTCGTGACATTCTGGGTTTCCCCCAAGTCTCTTTGAACTTTCAAGTAAAAAGAAACATTTGGTTTTGATGAGAGTTCAAAGCTTGACTTGAGATTCAAAAAGGAGCTTTAAAATGACTAAATCCAACCTCAACTAAATCTCAGCTTGGTTTTCCGCGAGTCTGTTGAAATCCTCGCCTCCCTCCTTGCACAGCCCTCCCATTTTACAAAGACCACCCTCTATCGCATGATCTTCCTTTTTCAAAGACCACCCTCACGACCTCCCCCTGGTCGTAACGCTCACACGATATCCTCTGGTCGCAACACTCACAGGACCTTCCCTGGTCTTGGTATCTCTAGGATCTCCTTTACGTGCATCCTGACCGTCGGGACCTCATTTGGTTCTATCTTGACCGTCGGGATCTCCTTTGCGCGCATCCTGACCGTCAGGACCTCCTTAGGCTCCATCTTGACCGTCGGGATCTCCTTGGCGTGCTTCTTGACCGTCGGGACCCCCTCTGCGTTCATCTAGACCGTCAGGACCTCTTTTGGTTCCATCTTAACCGTCGGGACCTCTCTTGCGATCGTCTTAACGGTCCAGACCTCCCCTCCACTTAGAACTAAGGGTACAGACCTCCCTTCATTTTGATCTAATGGCTCAGACCTCCCTCCGCTTAGATCTAAGGGCCTAGACCTCCCCTCACCTGGATCTAACGATCCAGATCCCTCTTCGTTCAGATCTAACGATTCGGACATTTCTTCATTTAGATCTAAGGGACCAGGCTCCTATTCGTATAGATCTAACAACCCAGACCTCTCTTCATTTAGATCAAACGGTCCAGACCTCCCTTTGTTTAGATCTAACAACCCAAGACCTCCCTTTGTTTAGATCTAACGAACCAGACCTTCCCTTGCTTAGATCTAACGATTCAGATCTCTTTTCGTTTAGATCCAGCGACCTAGACCTCTCTTCACTTGGATCGGAGGGTCAAGACCTCCCTTCATCTAGATCTAATGGCCCAGACCTCCTCTTCGCTTAGATCTAAGGGTCTGGACCTCCCTTCATTTAGATCTAACGGCCTAGACCTCCCATCGCTTAGATCTAGCGGTCCAGACCTCCCCTTGATTGGATCTAACAATCCAGGCCTTCCCTCAAGTGGATCTAACGATCCAAACCTCCCCTTGATTGGATCTAACGATCCAGACCTCCCCTCGTTTGGATCTAACGATCCAGACCTCCCCTTGATTGGATCTAACGACCTTCCCTCGATTGGATCTAATAATCCAGACCTCCCTTCGTAGAGATCTAACGACCTAGAACTCTCTTTGTTTGGATCTAACAGTCCAAAATAGTTCTTCGTGTAGATATAAGAGACCAAACCTCTCTTCAATTAGATCTAACGGTACAGACCTCCTCTCTCCTAGATCTAACGGTCCAAATCTTTCTTCATTTTAGATTCAAGGTTCAAGATCTCCCTACATTTGGATCTAACGAGTCCAGACCTCCTTCCGTTTGGATCTGAGGGTCCAGACCTCTCCTCATTTTGATCTAACGGTTCAGACCTCTCTACGATTAGATTTGAGGAATTCAGACCTTCCTCTCGTTAGATCTCCCTCTTGATCTTTCTGCAAAGACCACCCTCATGGTCCACGACTTTTCTTAGTCTTAGCACTTTCACGACCTCCCCTGGTCGTGGCGCTTTCGCGACCACCTCTGGCCATAGTAAACTCCACGACCTCCCCTAGTTACAGTGATTCCAGGACCTCCCCTGGTACAGTGATTCCAGGACCTCCCCTAAACACAGTACCTCTAGGACCACCCCAAGTCAAAGTTTTTCCGCTACCTCCCTATCGTATCCTTCTTGAAACAAAGTAGTTTCTAAGACCACCACAGATCCGACGACCACTGGGTCTTCAACTACGTTGGCCTCATATTTCTAAATCTACACTGTTGCATTATTTAGAGTTCTTTGCACATTTGAAAGCGATTCGAATTGGAATATCTGCTTATTTGCCTTTTCGATTATTTTGCAATTATAGAAGCCAAGGCGACCGAAGAACTGTTCGTTGAACAAGATCCTGATCAGCAGCACCCTGAGCAAGGCGAGTCAACACTTTGATCATTTTGAGCCTACTCTTTTGTAAATTATGTTGCTTTAAATTATGAAACTGCATTGCTATGTTTTATCAAACTAAATTGGTCTAGATCATAGTTAATGCCTTAACAAATACTCATGTATAAACTTCCAACCCTTGAACTTGGACATTATCCTTTTGTCACCCTAGACTTAAAGGATTACATACTAGTTGATTGGTCTGTATCTAAGTGTCATGCTTAGCCTTGCTTAGATACGTTGTCATCAGGGCATTAAGTTGCCCAACCACAATCCTTAAAAACTTTGGAAATTGTTTTTTGGGCAATTTGGCCGAGCCTTTGGTGGTATGTTGAGGTAAAAGGATTATTTTCAAAACAAACAAAACTTGAAAAACTGTTTTCGACTGGGGCGGTTGGAAAGAATGGCTGGTGCCGAGGGCACGAGAAGAGATTGGTATGTGGATGTGTCGTCCTGGTCAAGTAAGGACCGAATCTTGTGATGGCCTCTCATGCAAAAACATTGCAACCACAAGTCTATCATGGGTACGACCTGGCCGACTAATTTGCTCGCCTCAGCGTAGATCTGCCGTTGGGATGATTGCGGGTGGATAGCCGAGGGAGAACGAAGCCACAAAAACCGCATTGGCACAAGAGGGGGCCTCCCGGAGAGCCTAGGGAGTGGGCTCAGGGCAGTGGAAACCTTAGTGAGCGGATGGAGCGCATTGAGGTTGAGCATTGCAAAGGCCTTGTGGTAATCTCCCCTTGATTCGCATGTCCAAGAAAACGTGTGTATATATCAAGGCGATTACCTCTTGTGGGTAAGGTGTGCGAACCCTGCAGAGTAAGAAAACTATCATGATAGCCGTGCTCACGGTCAAGAGCGGTGCTGAGAACTTGCTGGATATAGCTTTCGTTTTCACAAAAACCATGTGTGATGAAAAGGGAAGGCTGGGGTGGGACCCTAGGGATTTGAGAAAGGCCTGGTCGGGAACCAGTGGTAAATATGGGATAACTCGAGTATAGGAGGTGGGACCTCCACTAGTACATTTTAAAAGAAAACTCATTTATGAAAACAGATTTGTTAAATTGCTAAGTCTTAGGATTTACTACTATTTATCTATTTCAAACCTGGCTTTATGCAAATAAAAGAACTCTAAAGCTTCCCTTGGTTAGCCTTGCATATATAAGAACTGCATTGTCGGTTGGCTCGCGAGTATGGTTGTGTACTCAGGCTCTACCAATATATTCTTTTCAGACCCGAATGATCAAGACCCCTACCAGTACTTCACGGAGGATGAACCAGATGGTGGTGAAGATAACGAAGCTTAGGCCGGGAGCCCCAGTCGCTTGCCTGTGGGCAAAGTGAATGGATCCACTATGATTTATTTTGCTCTCATACCTGTTCTGCTTCCACACTCTGGTTTTTTTTTTTGTAAAACTCACGCCTAAGTGACGCTTTTATGTGATTGCTGTTCGCACTACGGATAATTATGTAATATATTATGGGCTTGCACTGTTCATATCAAGTATTGCACATATTGAGTAAGATTTACGATCAGCTTGTGCCTAACCGCTAGACAGATGTCTCACGACCACTCCTAGATGCTCTAAGACCTCCACCAGATGCCTCACGACCACCCCTACGTGGTCTAGGACCACTGCTAGGAGACCCACGACCACCCCTATATGGTTTAAGGATTACTTCTTGATGTCTTAGGACATCCTATACTCATTTGGTTGCACCCCAGGACCTCCTCCTCCGAACTTCCTTAGGACCTCCTGTACTCCTTTTGGGCGTATCCTTAGGACCTCCTCAAGACCTCCTATGCCTTTTGTCGTATCCCCAAGACCTCCCCAGAACATCACTATTGGGTTCATCAAGACCTCCCTAGGACGTCTCCACAGTACATCCCAGGACCTCCTCACGACAACTTTACAGTAATCCTCAGGACCTCCTATAGCCTCCGAGATCTCTTTAAGACCTCCCAGGACATCCTTGTGAAATACAGGACTACCTAGAACCTCCCTCGATCACCTTGAGACCACCCAGGACCTCCCTCGACCTCCTCATAGGACCTTCTCAGGGTCGCTCAAGACATCCCTGGGATCACTATAAAACCATAGTAGGACCTCTTTAAGATTCTTCTGAATTGCTATTTTGACCAACTACAGCCGTGTCTACGAACCAACACATGCGTCTGCGTGGAGCTTCTGTGGGTGCACGTTTGAGCAAACATGGTATTTTGTGTGTGTCAACTACTGATCCAGGGAATGACACAGTGTACACAGGAGATCCCAAGTTCCAAACTTGGGGTCTGATAATATATTTCCCTACGACCTGCTGAGTGTGCGGCAAAATTCCCAAAAAAACAGTAAGTGTGGTACTACCGCCATGTATCAATCGGTACTACCGCACCTAGGGTTCAACGGGAATTCATTTAATGCTTTTGAACTAGCCGTTACGGTCTAGTGTGGTACTACTACACTCACATGGGCCGATACTACCACACTGCGGTAGTACCACTCGGCTCAATCGAAACAACCGTTTTCCAGGGGTGGAAAACGTCCAAAAACATGCTCTCTGTAAATAACGTACCGCCAACTAAAAATCGTTCCTACCGCATTGTGGTACTATCGCTTCTCTGGTGCGATCATACCGTTTTTACTGATCTTTTTTCAGATGTTGTTCTAAAATGCAATGCATGACTCTTAGTTGATCAATGTGGCACATCACAAGATTTCAAGCTACTAGCCATGATCCCTCTATATAGTACGACATCTAGCCTATAAATCCGGTCTTTTCACCAAACACTGAGACCGGTAAAAACTATAAAAGGGTTCTTAGGCTACAAAATACCTTTGCCTTGAGCCATGTGAATCCTTTATCGTCTTTGCATTGCCATTTCCATTTTGTCATCCATAATCCGGGACTAAGCCTTTAAAACATCTTAGCACACACATTAGTCTCTTAACACATTGTTGTCATTAGTTACTAAAATCATTTTTATGGGCCTAGATGCTTTCAGCTGTGGTGCTACACAATGACTTAGGCGATGGCTGCTAGGGCAAAAAAGTGCGGTGTTGCTCGGGGTGCAAAAAACGAAGACCCTCGGGGCTTTAAATAGCCCCGGGAGGTTTAGTATGGGTCGCCTACAGCGGCAACGCGGCGAGGGAGAGAGAGAGTCCAAGATGAGGACGGCGACGAGGGCCTGTGTAACACCCTGGCCCAATACGGAGCCCGGAATGCTACTAAACTACACTAACTATCAATTTTAATATCAATTAACATGAAATTACAGCAAGCATCTCATTGATAAAACCCGTCCATGGGTCTCATTAACACAAGCACAACGATATGACAATCATAGGTAATTGTTTTCCTAGGAAGCATAGCAAGATAATAAACCAAGATTGATGCGAACCAATTGAATAAAATATATTATATGAATAATCAACTCTAATCTATCATCTATGGCTAAGAAATACTATCATGCCCTAATTATAAATCATCAAGCTATAAAATGAGTTCTCATGTCCAATGAATCAAGTAATCGAGTGTAGGTTGTGGTTCCAAGTGCGCTAGCCCTCCCAAGTGAAACGTCGTCAATGGTCACCTAAAAACAACAAAAGAGCAAGAGTGAGTCCATGACTCAGCAAGGACAATAACAAACAATGAACAATGTTCAATTCAACCATACATAATATCATCATCAACATCATTATTTACTCATCCTTCTTCTCATACTCAAATCTCAATTTCTATTTTCATTAAATGCAAGGTGTCTCTACACTACATGTCCACTTGCACTTTTCTTCGCGTATACCGGTATAGCATGGGTGAGCACTCGCGATAATGTTCACACTTTTGTCAAGCCCGCCCTTAACGGATCGAGAAACCCCTCTACTCCTGTGGAGTCTCTACCAACAAGGTAGATGTGTGATCACCATGATCATCTTATCGTTATGCAATGATGCTTACGAATGCACAATTTAACATAAGTTCGTCAATAATACCATCATCAAACATTCTTGAATTCATCAATACGATTAATATCATGACAATTCACATTGTTTGAAATTAAATAAGATAAAAGCATAAGCAATATAATGGTAATGAATGATAAAGAATACAACGATCAATCATCGAACACTGTCTACCATACACTTGCCTCTTTATCCCCTTGGAGCTGGATAGCGAGGCGGCGGTAGGGCACTAGAGGTCACACTCTCTGGACAAACAAAGCAATACAAATCTAAAAATCACAACATCACAGCACCCACATCTTACACTAATCTCCCTCGCATGCCTACCTACGCCAAACCGGCCCAATTAACCCAAAACTACCGGACACACTACCCGCTGTCCTAGTAGTAAAGCAGCTCTAACTTATTCATCTGAACTCCAAAATCTCGACAACCAATACTTTTTGGAATCCTCATGAAAAATCCTACAACTTCCTAGTCATGACAAACTTCTGATTCTACCATTTTCTTCCCCATTTCCTTCCCTGAAGACCATCCCAGAATCTGTCAGGACAGTCCGCTTCATAATTTTATATTTGTAATTCTAAAACTTGAAAAATATACGAACGATACTAGTTCTGGAAATTAATCAAAATTTACTAGATTATTCAAGTTATCACCAATTTCTAATTCTTTCAATTACTAGGTGAAAATAGCCCGACAACACGATCTCTACCAATGACACCCAAAATCTAGACAGCGACCTTCCCGAGGCCATGTCTTTTTGCTCTCTAATCTGAATCTAGTGAAATAGACCTTTTTGAAATCTAACAAAAAATATACAACTTTTCTAATTGGACAAAACCATGAATGTGAGCCTAAACACCTCGAATTGCACCTACAAAGTTCTGTGTCGAACCTCGACGAACTAGGGGTATGCTGAAACCTAACCTTCCCTAGGGAAAAACGATCTAAGAAATGTACAACGACTAATCCAAGGTAAAATCTAGGGATTAACAGGGGTTACTCTTGATGAATACGATGGATCACGAGAACCCGCAAAAATCCTCCTCTTTTCCTCTCTTCTTTTCCCTTCGCCCTCTCCTTTCCTCCTCCTCTTTCCCTTTCCTCTTGTTCTCCTTGCATCACCACCCACCAGCAATAGGTGGCAGTAGAGCGCCAACCAGGGGGAGGCAGGGGTGGCAAGGGGGAGGGGTGGCACAGGGGGAGGTGGCGGCTTAGGGGGAAGGATGACAAGGGTGGGAGCGGTTAGGGTTTGGGGCTCCCCTCCTCATAACCCCTAAGGCGGCAACCCATCTTGGGCCAAGGTGCCATGGGCCGAAAGCCCATGGCCCAGGATTTCCCCTTTTGCGAAAAAAAAACCCCCACTAAGTCTTTTAATTCCTTCTCTAATACGTTTCGAGATATTACAGCCTGACAGATGGGGACCCACTCGTCAGTGACTACGAACGAGCGTAGGACGCCTATCGCACGCGTACACGAGCGGCGTGGAACGGGCTGGGCTGTGGCGCACGCGAAAATAGGCCTAATGGACTGTATCGGAGAGAGAAAGGAGATGGGCCGCTGAAAACAAATCAGCACAAGGATTTTTTCTCTGAGATTTTAATTAGATTTTCTAATTTAGAAAATACAGAAAATCCAAATGGCAAATGAAAAATAGCAAATGAACTCGAAAAAGTTCCAGAAAAACCTGGAAAATACTTCCAAGCACAAAGAACTCAAATAAAATAATTTTGGAATTAATTGATGTTAAGATTAATCACATTAAATTGTTTTGACTCTGAAAAGTCCCATTTAAGCTTTATTAAATTCAAATAAAATTTAGTGAAATTTTCCTAGGGCTAAACTACTCAAAAAGGTTTTCAAATTCCAAAAATTGGGATGTTACAACTGTGTACTGAACCGCCTGAGTCGGTTTGACCGCCTCACCATGCCGGTTTGATAGCCAGCAGTCTAACCTCCGTGGTGTCGCCGGTCTAACCGCTTCACTTCATAAGAAAACACTCTCTCTAGACTTTTTCAGTAAAACTATATCTAGTTTCATTTCTATATTCCATTTTCTATGACACCTAGTGCAAATACGTCCCCAAACAAGCCTACATAAGTATTTGGTGTCTATTTTCCAAAAGCTTGTACCACCGATCAGACCACCAGCAATGGCTGGTCAGACCGCCTGTGGCTGATCAAACCGTGACTCCCAAGCCGGTCTAGCCGCCAATGCACCTCCTCAGATCCACCTGACTGATACCAAAGAAAAGGCGATTTGACCGCCAGCCCAAAGATGGTCAAAGAACTTGCCACCTAACAGCAGGACTGAAATCTACTCAAACTCAAAACTAAACTCAAACAACAACAATTCTTACATCAAAGTCAATATGCTCATCACAAACCATAGGGTGACCTCTACATGGTCTCACAATCTCCCCCTTGATGAGTATATATTGACAAACCCTCAAAAGGCACAAATTTTAGTTGTTTTGAAAAGAAAAGCAAGAAGTTGCAAAAACCACATATGGTCCATTTTAAAGAGAAAGAAATAAACATGACCACATGAGCACGAAACGGAGTGGAGAAAACACCTAGAAAGAGCAAGTTTCCCTTAAAAGCTCCAACCTACTCCAAAAACCTCAAAAGAAGCACAAGCTTACTCATGGCTTAAAGAAAGGAACAAAAGTTTACCATAGCCATTTTCTTTGCAAGGAAAGGGACTCAAATCCCAAAAGAAAGCAAATGAAATGCAAGAAAGCTCCCCCTCACTCAAATATATCACTTTACCTCCTTTTGGCATTTTAAAATTCCAAAACTTGAATTTTGCAAGTTATGACAAAAAATATAATTTCTCCCCCTATTTGCTACAAACCACTTGTGAGAGCAAGTAAAAGCCAAAGTTCTCCCCTTTACATATTTGCAAGATTTTATCCTCAAATATTTTCCCCTTTCTACAAAATTCTCCCCCTTTTGGTAATTTAGTCACCAAGGGAACTCCCCCTCAAATTATGCATGAAACTACATGAAGCAAGAAGCACAAAAGAGAGCATGTATGCAAATGAGTGGCTTTACATTTTTTAGATTTTAAGTGCATAAAGCTTTGAAGATTACCCAATATGAAGAAGCGACATATACTAATGCACAAGACATATCAAGTATAAAAGCTAGCATTTCATGATAAACAAGCTATAGATTGACATCAAGACATCTATCCAAAAGCCATCTAGTCTAGTGACAAAGCTGAAAGCACTTGTTAATAGTCTAAATTGTTCACAATTTTAGAGTGCAAAAGTATGAACCAAGCCACAACTATCATGTAATCCAAGATAATGAAACAAGCATTGACTACTGGAAGGATTACAAAGCCTACAATCTGAATCAACTAGCTCAATTCTATATAGATTGCAATATAAGCATGAAAAAAAACTCTAGTATGGTGTAACAAACCATTGTTGAGCCAAGAGTGCTCTGGGCGTGTAACAAATCATTGTCGAGCAATGATATTACATTGAATAACATGTTTAGCATAAAAGATCACTGTCAGAATGTATAAGCCTAATTGCACTAGGTGTGTACCAAACCATTGTTGAGCAGTGAACTATAACCATGATATTAAAGCATTTTAGTTAGAGCACTAGAATTGAGCAAAATTAATGAATTGTCCAAGATTTACTTCGAAGTTTAGGACTAATTTAGGATAAGCTAAGTAATTCTAGTTTGCAATCAACAGACATGTTCAAGATCTCAAAAGTCATGAAAGCCTGGCTCGACTCATAAAGGGACATTTTCTCTTAGATTTCACTTGTTGAAATTAGACATCACCTGATGTATTTAGCTTAAGACTACACCTTCTAGCTCTAAGGCACATGCTAGAGCATCAACAAGTAGCTAAGCAAATTAATCATACTAACAAGCATACAAGCTACACCATGACATCAATGATATGCTAGCAACATCAACACAAGGCAATAGGCAAAGCTTCATGAAACTACAAGTTGAAGGATCAAAGCTATATTACAATGCATCATTTTTTATTTTCATTTTTCATGGATGAATATGATACAATTCATGATATGCAAGAGAAGGAAAAGCAATAAAAGCCAAAGAAAGACCAGAGTGAATCAACTGCCCCTCAACACAAGCTCGAAAGCAAAAGCAACTAAAACACTTGCAAAAGGATACGACTTCCAACAAAAAGCGCCACTCAAACTCTCTTCTCACAAGGATGCGGCTAGAAGCAATTGGAAGAGAAGGAAATTGAAACCAAAGCAATCTGTCGGGACCCAAATATGCAAATCTAGACCATCTATGTATACTGCACTAGTCTAGGATCACGCTAGTGCACACAGTGACAACATCGATGAAATACCATTCCATATGCAAAGATAACTAAGAAATAGGCAATTAACAATAATTATCAGAGTAGCAACCTTAAGGTCAAAGCTTACAATTAATACCTTAGAAGGCGAATATCTCAAATAAGTTGCAGCAGAAGGAAACAGAATAACTTTAGTGTAGCCTATCTATATGCTCACAGGCAATCGACTGGTGTAGCATGACCTAGTTCTCCACGATCCTTGAAGTTGACCTTGTTGACCAACGATGAACTGATCTAGTCTTCACCAACAGATAAAGATCCAACTAGTTGATTAGAAGGATCCCGAATTGTTGGCCCAATCTTTCACGGTATATACAAAGATTATTAATGTGTCATCTTCTTCTCTTTGCATACACGTGAACAATACCCACATGAACAGTGCCAAATAGGATGACTTGAGGGGAGAAAAGCAATCTCACAAACTAATTCTGGTGAATTGAATTGCACGAAAATCGATACACTCACAAACCAATCTAATAGATTGAATTGCAAGTAGCAGTAGCCTCGGTGAACAGTATCCATGCGTGAACAATACCGTGTGTGAACAGTGCCTACCTCTTGATTTCTTGATCAATCTCTCAAGAACAACAAGCCTCTCATCTCTCAAACACAAGAACACACAATATGCACCAAGTGGCTTTTCTGATTTTTATTCATCTAAATCATAACTTGTCTTTACATAGTACAATTTTGGGGCTTAAATAGGCTCCCACGCAAGCACAATGGTTTCAAATGAACAGTACACATGAATAGTGTCCAAAACCAACTCAAGCTCCTAAACACACACAACTTGGACTCTCCTATTTTCGGAATTAAAAAAACAACAAAAAGGGATTTCAGATTTACTAGCTAAAACCGAAACTAACTCCATCTCAAACTATCCTATTTGGATGAATAGTACCACGTGTGAACAGTTCCACGCGTGTGAACAGTGTCCGAATCAGAAATCAAATGTGATGGTTGTCCAAAAATAGAGATCAAAACGGAATCCAAAGGAGTTCCACATGGAAACCGAGTATCTCTTTCCTTTGCTCCTTGCACCAGCCTTCTTGTGTCGCAAACCATCAAAGCTTCTCATGCCTTGCACCTGGCTTCCACCTTGGCCCCCCACGTGGCAACTTTGTCACCGCATGACATGCATGCATGCTTGGCCTCCCATGCATAGCCTTCGGCCTAGGTGTGTTTTCCTCACGCGCCGCATGTCTTCCTTGCCTAGCCTTGTTTTCGGTCGAAAGCAAGCATTGCCTTCTTTCCTTTTGGTCATCCTCCCCATCCACCCTCTTGGCCACGTGTAACACTTCCTTCATTTGTTTGATCAAATCAGCACCCATTGTCACCTCAAGTTGTGAATGCAACTTAGGATGACAAACTAAAGTGGTAGTAGTACTTGGCGCCGTATCATCCCCTCCCCCTTCAAGCAAAACTGTCCTCGGTTTCGGGGTAGTCTTCACGACCGCCTTTTCGGTGATGATCTTCTCAACACGAATAGCACTCTCTGGCATAGGACACAGGGTATACGATCTACCCCGATGCACCAAAGAGTACTTGTTGGACCTCCCATGGTGTATAGTGTTGTGATCGAATTGCCACCGACGTCCCAACAACAAGTGACATGCATGCATAGGCACGACATCACACTCCACCTTGTCCTGAAAATCTCCCGTTGAAAATTAAATTGTAACATGGTGAGTGACCTTCAGCTTACCGACATTGTGCAACCATTGCACATAGTACGGTTGAGGATGCCGGCACGTTGACAATCCCAAAACTTGCACCAAATCCTTGCTGATGACGTTGTTGTAGCTACCACCATCAATGATAAGCTTGCAAACCTTTTCTTTGATCTTGCATTCAGATTTAAACACATTGCTTCATTGCCCCTTATAGACAATAGCCGTGTCATCAACTCGAACCGTCTTGGTTAGCATACAAAGACCGTCTTATGGTGCCTCGTCGTCGGTTTTGCCATCATGAGAATATGACTCCTCTTGCTGTTTTTGGGTAGAAAGAAGGGCCATCATCGTTATTTTCTTCTTTTCTTCCTCAGCTAACCTTTCTTCTTCCTGTTTCTCTGCCTTTAGCTTTCGCCGTTGCTCTTCAATGGCATCTTGGACCTTGTCATGCCTCTATCTATCTTCAAGGTACCTTGACAATGACCAAGATGTAATCTCCCTTCGTGTTTCTCTCCAAGGAAAAGAGAGACGCATGACGGAACATGATTCAACTCAGTGTATGTGATGTTCGACCAACCAATATGCACCAATCAATAACGAACATGTTCGCATATGCATAGAAATCACATCACATGTAAGAATAGTAGTATCAAGGTAGTTAAAATCGCGATCCTACTCGTAGAGTCTTACAATTCTACAAGCCCACGACAGCCTGTCGATCCAAATCGCACTATGAATTGAAATCAGGTAGAATCATGGTAGAGTCATGATCCAAAGAGTAGAATCGTGGTAGAGTCGTTAGAGACTTAGGGGAAAAATTTGCAATTTTTTTAAATTTTTTTTAGAGGCCAGGCTTTGCTGATATTTTGTTTTAGAGCAAAATTTGTTGATATTAATTTCTAAGAATGAAACTATAAATAAACAAGGAGCATGCAAAATATTATATCAGTGTGGTAATGCTAGTACAAATATCTATATTATGACATGAGCAATCTTGAGCTTGATAATGATAAGCTATTTTTATTCCTGGAGTATGTCTAGCTGTTTTTAAGGAACATGCATGCGTTGCAATTAGATATTGATTTACAAAAGTTGTGAACATTTCTTATGTAATTGTAGTAAACTAGTCATGGTCATTGGCTGTCTCCTGTAGTTCAGAACTATATCACCCATCATGTCAGTACCATTATGATTTTCTGTTGTGCGATAAAAAGTGATTTGTCCCTTTTTCGGTTATAAGTAAGTGGTAAACCATATAAGAATCATACAAACTTACAGTATAGATGTTAAATATGTGTATTTTTACAATTCCGTAGAATCGCCAATTCTACGATTTGATACTATGATTTGATCCTACCGGAGGCAAATCAATCCAACTTAGGATCTCGACTCTGACTACCTTGAGTAGTATACCCATCCAAATAAATTTTTAGCTCCACTTGTTTTGTGATCGGAATGTGCTTGAACCTCCAAAGCAACATATATGGCTCCAGATGTGGCTTTGTGACCAACGCCAATTTGTCCACAAGTGTTTGGCTTGCAGCATTTGTCAAGCTTCCTGTATCAATCATCATAGCACAATCTGTGTTCCCCACTTGATGCCGATTGAAAAATATACAGCTTGGATCGTGGAGTGGATCCTCCTCACATTGATCTATAGTATAGCTGAATTGCATGACCAGCTTCATCTCCTTCATGTCGGCCATGTCGATCCTTGATCTTCACATCTACAAAGTACCGTGAGCAACTAAAGCTCTAATACCACCTGATAAAGATCCAACTACTTGATTAGAAGGGTCCCAAATTGTTGGCCCAGTCTTGCACGTTACACGTGAAGATTATTAATGCGTCGCCTTCTTCTCTTTGCTTCGAATGAATAGTACCATGCACGTGAACAATGCCGAATAGGATGACTTGAGGGGAGAATAGCAATCTCACAAACCAATTCGGGTGCATTGAATTGTAATAAAATCAACACGCTCACAAACCAATCTAATAGATTGAATTGCAAGTAGCAATAGCCTCAGTGAATAGTGTCCACATGTGAACAGTGCCCATGTGTGAACAGTGCCGAACTCTTGATCTCTCTCTCAATCTCTCAAGAACAACAAGCCTCTCATCTCCCAAACACAAGAGCACACAATATGCGCCAAGTGGCTTTTCTGATTTTTATTCATCTAAATCATAACTTGTCTTTATATGGTGCAGCCATGGGGCTTAAATAGGATCGCTATGGTTTCGCATACCACCACTTTTTTGTATTAGGAAATTTACCAACATGCCCCTGTACCGACCTTTCCCGGGTCCTTCACATCAAAGCATCGCCCATGCTTCGCCACCATCCATGTGGCCCCAATTACTTCCCGTCAAGCCTCTCATGCATCCAAATCTTATTGAACCATCCTCGCTTGCAAATGGGCCTAAGTCACTTAGTGCACCACATGACTTACCATGCACCATGATAGCATCCGGCTTCCCTGGCCGTTCTGGACCTCAGCTCCTCCCTGAGCTTAGTTCTAGTCCACCTTGTTGTTTCCCATCAGGTCCATCATCGGTAGCTCCCACTCCGATTCTTTGTCTTCTCATCTTGTAACCACCCCAATAACCTCGGTCATCTTCTAGTGGCACCTTGATCGCTCTGGACCTCATCTCCCCTAGCTTAGTCCCGAACTCGTCTGCCTCACCATAGCATAGCTCTGGAGTCGTACAACCATCACTAACAACCAAACCATCATCAATTGACACAATTGATGAGTCAAGAACACATATCTTCAAAGCTTCGTTCCCGGAAGCATCACATTACCTGAAAAGGTCTTTCCCAAACTTTGCCTTCCATGGTTATTGTCCATCTTTCTCCTTACTTGAGTCCAACCATCTTACCCAGCATCCATGCCCATCCTAGACCTCCTAGTCCTCCTCATCGTTGACCATAGTTGATTCCATGTTACTTGCAGAACCATAGACCAAACAACCATTTATGGGCACAAGTTCTTCACAATTTGACCCACGTTAGCCAAAACATGTATCATGAAACACATGTGCATCATTTCAATGACCCTAGGTCAAATCCCAAAATTCAACACACCTTACTGTGTACTGAACCGCCACAGTCAGTCTGACCGCCCTCACGACGCCGGTCAGACCACTAGTGTGGCCAATTTGACGGCTTCATTTCACCATAAATCATCCTCTCTAGACTTTTTAGTAAAACTCTTTCGAGTTTCATGTCTAGATTCCATTTTCAATGACACCTAGTGCAAATACATCCCCAAACAAGCCTGCATAAGTGTTTGGTGTTCATTTTTCCAAAATCTTGTACCACTGGTCTAACCACCAGTCATGAGTCGGTCAGACCACCAGCAATGACTGGTCAGACCACTCGTTAGGCTGGTCAGACCGCCTATGGTCGATCAGACTGCGGCTCCCAAGCTGATCTGACCGCCAATGCACCTTCACATATCCACCTGACTGAGACCAAAGTAAAGGACCGCCAACCCAAAGCCGGTCAGACCACTTGCCACCTAACAACAACATTGAAATCTGCTCACTCAAAATTGAAATCTGCTCACTCAAAACCAAACTCAAACAACGACAATTCGTACATCAAAGTCAATATGCTCATCACAAGCCATAGGGTGATATCTACATGGTCTCACAGAATTCAAATTAGCATAATTAGACGATGCATGGTATTTACTCGTAAATTCATTTTTTAGAAGATATAAGATACCTTTATCTTACTAATTTTCAATTATGCATCACTTGTTTGTCCAGTAATTCCAACAATATAAATACTAGTTCTTCCAATATAATGTGATATACTAGTGAGCAAAGTAGCATCTCTTGACAATGGTGCCAAGAGTATCGGATCAACCTCAAATGGTTTTACTGACAAAAAAACAAGTAGTCCCATTGATGCAGCTTAGATACCATTTACTATTTTTTGGTGTTTCTTTTAATACTTGTGCACAGGTTGGTCAAAACAACGAAGAAAAATATGTGGTGTGTGAAGTTGAATTTGTGCATGTGGAGCATGAGGAGGAGTTGCACATGCATGGACCCGTTCGCATGGAACACAAGACAATTGTATGATCCAAATTTGGAGTGGATGTCCATTCAAGTAGACCATATCGTCATTCCTTGGTGCGACGGATAAAATTGAACAAAGGTACTAATAAGCTGGTGTTGCGGCCAAAATTCGGCATCGTACAACGTCGCATCCCTACAGAAGGTGCACTCTTGGCAATGCAATGTTGAGCGTGCTAGCCAATTTTCAAGCAAACCAGCAAAGGTTGATGATAGGATCAAACAAAGCGTTCATCAAGATATCCTCGATTACTCGAATATGAATTACATAGGTTGATGGGTTGAATGATTACAAGCTGCTCCTAGGGCAGAAGGATAGATGCAAGATGTATAGACGTAATGTAAAATTGTAAAGCATGGTAATGTAGATAGATTGATTGTGGCATGTGCAAAGTCTTCGAGAGTCATTCTGCGTCCTTTTATAGCCTCTTTTGCCTTCATTTCCAAGCCACATCCTAACTGCAGATTTTTGTAGTTGTAATGAGATTCAGCTTTCCATCCATAATTGCATCATGTTCCGTTTAAATGGCATTATACCATATCTTCATCGGTTTCCATATCAAACACACAAGGATTCCTTAGACCAAATTGACCCCATCTGTATCGTCTCATCCCGGCTTATCAGCAAACATCCACCAAAGCCGATACGACTCTACTCAGTCAAATTTGTTTCAAATAAAAAAATATAGGTACAAATCAAATAAGATTATTGCCACGAGTATTGGCCACGTATTTATGCACAAATATGGAACTTTTTTATTATTTAACCTTTTTTTAATTTTTAATTTAAAGTTAACCCCGTGGCAAGACTTTATTTCAATTCGACCCTTTGGTCACGCAACCACCGTGGCGTGACAAAACAATCTTTATCACGCCACGGATAAGTCCCCAAAATAGCACTTTTGGTCACGCCACTGGTCTTGGCGTGACCAAATAACACTGTCACGCCATGAGTGGTGGCGTGACAAAAGCTTGCCATAAATACGGGCTGACGTGACAGCGTTGTTTTGTCACGCGTGGTGGCCAAAGGGGTCAGAATTGGAAATAAAGTGCGCCGGGGGTTAACTTTAAAATAAAATCAAAAAAGGATTAATTAATAAAAAAATTCACAAATATGAGATGATATGTAATAACAGAGTGGAATGATGTTTAGAAATTTAGTTGGGCCATACGCATTTATGCGTGTCCAATGCTTGCAACAAATTCAACTTGTGAATGGGCAACATCCTCTCAAAAGATAATAGAGTATAAAAATATGTAAAGTGAATCCTTAAAAATAAAAAGAAAGGAATAAAAGTCCATCTTGATGGGATGTAGAAGGTTACTGGGCCATCCTGGCCCAGGTAGTCCATCTTCTATGTACGAAGAGGCCGAACCAGAGGAGCTCTAGTGCCGAATAGCCCAAGCAAAAGCTGCAGAGAGGTGAAGTATGAATCGAACATGAAGAGATGCTTCATGCTTCCACACCACCTTCCTTTCCCAACGAAAACGACCACTCTCGAGTCAAAAGTGCACAGCCACATTGCCAAGTGGCATACCCCTCCACCCCTATTAAATGCCCCAACCCTCCACCCCGCGCACACTTGTTCAGTTCACGAAGAGAGAAGAATGAGTAGTTTGAAGTCGCCAATGGTGATCTTGGACGACGACGACGACGAGTTGGGGAAGCAGCCGGCGGTAGCGGAGGAACGGATGGAGAGGACCAGCGTCCGGACTGGCTCCCCGACGACTGGACCATGACGGCCACTCGCCTCAGCGATGGCACCATCCAACGGGTACGTATCGTACGTGCGCTAGATCTCTCCCGCATACACCCTCACATACGCACGAACAGATATGCCGTATTTGTTCCACTCTCCATGAATACATAAGCCATTTTTGTTCAAAGCTGATTGATCTGGGGTTGATTCATGCTAAATAATCGATGTCGTATGGATAGATATCCTGTATTTTGTTCAAAGCTGATTGATCTGGGGTTGATTGATACCATGCGATTTTTAGGTAGGTGATAGGTGTGTAGTACCACACCTATCACCTACTTCACGTTCTCAACCAAGGCTGAGGTGATCGGATACATTTCCTCTGGCGCGGTGGAGCGTGCGTCGGAGGCAGAGAAGACATGCGCCGACAAGAGCAAATTGCAGGTCGTTAGCAAGCTCAGTCCTATCATGTCGTTGTCGATGGACTCCGTGTTGATTTGATTTGAGATGTGCATGTCAAGTCATGCCGTGTGCAGGGTATGTACCGATGGCTTGCGGACGGCTGGGTGGTCGAGATCAGAGCTGGTGGGGACAAGATGGACTTAATGTTCAAGGTAAATTGGAGCTTGCTTTCACATTAGCATTAGTTGTAGTACGCCGGTTGTTGCATGCGTAAGTGGAAGATTTATTTGGGACCTTAATAGGAAGAATTTATGTGCCAAGATCTGGTGGGGATTTAATGCGATTAGATACAGTAGAGACTGAGGATACGGAAGAGTTGTTAGATCATATATACCAATTTATTGCATTCGAACAGGGAAGGTGGTAATTGTGTAGAGTGTGGGAATAAGAAATCGTCTTGCTTTTGGAAATCGTCTTGCTTTTGGATTGTGTTGGTTATTTGCTTATTAATTATATAATGGGGAATCTCTGTCTCTGCATAGTAGGAATTTGTTGCAATTTCATGGAGTGGAGGAAGAGAATGCAAGGGTGACTTAAATTTCTATGAGTTATTGCATACATTATAGGAAAGTTTCCACTTATACTGTAGGCACGTATTGCAATTATATGACAAAGAGGAAAAATCACCTTGATTGTACAAGGACTAAGTAAAAGGACTTGCTCATTTGATATCGGACCCAGATTTGCACCCAGACCCTCTGTGTATACCGAGGTGGCGCTATGGTAAGGACGGCGGTGATGGCACGGTAGGCGGAGGCAACTACCCAGCATGATTTAAACTTGGAAATTCAAGCTTAAACTGCCATCTACATACTAAAATGGAGCTAACAGTGCTCCAGGAGATGTGAAGCACCGAGCTTTCCACGGCGGCGCGGCTACGCTACGGTCATCTAGATGATTCACTGACTAACCTATTAGGTTTGCAACTAGTTGGAGCATTCTAGAATGGAAAGACACACCCGGCGCCTAAACGAGGAAGGGGATCGATCGTGGTGGCGAGGTCTTCGTACTATAGGTCGACGACAGGGACAAAGACATGTTCCGATGGCTCTAGTGCATGGCAAGGATGAAGAAGGTGCGTGTTAGAGAGAAGAGGTCAAGGCGGCGATGAAAGAAGATGGCTTCAAGGTCGAAGCTCACCGGGAAAGGCGGAATGAGGTGGTGACAGTGCGGGTGTGCTACAGCTAGCTCTGCGGACAGCGATGGTGGCATTATCCTCCCTGTGGGGAACAAGCTAGAAAGGTGAGCATAAGGAAAAGCCAGTTGAGGCAACCAAGTTGCGCAAGACAACGAAGGCAGAAGCTCACCTCAACAGTGGAAATCGACGGGCAAAGCCGGCGGGGGGAATTTGGGAAGGTGACCGATGCGGCTCAAGTTCTTCTCCACCCAAGGTGGAGAGGAGAGGAGAAGATGGGGGGAAACACAGAGGAGAAACGGGTGAGGAAGATGACGCGTTCGGCCGTGACTTAAATAGCGAGGAGAAGAGGGGAGACGAGCACGACGACAACACTTAGCTCGGGTGCGAGATCTCGCGAGCAGCGCATGAGTGAGATGGACATGCTCACGAGGTGACAAGGTCATGGCGATGAGAGAGAGAGAGAGAGAGAGAGAGAGAGAGAGAGGCTCTAGGCGTAGGGTGTGACGACGTCTAGCTCGCTCGGCGCATGTGCATATGGTGGCAACGGGCGGGAGCGAGGCGAGCGGGCGAGGGGAAGAAGCGTAGTGCTTCTCCTGTGTGGCTCACTTGTCAGCGAGCACATGCACGAGAGAGAGCGGGTAGGTGCTGGACTGGCACTACTGTGCTGCAGCTGGGCCTCGCCTCGCGCGACCCACGAGGGAAGGGAAGAGAGGAAGCGATGGCGTGATGGGCTATACCGACTTTGGGCAGCAGGAGGGGAGAGGGAAGAGGAATGGTGTCAATGGCGGAAATCGGCTCGAAGGGGAGAGAGAGAGAGAGAGAGAGAGAGAGAGAGGGAAACAAAGGGTTTGAATTTTTAGTTTGCAATTTCAGGATTTGATTTAAATTTGAATTCAAATACTAAGGTGGTTTTGCACACAATTATTTTTTAAGATTTTTGCAAATCCAAATTTTTAGACAAGTAAATTGTTTTAGCTTCTAAATTGCAAGGCAATGCTGTTGGAAATTTTTGAGATGCAACCAAAGTTTTTGAAATTCATGCGGATTTTAAATTGGACCAAATTTGGGCTGT
Source organism: Phyllostachys edulis (assembly GCA_036346405.1). Taxonomy (NCBI): domain Eukaryota; kingdom Viridiplantae; phylum Streptophyta; class Magnoliopsida; order Poales; family Poaceae; genus Phyllostachys; species Phyllostachys edulis. The sequence goes on from CM070552.1 coordinate 27,782,584, forward strand.
TACGTTTGATCAACTACTTTTGTATCAGTATATGGTGAATACTTGAGTATGCTATTTCTCTTTTGCAGTTTTATGTTCATCTACCTAGTGGAGTGCGATTGACACATGCAAATGATGTAATGCTTTTTGTTAACGAGGGGAAGATCAATAGCTCGATTCCGGGTGGAAAGTGCGACACAAGCTCTGAAGATAATGTGTGGCTCTTGCTAGAACTGATCTCCTATTTGAACAACAATATCACTCTGAAATGATTTTACATTTTCTAAGAACTAACATTTAACCTTATTTGAAGATACTTGCGCATCTGGTGTTCAATCTTAAGGAGCTGCCAGCTGGATGGGTCAAAGAAGTCGCATTTAAAAAGTACAGTGCCCGAAGGAGGAGACACTTGGTACATTAAAATAGAGCACCATAGTCTTACTTCTTTCTTTTTCACTGACAGCATTAAGTTGATTCCAATTTTCTATTTATTAATTTGTCTAATTGTGCAGTCCTATACTGATCCTGTAAGTCATCGTGTATTTCGTACACTTAACTCTGCAAGGAAATACTTTTTCACCGGAGAAATGACTGAAAAGGCCTCCAAACCAACTTACAGTGTCACTGAAATATACTCTTTCGACGAGTGTGCAGTTATGGTAATTGTTCTTCTCAGTATTTTTCTGTCAACTCTGTCATTTTCCTTTTGGGCCCCTCTACTTCTCTTAGCAAGGTCTGCATAGTAGGCTTTTTAACACACTGCAGATACGTGCATTTTATGTTCTTCTTCAAATATAGGTGCTTTCGTAATGGACGTACAGTGTCCAATGCTTTTGATAATACCAGAGAATTAACATATGGTTGTGTTTTGTTAAGAGTAATGTTACCTTTGGTAAAACTACATCGAACCTTATTTGAAGAAACTTTCCTGTTCTTGCAACATTCTTTTTTTTATGTAATTTATCTTGCCTTATCTTTCATTTTATTGAATCAAAATTAAAAGGTTCACCCAACTTGCTAGAAAAGGCCATGCTTTGTGATAATGGGATTATAGTCTCTATATTGTGCTTGTTTGTGGAGACAAAATTATTTTACTAGAGCTTAAGGGTTGAGCATCTTCGCATGCATATTGTTATGATACTAGGATTGGTTGCATGATTGGTTGAAAACAACCAGTCAACAACTTCACCAGCCACTTCCACCATCGAACAATTAGTATTACATTGTTTATTACAAGAGTTTTTGTTCATAGAATAAACCTATTTGGCAACTAGATAATCCCTTGCTGACCTTTACTGAGAAAACATCTATGATTTTGTTTAACTATATTTGATAAATGTTTTTTTCCCATCACAGCATAAGTCCCTAGAGAATAGAATGGAAATTGCAGGAAGAGCAAACCGAAAATCCAAGACAGGATCGGAGGCATTACCTAATGCCCAGACTTCGTCGCACTGTAAGTTCTTGCGGTTATTCGTTATATTGCTTTTTTTCTTAAGTATATGTGGTTTTTGTGTCACTTTATGTCTATGATGCTCCAATATGTGATATCGACGACGTGATACAACATTTTCCCAAAATCATCGTACAATTGCATAAATTCCTAGTAGATCACCGGGCAATAGGTACTTCATAAAACTAATATATCACAATCTGGATATAGTCCTCATAGTCATAGAAGATCTAGCACAAACCCCCAAAAAATAGCAACACCAAAAAAAAGAAGGGAAAATTAGCTCAGTGTCATGCCATCGTGTTAGAGCGTAATCGAAGGAACGACACTCTATTCGTGATGCACTAGAAAATAACATCACGAACACCCAAAAATTAGACGAATGACATCGCCGCAAGTTACTTCCGTTTCTAGAATTTTTTTAAATATAGAAACTGAGCTCAAAAAATTATAATTTTTTTGTGGAGTCTCCCGACACAGTTTAATTGCTTGCTTTTTTTCAAAGCTTTATGCATTCTGATTTTGTTTCTAAAATTTATTTAAGTATACTATTTGTAGAAATTTTCTAATATAGAAAATGAGATCCAAACATTATAATTTTTTTCGGGCTCCTTACTTAGTAAACTTGGTTGTGTAATTTTTTAAAATTTTTAAAAACTAATTAATGTAATTTCTTAATGTCCTTACATTATGAAATATTAGACTCCTCACATAGTGGATATTATAAAATTGTATTACTTAATTTTGTAAAATTCGGAAAAATTACAAAATCAAGTCCATTGTGTAAGGAGCCTAAAATAAATCATAATGTTTGGACCTCATTTCCTATATTAGAAAATTCTTACAAATAGTATAATTAAATGAATTTTAGAGACAAAATCAGAATATATAAAGTTTTTTAAAAAAATACACAAGCAATTAAACTGTGTCGGGAGGTTCCACAAAAAAAGTGATAATTTTTTGAGCTTAGTTTCTAAATTTAAAAAATTCTAGAAACGGAAGTAACTGGCAGCAATGTCATTCGTCTAATTTTTTTGTGTTCGCGATGTTATTTTCCAGTGCATCATGAACGGAGTGTCGTTCCTCCGATTATGCTCTAACGCGATGTCATTGAGCTAATTTCCCCAAAAAAGAAATGTCTCCAACATAAAATAAAAAACAGGGAGAGAGAGAGAGAGAGAGAGAGAGATATTAAGTATTATCCTCTTTGCCCATGTTATGGTCCAATATCCAGCTGAGGTACTGCAGTGCGTGCCACTGTAGCAGCGCAAGTATTAGGCAATATTTGTTATTTAGAAATCTATGTATGAGGTGTTTTGTAGTATCTATTAGTTAGGCAAATTATTATTAGATTGGATTGTTAGAGATAAGTTTTCTTATAAATTATTTCTTAGAGGTTAAGTCAGGTCATTCATATAAAAGGGATAGTATATATCCATTATCAATCAAGCAAAGAAATAAACAAAGTTAATCTCTAACCGGTTGGCTAAAGATCAGAGTCTCCTTGTTCGTTAGGAAGAGTTATGACCGAGCTTGGGGGGTGGGGGGGTGATCCCTCGCCTCCCTAACTAATTAGGTCTCAGAGTCTAGCTATCTCAACAAGGAAGAGCCATGCTAGTGGTTAGATGAAGACGAATGCTATACCCTAGGTTCTCGGACCCATACCCAACCAACGACCACAACAGTCCCCCTTCTCCTTAGATCCCATGACACCGCCACCATCTCCGTCTTCCTTGAGGTGGGTACTCACCATCCCCTTGAAGGTGTCATCCTTCTCTTTAAATAATTTTTCCTAGACTGCCTATTTGACCTTACATTGTTTAATTTTCTTAAGAGATTTTAATATAATGTGTTTTATTTTTCCCTTTCATTCCGCCTAATGATTTTAATTTGACATGTTATAGCCGAAGAAAGTCACGCCTCTGTTGGCTTGGATCCTCAATCTGAAATAAAAGAAAAGAAGTCCAAAACTGCGAAGACTAGACGCAAAGAAGCAGTGGCCTCAGAGGCTAGTAAGGAACCAAGAACAAGAGGGAGACCAAGGAAAATATTGAAGCAAACAGAATAAATGAATAATGTAATAGACAATATGGCACAAGTGCATTTGTAAGCTGTTAAGCGTTGGCATGAAACAAAATAAGGTGTATTAAGCGTTGGCTTGAAACAAAATAAAGTGTTGAATCAGAACTATTTATATTTCACCTTTTTTTGGCGCTGTATTCATCTTTCATCTTGTTTCTTGTTTTGAATGGTGATCAATTCGGGAGGTGATGCCCCATGAGGTGCACAAAACAGAAAACTGGAACAGTTAAATCAATGATTTGCGGGGGGTTATATACATGACTTTTATTTGTTCTCAGGGAGCAAAATTTCCTGTTCTTGAATATTTTTTAGGTAGTTCAATTCCAGCAACTTTTAACTCTCTTCCGCATTGTTGGGATGACGAGTTTTCTCGAGAAGAATGCCCAGCGGATTAGCACCACAATCTAACACAAACTCAGAACATGATGATGACACCAAGGATGTTGCAAGAGACAAAAGGCTATGCTGCTGGAGTGAAGGTGAGTGCAAGCTTGACTACTCCACAGCATTTCTCCTCTTTAACAACCCGGTGAATCGCTGCAGGATGGTTGCCTTCCAGAAACACTAGCTCCAGGGGGCCCATCTTTCGCTGGAAGTATGAAAATTGTTTTTGGTTTAGGCACCAAATCAACATAAATATTTCAAAAAATTGTAGATGCGCATCTTAATCTACCTATGTGTAAAACTTCAAGTTAAATGCAATCTACGTTGAGAGTAAAAAAAAAGAGAGAAAATTCTGGCTAATGATAAATCAAAGGAAAAGGCAATGAAAAGGACAAAAGTTATTATTGACATTAAACTTCTCTTTTCTGTTTCTTCTAACACATTTTAAGCTTGAAGTTGAAATTTTAAAATATACTACAACAATCCACAGACCGTGAACAATTTTTTGGGGGAATTTTCATATTGATTTGGTGCCTAAACCAAAATGGTTTTTTTATGGTTCCAACAAAGATGGTTTCCACTTGATATCTCTCCTGAGGGGATGCTAAAAATATATGTGTAGGATCGATAATGACAATCAGAGGGGGTGAATAATTGTGAAAGATTTTTAATATCAAAACAACCAACCGTTGGTTATAGATGAATCACCGAACACCTTCTAAAGTTCCTTCTGCAGCGCGTGTCTTCGCCTCATGCAAAAACTACGGACGCACGGACAAAAACACCGGCCGTCACAAGCCCATGCACAACTCCTTCCCGACGCACGCTGCCAACAGTGCGTCGTGGCCGCCTTGGACTTGTCGCACACAGAGCCAAAACACACAGCCACAACAACCCACGTTGATTTTCTGGAAATAATGCTAGCACATCATGTACAGCCACTGCTAGCACATCATGTACAGCCACTGCTAGCAATTCATCTCACGCACAAAGGAAAGGAAGTAGAAAACTGCAGCCACTAGCAATAAACAAATCCTTCAAACTCAAACTACTACAAGCAAACCTGCATGTCTGCAACCGCAATACATGCAAAGCACAGCCGCACGTCTCTCACATACAAGCAAAATCTCCAACCAAGATTTTGTCAAGACGCACGAAGCCTCAGGAGCCGCCGCTTCCTTCTGCCAGATGACGCACGAACAAAAGCGCCTCGCCACCTAGATCGGTTTTCCACTACTAGAAACTCCGATGTTCCCTACCGTTTTATTGTTTCCCTAGTGGTGGAAATCTAAGCCACGGGAAAGAACATATCCCTATGGTGAGATCAAAAAAACGTAGGGAAATCATATGTTCCCTACAGTTTAATGCAATTTGTAGGGAAATCCGGAGGGGAGGGCCCACCAAGTCCTTGGTGGCGTCTGCCAGCATAGGATGGGTGTTGAGATGGATACAACACACAAAATTCCCTACCGTAAGATTGAGAAACTGTAGGGGAATAAATTTCGTTTGCTGCCAAAGAAAATTAGCACCCCCGCCGAATTTTTCGTCATTTCCCTCCGCCCTAGCTCGACACAAAATTTCCCAGTGAAATATCCCCTCCACCGAATTCCCCTCTCCTTCGCCTAAACTCGATCGCCGCCCCCAAAATCCCGCCGCCTTCTCCAGTGAAATATTTCCTCCCGCCACCGTCAGTCTGCTCCTTGCTCCCCACCACTCCCCTCCCTGAAATCTCCACCCCCAAATCCCCTCCTCTCTACCCCCAATTCCTCCTCTCTAACCCCCCCATCGTCTCCACGCTGCAGGAGGCAGCTCCAAACTCCAAGCCCTTAACCCCGCGTCCCCCCAAATGGCCTCCTCCTCCTGCTCCCCCATGTGGCCCTCCGCCAGCTGCAGTCACCCTTCTTCCGCCACCTCGCCTTCCCCATCCCGTCCCACCGCGCCACCTCCCATTTCTCATCGCCGCCTCCGCCACGCTGCCCCGCCCTCTTCACCTCGATGACCGCCGCCGCCTCGATCTCTCCCGACTCCACCGCCTCCGACCTCCTCCCCTTCCCCCACGCCAAACGCCAAACGCCGTCATGGGACCGCTCCGGCAAGGCCTCGGTCTAGGCCCCGGGTCCCCATGGTTGGGGTCGTGGAGCCGCCTGAAGGAGGTGCTCATGCCTGCCGTCGTCGAGTCTGCACGCCTCCTCCTCGACAATGAGGCGCGATCATCATGACCCGGGCCAAAGGATGGCTAGGATGGAACCGGTGGCTAGCGGAGGGGAGGTAGATGGGGAGGAGGGTCCTTGATTCGTGTGAGGAAATGTTGCTTAGTTCGTTACTTAGTCTGTAGTGGTTTTGCATTGTGTAGGTAGAGGCGTATGTACATGATGTATTCGGTTCTGGAAGTAGTAGTAGCTTGGTGCTGTGAGTGCGTGTTAGACATGTACCTATGCGGCTTAGACCTGAGAGAATTATTGCGTAGCATGAGTTTATGCCCCTGTCATTTTCTCGTTCTTGTGTATGTCAATGAGCTACAGCAGAACTGTTCATTTAGTTTATTGACCATTAGTACTTAGCCTACACCTGGATGGACTGGACTTAGTAGTATCCTTTCATTTGGTTATGTTTGTAGACTTTGCCCAAGAAAGCAGCAGTCATCAATTAACTTTTCCTGGACACTTGTTTGCTAACCCCAAATTTTGGGTCCTTGATACGATAAATTGGTTTCTTTGTGTTTGCTGTTCCCCCCCTCAGATTCTCCCTTAGAGATACCAATCTTGTTCTTCGGGAGTTCGAGAAATGTGGTGTAATATTGAGACACCACTCTGGTCCAAGAGATGGTAATTGGATCCACATATTATATCAGGTAACGATATCTACACACTACCAGTTTCTGTTTTACGTTTCGGTTCCACTGTATTTTTGTTTTCGAAAACAATCATATTACCTCAGGTTATTATTGCTTGCTAATGGTTTACTTGCTAGTGACCTGTGACACTATAAACTCATTTAAGCTCTTATGTAACTTGAAATCTACCCATTTCATGGCTTTAGGCCATGGGTTTATGACCTTTCACAACCTTATGATTCAGAAGATTATGATTTCCCACTTATTCAATTCACATGCTGTATGGCTTCATAATTCATTCAATTGGAGAAGAGATGCCATTTTGTCCTATTGTCAAATGGCTTGGGCCTAAGGTTGTATGTTCTTTAAATCAATTTTGATTAATAGGATGGTATTTGTGAGCTATGCCACCATGCACATCAGGTTATGTCCTCATATGTGTAAACGATGTAGTACGTGGCTTGATTTTCCTTTGAACAAGAAGCATACAGGTTAGTCTTGGATATGTTTTTAACATCACATGGTCCAGCGTAATCATGGGAAATATTTCCTTTCTTTTTAAAAAAGTCTCCAAAATCTTGCATAATCAATCATCGCACGCCTACTCGGAGATAGGATTTATTTAGATTGCTCTTGTGATGACTTTGTTGAGTAAGTAATCTAAATACACAATCAGTATGAAAACTTTCATAATGCACATGTTTTAATTATGTCATTGCTAAAAACTACAGCAAATTTGAACATGAACAATGGAGGCATTCGAGTGGAGTAGAAGTGTGCACAACTACAACAGAAGATGCGAGATTTATGCAGTGCAAACTATTATATAGCATTTTTTTCTTTGGATAGTAGTCATTGAGCTATCTTTAACTTTGAGCATTATATCTTTTAATTGTAGAATGTGGCTCAGCATACTGGAATGCTTTGTACTGTAATTCCACTACCTCCGCTGCCACCACCGTCGCCTCCTACATTTGGAATTTCTGCCTCTCCAAACCCATCTCCTCAAAATGTATGTGTGATGATCTGTTGTGCCCATGTCCATCTTAACATTGTGTCATAAATCTTCTAGTTTTTATTGTTTTAAGACTAAAACCTTGTCCACGAATCAAAGAACTAGTTCCATTTATTCCCATAGATCTTGTTGGGTGGCATAAACCGCATGGATGCAGATTGGTGTAATGATGGGGCATGATCGCATGATTGTACATGCATGTATATATGCGATTTTATACTTTCATTATTCGCTAGACTAGCAAGAATCCAAAGATACTATATACATGCATGTATAAATCAGATCTCTCTATTGGGCCATGATTTTTCAAGAGCAAACAACTGCACCCAATCACCATACAAGAAACGAATATGCATGCATATCTTTGTTGCTATACTTTCATTGGTTTAACTATTTTCCTGCTTCATTTTGGAAAACTGGCGCAAGTCAAGGAAAAAGATTTTGTGTAATTTACTGTGCACATTAATTATTAACTCCAGTGCAGATTGCAACTAAGATCTATGCCAAGCAAAAATAGTGTAAAAGATGCTGATTTTAGCTAGCTAGTATTGTAATGGATAAAATTAAGCTGTAAAAGTTGATGCAAGATGTACACATCTGTTTCTTAAAATATATATACTAACATTTCTATGTAGTGCTAAAAATGCAACCGAATTATGCTTTCAACGAATGGGTAAACACTTACTAACAAGAAGTACGTAGCAAAAATATAAAGCCCTTGATATAAGATTTAGAAACTCACTAGTACTGAACATATACTTATCTTGCTATATTTTTCACAAACATCAAAATCTCATAGAGATCTATATATATTCTCCAAATTAAGAAACATAAATAATTATTGCTTCATGTCAGTGAATTCTATTTTGGACCATACATGTTGTCTAGAGTTATTTAGCATAACACTCTAATCAGTAGAATTCATATTGTTCACCATGATGTGCTTTCTTTGCTAGTGTTGTTACGATCTCAATATAGCTAGATATATATTAGCTAGCTTTGTTGCCCTTGCTATGCTTTAATACTTCACATGTTATATGTCCCACTTTTCTAACGCCATGAGGTGTAAAAGAGACCAAACCTTTCCATTGCAATGGTGAACATTTTGCTTTCTTCCAAGGTGCTATAGTTTTCATACACGTCATCAAATATTGATATGAACGTAATCAACTTTGTAAGCATAATTAGTGCATATGAATATTGAGGTTCAAATAGAAGCCCAAGCATCCAAAAGTGCATCTCCACCATCCTGTCTCGTGCAAAGCTTAGATGATTCTGGAGTTGAAGTTCTTTCCACCATCTACAAATTCATGATTAAGCTTTAGCACTTGGCACACTATACATGATTTTTCAATTGTGTTAGCAACATGAAAAATACACAACTAGCGAGTTTCACTTATAGAGTAAGTTCCTTTAGCTCCTCGCAAAGATAGTGCTTGCAAAATATCAAGTCCAAACTTTGCAAACTCCAAAATGGCCTCATTTCGTATTCATTTTCTCATAAACTGAAATGTAATGCCTTGCTTCAACTCTTCTAAACCTCCTAAAAGCAAGTGTTTCTAGTGCATATTGCGCTTCCTCCGCCAATGGTGATCGCAAATGTTCCATCACGCATCGGAGATGTTTCTTGGTTGAAGTGATAGCATTGTCAAGTATTTCTTCCCCGTGAATTTTAAGATGTGCAACATTATACATGCTCAACATGCTTCTTGTGTCATTGCTTGTGATGTATCCGTCCTCATCTTTAAACTTCAAAAATACATCTCGCTAATTGTGTTCACAAGTTACTCAAATCAAACAAATTGATGTTTAGTTTATTTAGAACAAAGATAGCATCTAGATGTCTTATCATTGTGAATTTGTGATTGACGCCTTGCTCGGAGAAACATGATACCCATGCATTGGCGTTGGTGTAACCTTGTTATGTAATCAACTCTGAGTTGTTTCCTGTTTGTATTCTATATTCAAATTCTTGTCTTGTACAGGCTCATACCATTGGTTCAGCAACCGGAGATGAGAATCCAGATGAGACATTGAGTAGAATTCCTCAAGGAATGTTTGGAGGCTATGTCAACGCATCTGGTAGTGCTGGTGGGAGCTATTCCCCTGATTTGGATGGTGGTCTTACCCCATTTTGATATCAGCCACATTAGAAGAGTTTATGGAAATATTTCAACCATATGGATGTATGAACTTTGATGCAAGTGGTGAATGTACCTCCTTTTGTTGTTGAATAACCTTTATGTCATTTTCATGTTAGCATGCTACAAACCTTTTAGGAGGAACAACTATGTTTGTCTTGAATTTTGTATGTGACAATATGAGCAATATCTTTATGATCTCAGAGCTTGGTGTTTTGATTGATATTGTTTGTGTGGTGATGTTCGAGTTGTATTATTCATGTAGTAAAATATTAAATGTTGCTAGAAAATGTTTAGACCTAGTGCTTTATATGGTGTTATAAAAACAATCAAATTCGTAGCAAATCATTTTGATAGGATGCTGAAAAAAAATCATATATAGAAGTTCCCTACGGTTAATTGAAACCGAAAACGAGGGGAAACAATGTCTGGATACCATGCCATGTCAAGAACTTTCCCTACGGTTTTAATTGAAACTGAAAACGTAGGGAAACAATATCTACAGGCTAGACACCATGCCATGTCAGCAATTTTCCCTACGGTTTCAACCCACGGAAAAAATATTCCCCACGGTTTTTAAAGAAACCGAGGGCACTTCTCGCTCCCACGTTCTTTTCCCATGGAATTGTTCCTCTTAATCACACTAGGGAAAGGTGTTCCCTACTGTTTTTGGAGTGTTCCTTAGTAAAACCAGCCCTAGGGATCATGGCGTTTTCTAGTAGTGTTCATCCCCTTAAATACCAACAGCTGCCGGCCCTAAAAACCTCCACGTGAATAATCCTGAGACTCCAAACCGTGGCCCACATGGCTACGTTATTCAATCCAATATCAACAAACAAGGGACCCGATACCCTTTCTAACACGAGTTTCTAAATTATCTCCGCTTTCCAATTTTGGACACCCCAAAATTGTTATGTGTCGTAGCCTCCGAACCGCACCTTCGTAGCTCCAACACGTATTATCCATCTATGATCTCCACGCGCCTAACTCGAGCCACGGTCGTCTCCTCCAAAGATCCTCGACCCTATGGACCATAACCGCACTAAGCCATCTCCGGTCACCACCAGAGACCACGATCGCCTCCGAAAGTTATCCTGCGCATGCAAAGATCAAAGCACCATATTTTTCCGGCACAAGTTCCTCCCAACTTGACCAATATTAGTCCACACACACCACACGCCTCAAATAATATTAGCACCCAATATTGTCAATTATTTATCAGCTAAAATATACTAAACCATGCCACATGGTCTAACAATATGCATAGGTGAAACAATAACCAGTCAGAGAAAGACTGACAAAATCATCAGCTGAAAGTAACAAAGTGGTCTTCTGAACATTTGCAGGAGCTCATAGATGAATTGAGTTCTATCAGATTATGTAGAAGGATGGAAATTAAGCCATGTCCACGTATTGTCAAACTTTGCTCAAAATTGGCTTGTTTTGATTTAATATCATTTATTTAAAGTTTAAAACCAATTTTAGAATCGAAATAACGAGTCAAGCCGAGCCCAAGTGTAATCGAGTTTCAATCGAAACCCAACTCATTTCAATATTGAACTGATTAGCGAGTCGAGCTGAGCCCAAGTGAAATCGACTCTTCTGCGTATCGTGCTTACCCTTGCATAGTCGTGGTAATGAAGCCGATACATACCGAGCCTACTTAGAAGGCCGGAATTAAAATATATAGAAATAGCAACAATAAGTTAAAAAGGTAACCAAGCATGACAAAAAAATTAACAGGGATTAAACAACAGTGTAATTTTGGGGATAACGAAGGGTGAATGCCGTGTTGTTTTAGCATTTTTCGACGGACAAGTGGTATTTTGACAAGGTGCATGTTTTGAACTAATACAAAACTATACGGGATTAATTCAGAACTTGCCATAGTGAATTAATGGATTTTAGAATTTGTCATCCCCCTATGCCTATAACATGTGAGTCCTATGGCAATAGATGGATTTCAGGATTTTGGCCCCCCCCTCCCCCCTATATGTCTGACATGTGAGTCCTAGACCCACATGTCATAGACACATAGGGGCAAATCCTGAAATCCATTTATCTCGTAATGACAAATTATGAAATCCCTCAACTATACGAGATCATTTTCCTTCTTTCCTTCTTTTTCCCTTCTTTTCTTCCTCCTCTTTTCTTTCTTTCTTTTTACGGACGGGACCAGTGACCACAACTTCTAGGTTGCGTTCGAGTCTAGTCCGACCCTAATCTATTCTGACATAATTTTTTTTAAATAATATTATTTTAAAAGATAATTACAAAAATAAATAGCCACCCTAAAAAATTATAAAAATGGCTCCCTGTCGTCAGTTCAACTAGCGATAGGTAGCTGTCGACAGGGACCCTGTTGACCACCTCTCGCCGGTCTAGCTTCCTATCGCCAGTTCAACTGACGACAGGAAATGAACAGTCTTCCTATCACCAGTTAAATTGGCGACATGTTCAAATCTCATTTTAATTCCAGAAAAAAAAAACAGAAGAGAGGAGGAGAGGGAGAGAAGAAAGGTAGTGAAGATCTGCTAGTTCGTTGCGGAAAAGAGAGATTGACAGAACATCAGATCCGGTCGACCATCTTGTAGGCATATTTTTTTTGAAACTTTGTACAATATATCAAATTATGTAGAATTAAGTACATCATTTGAGCTGTAGCGAGTAGAATTAAGTAGAATAGCGAGTAAAAGTATGTAGAATTAAGTACATCATTTGAGCTGTAGCAAGTAGAATTAAATAGAATAGCGAGAAGAAATATGTAGAATTAAGTACATAGAATTTAGTAGAATAATGACATAGAATTCAGTAGATTAGATAATTATAGTCAAATTATGTACTACATCATTTGAGCTATGTATGGTGTAGTTTGTCGTGCACATGTTATGAATGTTACAGCACTCGAATGATTTAGGATAAATCTGTAAAAATAGGAAGACGCCTATTACAAATATGTAAAAAATAATTCCAAATTTATTTAGCTTCCTATTTGTGCGTGGTAATTATATTGTTAATATCAAAAATTAATTATAAACTAGGAAAAGAGGAAGAACCTTGTTTATTGTTTATATTTGCACTTAAAAAATATTTAAAAATATCCTCTAAATTGGAAGACCATATTAAAAATCTGTTTAAATTGCTAAGTAGCTTAAATTTGGTTTACATTTTTGTGTGGTAATTATTCTGTTAACGCCGAAAATTATTTTTAAAGTAGAAATTTGGTTTTTGTACATCTTTCGTAGTCTTGATAATGCATGCACTTAATTTTTAGGTATGGCGGATGCAGGCCACTACGAGTTGCTTGACCCAGTGATTGACACGCATCACCGTAGCCGCCTCAGTACCATGCTCCCCTCGGAGGGCGAGGCGCCGATTGAGCTTGGCGCGTTACGGTTGCGCACGCCCATCAAGGCATGGAGACTGCACCTAGACTAGGTTCCGAGATATGTATAGTTTTGACCTTCATGCACTCAATCGTGGTCTTACTACTTTGCGTGCAGTCACGTTTGTTCTTAATCGTTTCGACACAGGTTAAGAGCGGCAAGCCTCCTTCCACTAGCGAGGATGGTGGAGGCGTGTGGGAGGACGACCAGGACCACGGTTCTAGTCGTACGTCTAGGCATTTTCCATACGACCAAGCCCTACTGACGGCGTTGGTTGACCGTTGGAGGCCAGAGACGCACACGTTCCACCTTCCGTGTGGGGAGATGGCGCCGACCCTTCAGGACGTCACCTTCCTTACCAGGTTACCCTGCACTGACTTCCCTATGGCGGCGTACGATACCCTGGCCACGTGGCTTACAGACCTCCTAGCGAGGTTCCACGATGTGCTGCCACCGGGCAGCGGGTACACGGAGTTCAGCAGCCCGCATGGGCCAACGTTGAGGTGGATCTGCCAGTTCTACATAAGTCTTCATAACTATTGTCATCTCGCATCAATTCATATGTGAACCTTATTGACGTGTACATGTCTTCTTGCAGCCCGAGCGTATGGCGGAGAACGCAGGCGATATCATTGTTAGGAGGCACTTCGAGGCCTACCTACTGTAGTTGTTTGGGTGGGTCATGTTCTTGGGGTCCCACGGCGATAGCGTCAACAAACACTACGTCTGGTACGCACGTGAGCTGGCGGACTAGCCGGTGGCCGAGATCTAGCCCTATGCTTGGGGTCCGGCCGTGCTGTGAGTAATGTACCACGCACTGTGCGACGTGTGCCATTGGGCCCAGGATAGCTCTATCCTCTCCAGATGCCCGCTACTTTTGTAGTTGTAGTCCTTTGAGCGCTTCCAGATCAGATGGCCACAGTTGGACTTAGGAGCGTATGCTGTCAACTTGTACGCCGAGGACGACGTCGTGGATCGACCGACCATGGGCATGGTGTGGTGCCGCCAATGGGTTAGTTTCTTAATCATTTATTATTTTTCATAATGTAATCACAATTTCGAGTGATAAGTTTCCGTTGTTACATTCCACGAGTCACCTACATGCCGATCACTTCACAGGGGTCCTACCCAGAGTACGTTACGATGTTCTATCAGCTGACGGATGACTGCGTCATCTGGACACCGTACACTCAGGAGAGGGTGCACACGCGCGCGCCCGAAGGACTATTGAGCCTGTGCATGCGAGACTACATGTACTAGTACATGTGGAGGGCCTTGGTGCATGATGTCTTCGTGGAGGAGTACCAGCTGTAGCGAGTTATGCGCCAGTTTGGTTTGCGACAGGAGGTCCCCGACCTGTGGGGGGGACGAGGGTGCCGGCATACGTCCATACGTAAGTTCACGCTTTATTTCTTTTGTACAATGTGTGTTACATGCCGACCAAATAATTGTCTTGCCATCCACAGGTACACTAGGAAGGGAGTACGTGGCACGAGCTCCTGGTTGGACAAGATGTCCTGTTGGGTTGCGGCTTGGCTCAGGGCCTACGGCGACCTCATCTAGGAGGATGCTCCCTGCAACCCTGGGATGTACGAGGAGTACATGGAGTGGTACGCCAGTCGGACGAGGCTTCGCTGCGTCCAGGTCATGGTCAGCCCACCACGACACGAGGCTGCGATGTCCGACACATACCCCACCAAGCTGGACTCCGCATTCCACCACTCTGTACGTATTGAACGGTCATTAATTCATATTTACTTTGCAAGATATAGGTTTCCAACTTGTTGATTACTTGTGCAGACGGATCTACACTGGGAGGTTCTCGAGTTGGCAGCCTCCGCACAGCAGATGACACTGGGGGACACCAGAGGGGTCCTACAGCGGATCATGGAGAAGGTGAGACGAGGCATCCAGATCACCACTTGTCACACGCCGAGGGACCCGGTGGACCGACCAGTGCGAGGACGAAGGGTCAGCCAAGGTGGTTCAAGGCCACGGGCTCCTACCCCGGATGTGGCGGGCGTGTCGTTGTGGCACCGTGGTGGGAGCATCACTGGATATTTTGGAGGTGAGCATGAGACATTCACTTCCACTACTTTATTTTGAACCGCACTAGTTACTAACAGGAATCTTCTCTTATAGGTCTTGTGCTCCACTAACACGCGGGGTAGGAGTACACAAAGTCGTCGGGGCACACCCTAGTGCCACCAGGTATGACCACCTTGCTTGCTTGCATAACGTCCTTTTTCGTGGTTATCGCCATGATTACATGCGTAACGTAATGCTTCTTTATTTTGAACACCACTAGTTACTAACGACAATCTTCTCTTGCAAGTCCTGAGCTCCACTGACACGTAGGGCAGGAGTACGCGAAGTCGTCGGGGCATGCCTTCGTGCCACCAGGTATGACCACCTTGCTTGCTTGCGTAACGTCTTTTTTTGTGGTTTTCGTCATGATTACATGCGTAACGTCATGCTTCACAACTCAACCGCCGTCTTGGAAGGACGATTACTTGTCGCACGAGGAGGTACTCTCCGGGGACTTCTTCTTGGACCAGCGTGGCACCCAGTTCTCTGTGGGGGTTTCTCAGCTACACGGTGCACCGAGACCGACCCAACCGACGTAGGAACCCCCCCCTCGCGACACCACCTCAGGCTACTCGCGTCGGTCGGGTAGTGAGGTAGCTGTCGGGACCCAAAAATGCAATTCTAGACCCTCTGTGTATAATGCATTAGCCTGGGATCACGCTAATGCACACAGTTTCAACATAGATGAATATCAATCCACACAAGGCGAATAATAGCATAAACGAGTAATTTGATTTAACAAATAAGGATTTTGACCTTATGGTCGAGTTTACACTTATTAAGCCACGCAGGGCTAACAGAGAATTAAATAGCAGTGGAAACAGAAACAGCAGCGGCATCCCATCAATTTACCACAGGCAACCGATTGGGATCAAGACCCTACGATCAAGCATCTTCAACGAACTCCTCCTCGAAAGCTGGCGATGACTCCTCTTTTGTTGATTTGATTTAGCAAGCATGAGTACACAACCATACTCGCAAGTCATACCACAGAAATGCAATTATACATGATGGCTTATTCCAAAGGAATGGCTTCTGTGGTTCTTTTGTAGAAATGCAACATTTGTAGTTTGAATATGAATAATAAATTGAAAGCATAAAGTAAAACAAATAAATAATAATAATTTAACAGTTTGATTTTACAAAGACACATAGCCTAAACAGGTTATTCACATAGCCACATGACATAAATCACATAGCTCCCTTCCCAAGGTTTTTATGAAAATCTACCCCTCGTGTGAAATTCCCGAGCATGTCCATGACCGCAGACGTGGCTATTCGAATAGATTGATTTAACACTCTACAAAGTTTGTACACTTTACCCACAAGATACAACTAGTGTTGCAAACACTAGTCATAACAAAACATTTTAGAAACTTCATCTCAAGCATCGATACTCCCAGTGTGCTTACAAACCGTCATACCAAGCCATACACAGCGATAGGTACGACACACACCGTTGGACAGGGACACGGTGAACCGCCCCGTGATGTAACTACTTGGTAGCACACCTTCACCCAATCAACACAGTCTAACCTACAACCTGAGTAGCAATGTCAAGATTCCATAACTTACTAAGTTAGGCCCGTCCCATACTAGGCATGTGGTCGTACAGTAAAGCTCAGTTCAATGGCACACAAAGTTAAGTCCTTAATTGACTAAGGCAAGACTTCCAATTTACTACAAAACCCTATGCGCACATATTTTTAAGCCCATGCACACAGATCCACCATAACAATACACAGTACCACTTGCCACCGTCTAAATCCTTTCACACCCTGTTGGTTAAGTGTAACATACGCCATCAACGAGTAATAGCACATAGTACACACAGTTTTTATCACATAATTCCATAATCACTTAGTCAAGTTTATATTTGCAACTCACATGAGATGATGACTCGTGGCACGGCTAAGCAGACTAATCATATCTAACCAACCCACGTTGGTGCTACGATAATACCAACTAAGTAAACCAATCTAGGGTGACAAAAGATTAAGACATAACAAATAGACAAGGTGGTTGTAACAATCTGGATTAATAACTAAACCCAAAAGCATTTAAATAAATACTTAAAGTAGAATCAAAGTAATTTTAGAAAACTGGGATTCAACATGATCAAAGGTATAACTTGCCTTGAAATAGGTCTAGGTACTGATCTTTCTCTTCAGGTGTTTCTTCTTCTTCAAATCTTCTCGAAATATCAACGTCTACTCACAAACGAAGCAAACAAACAAAAAAATAAATAATAGAGGCAAAACAAACTCCAAAAATTAAATAAAAATCTCAAATAGATAGATCTTGAATTTAGATAAATTTATAAATTTGAATGGGCTCAAACAGAGTTCGGATGCAAAAGATATGAGCTTTGGAAGTTTGAATCTACAAGAAACCCTAATTCTAGAATTGTCTGAATTATTTTCCAATTGAAAATACCAGAAAAGAAAGAAAAAGGAAATCACTGACGTGTGGGGCCCACACATCAGTGACCTGGTTCATAGTAGACCAAGTCCATTGAACCGATCTGGATCTGGTTTGGTGAAGCTGCCACGCGTACGTGCTGACACGGCGCCACGCACGTGACACGTATGCAAGGAAGCTGGTGTGGCGCTAACGTGGACTCCACATGGCTCGACGACGAAGGCGATGGTGCGTGGAATCCAACGGCAACGGCGAACGGCGGTGCCTCGTCGACGACGGATGATCACAATGGGTAGCTAAGGCTAATGCACACCTAATGATGCACTCACGGGTGGTCGAGGACGACGGTGATGGCCGGCGGCGAGCTTGAAGCGGAGGAAGGCTTCGGGTATTGTCGAATCAAAGCTCCGACGACGCTCCGACGAAACCAAGGGGTCCTGGAGGTAGCTATGGTGACAAGGAACACGATGGTGCAGACCACGAGGGCAGGGCGTCACCGACGACGGCAGAATTGAAGCTTTAGGGTTTCGGTGAATGAAACCTAAATCTCCAATTGCGGCGGCGCTAAAGCTCTCGGGGTGAAATTGGGCTAGGGTTCTTGGTGCCGGTGCTCTTACGATCCAAGGGGTGCCTTTTATAGGGGCCGGGGGGCACGGATTTGGAAATCCCCAAATTGAGTCCGTGAAGAACACGAAAAAAAATTCAAAATAGGAAGGGATAGGGTTGGGTTCGGGCACGATTGAAACCAGATACGGGTGCGGGATAACAAGGGATAAGATTTAGTAAACAAATTCGGGGTGGTTTAGTTTGGAAATTGTTGTTGTCGGATGAAGCTTGAAGTCCTTCAATGGCGACAGCGGCGTTGAACTCGCGAGGACGAAGCCGACTCAGAGACGAAGATGAAAACGGGCCCACCTGGCAGTGAGGCTAGCGAATGCGAATGAAAGGAAACGTTCGGACCACAAGTTCTAACCATCATATTTTAAATGGACGATCCAGATTGAGTGTGACGTTCGGACCGTCCGAATAGCCCAACGAGTCTTGACCGTCCATTCTTGATCGGACGACTCACACCGAGTGTGACGTTCGGACCGTCCGAATAGCACATCAATCTTGACCGTTCAAACAAGATCCAACAGCTAAGACTGAGCGCGCTTACGCCAAGAAAAAGAGGAATCTTGACATGCGGGACTGCATGTCGATTGGAGGGTGGAGAAGCAGGTGAGTTGGGCGCATGGGAGTTGGGCCGAAATAGGAAAGGATTGGGTTTAGGCCCAAAGAGATTAGTTGAGATTTAAATAGGTTTTCTATTTTGTAAAATACCAGAAAATCCAAATAGCAATTAGAAAATAGCAAATGAACTTGAAAAAATTCTAGAAAAATTTAGAAAATACATCCAAGCACATAGAATCCAAATAAAATAGTTTTGACCATTGTTGATGTTGACTTTAATCATATTAAATTGTTTTGATGCACAAGGTTCAATATTAAGCTTTTGAATTAAATTCAAATAAAACCAAATGGTGAATTTTCTCCCTACTAACTATTTAAAAGTTTTAAAGCTCAAAAAATTAGGATGTTATAGCATCCTGATCCTCTGACGTACTCGGACCATCGCTGGGCTAGGCCAAGGGCGACACGCGAGGTGCACCCCAAGAGGGGTCGCCAGTAGATATTTGTTTCTCCAAATATCAGTCATACCATGTAAATATTAATTTCTGTACAACTATTATTATGCTCGTCTCGTGTTTCGATAACTCTTTTTTTCGTGCAAACTGCGACCACGTGATGGATTCTGCATCGGGACACCCCACACCCAACGAACCAGCTTTGCGTAGTGACGTGACCCGACAAGTCAGCTTTGCGCAGCGCAGTGACGTGACCCGACAAGTCAGCTTTGCGCAGCGACGTGACCTGACAAGTTAGCTTTGTGTAGCGACGTGACCCAACGAGTCAGGGCCGTTATCTCGCGGATGCGATTTTCCTTCAATCGAATTACAATTCAGCCGCGTACATAATGCCGAGTCGACATATAATTATTACCCCTTCTACGCCGGGTTCTGCTGCATCTAGACTTCAACACAATCTCGCTCAAATGGAGAAGCACTTGGAGGAGATCTGCGAACTGTAAAGGGAGTATGCAGCCCAGGAGGAACAAAGGGAGCGTGCTAGGAGGCCACCTCCCCGCAATGACGTCACCCCCCGTAGCAGCAAGCCCTACTAGAACATCCCAACCGAGCATTCGCCGCAACACCCGCCCGAGAGGGAGACGCCGCCCCTCTATTGGTGCAGGGACAGATGCAAGTTCTTCAAGTCCAAGCACCAGCTCAGCCTAGGCATGCGTTACTGGCTTGCGCGAACTACTCCTGCGACTATCCCGACCGTCGTTGGGACACTAGCCGTTATCGGCAGTCGGTAAAGACATGTAGCAGTATGTTCCCCTACCATTTCTCTTTCAAAGTCCACACTAACAACCTCTCCCATCTACCCATAGTCCCCGGATCCGCTATGTGGCTACCGCAAGTGGATCGACCTAGAGATCCACCCACACGACTAGTGGACTCTCGACTGCGAGGAGTGGGATGCCAATAGGGACTACGAGAGGAGGGAGGAGGAGCACCGCACCGAAGAGCATAACCAGCGTATCCGGTGGGAGACACAAGCCCATCTCGAGGCGTGCAGGCGCAGGGAGCGCGAGGCTCGTGAGAGAGAGCGCGAGAAAAAGAGGAAAATAGCGGCCGAGGCCAAGGCGGTCGGCGAGGATTACAACGCCGAGCTCGCAAAGAAGGGCAAATGGCCCTGGTCCATACAGTAGTCTGACCCTCTTCGTCCATATGTCCCATGTATTTTTAATTTTCTAAAGGCATGCGTGTACCGTCCTTGATTCGTTACCCTACGTGCCATGTAACCCCTCTTGTCGGATCAACTGTCGTGTTGTTATCGTTGCGTCATTTGTTCAAAATTGTGCACCGCGTATGAATTCTCTAGCGCAACACAATATAACTTATCTTCCTACTTACAAATCATTAATACCTCAATCGTCCTCACAAAATTCTTCATAAATTCACCGCAGTATGGGTTAGTGCAACATTTTAGCCCCTTTAACTTGCCTTTGGTGTGGGGTCAATGGTAACCATGTAAGCATGAATGATGATCACATGGGCGTGCATTTGGACTGGCAACATCTCTCTATTGCTAGTTGAAATGGCGACATGTAGCTATCATCAGTCCAAATGGTGACAGGTAGCAGTCGCTAGTTCAAATGGCGACAGGGAAGCATGACCCTATAAAAAACCCTTCAAACCCTAAAATTCGGCACATGACTCACTTTTATTCAAAAAAAGAGGAGGGAAGAGAGAGGAGTAGAGGGGAGGAGAGAAGCTAGCGAAGCGCTACCCGTCTGGTTGCCCACCTGTCGGGTAATTTTTTTGACCGAATGGATTACATAGTTTTAGATGATGGTTGCGTAGTGCAGTATGTTTTACATAATACTTTTCGGTGGGTAGTCTAGTTTTAGATATGTTGTTAATCGTGGAAATGTTCTTTGTGGTGCAGTGTGTCAAATATGTGTAACGTTGCCAATTTCAAAATTTACTACGGTTAGGGGACTATTATGAAGGGTCCCGAGGGGATTGATTTGCGTTATTTCTAATCGGCGACCGTGCCCCTACCAAGACTAGACCAAAGTACATGGGGCGCTATGATGTGGTGGTTGTTCCACACATTCCAAGTAGATCGTGATGTGTACGATCTGACTTTGAGTTGCCTTGCCCACCGGGCAGCATAACCCATATATTGGGAGTTAGTGAAACTGAAGGGAACAAATTCATGGTAGTCATATGTACGCATGACGAGGGAGGGAGGGTGGAATTTGGTCCTTCTGACCCAGGCATATGCCAAGCAGCAGAACAAGAAGGGGGTGCTGACGTTGAAGAAGAAGTCGGGGACTCCAGCCACAGCGCGGCGTACACAATGGCTGAAGCTCCCGGAGTTGCTGATGATGTCGATGAAGAATATGTGGAAGTAGCTCCTTTGGTCAGGAAAGCTAGTGGTCTTGCTGACGAGGGTGAGGAGGTGGAAGCCGTAGTGCAAAGGATGGATCTCGAAGACCGGGACTGCATGACATTGTCAGAAGATGAAGGTTCTAACGACAAGGATGATGTGGACTAGCAGGCGGTTCCATCCGAATGAAATACATACCAGTTCGACAACCTCATCGTCAACAAAGGCTCCCGTGTGCCGTGGGAGTACGACCAGAGCGAGGTTAGGCAATGAGCTATGTTCAAATGCAAGAAGACCGTATAGGACGCCGTCGAATTCTTCGCCTTATCGATGCGGCGCACATTCAGAGTTGTTAAGTCTACTCTAAGATCATACGACGTGAAGTGCAATATAGAGAGATTCCCTTGACGAGTGCACGCATTTCAGCCTAAGTGGGACACCTACTGGACGTGCTCTATAGTCGTCCCTCACACATGTGTCATCGCTGAGTCAGTGTAGTCTCACAGGAACCTGTCATCAGGCTTCATCGCCAACCTCATGTATGGTGAGATCGTGGACAATCTAGATTTTGAGCTACGGTCCATCATTCGGGCGATTAAGGCAATGTTCTAGTACACAATCAACTATGCCAAGACGTGGAGGGCAAAACAGAAGACATTGGAATCAAGGTTCGGTACGTTTGAGGACTCCTACCACAACCTCCCTGGGCTACTCCGAGTCATACAAGACAGGAATTCTGGCACTCATGTCGACACTCAAGATGCCACACATTGGAAGTGAGCCAATAAGAAGGTACTACAACGAGCATTCTTCGCCTTTGGTCTATGCATCAATGCATTAAAAGATTCTTAGTCCTATCTTATCGTTGATGACACATTCTCGATCGAAAGATACAATGGCGGACATCGATCGCAATAGCGATTTAACGGAACAATCAAGTTCTTCCCGTGGCATTCGCTTTCGTTGAAAGCGAGAACACGGACAGCTGGTTGTGGTTCCTTAAGAATTTGAGGATTTATGTTGTACAAGGCCGTCCAAACATATACCTCATACATGATCGGCATGCGGGTCTGCTGAGTACAATAACTCAACTACAACAAGGAGAGAACGTACCACTTCCGTGGGCGGATCTGCAGAGCAGGCGGTGCATGAGGCACTTGGGTGCAAACTTTTACAAATAGTTCTGCAACAAGGACTTGATGAACTTGTTCAAGCAGCTGTGCAACCAGAACCAGCAGCGGAAGTTCGAAACACTCTAGAAGATTCTGGATGAGCGGACCAAAATGCACAGAAGGGAGGCAGCGAAAAGGGCCACCCCAAGCGTTGACCAGGCCCCCGAAGCATTGCCATAGCTACCTACAAATGCTCCCAGATTGACGAGGAGGACGGGGACGCAGGTGAAATATTTTTCGGACTGGATTGAGTACGAGCCTAAGGAGAAGTGGTCGCTGCTACATGACAGGGGTGGTGCTCGATATGGTGTCATTAACCAATCTAGCCAAGGTGTACAACAGGGTCATGCGCGGCGCAAGGTGCCTCCCTTTGGTTGGTATTGTGGAGGCAATTCTCCGCGGTACAACAAACTACTTTGTTGACAGAAGCAACAACACGTCGCTCACCATGGCAAATGACAGAGTACTCTACTCCGCCATGGTCACCAAGTACATAGAGGAGAAGGGCAAGAAGAGTGAGATGCACCGGGCATTCAAGATGGACACAAGGGAGCTTCGCTTTAAGATAATGTATAGGGATAAAGGACGCCGCAGGACGAACCGCAAAAGGGTCACCCACGAGTGCACGCTACGCAGTGGTAGTTGTATATGCACTTGCAACAAACCCTTTCTTCTGCATAGGCCCTGCTCCCATGTTATGGCTGTATGTTCGATGGTGGCGTAGCATCCTGACTAATACCTTTCTGACTATTTCACTAAGGAGGCGGTGATGCAAACCTAGAGTGCAGAGATATATGGTTACACTGTGGTTGGCCATTTCACTGGCCATCTGATTTGGGAGCAACTAATTTGGGCCGCAGACATTGATAGGCTCAAGAGATAGGTTGGTCGGTGACAGGTACGACACATCAAGAACGATATGGATGAAGCAGAAGCCGAACGTCGTACGAAGAAGTGCTCCATTTGTAGAGAGTCTGGGCACACCTTTAAAAAATACCCCACGAGAAATCCTCAGGATGAAGGAGACATCGGCACTTCGGACGTCACCACGGGGACCTCATTCGGTCGCCCGACTCGAGGCAATCCACACGGGGGACGTTGAGGTCGTGACCATGAGAAAGCACGGGCAATTGTAATATGTTATTGCCAATGTTTTGAATTATCATTTTGATTTGAAAAAATTAAGTGTTATGACGTTTTGTTGAATGTTATGTAATATCAGTGTGATTTGTCGTAGTTTTGATATAAACTAAGTGTTATAATGTTTTGCTGAATGTTATGTAATATCAGTGTGATTTGTCATAGTTTTGGTAGTAATGACAAATTCACGTTTGTTTCCTTACATAATATGCAGTGCATGTACGCGAGCAAGTAATGGCAAGAGGTCATTTCTCCAAAGTTCTCCACCGTGCATTAGAGCTGGCCAAATGGGCCAGACCAAACGGGCCAGCACAAAGCACGGAACTGTAGGCACGGCCCAAGCACGGCACGGCCCGCACTGTTCATGGGTCGTGCCGGCCCGGCACGATACCCCGGGCCGTGCCTAGGCCGCCACCCCAAGACGGGCTGGTCCCAAGACCAGACGCAATAAAGGTTAGCACGCAAGACGGCACGAGCTCCAAGACACGACCAAGACGCCCACACATTGCAGCAGGGACCGTGGAGGCGGAGGCGGATGGTCAAGGGTGGAGGCCCGAGCGAGGCAGCGCGCAGTCTTCTGCCGAGGCCGGAGCGGGAGGAGGCGGTGCACTTTGTCTGCCGAGCGGAGGAGGAGGAGGCAGGCTAGAACGGCGCGGTGCAGTCTTGCACCGGATCGGAGCAGACGGAGGAGGAGGCAACGGCGGTGTCGTCGAGGCGGCGGCGGCGCAGCGCAGTGCACGGTGTTGCACCGGAGCGGACGGAGGAGGAGGCGACGGCGGTGTCGTCGAGGTGACGGCGGGTGCACTGACATACACGGACCAGAGCGGACGGAGGAGCCGAGGAGGAGGTGACGGCGGTGTTGAGGCAGCGGCGTCGCCGAGGCGGCGCCACGGGAGGCGGCGGGTCGCGCCGCCATGGGAGGTGAGGAGGCCGGGTCGTGAGGCGCACGCACCAGCGCACGGGCGCCGACGTTGGGGAAGAGCGATGGCGATGGGGGCGGGGCCGGACGGGGTCATGAGGGATGGGGGGAGTCAGGGAGATAAACGGGCGGCCGAGCGAGCCGGGCCGTGTCATGCCCGTGGGCCGTGCCCGGCACGGCACGGCCCGAAAATTTTGGCCATTGGAGACTTTTTTGACCGTTGGGGACTTAAAAAATAGCAAAAAATTTGAAAAAAATCCAAAATTTTTTCTATAAATAGGCACCATACCCCCCCTCATTCAACACCCCTTCATTCTCCATTCTCTCTTTGAAATTGTGTTGTGCAAATTCAAATCCGTGTTGAGCTCATTTGGCAAAATTCAAAAAAAATGTGCCAAAATTTGGAAATTTCAATTTTCGTCAGCAAGTCAGCGAAAGAGGTAAAATACTATTTTTGTAATACTTTTATTGTTAATTATTGTTATGCTAAGATTAAAGTAGTAATAGTGTTAATTTCGATTTTGCAGTTTTCGTTATGGACAGTCCTTACGACAGCTTTGCTCTTAGTGAGTTCGGACTTTCATCGGACAAAGTTGTGTCTATGGAGGCGGCTGCGGCTGCCTCGAACCAACCGGAGGAGCAAGGTGGAGTTCCGTCATCAGCGTCCACGTCAGCATCAGGCTCAACGACAACCGGAGCAAAGAGGTCGAGGCCGTCTACATCGGGAGTGTGGGAGAATTTCGATAGGACAACCAGGCAAGACGTAGCGAGAAATGAGGTACCATATGCTATTTGTAAAATTTTTCACCATGAATTGTCTGCAAAGTCTACAGGTGGAACAGGGCACTTGCTTAGACATGCTACAAGGTGTAGAACCAAGAAAGGATTGGCGATGAGGCAGACGCAGCTGCAATACAACCCCGATGGTACGGTATCTAGATGGGACTACGATCCTCAGGTAGCCCGCCAATCTCTCTGTCGTTTAATTGCTTCTGAGGATTTACCGCTAGGCTTTGGCGAGTTTGCTTCTTTCCAAAATTACATTAGGAATGCGCATAATCCTAGATTTACTTTCGTTTCTAGACAGACAACAACTAGGGATCTAGTGAAATACTATAATGAACATCGTAATAAAATAAAGGAACTATTTACTACGTGCACATTTTCGGTGGCCCTGACCTCGGACATATGGAGTGGTCGGGCTAAGGAGGATTACCTTAGTGTAGTTGCACATTATATTAATGACGACTGGGTAATGGAGAAAATGATTATAGGTTTGAAATTAATTGATGTAGCACACACGGGGGAGAATATTGCGAACTGTATTATCAAAGTCGTGGAAGACTTTGGTCTTACAGACAAAATATTCGTAATTACTTTAGACAACGCCGCTTCAAACTCTAGAGCCATGGACATTCTTACTCCAATGTTGAGTACATATGCCGATTCCTTCCTGCTACATCAACGATGTGCTTGTCATATTATCAACCTTATAGTCAAATGTGGTTTGAAGAGGTTGAGTCCGTATATTAAAGCTTTTCGCGATGCGATTTTTTTCTTGAATAATTCTAACGTAAGAATAGCACAATATAAGAACTTCTGCAAGGCGATGGGTGTACGTCCAAGAAAGTTTGGTTTGGATATGGAGGTAAGGTGGAACTCTACTTACCTCATGCTTAAGAATCTTTTACCATACAAGAGCACTTTTTCTGTACTTATTCAAACGCACTATCCTAGCAATGACGGTACTATGCTATTAACTGAGCAACATTGGTTCGTTGCTGAGAAGGTACTGTCGTTTTTAGAAATTTTTTACGAGGCAACTGTTACTTTGTCCGCTGTCTACTATCCAACATCTCCTATCATTGTGCATACTATTTTACGGATTGCTACTCAATTGAAAATGTTTGAAAATGACATAGTTTTACGCGATGCTGTTGTTTCTATGAAATCTAAATACCTTAAATATTGGAGACAAATCCCTTACCTATATGCATTTGCATTTCATAGATCCTAGGGCTAAAATTGATGCATTTGATCTTGACTTGATCTTCTTAGTGATGCTACTGGCTAGACTATACCGACTATTTTGCGAAGTTCGTTCTCGGTTATCTGAGGTTTACCAAAGGTATGAAAATAAGTTCCGGAGTCCGCTCAGAACGATCTCCAAGAGCCCCACCTCAAGTAGGATGACAAATATGTGGGGCACGATCTTCGGTGCCTCTTCCTCCAGGTCCAGGTCCAGGTCCAGGGGTTCTTCTTCTTCTTCTACACCAACGCCTGCTCAGCCAAGACTCACAAGTAGCGGAGAACTATCCACCTATTTGGACAGCGATACGGTGGATTTCACCTCAGAAGGCTTCGACATCTTGCAATGGTGGCAAGCCCATAAGTTAACATATCCCGTGCTATCCATACTTGCACGTGATGTGTTAACTGTTCCTGTCTCTACGGTTTCCTCCGAGTCTACTTTCAGTCTTTCTGGAAGGATATTAGAGGAGAGAAGAACAAATCTCACAAGTGAGATGGTAGAGATCCTTCTAACTGTGAAGGATTGGGAACAAGCTGATTCACGAACATAACACACTGTGGAAAATCCAGAATTATCGGAGGTGTTCGAAAATATGTACTTAGACAATGACACCGACACATAGAACAAAGATGTATCATGTATGTAAAATTGTAGAGCTATAGGCTGTACTTTTTTTTTCCTTTACCAAGATTTTCTCATTTTGAGTTTTTACTTGGCAAAGGTTTTAACGAGACAGCCAGTTGGACATCAATAAAGCTCTTTATTACATTTTTAATATGATTGTCTCAATTTTTTTAATTTTCATGTCTACTCTGAATTCTACATATTTTTCTAATTTTTTTGGATATTTTTTTTTTGTTTTTTTGTTCTGATGGGCCAAACGGGCCATATCTGGCCCGATGGGCCAACAGAGCTCGTCTTTACTTGGGCAAGAAGGCACAAAGACGAATGCTCGCTTCGTCGAGGGTATGCAGGCCGCACACCAGATCCATGGATCGACCGCCGCAAGACGCAGCGATTTAACAGTAGGAGACATCGGCTAAATGGGTTGTGCCTAAATGGGCTCGTCTAGCCGGGAGTGCTGTTTCGCGGGTGGCCCATTTGGCCAGGTCTGCCGTGTATGAATTTCCGAGCGCATCGTAATATCACTTACCTTCCTACTTACGAATCATTGATATCTCAATCGCCCTCGCAAGGTTTTTCAGAAATTCACCACACTAAATCAACATACGACAATCACAAAATATTATTACGAGTCTAACAGATTTCGTACAGTTGAAAATTTACAAAAATCACAAACAGACCAACCAATTTAGCATCTTATAGCGACAAGGAGTTGGATCGACGACAGGGGTCAACATGGTCTATGTCACCATTCAACTGGCGACATTTTTGTAATTTTTTGGGCCGATATTTATTTTTGTAATTATCTTTTAAAATAATATTATTTGTAAAACAAATACATCGGTCCAGTCGCATCCGACCGAGCGCCGCTCCTCCTCTCCCTCCCCCTCCGCGCCGGCCGCCGCGGAGCCCGCTCCCACCTGAGCCGACCGTCCACCTGCCCGCTCCCGATCCGCCGCCTCTCCTTGGCCCAGCATGTACCAGTGGCGCAAGTTCGAGTTCTTCGAGGAGAAGGCGGCTGGGCGCGGCGCGGCGGCCGTGCCGGCCGAGATCGCGGGCCGCGTGACCTGCTGCTCGGGCGGCCGCGGCCGCGTCGCGGTCGGCTGCGACGACGGCACCGTGGGGCTCCTCGACCGGGGGTTCCGCCTCTCCTACGGGTTCCAGGCCTACGCCTCCTCCGTCCTCTTCCTCCAGCAGCTCAAGGTACGCACCAGAAAACGCATCTGGAACTGTCGAATTCTTCGATAGGTTTGTTGTTAGTGCCGTCTACGCATAAGAAAGTTCATCTGGAACCGTGGAGTTCTTCGATAGATTTGTTGTTTCTGGCGTCTACAACTGGATCCTGTAGAAGCAGGGGTGAAAACAAATAATTATATGCTTTTTCTTAGTTGAAACCAACTTCGAATTATGGGCAGTGGACGCATTGTTCGTCGTTCCCAGATGGGCTGATAAACCCCGCTCTATCACACAACCCTGAACAATGCCAGAAGGTTATTTCTAAAATTTTGCAATAGACTTGCTTTCCGGGATATATAAAATAGTGACTGATTATTAAGTGGAAAAGAGGGTACCCGATGTTTGCACGCTCCTTTGCTGTATGCGGAATTGTGTGGAAAAAGGAAAAAAAAGAAGAAGAAAAAACTAGCAAAGTGTAGTTCAATTGTAGCTGTGGGGGTTTGATCAAGTGTTAGCAGAGTTTTGCATTCATTGCGAAATAGAATTATTTATGACCAAAAAGATCATTTTTGTAAATGTTTTTTAGTGGGTTGTGGTGGGGGTGGGGAGTACTGATGTTGAATAAAATTTTTAGTTGATGCATAGGATAAGTTGTTTTTTTTAAAATTTTTGTCAAGGTTTCTGATCACGGAATTTGTTTATTTTAGCTTATCCGATGCACTATTCTAAGAAGTAAAGTTCATTCCAATTGGGTTGTCAATAGCATTGATTATTTGCTATTTGCTATCTGCTATCTATGTCCTTATTGACAAAAGGGTTACATATTTTTTTGTCAATAATTTCTTGCCTAAATATATGTACCAGTACTACCTCTTTCTGTGTGCTGTTTATTCATGTTGCTTTTATCTTGATAATACCAGCTAAATATGATATTTACAACTTATTGTTTCTGTATGATCAGCAAAAAAATGTTCTTGTCACGGTTGGAGATGATGATCAGGCATCTTCACAGTCACCGGCGATCTGTCTGAAAGTTTTCGACCTTGATAAAGTACAAGAAGAGGGTTCAAGTACAACAAGTCCTTTCTGTGTTCAAATTTTGCGGATCTTCACTAATCAATTTCCTCAGGCAAAGGTAAGTTCTCCTGTTGGTCCCCTTGCAGGTTATGTCTTATGGTCTTCTTTCAGGAAAAAATTGGATATACAATGCATG
Organism: Phyllostachys edulis; assembly: GCA_036346405.1. Lineage (NCBI taxonomy): Eukaryota > Viridiplantae > Streptophyta > Magnoliopsida > Poales > Poaceae > Phyllostachys > Phyllostachys edulis. Next base: position 27,812,644 of record CM070552.1, read on the forward strand.
TTATAACATCCTATTATAGTCTTATCTGCATATTTTTTTTGTTTTTGCAGATCACGTCATTTGTGGTTCTAGAAGAAGCCCCTCCTATTCTGTTGATCACCATTGGATTGGACAATGGTTCCATTTATTGCATCAAGGGTGACATCGCACGTGAGCGTATCACACGCTTCAAGTTGCAAGTTGAGGCTGTTTCAGATGGCCCGAGTTCACCTATAACTGGTCTTGGTTTCCGAGTTGAGGGGCAAGCACATCAGCTCTTTGCCGTAACTCCTAGTTCTGTAACTTTGTTCAGTTTGCATGATCAACCACCAAGGAGGCAAACACTTGATCAGATTGGTTGTCAGACTAATGTTGTAGCAATGAGTGACCGCATGGTAAGGATGGCATCTTCTGTTTTTGCGCTTTTCATCTGTTATTTCTCTGATCATATAACTATACAGACTAGTTCATAAATCTTCTAGTAATTATGTGTGCTTTAGGGCTTGTTTGGTCAGTTGCCCCAACTTAGTAGTTCGCGACCAGGCAAAGTGTAGCAGAAATAGTGTGGCAAGTTTGGTTAACCCATCTTTCGGGCTCACATTTTGCAAAAAAGGTGCGGTCAAATTGTACCAACTGTATTGTTTGCCACAAACAGTGTGGCATGCCATCTCCATAGTGGGCTGTGGCATACGACAGACTTTGAGGTAATGCGTAGGCATTGACCAAATAGGCCCTTATACATCATAGTTGTTCTGCACAGCTGCTAGACTGCTACTAAAAGACTCAATCCACCAGATCTCCACCCTGACCAAGTCCACAGGGACAATGTGTACTATAAAAGTTAGGAAAATCTAGCTAGTTTTTTAGCTTCAGTCAGTCGGTCAATTTCTTACTGATGCATTTTATTATTACATTCATACCTGTTTTTCTTCATACATTTGCTATTAGGATTTTATCTTGCTGAAATGCAAACTTTATGTGCATTCGTATCTATCTAAGCAGGATCTGATTATCGGTAGACCTGAAGCTGTGTATTTCTATGAAGTTGATGGTAGAGGTCCTTGTTGGGCTTTTGATGGTGAGAAAAAGTTCGTAGGTTGGTTTCGAGGCTTTTTACTTTGCATTATTGAGGATCAGAGAAGCCAGAAGAATACACTTAATGTTTATGATCTTAAGAACAGGTTAATTGCGCATAGCATGCCTGTGGGGGATGTTTCACACTTGGTCACTGAGTGGGGCTGTATTATTCTCATAATGAGTGATAAAAAGATTATTTGTATTGGAGAGAAAGACATGGAAAGTAAGCTTGATATGTTGTTCAAGAAAAATCTTTATACTGTTGCAATCAATCTTGTACAAAGTCAACAGGCTGATCCTGCTTCGACTGCTGAGGTTCTACGGAAGTATGGTGACCATCTGTATGGAAAACAGGAATATGATGAGGCAATGTCCCAATATATCCACACCATTGGTCACCTTGAGCCATCATATGTTATACAGAAGTTCCTTGATGCAAAGCGCATCTACAACCTGACAAATTATCTAGAGAAGTTGCATGACAGAGGGTTAGCATCCAAAGATCACACCACCCTTCTGTTGAACTGCTATACCAAATTGAAGGATGTGGAGAAGCTGAACCATTTCATCAAAGATGAAGATGGGGTAGGTGAAATCAAGTTTGATGTGGAAACTGCCATAAGAGTATGTCGTGCAGCTGGATATCATGAGCACGCTATGTTTGTGGCAAAAAAGGTTGGGAGGCATGAGTTGTATTTGAAGATTTTACTTGAGGATCTTGGTAGGTATGATGAGGCATTGCAGTATATATCCGGCCTTGAGGCAAATCAAGCAGGTCTTACTGTAAAAGAATATGGGAAAATTATTGTGGAGCATAGACCTTCTGAAACAGTTGAAATACTGTCGAGGCTTTGTACTGATAGTGGAGATCCTACGACAAGAAGAGGTTCAAATAGCATGCACTTGCTTATGATACCTTCGCCAATGGACTTTGTAAACATATTTGTGCATAGCCCACAATATCTCATGGAATTTTTGGAAAATTATATCAAAGCAGTCAAGGACTCGCCTGCTCAAACAGAAATTCACAACACCCTTCTGGAGCTATATATATCAAAAGGTTTAAGCTTCCCATCTATCTCGCAAGAAAATGGCTTTGAGGATCACAATATTAAAGAAAGAAAAGGTAAAGAAATTGCAAATGGCTATAAATCAGCAAATCTTGGAAAAGAAGATACTAAAATGGTAAAGGATATTGTTGATAGGCAAAGGAAAGGGCTTGCATTGCTCAAGTCTGCCTGGACATCTGAGATGGAAGATCCTTTGTATTCTGTTGATCTTGCTCTTATTCTTTGTAATGCAAATGCATTCAAAGATGGATTGCTGTTTCTATACGAGAAACTAAAACTCTACAAAGAAGTTATCAGTTGCTACAAGCAAGCTCACGATCATGAAGGTTTAATTGCATGCTGTAAGAAGCTAGGGGACTCATCTCAAGGGGGGGATCCATCTCTATGGGGTGATCTGTTGAAATATTTTGGGGAGCTCGGGGAAGATTGCTCTAAAGAAGTTAAAGAGGTCTTGACCTACATTGAGAAGGAGGATGTTTTGCCTCCCATTGTTGTGCTACAGACACTATCGAAAAACCCATGTTTGACGCTCTCTGTTGTCAAGGACTACATTGCTTGCAAACTTGAGCAAGAATCAAATTTAATTGAAGATGATAGAAAATCTATTGACAAGTACCAGGTTAGTAATTCATTTGTAATATGGTGCAACATTTTCTCTCTGTTGATGTTTACAGCATCTTTTACAATTTTTAGGCACAGGCATTAGTATAGCTTGGTTGGGTGTAAATGTAAGATAAAAGAAAGGCATTCCTCTATATGATGTTAGATCTAATGCAAAAAAGGTTCAAGTTAAAGAGATAATAGGGAGATTGTTGCTCGGCTGTCTGCCCTAACAATATTTTTTAAGCTGTTAGTCAGATGAATGGATGATAGTAGTTCTCGACTTCTCGTAAATTGTTTTCTTGTAGTCTTGTGCTCTGTGCTCTGTATTATAGTTGGAGGTAGCAGAGCACGCAGCAGCTACTCTCACCAGGTGCCTTTCTTGTGATGAACCTATATACGGATGGATGTACCTAAAATTCAGATTTCAATAGTAATAAAGTTTTCCTTTGCTAAGAAAAGGATGTCTAGCACATCAAATTTGTCCTAGTTCACTGATTGTCAACAATTGGCTTTTGCATACCATGCCGCATGGGAATATAATGTAGATTATTTATAATTCTATACAGTCCTTTAATCATAATACGATTAACAACTGTTGAACCCAGTACTTTAGGACATAATATGATTTTGAGCTCACATAATTCTCATGTGAAACACAGAGGTTAATAGTGATAATCATGTTTGCCTTTTCATTTTGGGAGTGTGACATCCAAGGAACTTTGCTTCCATGCTAGCAATGAAATGCCCAAGCTGATAGTTATCAAAAGTTTCAGTCTTCCAGACTTGAAACATCTTGAACAGAATTACATGCTTTTGATAAACTAAATTTGAACATGTCTATAAAATTGGTAGTCCTATCAATTATCAGATTTGACGATAACAGTAATTTCTTCACACAAGTATGTAACTTCTAAGTCTTGTGTAAATGGAAGGGTTATTACATAATGTTTCTCTGATGTAGCAAGATTTGAGAGCATATATTTGAAACTTTAGCAAGAATTAGTGATAAATTTACATTCTACAGTGATTAAAATAAAGAACATTTAATGACACAAGATTTTTGTTTATACAGGAAGAGACAGAATTGATGAAAAGGGAGATAGAAGACCTCAAGACAAACGCAAAGGTTTTTCAGCTTAGCAAGTGTACAGCGTGCACCTTCACCCTTGATCTTCCCGCCGTCCATTTCATGTGCATGCACTCATTCCATCTTCGCTGCCTTGGGGACAATGAGAAAGAATGCCCGGAATGTGCACCTGAATATAGATCTGTTATGGAGGCAAAGCCGAAGCTGGAACAAAATGCTAGGGATCATGATCTCTTTTTCAGGCAGTTGAGGGGTTCCAAGGATGGCTTTTCTGTGATTGCAGACTATTTTAGCAAGGGCATAGTGAGCAAAACAACCATTCCACCTGAAAATGGCTGATAGGAAGAGTCACTGCTCTTATCGTTGTACAGGATTTATGATGTTTATTTATCTTCGAGCGTGCTTCGTCATTTTGCTTCCAGATTCATCAATCATATCATGTGCGGGCCGTAATACTGAGCTTCCCTCGTGCTCTGAATTTTAGTCGTACATGGCATTGTAAATACTTATTTCAGCGGCCCTTTTCTGCTGGGTGCTGGCAAATGTTGCTTAGACTGTTCAGCTTGCAGTATTTGAGTTCGATATATGCCCTTTTGTTTGACAGCAAAAGTTTCTTAAGAATAATAATTTTGCATGCAGCAATATTGCTTCTATTTTCTTTTACAGCATTTTGTTGTCTTGTTAAGATCACGACCTTCTCGTGTATTTGTCCCATAGACCATAGTTACTCATGCGTACCTAATCATTAACGTTAACTCTACTGCTTAGCAATATGCAATTTGCGAGCTTATACATTTCATGATCTGTGGAACCTGTAGATTGGGTTGCAACTCTGCTGGGATTGTTTGTCTTTCCAGGTTAGCCGTGGTGTTTACCTATTTCTTGTGTTTACTCTGCATTTGACCTTATTATTGCCATGTGAATTCTAGACATTCCTCGGTTACCATCATTTGCGATTGGTGTCTGAAAACAACTGTAGAATACAGCATGTATTTGGACGTACGCCTGTGCAAAAAATCAAATCTTTGTGCGTTTTCGTCCGAACTCACAACAGCAGAGTTCGTTCCTTGCAAGCTTCAACTACTGCCGGCCCCATAGAACATGGAGATGTTCCATGGTAATGAAAATATGCAAAGGTATATAGATTACAGAACGCGGCAGTGAAGAATGGCAGAGATCTCCGATCATGTGTGCCTATGAGCTAGTAGTACCATGGACAATTATTTGCATGCACATGCAGTCACCATCCACCAACATACACGTCTACATCTACACGTCCGGAGCCTACAGGCTACAGCAGAGATTGTATCTTGGACAATAATGCCGATTAGCCAGGCACACAATTATTCCATGAGCCTTTTCGTAACATTGCATACGCTCCCATGATACGCAAACAGATTTATCTCAGCTCAGCTGTTAAGCTTGCTTGCTTGCTATTCTTTCCGACTCTCGGCAGCAGGTGCATTGCACGTGTGCTCTAATCTTGGAGCGCTTCCCGGGCCCTCGGCTTTGAAACGTTGAGCTGATCAGGAAACAGGCCGCACGCCCCCCCTCGTGCTTGGTGGTACGCATTGGAGCCTACCGACCTCCAACCTATCGCCAACCCCACCTGTGAGCCCTCACCTCATGTCCTCATCTCCCCACTCATGGCGTGCGTACATGCACGGCATGTATAGAGCGTGGTTGCAGCTAGCGCGGGATCGACAAGCCCCAATGATATGCAGCACCACGCAGATAGCTCACTCGCGATGCTCTCGAGCTGAGACAAACGGCGCACGCATACACAGCACACACAGGCACGCACGCGCTGACACACACGCCTGCCCATCATCCTTGTCTCCTTCCCCGCTCGTGCGCTATCCCTGCACCACCAACAGCTCCAACAAAGCCTGCAGCTCTCCTCTTCTCTCATCGTCATCACCGGCTAAGCTGATCGAAGTACCCAGGGTCCTCAGGCCTCCCTGCTCTTAATGGGTACTACACCTCTCACCTCCTCTTCCATGTCGGTCCTTGGCTTCTTCTTCTCTTTTTCCTGCTTTTTCTTTGCAGTTGTACGCGCATTTCTTGGTTCTTGAGTCCTCGGAACTGTAGGTTCCTTGGTTTTTGCGAAAGCTTTTCTTTTCAGATTGCCTTTTTTTTTGGGGGGGGGGGGGGGGGGTTAGCTAAGCAAATTTGTTTGCAGCATTCCCGCTGCGTTTTTGTTAATCTTTCTTTATTCGGTGATTTTGGAGCCGATTCCTCTGTTTCTTTACTTACTCTGTTAAAAAAAGAGAGGAGATAGGAATCAAAATCCCCAAATTCCAATAGTGGTAGTCTCCTTAAGGCTTTGTTTGGTTATGTTAAAATCTCTGCTCATTTCTATGAATGAGTCAGATTTTAGTTCAAATTTTCGACTCAATAGACTTCCCAACCAGACAAGCTCTAAAGTTGTGATGTTCACATCCCCTTTTGTCAGGTCCTGCTTCTTATTCCTTCCTTTAAAGCTGCGTCCATCCTTTTCATCTTTTTCGCTTTTGCTCTTTTCCCTTTGATCAGTTGGATGTGACAGTCTTCACATAAGCACCAGTTCAATTCTTGCTTGACCACATCACTGACCAGTGCCATTGTTGTGACATTGCTCTCTTTGCCTTTGTTGCTTGGTGAGAAGCAGAAGAAGCAAGCGCAAATCTCCCAAGACTGCAATGCCGAGGCGCAATGTGGAGGTAGGCATCGTCGACGAGGCTGCCACTGCAGCAGTGAGGCTGGCCAAGATCCGCAAGCGGTGCGCGCTGTCGTCGTCCGGCGCGTCTAACGCGGCGAGGAAGCTGCGGTCCAGGAGGCCGGCGGTGCTGCTGCAGCGGCGGAGGGGAGGAGGAGGCGGCGGCGGCGGCGGAGGTGCGTCGCCGTCGCGGCGCTCGGGCGGGGCGGCCATGTCGGAGTCGTCCCGGAGCCGGCATTGCCGTGGCGGCCACCTTGCCGATGGGATGCGGTCGTCGGCGTCCGCGAGGAGGCTCGTCAACGCGTTCTGGCAGATGGACAAGGACAAGCTGTTCGGGGAGGAGGTGGTAAAGGATGCGGTGGCGCGCCGGAGGTTGATTCCTCGGAGCCGCGCCTCGAACGAGGTGAGTTATTGTTGTGGTGTTGTTGAGTTTGCACAATTGATGGTTTGGATTTGTGATTTTGTCATTTTTGGGTGATCAATCTGGTGAATGGTGATGTAGGTGTCCATGAGGTCAAGAAGTGGGAGCAAGATTTTGGAGGCTGATGGGAAGGGAAGCTGGCACAATGGCCATGGACAGTGGTTTTCAGCAGATATGATGAGCACCGGCAGCGCAATGGAGGTAAAATCAGAACTTCTTTTGCACTAGATTTTCCATAGTTGTAGTTTTACAATCAGGACAAATGTTTGTGTTGTGTATGTTTTATTGATTTGCATTTGCTGCCATGTCTCCGTATGATGAATCTGTAAGGGCTCTGATTGTAGTGCTATTGCGAAACCGCGATAAGCATCTGTTCTTCTGATAGTTCGATTGAGTTGAACCTTGCATGCAGAAAATGGTTGCCAGCAAATTGATGAAAATTTGTATTCATTGCTCTGGACCATGATGTGCTTTGGTTGCTTTAGGTTGAACAACTAACAAAGGACAACTTAGCTGAGTTCCAAAGCTATCGAATTTTTTGATTCAGTCAGTAATGAAGTGATTAGCTGCCCATTTTTACTTCTTTAACAAAAAAGGATGAACCATAGAGTGTCTGAATGGGCTCTGAATTGCCGAACTACTGATTATTTTAAATAAAACCTAGTTAGTTGCTACTTGAAGGAATCTCTCACTTCAGAAAGGCGAAAACTTTAGGCACCCTGTTTCAGCGTAGTACACCTTTAAGTGCAAGTTGGTTTCCATAAATACGCAAACATATGAGGAAAATATGACATCATTGACCACCTGACAAATGTTCTCCCAACAGTGACTGCATATGTGCTGTGGTGTTGAGTTCTAAAGTTACTGATGATCTTAAATAAAACCTAGCTAGTTGCATGTAAAAGGATTGCCTCACTTCAGAAAGGCGTAAACTTTTGACGCCCCATTCAATTTGTACACCTTAAAGTGTGAGTTGGTTTTATAAAACATGAAAGCAGAAGCAAATGTGAGACGCATCTCCAAGGAAGCATTTTGATACGCACATGCATCTTGTCCACTTCTCCAACAGGCTATGAGCTAGGCTTCTACCAGCTTGATTTGTTTATTCAGGAACTGAAATGGCTCAATAATACTTTCCTCATGTCTAGGCTGTTAGGGAGCATTAGTTATTGAGCAGTTTATGCCTTTTAGGTATATGCGGCATAAACATATTGATTAAAAGTAGACCAATCTTGAAGCTTTAAGAAGGCAAATTGGATGGTTGTCAGGTTTGTTGAAACTAATTTTCAGTCAGAAGAACAATTGGAGTTGAGGGCTAGCACAGCCTCAGAGCTCTTTGATTATGTGGCCTGCATATGTCTCAGTTTTAGTATCGATCATGCTGCTTTTACCTTTCGAAAAGGGCATCAGAATCAGTATGCTATTTTTTTAACTTAGCTAGTGCTCTTTCTCAACTACAACTTAAAAAGACATAATACAGGTCTGTTAATGTTACTTATTGCCCAATCTCACTCTGCCTGTCTGCCATGAGAGCGTTTTTTAGGCTTGAAACAGCTAACAAAAGCTTGAGAGGATCAGTGTACCTGTTTATTGGGCCTATGTAACAACGAAATTTCAGGCATGAAATGGCTTCCAATATTTTGTACAAGATGCAAGATTGAGTAATTGCAGGCCTAAGTGCCTAACAGCTGGTTAAACATTGGGAAATGGCAGTCACTAGCAAGTTGGTTAGGGAAAACGTACTGCTGAAATTGTTCATTTCATATGAGAACCTTATTTTCTTTTAAGAACTCACAAAATGACAGCAGTTGAAGTTACTAAACTTGGTCAATCTATTTCAGGTAGACAGATGCTCGCAAGACGATGTTTCAAGATGTCCTGAAGAGAAATCAATCCACCTGCAGGATCTGTATAACAGCTTGATTGCATCGAAAGAACTTGTCAAAGTACTTGCCCACGTCTGGGGACCTGGAGAACTGAATCCATCAACTGTTTCACTCATTTCCGCACTACGTTCTGAGCTTGATCTTGCTCGCGCTCATGTGCGGAGGCTTATCAAAGAACATAAATCAGAGGATGATGAAACTGAGGGCTTAAAGAAGCAACTTGTGGAGGAAATGGAATCTTGGAAGAGCAAACAAAAGGAGAAGGTTGCAAATGCTCTCCAATTTATACTTTCAGAGATAGGCAATGAGAAGAAATCCAGGAAAAGAGCAGAGAGGATAAACAAGAAGCTCGGCATGGCATTAGCTAACACCGAGGCATCGTTACACACAGCGACGAAAGAACTCGAAAGAGTGAGGAAGTCCAAAGGAAGAGTGGAGAAGATCTGCAGCGAGCTCATCAGAGGCATTGGCGAGGACAAGGCCGAGGTGGAGGCACTGAAGAGGGAAACCGAGAAGGCACAAGAGGAGATTCAAAAAGAGAGGGAGATGCTTCAGCTTGCGGACGAGTGGCGCGAACAAAGGGTTCAGATGAAGCTGTTGGAAGCTCGGCTTCAGTTTGAGGAGAAAAATGCAGCCATCAATAAACTGCGCGACGAACTCCAAGCTTATATGGATACTAAGAAGGAGCAGGAACCGGCAAATGATCAATTGCAACTGCCCCAAGCATCTGAAAATTGTGGCGCTACAGCTGGTTCCGTTGCTGACAAGAACAATGGAGAATGCAGTGATGAGAGCGAAAATGATGGCTCAGAAGGCAGTGACATGCACTCGATCGAATTGAACGTCGACGGCCACAGCAAGAGCTACACCTGGAGTTACACACCTTCGTCAAAGGGCAAGCAGAGAACTTCATCAAAGCATGATGGATCATTTTCAGATAGAGGAATGGATGGCGCCAATTCGTGCGGCTTCGACCGAAAGTTTCAGGAAATGAATGAAGAATTGGAGGGAGACTGGGCAGAAGGATGCAGCGATGGAATGCTAAATTTTGATCATGATGAGGAGAGATACCAAGCAATCAAGAATCTCAGAGAGCAGATGTTAGCTGGGTCCGGGTTCATCTTGTCACAAGGTAGAGAATGCTGAAAGGGGGGTACTGTGGCTTGTAAGGTGAATTAAACTGAGAATATCTGATAAAATCGGCTGAAAATAACGTGTCGTATCAATCAGACAGGGCATATACAGTCAAGGTTCTTCTTTGGGGATGCGTTTTCTTTGGTATAAATGTTTTGAGCTCTTGAAAGTTGGGGTTACAACTCAAGTGTATTCAGTTCCATGCTTTTGCTATCCTGCATATATTAAGGAACTGAATGTTGATGTTGCCGTCAATTTTTCTTTGGAAAGCTTGTCGTAGCTGTAGGTTTCCTTGTTCATCGGTGACTTGATCGGAGTTCGTTGGGCGTTTGCTGCATAAGTAGACAAATTTGCAGTGGTTTTGACTTACGAAAACAGGACCTTAATTGGGTGTAAGAATACCGTGAGTTATGTAAAAGAAATAAAGAATCTTAGTAGAGTGCAATGCACACCAATCATTCCAAAACTAAACAGTTAGAATTGGGCCCATACTCTAAAGGCTCTTATTCCTAAAATCAAAAGCATGGCATGATTTAGCCCTATATTGCTTGGGCAAATGAGAGAAGAGCAATATAAAAGATGAAGGCTTTGCCACCATATAAAACATGCGTCACATGGCATGGGGTGATATGAGAAGGACTTTGGCTAAGCACATGCGCACATGTGTTTGTGGAATTTTGCGTGAAAATCGCCTAACCTGTTCCTGGCACATTAAATACCAAAAAAAAATTCCTGAGTCATACCATCATCTCTCTCTTAATTTTTTTTTGAATGCGAATTCAAACGTCTGGATTAATTTGGTTTAATTGAGTTAATAACGTTAGTTATTGGAGAGTAATTCGAACATCCATAAAAAACCTTGGAGACATCTAGGCTAGGAGAACTGAATTCCTCGATTCCTTTATGGCATCTTCCTCCTCCTTTGGTGAGATGTGCTGGAGTGTTGAGTCGCCGAACTTTGCCGGTCTTTCTTCTCATTGTGCACCGGGAAGGAGAGTGGGATCTCTGAACCATTGCCGTAGAGAACACCTGCATAGGACGGAAATAAAGTTTCTGGACAGCTCACTACTACAAAAAAACTAATACTGGACGCATCATCACAGATGGTTGACCAAAACTGTCAGTATTAAATACAATCACAGACGGTTTTTGTTTAACGACCGTCTGTGTTACTGGCTGCGCTAAGAACCGTCTGTGAAGAGGTAATATAATAGACGGTTCATGTTGAAAACCATATGTAAAGTATTACAGACAAGAACCGTCTATGATATTTAGTTAGGGATTTCATGTCATGGTAAAATCATAGAGTAAGGCATTTCATGTCATGGTAAAATCAGAGAGTTAAGCATTTCATATCATGGCAAAATAACAGAGTAAGACATTTTATGTCATGGTAAAATTAGGGAGTAAAGCATTTCATGTCATGGTAAAATCAGGGAGTTAGACATTTCATGTCATAGTAAAATCACAGAGTTAGGCATATCTGTGTGCGTCCAAGTTTTGGTAAAACAATAAAGTCACGGATGGTTTTTAATATGAACTGTTTGTGATATTTGCTTATCACAAACGGTTTTTGTTTGAAACCATCTGTGATTTGCGGAAATTTTTGAATGCTTGCGCGGGAGCCGAGATGTTTTGGCGCTGTCCTTATATATTATACCCACCCCGCCTTGTCTTCCATCAATCTCTTCCTCTCCCCTTCCCATGCCAAGCTCCGGTGACCATCCTTGATTCCCTAGCGCGGTTCGGCGAGGAGACGCAGCCGACGAGGAGGAGAAGGAGGAGGGACGTGCAGGAGCTCCATGTCTGTCGTAGGAGGTCGTCGGATCTGGCCGCCCCCATCTTGGCCTCAAGTGAGCACGAAGTTTTGCCCCCAAACCCCATCCAGGTTTCCTTCTCACTCTAATTTCGTCTCCTCCATCATGTCAAATTTCGTTCTCAGTGAGGACCCCCATCTATGGTCGACAAGGGAGGACGATTCGGTTCGAGATGGACGCCTCTACTCGACCTCGTCAGAGAGTGAGCCATTGATTGATTGAGAGAGAGAGAGAGAGTATCTTTTAATTACCTTCTTACAAACTATCGAAACAACACATGAAAACTATTGTCCAGCAATTGATTGGTTTGGCTCAAAATTCAAATTTTTTTTGCAATAGAAAAAACTATCACAGATGGTTTTTTTTAGTAAAATCGCCTGTGATAGTCTATTTTCACAAACGGTTCTGAACAAGAACCGTCTGTGATAATTTACTATCATAGACGGTTATTATTCAGAACCGTCTGTAATAGCTTTTTTCACAGACGGTTAAAAAACCATCTGTGATGACCTCATATCATTACTGACCCATAAACTTAGACAGCTCATAAAACTGTTTGCGATGACAGCTTTGAACCGTCTATGAAGACATTTTCTGTAGTAGTGGCTCATCGCTCGCTTCGCTGCTTCATCTACATTCTACACTGTAATGAGCCTGCGTTGCTTCCTTTTCTTCATCAAGTCTAACAATAAGTTGTTCGTGTGACCGATCGACTTTATTATATTGTGGTTCTACACTGCATCGAGCCCACGTTGCTTCATTTTCTTCATCAAACCCAACAATAAGTCGTTCGTTTGACCGATCAGCTCTATTATATTGTGTTCTTGAGTATATTTCGAAGTATAATGTGTTGCCTACTATTAGTATTGATTTATGCATCTCTAGTTATTTGTGATATTTAGGTGCTCCTCCCTTCCTCATTCTAAAAAACCCTAGCCGCCACCAAACAAGCCCCCCTCTCCTCCTCCCTTCCTCCTCGCCACTGCCGTCGGCGGCTGTCAGCCGGCTAGCGGCGGCGTGTAAGATCGAGGAGGCCGACTAGAGGGGGGTGAATAGGCGTTTTAAAAACTTCTTTGGCTAAAACCGATTTCTAATGCGGAAGCTAATACAAATACGGTTTTGCACAATTAAAGCCTAAATCAACTACGTTCACCTAAGTGCACCAACAATACAAATCTAATGACAAATATAACAATTAAGCAAGGACTTGTAAGCAATTCAATTCAAGAAATGTAAATAGCACAAAGCTAGGCAAGCATTCATCCACAATGAATAAGCAATTTAATACAAGGAATATAAATTGCACAATGTAAATCACAAGAATGCAAACCACAATTGACACGACGATGTTTTACCGTGGTGTTCGGAGACTTGTCGATCTCCCCTAATCCACGTTGAGGCAAGCCCAAACTAATTGGGCCGGCTCTACGAATTGAGCACCCGCCTCCGAGGTAAGTCCAACCACTTGGTCCGGTTCCAAACCGAACCAACACCTCGCTCCACTAGGGTTGCTCTTTCCTCCACTCTGGAGATGGCGAGCACCACATCACTCACAAACTGCTTGGGTCTTCTCACAAGCTTCTCTGAGAAGATCACTGACACACGACGCCTCCACGCCGTCTAGGTGTCGGCAAACACCAAGAGTAACAAGTCTAGAACTCTCACTTGAACTAATCAAGTGTCTAAGCTCAAGTGGATACTCAATCCACTACCTAAGGCAACACATGCACTTAGGGTTTGCCTCTCAAGCTCACTAGGTGCAACACATGCACAAATGAGAGTAGAGGGCTTGCTCTTAGCTCAATGGAATGTCTAGGGGCACAGCTTCTGCACACACACACGGCCAAGGTGGGTATTTATAGCCCACACACAAAAACTAGCCGTTGTGGAAAAGTCTCCTGAAAAAATCAGCATATGCGGTTCAACCGCCAACTAGGGTGCGGCACAACCGCACTTCCTTTAACGGTTATATAACTAGCCGTTGGGCATTGGTTCGGTACAACCGCCAACTAACATTCGGTACAACCGCATCGCCCGGTTGAACCGTCCAAAAGCCTACGGTCATACCGCTCCAGAAAGGAGCAACAAATGCGGCTAAGTCCCAAAAACATTGGTTCTGGAAAATTAGTACCGCCACATAGAAATCGGATCAACCGATGTGCGGTCATACCGTACCAAAATCCGGTTGTACCGCAGAGCGGTCGAACCGCCCATAACACGTCGGTACAACCGATTTTCCTGAGAAAAACAGTAGTTTGCATCCAAAACAAATTCAATTGCAAAACACATTTGACAATTGACAAGTGATGCAAACAAGGGTTCAAAGGCAAGATTCTCAACAAGTTGCAAAACATATTTGCCAACTTTTATAATCACACCACAAATTGCACTCCGCTTCAACTCAATTTGCAAAACACATTTGCCACCAAATTGACGCGCGATGCAAACAAGGATTCACGTGAGATTCTCAACAAGTTGCAAAACACATTTGCCAACTTATAGAATCACACTATAAGGAATAAGGTACACGGACTTACACCATTTGCAAAACACATTCGCAAACCAAAGTCACATGCTACAAGGGTTATCCATGAGCCACAACTATTTGCAAAACACATTCGCAAATATTGGCAACACGTTAAGGTGAGCTAAAGCAAACACAATGAGCTATCAACACATGACTAACTCAAGCTACTAGTTAAGACCCTTCTTAATAGTACGGCAACCTATACTAGCAATCCGGTCACCCAACCAAACACCGAGACTGGTAAAAGACTAGGAACACATCCTTAGCCCTAGCTAGTCATACCTTTACCTTGTGCAACTACTTGAAGCTTGGTGATGCACATCTTCACTTCAAGTCCGGGTTCTTGACTTGAATGCTCATCAACACATGATGAGTTCTTCACTTGACCTTCATCAACACATGATGAAGCTTCACTTTGGGATCTTGATTTGATGCTCATCAACACATGATAACATCCTTTATCCCGAGTCTTGATATGCATCAACACATGATGCACTCTCCACTAGGCCTCCATCAACATATGATGGACCTTCTCTTTGACTTGATGATCAACTCATGATCATCTCCTCTTCTTGAACTTGACATGCATCAACACATAATGCATCCTTTACTTCAAGCTCTTGATCATCAATATCATCAACACATGATTATTTCCTCTTCTTCAAGAATCTTGACTTGATGATCAACTCATGATCATCTCCTTTTCTTGAACATCATCGACACACGATGATTTCCTTCACTTGACTTCCATCAACACATGATAGAACTCCTCTTGACTTGATGACAATCAACACATGATGTTATCCCAAGTCTTCATTATCATGGAACCTAACCTGCTTATCCAACTGATGGAAAATGTTAGTTCCACAATATGATTATCATTAATTACCACATCATACCATTAACTCATAATGGTGGGACAAGATATCACAATCTTTCCCTCTTAGGTAATTGATGATAATCACTTCAATAACAAATAATTGAATATAAATTGGTATGAGTATATAAGCACTACACAAGTTGTATATACTCATATGAATATATATAACTACACAAGTTATATATACTCAAAGGATATATGAGCACACAAGTCTCATATATTCACATGAATATATTAACTACACAAGTTATATATATTAAAGGATATGTGAGTACACATGAACTACACAAGTTATGCTATAGTCACATATAAGTATATATAGACTACACAAGTCTTATATACTCACATGAATATATTAACTACGCAAGTTAAATATATTCAAGGACTAGTCATGTGCCCGTGCGTTGCAACGGAAAATTACGCCCTTCTGTTATTTATGCTTAAAACACTCAGAAGAACTGATGCGCTTCCAGGATGAAGCAACAGAGACACGAGGAAGAAAGCATTGATGTATATCCTAGGTGAAAGCACAAGCGCGGAGAGTACACAAGGTTGGTTGTTCATTCTTGCGATCGACGGATCCGCCCGATGCTGGCGTCAAAATGTAGTGAGGTCTGCAGAGTGCGATCGCTAATGAGCTCCCTTGGTGGTGCCATGGGCACTACCGATTGAACCCGATTAGCTTCTCCGGTTCCCATCGCACGGCAATCTCGTCTGTTGACTCGAGGTCCCACTTCATGACCCCAGCTTGATCGTCTCGAATACATACCGCCCTACCTTCCATATGCTCCACCGTAAGGGCTTCTCTGCTTTCAGATGCGGGATGCATGGGCTATTCTCGCCTCTTTCTCATCCAACAAGCCCCTAAGACCAACTTCCAAAATCTCGATATCCGCCGACCGAGGTTTGTCCCATGATATTGGCTTCCTACCCAATTCAAGATCTCCAACAGTTTGCCCATGTTCGCTCATGAAACCCCTATTTGGTGCACCGCTGTGTAAACCTTGCTCTCTGGGACCCTAGCTCGAAATTGTTCTTCGATGGAGGGATTGCGGTGCGTAAGATCTCCGTAAAATTGCTCACGATACCTCTGTTATATGGGTTAGCCCGGCGATCATAGCGATACGAAGTTCTCGAGGTAGTCCGCCAACGTGTAAAAATGGATCATTACCAAGTTATGGCACAATGCTTAAAAGGCCAGCTACTTAAATTTGAAAAAGATGAAGGGTACCAACTTTGGTTGGTGCTCATCGTAGAAATGGAACACGATGCACCACCAACAAACCACACGCAAATAAAGCAAGAGATGATCGGCATGATTGATGCCGGTGTCTTCAACATTGCCTTCCAAATCGATGAGTGCTCTGCATCTCGATCTTGACTATGTACACCCAATGAAGCCAAATACGAGAGGCGAGTAATGTGGTTGAAAAATCGAACATATAGAAGAAAAGATAATTACATCGCAGCAGATAAACCGCCTGTTAGCATTGACTAAATAATCGTGGTAGACAAGAGTTAATGTCTATAGAACTATTCAAGACATTAAGATGCATACCGGTCCTATGCATTGCCCAACCCAAGGACGTTGATGATCAAAACACTCCACACGGTTGTTCTGAGATAGAATAGTGAGAGCATCGAGGTGGTCGATAAAGATGCAGTGTCACAAGCTTGACCTTTACAACGACTCCATTTACAAAAACATCCTTTGTTCGTGACAAACGCAATTGTTGTGGAGTCTGACCATTTCCAATATCATTGCTTACATCAATGGATTCAGATTCAGGAGGATGTGTGTCACTATACCAGGATCTTTACCAGAGGTAAGAAGCAGCAGTGTTAAATCCTGGAAAATAAAAGGAACAAGGTTCAGTCAAGTGCACAATTGACAATAGTGCAAGTTCATATGACCTGAGGTTAAAACAGTGAGGCACAGTTTTAGACTTTTAGGTCAATCACAACCTTCCTTGTGCCATGTGCTTCTTCATGATCCGTACAGTAGTGACCAACCTTGATCTCTCTTTTTTTTTCAACCAAGGGCAATAAACCCATGTCTCTTTTTATTAAAAGGATGCACAAAAAAGTTCAAGTGATTTTGTAAGCGCGTCCAGGCAACTCAGCATGGTTGTTTAAAGATTACACGAAAGTGGCTCACAGGCATGTCCAAAAGAGAAACTATCTAGGACTACTGCTGAAACATATCTAGACTGCAACTAATCAAA
This sequence comes from Phyllostachys edulis, assembly GCA_036346405.1. NCBI lineage: Eukaryota > Viridiplantae > Streptophyta > Magnoliopsida > Poales > Poaceae > Phyllostachys > Phyllostachys edulis. Next base: position 27,830,048 of record CM070552.1, read on the forward strand.
GAAACACTAAAAGAATTTTAAGTTTTGAGCTCAACTAATCCAGATTCAGTCAATTAATCCTTAGAAGAGTAGTGACCAACATTGATCTGAGCTCAACAAAATTTAACAAGAAAAAAAAAGTTGCAGCCTCATCTATATCCATTATTTTTAAATTATGTGCAAAAGGACTTAGCTTTAGCATTTTTTTATTTGATAATCAGGACCTATTTCTTTCAAGATATCAGCAATTGATAATCATTTTATTGCACTATGAATGTGTTCAGATTGCACTCTTTGCGGTGACACGCTAAGAATTTCGGTTCACTATGGTCAAATTATGCTACGAGAGCCTATGATAAAGAATCTGATGTTGCTAAGAAGTTAATCGATAAAGATGTAAATTGACCTTGGCACAAGTTTGATGGAGCATTTTTCGAGGGTAAATTGACCTTGCAACGAAAAATCAATTTTTGCATAAAATATGTTGTTGCGGCTCACCAATCACCCACTCCAAACCTAAACAAAGAAAATTCAATAAAAAAATTAGTACAGGAATTATGTAATTAGCAACCATAAAATTACAATTGAGTGATCAATACCTCGTCTATGCAGTTAGAACTTCTCTGTAGACGATGTTTTTTGTGAAGGTCCCACGAGTCTTCCTAGACTTGCGCCGCTTATCCTTCTCCTTATCCACGACGGCGAGGATCTTGATGTTGCTTCTGGCGGTGGCTCTAGACAGCGCAACGTACAGCTGTCCGTGAGAGAACACCGGATCAGGGAGGTAGACACCGACGTTCGGGATGGTCTGCCCCTGTGCCTTGTTGATCGTCATCGCGAAGCTGAGCCTGACGGGAAATTGCTTTCTCTTGAATCGAAACGGGAACATATCGTCATCAGAGGGGCATAGAGGTATCCGAGGCAGGAACACCCTCTTCCCGGCGTGCTGGCCCAACACGATCTCGGCGTCTACCGCATTCTTCTGGAACCCGCGTACCACCAGCCTCGTCCCGTTGCATAGTCCATTAGCGGGGTCAATGTTCCGCAGTAGTATCACGGGACAGTTAATCTTGAGTTTGAGTGCATGCGGAGGCAGCCCGTTAGGGGTCAGGTTGTTTAGGAATTCGGGGGGGGGGGTAGTAGCTGTGGGATCGTCCTCCGCTCGATCGAAGCTATGGTACACCATCTCCTCCCCGCGAAACAGGTTAATCATCTTCATATTGATCCTGTCGACGTACTCATTCCGGGTCGACAGGATGGCTCGAGATGTGATATAGTTTGGGTCTGAAAGGTTCTTATCCAGCATAGGGAACACACTCTGTATGAGTTTATCGAGGTCGATGTCCTTCCCGGTATGCGGCACGCAAATCTCGTCTGGAAGCCGTAAGCAGCCATCCTCATTGATCTCCTCGGTGCCGTTCCCAACCCGAAGTAGGAACTCTACGAACTCAGGATCGCTCTGGGCCCTCATGTTACAGACGAGCCTGAGCTGACGCATGCATTCCCATAGGTATGAGTTACGCAATGTCGCACCGGTTATCTGTGGCCTCGTCCCCTTGCGAACAACTGGAAGAACCTGCCGGAAGTCTCCACCGAACACGACTGTCTTCCCCCCGAATGGTACATCGCGTCGGCCCATGATGTCACGCATGCTACTGTCTAGGGCCTCGACCGCCTGCCGCTTTGTCATTGAGGCTTTGTCCCATATGATCAGCGACGCTCGCTGAAGCAGTTTAGCGGTCCCGCTTTGCTTCGTGAAGCTGCAAACCGCCCCATCATCAATGTTGAGTGGGATCTTAAACCTCGAGTGTCCGCCCCGCCTCCGGGCATGATGGAGGTGGCAACGCCGACGTCGCGTTGCCATCGCTATCTTGCCCTCGACTCGGACCTTTGCGAGCAATGCTTTATACAGGAATGTCTTTCCAGTGCCACCTGGGCCATCTACGAAGAAGACGCCTCCGTCGCCGCTGTCAACCGCAAATAATATCTCGTCATACGCAACCCTCTGCTCGGGGTTGAGGGAGGATGATAGAGACGCATGCTCAGGGTCTAACTCTATCGTTGACTCCTCAAAGATCTCCCTGGCCTCTCCTCCGGCGTTGTTGTGCGACTCATCGATAGCTGGGAGAGGGAACGATGTTATGTCCTTCCCCATAGACTGCAACATATTTCGGATATCCAAAAGCACCATTTGCTCGACCGTGCGCGGGCATGCATGGGATCGGCGGTAGTCGTCTGACATTCCCTCGAGGTGCCTGTCCCAGAGCCCACACACATCGCTTGGCTCGCAGAAGACCAATATAGTCGCGAACAGCCTTTGGAGCGAGGATGGCATCTGGAACAGCTCGACCTCGTTAAGGCACTCTTCCAGGGTGTTGTCGGCCTCGATAAGTCCCCTCTTTTCGGTGGCTTCACGGAAGAATGGGTAGACTACACCGTTCACCGTCCTGAGGTCTTCAAAGGAAGTGGCTCCAGGCATGTGGTTTAGGAGCACCCTGAGATAGTACCGCTCCCCCTCATTCGGATGGGCCGACACGATTCTGCCAACCTGTGTGCGTTCTGTCCTCGTCTTCCATTTCTTCTGACCTGGCTGCCACACAAATGCCGCCGGAAAATCCCTATATAGGATGCATTGAGCCTTCTCATTTGTCTGGTTCAGCTCTAAATACTCCGTAAGCATGGACCTTTCAACGCCGTGCCTGGCGACAACGTCTTGAAGATCCTGTCCCGCGCGGAACGAGACCGTGTGCATGTTCGGGAGATGCAGTTGCATCTGCAACACGGGTGGGGAGACCTTACTGAGGTCGAAGCTGTAGATCCTCCACAGAGCTTCTGGTGGCGTAACCCACCTCGCGTCCCTGAACTGCTTAATCTCGTCAATGTCGACGTTGCTATCGGGGTCATCAAGAGAAACAAATGCACGGTCATGCCCCTTGTAAATGTACTTGAAAAGGTACTTCACGGCCTTTATGCTCGAGCAGGCCTCCACGTTGATGTGGCAATTGTATTTCCTCAGGAGGTAAGGATTGTACGGCACAACCCACCTATTGTCAAGCATCCGCCCTCGAACCTTTGCACGATGGCCGTCGTCCCGTCTCCTGTACACAGGGTACGAGTCCTTGCCCTGTAGGGTAGCTGCATTGAAAGGGCGCGGGTAGTAGTTTTTGCAAGCACCATCTTGCATGCACACGTTCTTGGGATTTAAGACTCCTCAAGGGCCATGCATCATATGCTTGACGACCATCTCGTATAGCTCTAGGTACTTGTTCTTGTCTGGGAGCTCGGCGGAGATGAGGTAGTCGTACTGCTCGGGACACGTGAGCTTGTACCCTCCTTTCATGATCAAAAGGAAGTGAACGTGCGGGAGACCCCTCTTCTGGAACTCGATGACATAGACATAGGCAGCTACCGTGCCAAGGATGTGCCTCTTGAGTACCTGTTCCTTGAGGTCCTCCAACTTGGATCTAAATACCCGAACGATGAGATCAGGGCAGTCCTGTGGAGTCTGTCCAGGCTCTAGCTCGCGCGTTATCTCTTCCCAGTTGGGATTGCAGGTCATTGTGAGGAAGATGTCCGGCTTCCCATACTTCTGCACCAAGGCCATAGCGTCCATGAATCTTCGCTTCATATCTCTGCTACCCCCGATGAATGATGCCGGGAGCACAGTCCTTTTGCCCACAGCATGCGCACGGCTCTCTCCAGACTCTATGCTATCAACCACGCCTTGGTACAGGTCGGCACGTATCTCCGTCTGGTGACCCCTGATGTAGTCTAGCCTTGAACTCTCCACCTTGATGTACATGTCAACCGCGTACTGCTGGAAAAGGCGTTTGCCGTACAGTACGGCGTTGAATATCCCACGACGCATCTGAAACTTGTAGCAGTAGTAGTCTCTTACAGATACGCAGAGCCGGCTATTTGAATCTACGCACAAGAAGGGGCCATAAAATGTTAGGCAACTGTTGATAGATAGGATAACAAGAATGACCAAATGCCATGTTACCGCAATAAATACTAACCTGAACCCTCGTTATTGTTGTTTTCGTTGTTGTTGTCACTTGCTCCGATTACAGCTTCCATGGGCACGCCATATTTCGGGATCTCTGGATGCCAGCCGAGCTCCCTTCCCGAGAAGAAGAGTGGATACGACAAGGGGTCGTAGCATCCGTAGTATGGCTTGATATTGTATTTCTCGTTATTGTTACCGTAAAGGATTACACTGGGATTGAATTCTCTGCGCAGCTCGTTCCCCTCGACCCACACGGCGGCCACCTCCGACGTTATTGGCCTGTTGTAGACCCGTTGGTCCATCTTTAGGTCAGTGTTCAGCGAGACACGGAATTCCTCGAGATCTTCGACCTGGCCCAGGCTACGGAAAGTTTGAGAGTACGGGTTGTCTCGAAGGATGCTGACCAGCCTCCTCACGACTTCCTGGTCCAGGCTAGGAGAGTGGCGGAATCGATGATTTAGACTTGGGTCGTCATCGTAGAAATAGAGCTCCAAATGATTCGGACCAGAGTCACTTGGACCAAACGAATATATGTTGTGGTAAATCTGGCCGTGAGCCCGGAACGTGTACACTCCTGACCTCATGTTGGTGTAGTTCTCGTCGAGGCTCACACCGAGGGTGGTGAAGGAGAAGTGACCGTTGAAGAATCTAATGTTGTCCCGAAAATGCCTAGCGTCAGAATCTGCACTCGACCAGAGCCTCCGGAGTTCGGGGGCTCCGGTCGAGCAATTTTGATTTGACCGTTCGACAATGTAACCCCTTCGCCTCGTCTTCGAACCTCTTCGCGCCACATTTGTCGCAGTCCGCCATATGCTTTAGCACATGCGTGCTATCTGGTATGTTGCTATACACACGGTCGTCAGGATCTTGGACGTTAGAGCCTACGACGGAGGCATCTGCGGGCTCATCAAAGTTTGTGTCCTCCATTGTGTCGTCACCTGGACGGGCTTAGAGTGAATGGGTTACGATAGGTGTTGTATGGCGTGGATAGCATAGACAAATGGCGTTGGAAATACCTCTACCGGCGAACATGTAATACTCGTCATCTATGTCCTCTTCAAGGATGGTTTGCAGACCACCTAACATTTGCATGAGTACGGGTTAATCACAATTTTTTTCTTCTTCAGGAAAAAAGTTACATATAAGTGTAGACGTTACCATCATCCGTAATAAATGACTGTGTTGGGGGATCCACAGTAGCGAAGGCGAGTGAAGTCGATGATGAATCTGTCGCCGATGAATGTGAGTTCGATGATGGATTGACCACCGTTGAAGCACCCGGCTCTAGGCATTGCATTGCAATTGATTCGGCGCATGGGGTGTCTCGCCTAGCTGTGTAGCTTGCATTACGTTCATTTAGCTGCGCTTGCCTCTCCTCAGGTGTTATGCTTCGCCTGGCTGCTCTTTGGCGGGCATTTATCTCACCCCTCTCCTCGGCTGTTATGCTTTGCCTGGCTGCTCTTCGGCGGGCATTAATCTCTTGCCTTTGTTCAGTTGTTAAACTTTGACGACGTGCCCTAACACGTTCTCGCCTTGCTAGCCTTTTCTCTGGTGTCAGAGCTGCATACATAGCATTATGCCGATCACGCCTTGATTGTATTTGTTCTTGTGTAAGGGTTCCATGCCTCGCATTCTGTCCAGCACATCTTGCCGCACTTTGCTCTGGTGTAATGCGAACCTCTGTTTGACCATGACTTGGTTGTGTTTGCTCCAGTGTCATGGTAGCAGAACTTGCCGCCACATTACGGTCATGCTTCCTACCTAAAGGGTATAACGCATGTATAATAATTAACTAATAATAACATGTGTGTATCATTAGCACATACGTGCAAACAAATGTTTGTACCATTTGAGCAATCGCCTTGTAGCAATACGCCTGTCGTGAAGGTACTTTGAGACGGAAATGTATATGGCGTAGGCGTTTCATTAGGCTCATCTCTGTCGTCTGACGAAGAAGAACTTTGGTATGAAGCGTTGGATACCTCACGTATAAACAACCCAGTAGGGGCTAGTGGCACATTACTGGTGCGCGGTCTCTTTGGAGCGTGATGTGCATCCACCACTATTAAAATGATTGATAAAAAATAAAGCACACATATTTTCATGTATAGTATCACGCGAATGGAATAATATAGGCAATATTAAAAGGGTGGGTAACATAGCAACCTTCTTTTCCTTTCTGTGATGATTGGTTTGGATGATCATTCGGCATCTTTGCAGCCCTAAAAAAAAGGATCACGGTTTAGATCCATATGCAATGTTCTTAAGTTATGTTTTCTTCGTTTGTTACCGCTGTGAATAATTCGCAATTGTAATAGCATTAGTTTTTAGGAAGAATCTATCTGCTAAACGTACTTGATTGACCAGCATTCGATTAATAAGGCTGGCATCAATGAGAAATTGTAATGAAATAATTGAAGGTCTCGAGTCAATCTTATATATGTGTAATGACAATATAGTCAGATGACCCAAGAAATTTGAGATAAAATATACAAAGAAACTCAAATCACCTAGTGAATAATCAGGAATCATTTGTACCAAGTATTACATAATAATTTTAGCCTTTCACCGATTTAGTGTTTTGCATTGCATAAAAGTATAAGACATCCAGAAAACATACAAGGACTTCATCGTGGTAATTTGAGAATATAGGATACACAGAAAATACAATAGGGAATTATAACATAGGGACTAAATTTATAATAGTCTACAACCAAATGTTGTTACGAAAACATTCACAAACATGCCAATAATATCCAATTACATCACTAATCATCTCAGCAACATCTCTACTAATACTAATCCCAAAGGCGTCGAGGAGTAGCGCTCGTAACCACAACAAATGTTGCTTACACCACACGAGTTAAGTATTCCCTCCTCCTTTCAATAAATCTTCTAATAAATGTGAGATCAAAAGCTCCTGCCACCAAGGGGCGTCGAAAGTCTACAATAATAATTTAGCGGTGTGTATTAGAAAAACCAAATTGAAGTTGTTTTTATGGAATCATTTCTTACTACAACGATCACTTACGTTGAAGTGCATGTGTTGTGGGAAGATCCGGGGCAAATGCAAGTTTAGTGTACTGGGTAGTCTCCACACGCCCTATTATCAAGTTCAACATGTTAGGAGTACAATTTAAGTAGTAGAGATATTGCCTCTAGCATGTAATATTTGGTAGGGAAATTAATTTAATACCGTGTTTGTTATCCTTTTTCAACATGGTTGCAAGAATGACATGGTGAGAAGCCTCAGCAGCCGACCAACTGAGCACATGTTGGGTTAAATGCTCATCCCAAACTTGAACAACTATCAGATTAAAGCTACAATTTGGACATAGAAAACATATTATTATGCGCCAATCTTAGTACTAATATTAATAGATTGATAATAAACCGTACTTCGATGAAAATATAAATACCTTGAGTCTACGAGTGTATACTCTCTATTGGCTATACGGCGTGGAAAGGATTGTTGGTGTTTAAGATCACCAACATGCACAACCACTCCAACTATATCTGCATGAATTATTGTAAGTTAATTTGTTGCTACCAAAATATCATTTATTATCCTTTAGTACATATTATGAAGTTTAAACCATACCTACAAAACTTTTATTTGGTCGTGCATACACATCTTGAAATGGCATGTAACTCTTTGGGTAGAGCGGAAAATCCATCAATACCGCATAAGGTTCAACAGTTGCATGGGTGGTGAGCAAACACTCATAAGAGGATTGAATGGTTCGAAATTGAACTTCCTCGTAGTTAGGCTGGAACCCAACACTATGAATGTTGTATTTGCACCCTTCATCGAGTGCTATGTTAAACCTATGAACATTTCTTCTCCGAGCAAAAGCTTCAATTTTGGATCCCTTTAAGTGTAAAATAAACCAAGTTAGTTTGTGGTACTGATGTTATTTTTAGGAGTTTAGTTAAATACGAGACTTACCGTCACATCCATTAAGATAAATCGAAGCGTTTCACCATTATCTTCAATAGGAAATTTCGCCTCTACTCGAACACAAATGCTCCAGCATCTATCTACATCCCCAAACTCAATGTCGTTGAATTCCTTGAATCTATAATAAAGGAGCCTATTAATAGTTTCTATTGTTTTTCTATTTAAAATGACGTGACATTTAAGGACAACTCACATAGGCACCATTGGGCTTTCGGAAAACATCGCGTACGTTCTCTTTCGCATTCGGTTAACTGGTGGCATTGAGCTACATAATCATTCATAAAATAAATATTTTAGGAACCTTACCATAAAATTTTGTTTTTTTTTCATGGTGGCAGAAGCACACAATCAGTCAATCACATAGCACTAATAGAATTGTAAAGACAACAACACTGTTGATACTAAGGAACCAAACCAATTTGAAAATAAAATGACTGAAATCATGTGTAGTGTCCTAGTGTTGATTGATCTGATTGAAAGATCCTAATAGGACCCCATCAGGTGGAGGTATGTATGTAGTTTGTACAGTTGTACTACAAGGGCATGAAGATATTGATGAACTTTTATGGCAAGACAAAGGAAGCTAGCCTTTTGTCAATGAGCAAAAACTAATTAGGCCTTGGGCAGAAAGAACAGAAGAGAAAAGAGATATGTTGATGGTGTTAGGCTGTAGCATGTCTAGGGGCTAGAGCAAGAGGGGAGAGCTTGGTCATGACAGGGATGAGAGATCTGTGATGTGGTTATTTTTATAAAGCTTACTGGATTCTTTCTTGGGTGAATAAGGGATTCAGACTATATGATGTACTATAGGCCATGAAAAACTAAACTAAATTCTTCATAAGCAGAATTGTAGCAGAAGAACAGCAAGTGGTATGGCATAGGACAGAAGAAAGTTTCTACCTAACAAGTGCAGAAAAGCAACAACAGCTAGCTACTGTTGCAAATCCATGGACAAACAAACAAACAAATCCATCTAAATTGAAGGACAAAGAAACAGACAAACAAGAACCTTGCAAATAATAATGATTTAGCTGTCTGACAGAATATGCAATCTGACAGAATACGCATCAAGAGTATGCATGACCTATTGAAGGCATCAAAAGTATGTACATCCAAACACAACATGGCATTAATCATTTCAGCCTAGTGCAGTATCTTAAATATCGCATAACCTATTGAAGGCATCAAGAGAATCCACATCCCAAAGGCGAATTTCTTCTCTAACAGCCTAGACAATCTCTACTACTTAAATATGTACAGTTGCATGTGTTTTTCAGGAGTCAGTGACATACACGGTAGGAAAAAGAACAAAGAATGCACTTTGTTTATGCATCAGGTATAGATGAAGGTCATAACATGACACATTTAGCATATAGAAGATAAAAAAACACGATGCAAATACCATAAATACTAATGATTTGAGTATACTTGCCTGCTCTATGATAGCAAAATAGTGGGAGTTTGCCTGCATTTAGGAATAAATGGGATTAAATGTAACCTCTTTTATAAAAGAAATAAATTATGTAGCAAAATCTAAGAGTATGTCAGGAAGAACAACAATATTTGAACATTTAATGCTGCTGAAATAGCAAACAGGAATTATGCGTGCACTTGGTATTTGAATTGCCATTTGCGTATTGCTGCAAGGCGATTGCTCAAATTAGACAACATATTCTAGCTGTTGTCAATCTTGATGCTTCCATGGTCCATCGTGAAATACAGTAGTTTAACTAATAGTGGGTTGTGTAATTGTGATGTCCTTGGTGCTGTTGTCCAGAAATTTCGGATTGCTGATTTCTAGGATGGCAAAGGTAGATCTAGGACTAAATGTTGGTTTGTTTTAATCTGTATGATTCTAATGTGCACTCTAGTTTGTTCAGAAAACTGATTACATTCTGAGCCTGTAGCATGTCTAGGGGCTATAGCAGGAGGGGAGAGCTTGGCCATGCCTGCTATGATGCAAATGCTTGGTGCACTGGATTGCTGCTGGGGCTGACTGCTTTGCTTGGCACAAAAGGGCTCTCTACTCTCTATATCTCTCTATCTGGTCAAACAGCAGCATGCAGCAGTACAAAACAATATGCAGGTGGATATTTGCACTTTGTCTTGACAGGGATGAGAGATCTGTGATGTGGTTCTTTTTATAAAGTTTATAGGATTCTCTCTTGGGTGCATCAGGGATGCAGACTATATGTTGTACTGTAGGCAATGAAAAACTAAATTCAGAAGCCAAATTGTAGCAGAAGAACAGCAAATGTTATGGCATGGGATAGAAGAAAGCTGGTAAATTGTACTGTACTACATTCTCATTATCAGTCAAATATAAAGAAGCACTCGATCAATATTCATCCCAATATATTACTATTGAGGCCATACTTCCTAATTAAAAACAGAATGACTTTGTGCAACACACTATCAAGACTTAAAATTATCTGCTCATATACCGGATTTGAATTAACTCAGTTAAAAATTAAGTATCTTTTCCATGTTGTCCCACAGGTTTGTATTTTCTTATTTTGAAAAGTAGGTTCCTATTGCTTATTCATGTAGCAATTAGCATTTGCTTTTACTAATTCATCTTGCCTGACCGATTAGGTTATAATGCTGATAAACTTCCTCTTGGAAAGCTAAGCAAATCTACAATACTTAAGGTGAGTTATTTTGATGCTTCTTTCTCAGGAATTATTAATTCAGTGTGGATATAAGATTGCAAGTTGAGAACAATGCACATAAACAACTTGCACTTAACATAAGGATGCATCTTTACAAACTTACAAGTAAATAACTTAAATACACCATGCACTCTAGAAGTTCTGTTAGATGTACATTTCAGTGTTGTATTATGCTGTAAAAGTTTGAATTTCATGGTCTTGGTTTCATATTCCGTTATTCCTATCTTTTCAGGACTGGGCAAAAATCAAGACTCAAAATTACTCTCCAATAAGAAATAAGCCCATTCACAATACATGTCATGAATTTTCTCGACATTATCAGAATCCACATTATGAGTTTATGACAGCCATAGGGGTTACAAACCAAATTGTGGAATGATGTTTCAACATGGACACCTTTAACACAAACAAAGAAACTGGGAAATAGTACAGTGCTAGACCATGTCATCAATATATAATGGACTGACCTTGTTGTTGGCCTGATTGGATGTAGTCCTTTAATGTTAAACTGCGGACTTAGTTAAATTTGATTTCACAGTCTGCATGACACCGGACCCATTCATACCCAATAAAGTAGAACCATAGAAATAAGTTCTGATGTAAACCTACTTTTCAACAAATTGATTTGGTGTTCCTTTTGGTAAGCCGAGCTTGTTAGCTCTCGATAGTACCTTGTCATGCGCTTATTATATATTTTCGTAAAGCAAAGCAAAGCAGAGACAACAAACTGAACTCGTGATCCTCAATTATGCAATTCATGCCCCGGTGACACAACATCGAATGCAAGTACAGTGCTAGTACATTTATTAGCCTGAAGCCTGAACAACTAAATGCACCATCAAATTACTAATCGAAATGATGACATATCATTAAGGAGTGATGTTGGTGCTTAGAAACTTAATTTCGGAGTTTAGCACAAGTCAAAATTGATAAACAGTTTTCTTGTCCCGATGAAGTGAGCTCGGTGCTAGATTAGCAGCAACATGGCAACAAGGCAGCAATGAAAAACTAAATTCTCGACTTGATCATCACTTTGTAAAGCCTAGCTTAGTTGTGATCCACATGGAAGTTAGAAACTTAATTTCGGAGTTCAAGACAAGTCAAAAATTGATAAGCAGTTTTCTTGTCGCGCAGAAGCCTAGCTCATTTTGGCAATTTGACAACATGGGCTCAGTACACTAAAACACTCGGCCCGTGAAAGACTTGCTAGGGGTATTTACTTCCTTGTAGCATTTATCTACCGCTTATGATGTCAATCTTCCTTTTGCACTTCACTTTACCATGTTTTTATAGGTTTGTGCCCATAAGCCAAGTCTCAGGATTGTTGTAGTTTGTATTCCTGTATTTTCTGAAGTGTAACTTACTGCAGAAATTTGGTTCTTTTATTAGAAAGGGGCAAAACTACCACTGGTTTAGAGAGTAAGAATAGCAGCCTAGACAAAATTGGACTGACAGAAAAGACAATGCTGCTAATCACCGAACCATTAATGATCAATCTTTAAGAAAACAAGGTAGTGGGAAATAGTACAGTGCTAGACCATGTCATCAATAGATAAAGGTCTGACCTTGTTGTTGGCCTGATTGGATGTAGTCCTTTTGTACCTCACGACCTGATCTCGAGTCACACTCAAATCGACTTGATCCGCATAATTGATGCAAGGGCAAAAATAAGCAAAATTAGAAGCAAAAGAGACTTTAGTATTAATGATACAGACATAATTGATCAACATAAGCCAATTCAGCTGCTCAAATTCAGAAGTTTCAAATTCAGAGGCAGACCAAACATTTATACCTTGAGGATCTAGTTGATATCAATAGCAAGGGCTAAGGCATCTATTAATACAGACAGGGTTGTGTCTATTTCAGTCCTTTCTCAGCCAAACAAAATACTAATGTAGCACATAGCAAGGATCCTCAAGGTAAATAATAAATAAATCATGTCTATTGAAGAAGCTATTTCAGAGGCAGACCAAACATATATACCTTGAGGATCCAGTTTTGCATCAATGAAAAGCTACCTCGAATATGACACTGATGATAATTGCAAAAGCTAGATGATAATTACAGATGTATATTACCTGGTGAGTGAACAGACTGGAACTCTGACAAAGGAATGACAAGACAGTAGAATACTCTGGGCTTCTCCCCCCTTGATATCTCTTCCTTCCAACCTTCTTCCTATAAGTTACAATGGAAGCTACTCCAATCAGGCAATTGCAAAATAAATTCCTACCTAGCAGCGACAATTCCAAATTACAGAGAATCTCAAATACAGAGAGCAATTACAATTCTAAGATCAATCCTAACAATAGCACTCCATTCAGTCTAAGCAAAATGAGAATGGAAGATCTACATTGTTTGATCAGTACAAGATTCAGCCAAAGCAAAATGTTACACGAATGCTTCCAGCTCCTAGCTACGAGCTACAACCCCCACTGTAATCATATTTGCATTCAGAACAAAAAGAGGAGGAAGGAAAACAACAAGCAAATATCCAATGCCGAAAGAGAATTGCAGCTGGATGTAATCAATATCACATAAACAATTGTGCCCAGCTCTGAATGTAGCAAAACATCATATTGCAAATATCCAGTGCACTCAAATTAAATGAACAACAATTTGTAAAAGTGACCATGTTATCCATTAGCCAAGATCAAACAATTGAAATTTCAACCGTGACAGGAATGAAACTATAACACATTGGCACAAGAAGCATATTGCAGGCATTTGTGCAAGCATATTTAAGTAAAGTGGTATGAAAGGGAGATAATTAGAGAAATTAAGATAAGCGTTCACCTGTGATTGTTAGTGCAGCAGAGAGCAGCAGAGAAAGAGAGATAATAAGCAGGAGATTTGAGGTGGAGAACTGGACGAAAAAGGAGGAGGAGAAGAGATGTGTACCTTTTGTAGTGTGGAATTTGCAACCGCAGGAGATGTTGGAAGGAGGCAACCGTCGTGCATTCAACATCGTGGGTCGGGGGGCGCATGGCTCTGTCTTCTTGTTGGCGGTTGGCAGAGCTGGGCGGTTGCCGAGTGAGCTGACGGCGGTTGGCTAGCACGCAACGTCGTGGGCTGGGTGGGCGCCGCCAGCCGCTCGGGTGCGCCGCCGCCGTGTCCTCGTACCCTTGCACCGCCGCCACGTCCTCATCCCCTTGCGCCGCCGCCTCCTCCTCCTCGTCCCTTCCATTCCCGACTCCCTCCCTCGAGCGAACGACTCCTTCCTCCACCTCATCGGTGTCCCCGGCACAGCCAGATCCGGCGCGGGTGCGCACCTGAGCCCCTCACGCAACTTCTTCCTCCTCCTCCGCGTCCCAGATCCGGCGCGGGTGGGGAGAGGTGGGCAGCGTAGGTTGATCCGGCGGGGCGGTGTCGGCGAGGTGAGGGAGGGAGGGCGGCGTGGGAGAGGGAGGAAGAGAGTCCGAGCGATGGCGCACGAGAGGGAGGAAGGGAGCGGGAGCGAGCCGACGGTGACGGCGGCGGCGCGGGCGAAGGGGAGGAGGCGAGCGACGCGAGCGATGCGATGGTTGGAGGGGAGGCGAGGCGAGGCGACGGTTAGAGTGGAGCGGTCCGAGCTGATCTTTCTGCGAGAGGAAGAAACGCGAGAAAACATGTGTGCAGTGCGACGAGATCCGGACCGTAGCTCCTCGCGGATCGAACGGACATAAATGACCGTGGGAGGACACACCATCACCAACTCTAATTTTTAAGTAGTAGAGATATGTTTCAAAGTAAGGATCCATAATATATGTGGACAAGGGAATATGATCAATACTATTGAAACCATAAAACATAGAATGAACTCCCCCTACATGTATGCATACACAAATATGTAATAGGAACATATGCACATATTCAAGTTAACCTTTTGGTAGAGTTCAACCTATATTTTGGATCCGAGGAATGCAACAATATACTAGAATACAAAGTAGAATGCATACCTCTTTTGTTCTTTATATCCAAATGAGACTAATAATGAGATAAGGCAAATAGAAGAATTAGTCTCACAAATAGATTTATCATCATGAATGCATACCTGTTTGGATTTTTCCTTTTGTTTATCCAATGAATTGGATTTATCATTAATCATATGCATGCCTTCATGATTATCACCTTTATATTTAAATAAGACTACACAATATGTATATCAATGAAAGTGTTAGTCCCACAATTAAATTTGTCATTAATCACATGCATGCCTTCATATTATCACTTTTATATCCAAATAAGACTACACAATATGTATATCAATGAAAGTGTTAGTCCCACAATTAGATTTGTCATTAATCACCAAAACTCCATTAACACATAATGGCATGTCTAGATCCTTCAATCTCCCCCTTTTTGGTGATTGATGACAAATCCTTTATAAATGACAACATTTGGATATAAATCAACATAGGATAAGAAATGAAGCTTATTTGACTATTTGCATGCATTGAAATAACAAGAGAATCTCCTTTTGGTCAAACTCCCCTTTTTTGGCATCACAAGATTCTCCCCCTTTAGGCAACACAAGCGAGAATATTAAATAAATCAAATATCCAAATGTAGCTCATACAAATTCTCCCCCTTTTGGCATTAAACACCAAAAACCGAAACAAATCTTAAGCCAAAGGAGAGTCTTTGCAATACGTATGAGCTAGGCAATGAACTCATTTTAAACAAAGCTTAAAATGTTTTTCATTATTATAGTTTTTCAAAAACTTTTTAGGAAAGCTCCCCCTTACACAAAGGTTCTCTTGTTGACAAACTTCTCTTCTCCTTTGACACACAAAGGTTCTTTGACATTCTTCTCCTTTGACACACAAAGGTTCTTTGACATTCTTCTCCTTTGACACACAAAGGTTTTCTTCTTGATGATACTCCTTTGACACACAAAGAGTTTTCTTCGTCCAATCCATATCTTTGCTTTTGACACACAAAAGCTTTCTCCATCCATTCCATATCTCCCTCTTTTTCATCCTTTTGAAAATATGACATCCATCCAAATATGTTGATGACTTCAACCTTTTTCATTTGATCTTTAAATTGCATCCAAAACACTCTCTTTGATATTAAGCATCAAAGCATTCTCCCCCAATGTCTTTATGTGTATCCACTTGTAAAATAGTCTTTGAACATCACTTGTAGATACCACGAGTCGACGTTACCACTTGTTGGTAATACATGTAGATACCACTTGTAAATAATACTCGTAGATACCACTTGTAAATCCACATGTTGATACCACTTGTAGAGAACATGCGTCGACAAGACTTGAAATCTCAAGGTGCTTGAACTTCTCTTGCAAAGATCTTCAAAGAATGCATCCAAAGAGAAGAGAGAAATAGAGAATTCACTTGAGAGAGAAGATGATACCAAGAATACTTAATTCCATTTGTAGACACTTGGTACCACTTGGAGAGATATCACTTGAAGAGAGATACCACTTGAAAAGATATATCTTGAATCGAAGGTATTAGAGAGAGCTTGGTTGAAAAGGTTTGATCGGCAAGGAATGAAATAGATATCACCTGTAGGTGGGTACATGAAAGATACCACTTGAAGGAAACCACAAGAGGATAAGATGATATCATTTAAAAGAATACCACTTGTAAAGACAAGATGATATCACTTGAAAGAATACCGCTTGTAAAAACAAGTAATATGAATCTCTTGCCGAGGTCAAAGATGATAAAAGGGGCTACCACTTGAATGAATACCACTTGAATGATAAATATATCACAAGATGATCAAAATGGTATTTGGAGTCAACAAAATATATGTGGGTAGCTTGCAAGAACAACAAGGATCAATTTGACCAAAGGAAGCAGCCCAAAAAGGTTTATAAATGAATTGAATTGAAATGAATTCAAATGGCTACATTGACAGAAATATTGGTAATACCGCAAGTCAAAGGCCGGTAGTACTGATGATCGGATGTACCGCAGATCAAACGCCGGTAGTACCGGAAGATGGTAGTACCGTTGGGATAACGCCGGCAGATCCGAAAATTCTGAAGCTCAGGGGATGGATCAAGGAATTGAGAATTTTGCAAATGATCCTTTGTTTTATACTCAAATAAAAGTTACTTAGGATCATTATGCATTAGATTGGAGATAGAAACTTCAATGAATATAGTTTTTATGAATTAGTCTTTTGATTTTGTAAATAAAACTCATTTTTGAGAAATTTCTCCAAAAGAGCCAAAAAGAGCAAATGAAGATTTTAGAGCATCCAATTGCATGTATGAGTTATGAATACCATTATGGACCTATTCATGTGAATAATCTTGGCTCAAATGGCAAAACTCACTTAAGTGCTAGAAAGTGACTACTTAGGTCGAAATAGGATTTTGGATGAGTTTCAAAATCAAATAACCTTTTCTAGGTTGGCCGTTTGGAAATCTTTTGAATACTAAAAATATTTAGAATGACCAACTCTAGGATTTTTATTTTGGGACAAATGTCAAATTCTTTCTAGAATAGATTTTACACAAAAATCTAGTTTTGATCAAAAACAAGATTCTAAGATCTAGAATTTTGGTTAGAAACTCATTTTCATTTGAAATAGGTTTTTCTTGAACCAAAACCTTTGTGAAACCTTTGAAAACCATTTGTATACTAATTTTTCAAAGATTATACTAATAATTTCAAAATTTTGACTTTTAGCTAAATGGTTCAATTTTCAAAAACAATACTAGCACTTAATTAGTTTGAGCACAGATAGGGATGTGATATACATGGTTATTATTTAGCATTCCCCCTTAATGTGCCACTACCACCTTGCTCAAGATTACAATAACAACGATTTAGCACAAGAGCAAGAACAACCCTTTTTATAAGATCTTTCATGGATGCAACCTACACAAGGTATAAGGGCTAGATACTTCAATGTAAATACTTGTTACCAAAATGGCATTGGTTCTTAATATGATAAGAAGTGATAATCCTCAAGCTTGGCTCCAATCTTGATATATGATAGAATCCATCTTTATGAATAAGCCAAGCCTCCAATGCCTCTCTCTAGTACCTATTTATCATTTTAAGCATATTTTGGTACCCAATACTTGGTTGGGTCCATGAATGTTAGTCACAACACTTTTGGGCACCCAAATAGCCCTTTTAACAATAGTCTTACTTGTACTAACATTCCTAGCAAACACATTGCCATTTGTATCTTTCCTAAGCAAATAATCATTATTATAAATAAAAGGCTTGGGAGTGATACCTTTAGGACATTTCTTACTAAAATATCCCTTTTCCCGGCAATTGTAGCAAGTAGGGCTTTTGCTTCCCCTTGATGTCTTCTTATCTTGCTCAATTCCGGTTTGCCTCTTCTTTGAATGTCTTGTCTTGACATCCTTTTGATTTGGGCACACCGAGGCAATGTGACCATTCTTCTTGCATCCAAAGCATTTAATAATATTGAATTGTTTTCCATTTTGCTTTGGGATGCTCTTCACCTCTTTCTTGGTGGTGGAACCAAGTTCTTCCTTTCAATTCATCTTGTTTAAGCATATGGAGGCGAGGTGACCCTTTTGATGGCAATCAAAGCACTTGACATTCTTCGAGTGTCTTGCATTGTGCCTTGTCTTGCTATTTTCTTTCTTCTTCTTGGGAGTGAAGCCAATTCCTCTCTTGTCTTTCAATCTTTGTTGCTTACTCAATATATCGTCAAGAGAGGCTTTCCCTTTGTAGCTTCTTTCCAAGTCAATTTTTAATTTTGTGACTTGGGCCTTGAGCTCATTATTTTCTTCTACAAGGTTAGTCTCAACAAGCATAGAAGAAATAGGAGCATCTAAATTTGAGCAACAAGGCATACTAAGCAAATCATCACAAGAAGTGGATATATTGATTTTAGATGAAATGCAAGGGTTAGGAGCTATGCATGGCATATCATCAATTAAATCACAAGTAATGCCTATATTCACTTTAGACTTTTTAAGCTCATTTACGAGAAGGATTTCATGTTCATTCTTTAGAACATCATAATTATTTTGAAGCAAGTTAAATTCTTTCTTCAAAACTTTGAATTTTGAAACCTCCTTTTCTATAAAATCATTTTGCACTTCTAGCATATCTAACAACTCATCATATGAAGGTTCATTATCATCTTCATCATTATATACCTTCTTTTTACCTTTAGCCATGAAGCAATGATGCGATGTTGATGGAATTGATATGTCATCATCGTCGGAGCTAGAAGTTGATGTGGAGGGGCTTGTGGACTTTTCATCGTCGGAGTTGGAGATTGTGCATTCTTCTCCCGACATCCACTCTTGTATGCACTCATCATTAGTGGAGGTGCTTGTGGATTCATTGTCGTCGGAGTTGGAGATTGAGCATTCTTCTCCCGACGACCTCTCTTTTATGCAATCATCCTTGGTTGAGGTGGACATTTCATAATAGGATTGAAGTTGTGTCCACATCTCATGAACATTCTTGAGATCGCATACAACATCGAACACATCTACGCTCAAAGCACTAAATAAAGTGTTAATTGCTAGAGCGTCAAGATGTAAGCATTTCTCTTCCTCATTTGTTGGAGCAAGATGATCTAATAGAGGAGAAAAGCCTACATCTACAATCCGCCATAGATTTAGGCCCATGGCCTTAAAATAACATGACATGCGGATTTTTCAATGTGCATAATTTGTGCCATCAAATTGAGGTGCTTCACCTAGGTGCACTCTATCCCTAGTCGCCATCCTTTACTCTCTAGATGGTTAAGTCTAATAAATAAGAGACCAAGCTCTGATACCACTTGTAAGATTGAGGAGGCCGACTAGAGGGGGGTGAATAGGCGTTTTAAAAACTTCTTTGGCTAAAACCGATTTCTAATGCGGAAGCTAATATAAATACGATTTTGCACAATTAAAGCCTAAATCAACTAGGTTCACCTAAGTGCACCAACAATACAAGTCTAATGATAAATATAATAATTAAGCAAGTACTTGTAAGCAATTCAATTCAAGCAATGTAAATAACACAAAGCTAGGCAAGCATTCATCCACAATGAATAAGCAATTTAATACAAGGAATATAAATTGCACAATGTAAATCACAAGAATGCAAACCACAATTGACACAGCGATGTTTTACCGTGGTGTTCGGAGACTTGTTGGTCTCCCCTAATCCACGTTGAGGCAAGCCCAAACGAATTGGACCGGCTCCACGAATTGAGCACCCGCCTCCGAGGTAAGTCCAACCACTTGGACCAGTTCCAAACCGAACCAACACCTCGCTCCACTAGGGTTGCTCTTTCCTAGACTCCAGAGATGGCGAGCACCACACCACTCACAAACCACTCGGGTCTTCTCACAAGCTTCTTTGAGAAGATCACCAACGCACGACGCCACCACGCCGTCTAGGTGTCGGCAAACACCAAGAGTAACAAGTCTAGAACTATCACTTGAATAAATCAAGTGTCTAAGCTCAAGTGGATACTCAATCCATTACCTAAGGCAACACATGTACTTAGGATTTGCCTCTCAAGTTCACTAGGTGCAACACATGCACAAATGAGAGTAGAGGGCTTGCTCTTAGCTCAATGGAATGTCTAGGGGCACCAGCTTCTGCACGCACACACGGTCAAGATGGGTATTTATAGCCCACACACAAAAACTAGCCGTTGTGGAAAAGTCTGCTGAAAAAAATCAGCACATGCGATTCAATCGCCAACTAGGGTGCGGTACAACCGCACTTCCTCCAACAGTTATATAACTAGCCGTTGGGCACTAGTTCGGTACAACCGCCAACTAACATTCGGTACAACCGCATCGCCCGGTTGAACCGTCCAAAAGCCTACGGTCATACCGCTCCACAAAGGAGCAACAAATGCGGCTAAGTCCCAAAAACATTTGTTCTGGAAAATTAGTACCGCCACATAGAAATCGGATCAACCGATGTGCGGTCATACCGCACCAAAATCCAATTGTACCGCAAAGCGGTCGAACCGCCCATAACACGTCGGTACAACCGATTTTCCTAAGAAAACAACAGTTTGCATCCAAAACAAATTCAATTGCAAAACACATTTGACAATTGACAAGTGATCCAAACAAGGGTTCAAAGGCAAGATTCTCAACAAGTTGCAAAACACATTTGCCAACTTTTAGAATCACACCACAAATTGCACTCCGCTTCAACTCAATTTGCAAAACACATTTGCCACCAAATTGACGCGTGATGCAAACAAGAATTCACGTGAGATTCTCAACAAGTTGCAAAACACATTTGCCAACTTATAGAATAACACTATAAGGAATAAGGTACATGGACTTACACCGTTTGCAAAACACATTCGCAAACCAAAGTCACATGCTACAAGGGTTATCCATGAGCCACAACTATTTGCAAAACACATTCGCAAATATTGGCAACACGTTTAGGTGAGCTAGAGCAAACACAATGAGCTATCAACACATAACAAACTCAAGCTACTAGTAAAGACCCCTCTTAATAGCACGACAACCTATACTAGCAATCCAGTCTCCTAACCAAACACCGAGACCGGTAAAAGACTAGGAACACATTCTTAACCCTAGCTAGTCATACTTTTGCCTTGCGCAACCACTTGAAGCTTGATGATGCACATCTTCACTTCAAGTCCGGGTTCTTGACTTGAATGCTCATCAACACATGATGAGTTCTTCACTTGACCTTCATCAACACATGATGAAGCTTCACTTCGGGATCTTGATTTGATGCTCATCAACACATGATGACATCCTTCATCCCGAGTCTTGATATGCATCAACACATGATGCACTCTTCACTAGGCCTCCATCAACATATGATGGACCTTCTCTTTGACTTGATGATCAACTCATGATCATCTCCTCTTCTTGAACTTGACATGCATCAACACATGATGCATCATTTACTTCAAGCTCTTGATCTTCAATATCATCAATACATGATGATTTCCTTTTCTTCAAGAATCTTGACTTGATGATCAACTCATGATCATCTCCTTTTCTTGAACATCATCGACACACGATGATTTCCTTCACTTGACTTCCATCAACACATGATGGAACTCCTCTTGACTTGATGACAATCAACATATGATGTCATCCCAAGTCTTCGGTAACACCCTGGCCTAAAATCTGCTCAATGTCCAGCCCACCGTGGGGCGGACCCGCGCACACATAGCACCCCACTTACACTTTCGTCCTCGCTTCGTGTAAAAGGGTTAACCCGGAGGTGCTATGTTTGGACCCAACAGGCATTATATACTAGTACAACTCACTTTAGACAAGCAATGTGGGACTAATCCCACCACACAACTCCTCATGGGCCACATGGGCCGCATACAAGTAGGCCGAGGTATTACATGCCCAAAATCCGCTCAATGTCCAGCCCACCGTGGGGCGGACCCGCGCACACATAGCACCCCACTTACACTTTCGTCCTCGCTTCGTGTAAAAAGGTTAACCCGGAGGTGCTATGTTTGGACCCAACAGGCATTATACTAGTACAACTCACTTTAGACAAGCAACGTGGGACTAATCCCACCACACAACTCCTCATGGGCCACATGGGCTGCATACGAGTAGGCCGAGGTATTACATTCACCCCTTAAGGGCGACGCCTCGGCACAGACATCTGTGCAAATGCCCAAAACCACCCCTCGCTACACGTTCGTGCGTCCAGTGCTGACACATATGCCATGCCGTGTGTCCACTCCGGGACCACACGCGCCATGCGCCATATGCCCGCGCCCCTGTCCCGCACGCGCCCGTGTAGCGAAGGTTGATGCTCTGATACCATTTGTAACACCCTGGCCCAAAATCCGCTCAATGTCCAGCCCACCGTGGGGCGGACCCGCGCACACATAGCACCCCACTTACACTTTCGTCCTCACTTCGTGTAAAAGGGTTAACCCGGAGGTGCTATGTTTGGACCCAACAGGCATTATATACTAGTACAACTCACTTTAGACAAGCAATGTGGGACTAATCCCACCACACAACTCCTCATGGGCCACATGGGCCGCATACGAGTAGGCCGAGGTATTATATCTTCATTATCATGGAACCTAACCTGCTTATCCAACTCATGGAAAATGTTAGTTTCACAATATGATTATCATTAATTACCACATCATACCATTAACTCATAATGGTGGGACAAGATATCACAATCTTTCCCTCTTTGGTAATTGATGATAATCACTTCAATAACAAATAATTGAATATAAATTGGTATGAGTATATAAGCACTACACAAGTTGTATATACTCATATGAATATATATAACTACACAAGTTATATATACTCAAAGGATATATGAGCACACAAGTCTCATATATTCACATGAATATATTAACTACACAAGTTATATATATTAAAGGATATGTGAGTACACATGAACTACACAAGTTATGCTATACTCACATATGAGTATATATAGACTACACAAGTCTTATATACTCACATGAATATATTAACTACACAAGTTATATATATATTCAAGGATATGTGAGTACACATGAACTATACAAGTTATGCTATACTCACATATAAGTATATATAGACTACACAAGTCTTATATACTCACATGAATATATTAACTACATAAGTTAAATATATTCAAGGATATGTTTCAAAGTAAGGATCCTTAATATATGTGGACAAGGGAATATGTATTAATACTATTGAAACCATAAAACATAGAATGAACTCCCCCTACATGTGTGCATACACAAATATGTAATAGGAACATATGCACATATTCAAGTTAGCCTTTTGGTAGAGTTCAACCTATATTTTGGATCCGAGGAATGCAACAATATATAAGAATACAAAGTAGAATGCATACCTCTTTTGTTCTTTATATCCAAATGATACTAATCATGAAATAAGGCAAATAGAAGAGTTAGTCTCACAAATAGATTTATCATTATGAATGCATACCTGTTTGGATTTTTTCTTATGTTTATCCAATGAATTGGATTTGTCATTAATCACATGCATGCCTTCATGATTATCACCTTTATATTCAAATAAGACTACACAATATGTATATCAATGAAAGTGTTCGCCCCACAATTAGATTTGTCATTAATCACCAAAACTCCATTAACACATAATGGCAGGTCTAGATCCTTCACAGCGGCGGGGCTTCTTCTTCTCGGTGGTGGCTGTAAGACCAGGAGGTTTTTGGTCATGATATTTGATGATGAACACATTGACAATAAGGAAGACTTAGTCTTGGTGTTTTAAGTTGAAAACATTGGCTCTGGAACATGCTTGTGATCTTAGATGTTGACTTGCTTTTGAGTTTTGTTGAATTCTGTCGAAAATCAGCATTTGTCAGATTTAACGGTAGTACCGGCGTTGCTTTCGTGGTATTACCGCTTGGCGGATCAACCGCATTTTTGTTGGCGGTTCAATATTTCCAAAAGGCTTGTTTTTGGAGTTTCTGATTTTCTTGAGAGCGGTAGTACCGGCTTTTAATATGCGGTACTACCGGAGTACGGTATGATCGCGACTATGCAGCGGTAATACCGCCTGTCTAGGTTCTGAACGCATGTTTTGCTCGAACCATTAGATCTTGATCTAACAACTCATATTGAGAGGAACGTTCGGACCATCCGAACTCTTCAAGGATTGTGAGCCTTTGGATTGAAATCTGATGGATGAAATCAAAGGGAACGTTTGGACCATCTACAGTGCTCCTAAATCCGACGGTTTTGAAGCGTGGTCTGATCAGCCCAAATCATCTGGAGCGTCCACGTGTCTCAGGGCTTGGTTCTAAGTTCTTTTGCGCATTTCAGAGGTGCGGTAGTATCGTTTGGAATTTGCAATGGTACCGCACATCAGTAATACCATTGTGTTTTTGACGGTATGGAAAAACCAGAACACTTGTTTATTGGACTTTGGATTTCTTGCTGAGCGGTATGACCGCGCCATGAATGGGGTAGTACCGCAATAGGTTTTTCAGAGAGAGAGAGAGAGAGAGCTTCTGACAAGCACTGTTAAGTGAAAATCGGTAGAACTGTAGTCTTGGCGCGGTATGACCGCAGAACGGTATGACCGTGCTTTGAACATCGGTAATACTGCTAGTTGGTATGACCGTTTGGTAAAGGTATGGAATTTCCAGAGAGCGTGTTTATGGAAGACTTTGAGGTTTCACGAAGAGTGGTAGTTCCACAGTGTTTCGAGCGGTACGACCGCGTGTGCGGTAGTACCGGGGCTAATATGGCGGTAGTTCCGATGTTGCTCTAAAATATTGTCGTTTTGAGGATTTGACTGAGGATAAGTTAAATTCGTGAGCTTTATTGTTGTTGCATGATGCATGATAGTGTTTATACGTGTGAGTGAGCTAATGAATGGTCAAGTTAGAGAACTTGTGCCAAGATTTGGTTTCTTTGGTCTTTGCATGTGCAGGTTGAGCGTGAGGACGAATTACAGTTCGTGACGAGGTTGACTCGGACTAGGATGGGGAGATCTGAGGTCTAGGAGGTCGTGGATGTCAAGAAGTAGTTTGGATCACGCTGGAGCACGTGGAGATCAAAGGTGGTTTGCGCTGAAGCTACGGGAGGAGTCCTGGAGACTTGCGGCGTGAAGTTTTGGAGAAGGGTGACAGATTTGGAAGGAGTTCCAAATCTGGACACGTTTTGAGATAGAGTCCGTGACGGTGTCGTGTTGGACATGGATAGGACTCTAGGGTATAAATAGAGAAGGGGGAGAGAACCGATATATGGGGTTTTTTAGGTCGCAGCTTGGGAGTTACGAGCTTTTCGTTGTGTTTTGACTGTAGCTTTCTTGCTGTGTTGCTGCGGTTTAGAGGTCCTTCGATCTGGGGCTTTGAGGGGTGCTTGGTGAACGCTTTGTAGATACAAATCAAGTTTGATATATATAAAGTTCAGATTCGTTCAACTTTGTTTCTTGGTTTGTTGATCTTGCTGTGCGCCTGAGGTAGCTCTTGCTGTAAAGTTCTTCTAGAGACTCACGTGAGGTTCCAGGAGCTTTAGTGCACAAGTTGAAGATCGGATTTGGAGGTCATATCTCTGCAATCATTCAACCCCCCTTTCTGATTGCCATTACGATCGTACAAGTGGTATCAGAGCAAGGTTGCAATGGCATCAGATCGAGATCGGTTCTCAGGTAAGCCTCCATACTTCGATGGATCGGACTACATCTACTGGAAGACACGTATGGAAGTTTTTGTGCAAGCACAAGGTAATGTCATCTGGCAAAAAGTTGAAAATCCTTATGAGGTACCTGCTGTTATTACCAACAACAATACTGTTGATGTTGAAGCTAATGCTAAGGCTAGAAATATTTTGTTGCAAGGTTTAAGTAGAAATGAATTTGTCAGAATTGCCAACATTAAATCTGCTAACAAAATTTGGACTACACTTGCCGATTATCATGAAGGTTCAAAATCATTAAAGGTGTTAAATCGAACCAATTCAAAAAGAATCTTGTAAATTTGAGATGAAACCGGTGAATCTGTTGATGCTCTTTTGATCGCTTCAATAAAATTGTTAGTGATTTGCAATCAGTTGATGTTATATATTCTGATTCTGATAGTGCTCGAGAAATTTTGAATGCTTTAGATATGTCTGTTTGGGAGGTTCTAGTCACTACCATCAATCATTCTGTTAATATGGAAACACTCACTTTAAATGATCTTTATTCCAAGATGAAAACTCATGAGATTGATATTTTGGCCGAATAAACAAGTCCAATTCCTTGGGTTTAGTGACTAACCAAACCGATGACTCTTGAGCTCTTCTAGTTTCTCTTTATGCGCCTTGAGTGCTATTTCGGATGAACAATTGGAAGAAATCCCGGAAGAGCGACTTATACTCTTCTCCAACAGGTGACTAAAGCAATCAACAATATCGGATCAAGGAGAAGAGGAGGTCCAATCAGATGCTTTGAATGTGGTGAGCCAAACCACATTAAGGTGAATTGTCCCAAGCTGAGAGGTAAGAAAGCTAAAGATGACAAAGTACCAGCTCGACGTTCAAAATTCAAGTTTGATTCAAGCAAGAAGCAAAATTATCGAAGGTGGTCAACAAGGTGCTCTCAAGACTTGAGGAGATTGGATTAGCGATGTTGATTCGCATAAATGACAATGAGGATGATAACAAGAAGGCAAAAGAGGTGGACTTCACAGGGATGTGCTTTATGGCAAGCAGTGAAGAACTTATTGATGATGGTGATCTCTCAAGGTGACCACGATGAGGTAAAACCCTCTTATCTTTGATTTATCACGTCTTTGTGCTTAAATTGACAAATGAGCTTAAAAATACAAAAGAAAGTGAAGAAACATGATCTTGTTGTTGATAGCTTGAATTCTGAAATTAATAGGCTTAAGGCTGCTATTCACGATGATGAATCTTGTGAATCATGTCAAGTTTTGTATTCTGAATTGAAAGTTGCTAGATTAATACATGCTGAATTTGAAGAGCTGAAACTGGCGCATGATTCTTGTGATGATAAGCTGAAACTTGCACATGTTGAAATTGAAAAACTAAAGTCTAGTTCAATTTGTTTAGAGTCAAGTATTTTGAATGCTCAAATTAAAACTTGCTCTAATTGTGAACTGCTAGAAGCTAGACTAAAGTCATCTCAGGAATCCATACAATAAATGCTTTATCATGAGACACTTTCTTGCACTAATTGTCCCAAACTCACAACTGAGATAGAAGCTTTGTCTAGACAATTAAATGAATTTGTTGAATAGAAAAAATTGGCTCTGTCTAGTGCTTC
Organism: Phyllostachys edulis; assembly: GCA_036346405.1. NCBI lineage: Eukaryota > Viridiplantae > Streptophyta > Magnoliopsida > Poales > Poaceae > Phyllostachys > Phyllostachys edulis. Next base: position 27,857,383 of record CM070552.1, read on the forward strand.
TAAGAAAACTGAGAATGGATATGTTAAGTGTACAATCTGTCCTAAATTGACTAAAGAAAATGAGTACCTTAAGGACACTTTGGAGAGGTTTTATTTTGGCAAGAAAAATCTAAATATGATTCTAGACAGATCAAAAGTGAGTACTAAAAGCCAAGGTCTAGGATTTAATTTTGCTGAGCATACCAAGAATCATCCTCCCAAAATTCTTAAGCTTCTTGAACCTGGAAAGTTTGAAATTGAAACTGAACCTAAACAAGTTTTGTTTAAGTCTACTGGTTTTGCAAAGGATCCTTCTCTCAAAGTGAATATTGTAAAAAGAAAAACTGCAATCTCTTTTCAAGATAAATATCAATGTACTCATTGTGGAAAAGAAGGACACTTGGTTCAGTTCTGTTTTCGAAAAGCTAAGAAAGAAAAGAGAGATAGGCTAAGAAAGGTTTTTCAAGCTCCTTTTGTCTCAAGTAAACAAACTGCTGCAACTTTTACTCGAGCGGTCATACCGGCGCCTAAACAGCGGTATGATCGCCAGACTCCAGAAAACAGAAATGCTTTTGTTGTTCCTACTCGTCGTGTGTCACAGTATTGGATTCCTAAATCGCTTCTTACTAACTCCAGTACTGTGAGACCGATACTTACTTAATGTAGGTACAGATGTTGAGGAAGGGGAACATATGGTTAGTAGACTCTGGATGTTCTAGGCACATGACTGGTGATTCAAAATGGTTCTCCTCCCTCACTAAGGAATCCAATGATGAATTGATTACTTTTGGAGATGCTTCAACTGGAATTGTGATGGAAAAAGGTACTGTGCGTGTAAATGACAAGTTCATTCTCAAAGATGTTGCTTTGGTAAGTAAACTGAAGTACAACTTGCTTTCGGTGTCACAATTAATAGAAGAAAATCTTGAGGTAAACTTTAAGAAACATGCTTGCAGGGTTTTAGATGCTTCTGGTGATCTTGTTTTCAATATCTCTAGGTTAGGGAAAGTTTTTAAAGCTGATTTCAATCATTCCTTTTCATCTAATGTTACATGCTTGGTAGCCTCTGAATCCAGAGATCTTTTCTTTTGGCACCGTAGATTAGGTCATATTGGTTTTGATCATCTTGTTCGTATTAGTGGAATGGATCTCATTAGGGGGCTGCCTAAACTGAAAGGTGAAAAAGATTTGGTTTGTTCTCCCTGTCGACATGGTAAGATGGTTACTGCTCCACATTTTCCTATTTCAGTAATTATCACAGATGGCTCTGGACAATTGTTGCATATGGACACTATAGGTCCCTCTAGAGTTCAATCTGTTGGAGGTAAGTTGTACATTCTTGTGATTGTTGATGATTTTTCTAGATACTCTTAGGTGTATTTTATGATGTCTAAGGATGATGCTTTTCGGTCATTTCAAAGATTTATTTCTCAGACTCAATAATGAATTGAATGGTGCTGTGAAAGTAATAAGAAGTGATAATGGGACTGAATTTAAGAATTCTCTGTTTGCTTCTTTTTGTTCTGAAAAGGGTTTGGAACATCAATTTTCTTCTCCTCGTATTCCACAACAGAATAGTGTTGTAGAGAGAAAAAAATAGAACCTTGGTTGAGATGGCAAGGACTATGCTTGATGAACATGCTACTCCTAGGAAGTATTGGGCAGAGGCTATCTCAACTGCTTGTCATGTTTCAAATAGAGTATTCTTGAGAGCCTCTTTGCACAAGACTTCTTATGAGCTGAGATTTGGCAAAAAGCCTAGTGTTTCTCACTTCAGAATTTTTGGATGTAAATGCTTTATTTTTAAACATGGTAATCTGGACAAATTTGAGCCTAGATCAATAGATGGTATATTTCTTGGATATCCTCTTCATTCTCGTGGCTATCGAGTGTTTAACCTTGAAACTAACAAAATTGTTGTGACTTGTGAGGTTACTTTTGATGAGGTCAGTCCTTGTACTAGAACTGACATTTCAGGTACACAAGTTCAAGGGGAGTCTGAAAGTATATTCCTTAATGAAGAAGATGATTTTGATAATTCATCTCCTGTGCAATCAACTACTGATGATCATGCATCTTCTACTGTTGTTGCACCACCGGCAAACAATGAACAAATTGCAGAAGATATTCAAAATGTCGAAGCAAATTCAGAACCTTCTGCACCATTGAGAATTCAGCGACTTCATCCTCCAGAACTAATGATTGGTGACATTCATGAAAGGGTAACACGTTCTAAGTTTACTTCTCCTGACTCACATGCTCATTCTGCTTTTGTTGCCTCTTTTGAGCCTAATGATGTAAGTCACGCTTTATCTGATGAGTCTTGGATCAATGCCATGCATGAAGAATTAGAAAACTTTGAGCGAAATAAAGTCTGGACCTTAGTTGAACCTCCTCATGGACATAATGTAATTGGAACTAAATGTGTTTTTTAAAATAAGCAAAGTAAGGATGGTGTTGTTATTAGAAATAAGGCTAGACTTGTTGCTCAGGGATTTTCTCAGGTGGAGGGTCTTGATTTTGGTGAAACTTTTGCCCCTGTAGCCAGATTAGAAGCAATTAGAATTCTTTTAGCCTTTGCTGCATCCAAAGGTTTTAAATTGTTTCAAATAGATGTTAAGAGTGCTTTTCTAAATGACTACATTGAGGAGGAAGTTTATGTTAAGCAACCACCTGGTTTTGAAAATCCTAAGTTTCCTAATCATGTCTACAAACTCTCAAAAGCCTTGTATGGATTGAAACAAGCTCCTAGAGCTTGGTATGAGATGCTCAAGCTGTTTCTGCTAAAAAATGATTTTCAAATGGGCAAGGTAGACAAAACTCTATTCACATTTCGGCATGGCAATGATCTATTACTTGTTCAGATTTATGTGGATGATATCATCTTTGGGGGCTCCTCTTATGCTTTGGTTTCCAAGTTTTCAGATACTATGAGTAGGGAGTTTGAGATGAGTATGATGGGGGAGTTAACTTACTTCTTAGGCCTGCAAGTAAAACAGACCAAGCAAGAAAATTTTATTCATCAAACCAAGTATACTAAAGACTTGCTTAGACGTTTTGACATGGCAACTTGCAAGCCCATCTCTAGACCAATGGGATCAACAACTGTTCTTGACCCAGATGAAGAAGGTGAGGCAGTGGATCAAAAAGAATACAGGAGTATGATTGGATCTCTACTCTATTTGACTGCTTCAAGGCTGGATATACACTTTGCTGTGTGCTTATGTGCTCGATTTCAAGCTTCACCTCGTGCATCACATCGACAGGCTATGAAAATAATTCTCAGGTATCTCCAATCCACCTTAGAATTTGGTCTTTTCTATTCATCTTCATCCTGTCTTACTTTGCGTGCTTACTCGGATAGTGATTTTGCGGGGTGTAGGATTGATAGAAAAAGCACATTTGTCACTTGTCACTTTTTAGGCACATCATTAGTGTCTTGGTTCTCTCGAAAACAATCTTCTGTTGCTCAATCAACTGCTGAATCTGAGTATGTTGCTGCTGCTGCTAGTTGCTCTCAAGTCCTTTGGATTGCTCCTACTATCAAAGATTTTGGTTTAGATTTGGGCACTGTTCCTCTTTATTGTGATAACACTAGTGCTATTAACATTGCTAAGAATCCAATGTAGCATTCTAGAACCAAACACATTGATATCAGATTTCACTTTCTTAGAGATCATGTGGAAAAAGGTGATATTGTTCTCCACTTTGTTGAAACTAATTTCCAATTTGCTGATATTTTTACTAAGCCGCTTGATACTTCTCGATTTGTTCGTTTGCAGAGTGAATTAGGTGTTGTTCATCCTATGGGCTTATTTTGAGGGGGAGCTGTTTGATCAAAATTTCAGAAGCTTTGATTATTCATTCAGTCCAAGCCATTGAGATAAAAAGAGTAGTAGAGCTTTCTTTATCATATTTATTCATGTGCTATGTAGCATTCATATTGACTGGTCTTAATAAACTTGCTACACAAAGAACTAAAACATGATATGGCTGAAATCTTTGACTAGATTGATTATTGGTATCACTTTGTGATGTTTATTGAAAATGATAAGCTTGTTTGTGAGTCCTATTTTAAACCTTAGATTTGCAGCAAGTATGTCTCTCATTGCAATCCTGTTATGCTCACTCAATTTGGCATGTTATAAAAGATAAAAGGTTAAGAAAAAGAATATGAAAAGATGTATGCTCCAAGCATGCCATACATAGCTGTGTATCAAAAAAAAAAGGGGTACATAACAGTGCTCACATGAAAAGATATGTGCTTCAAGCATGCCATACATAGCTATTTGTCTTTGAAATAAAAAAAAATGCATAAAAAGTGCTTTCACCAAAAGAAGTATGCTTCAAGCATGCCACCCTGGAAAAGAAGTATGCTGCAAGCATGCCACATGCAAATAAGAATTGGAAGTGAAGCAAGAGGGTGATTTATGAGACTAGTAGCTCATCCAGATTTAAAGTTTGTCTCACTGTTTGGCATTTACTTTTTGGTAACTTCTATTCGTGGTCTTATAATCTTTTTAGTCATTGTGTGATATGCCTATCATGAATCTAAATTGTCTCATCACTTTGGAATACTTGTCTAGATATTGCTCTGTGGTATATGCATTTATATGATCCTGTTAGCTCTACTCAACCAAATGGCTTGGATAATTCATTCAATTGACTTGCATAAAGCTTCTGGACTTTTTACTCTTCTTGCTCCTCTATTTTCGAAGTTTGAAGCTCATGATGATCACATTGCCAAAGGGGGAGAAAAATGAGAGAAAATTTGCAAAAAATAGCTTTTCTAGTGTTGAAGGAAGTTTTTCAGCTGCTATTTTTGAAACTTTCTTTTGCTTGGCAGTTTTGGAACTTTGACACCTTCTGTCACTCACATTCATTTCTTGATTTTGGAAGTATTGTCAATGTATTCATCAAGGGGGAGATTGTAAGACTAGGAGGTTTTTGGTCATGATATTTGATGATGAACACATTGACAATAAGGAAGACTTAGTCCTGGTGTTTTAAGTTAAAAACATTGGCTCTGGAACATGCTTGTGATCTTAGATGCTGACTTGCTTTTGAGCTCTGTTGAATTCTGTCGAAAATCAGCATTTGTCAGATTTAACGGTAGTACCGACGTTGCTTTCGTGGTATTACCGCTTGGCGGATCAACCCCATTTTTGTTGGCGGTTCAATATTTCCAGAAGGCTTGTTTTTGGAGTTTCTGATTTTCTTGAGAGCGGTAGTACCGGCTTTTAATATGCGGTACTACCAGAGTACGGTATGACCGCGACTGTGCAGTGGTAGTACCGTCTGTCTAGGTTCTGAACGCGTGTTTTGCTCGAACCATTAGATCTTGATCTAACGACTCATATTGAGAGGAACGTTCGGACCGTCCGAACTCTTCAAGGATTGTGAGCCTTTGGATTGAAATATGATGGATGAAATCAAAGGGAACGTTCGGACCTTCTACAGTGCTCCTAAATCCGACGGTTTTGAAGCGTGGTCCGATCAGCCCAAATCATCTGGAGCGTCCACGTGTCTCAGGACTTGGTTTTGAGTTCTTTTGCGCATTTCAGAGGTGCGGTAGTACCGTTTGGAATTTGCGGTAGTACCGCACATCAGTAATACCATTGTGTTTTTGACGGTATGGAAAAACCAGAACACTTGTTTATTGGACTTTGGATTTCTTGCTGAGCGGTATGACCGCGCCATGAATGGGGTAGTACCGCAATAGGTTTTTCAGAGAGAGAGAGAGCTTCTGACAAGCACTGTTAAGTGAAAATCGGTAGAACTATAATCTTGGCGCGGTATGACCGCAGAACGGTATGACCGTGCTTTGAACGTCGGTAATACCGCTAGTCGGTATGACCGTTTTGTAAAGGTATGGAATTTCCAGAGAGCGTGTTTATGGAAGACTTTGAGGTTTCACGAAGAGTAGTAGTTCATGATGAAGCTGATGCGACGGCGTGTCTTGATAATCTAGGGGCTAATATGGTGGTAGTTCAGATGTTGCTCTGAAATATTGTCGTTTTGAGGATTTGACTGAGGATAAGTTAAATTCGTGAGCTTTATTGTTGTTGCATGATGCATGATAGTTTTTATGCGTGTGAGTGAGCTAATGAATGGTCAAGTTAGAGAACTTGTGCCAAGATTTGGTTTCTTTGGTCTTTGCATGTGCAGGTTGAGCGTGAGGACGAATCACAGTTCGTGACGAGGTTGACTCGGACTAGGATGGGGAGATCTGAGGTCTAGGAGGTCGTGGATGTTAAGAAGTGGTTTGGATCACGCTGGAGCACGTGGAGATCAAAGGTGGTTTGCGCTGAAGCTACGTGAGGAGTCCTGGAGACTTGCGGCGTGAAGTTTTGGAGAAGGGTGACAGATTTGGAAGGAGTTCCAAATCTGGACACGTTTTGAGATAGAGTCCGTGACGGTGTCGTGTTGAACATGGATAGGACTCTAGGGTATAAATAGAGAAGGGGGAGAGAACCGGTATATGGGGTTTTTTAGGCCGCAACTTGGGAGTTACGAGCTTTTCGTTGTGTTTTGACCGTACCTTTCTTGCTGTGTTGCTGCGGTTTAGAGGTCCTTCGATCTGGGGCTTTAAGGGGTGCTTGATGAGCGCTTTGTAGACACAAATCAAGTTTGATATATATAAAATTCAGATTCATTCAATTTTGTTTCTTGGTTTGTTGATCTTGCTGTGCGCCTGAGGTAGCTCTTGCTGTAAAGTTCTTCTGGAGACTCACGTGAGTTTCCAGGAGCTTTAGTGCACAAGTTGAAGATTGGATTTGGCGGTCATATCTCTGCAATCATTCAACCCCCCCCCCTTCTGATTGCCATTACGATCCTACAGTGGCACCTGATCTGCATCGCGCTCCCAACGCCCGACGTCTGTCCGCTGATTTCCAACGATGTGGACTTTCGTCGGGGTTGGATCTAGGGCCCTTCTTCGCTGGCTCGTCTTCAGGCGTGGCGATCCGGGGCCCTTCCCCGTTGGCTTCTTTCGGCGGCACGATTTTGTCGATGGCATGACGACGGAGGTGACACGGTGCAGATCCAGATTTAACGCAGTTGGTAGAGATCGCGACGGCTTGGTGGCGATGGCTTGTGCGGTGCTCGACTCCTCCCAGTGGACGGTTGTTAACCGACCGATGCATGGGTTGCGGTGGATGTCGCCTTCCTTTGGTGCTAATGGCGACTGGGCATTGGGGATGTTGCGGACGTCGTCTTGGCGATCTGGCCTTCATTGGTTGGATTCAGCAACGAGGTTGTGCTGTGGCGTGGTCTTGGAGCGCTGGTACCTTCGATCCAAGGTGAAAGCTCTTTATCTGGCCTTCGCTGGTTGGATCCGGCAACGACGTTGACCTGAGCAGCGTTATCTTCTTAAAGGCGTTGCTTTGGAAAACCGGTACCTGAGCTCTGGAGTGAAAAACTCCTGATCTGACCTTCACTGGTTGGATCTGGCGATGGCGATGTGAGTCGTATCCCTTCTTGAAGGCGTCGCTACGGAGACTGACCCATCATTACCTCTTTGCTGCGCAGCTGCTGTTCACGTGTGGACGATCTCCTGGTTGGTCCCGGAGGCGGGGCTAGGTGGTTTTTTTAGGCTAGTTTTGGCATGACAATTTGTTTGTCATTGTTGGCTTTTGACCTTTTTTTGTTTTAAACTTTTAGCTAATGATGGTATAATGACTATGCGTATCCCTAGTTAGTGCAGAGGCTAGGAGTTGTACTTTCATTATCTAAAAAAAAGTTATTTATAATATTTGCCTCATAATAAAATCTGAAATTAAAATATCGCGCATATTCCCAACAAAATCAACAGTCATATTCTGCTTGCGGTTTGAAATTCAGTAAACTTCACAGTAGGTCATCATTAGATGGTCAGAACTTGAATGAGATCCTTGTTCTTCTAATTTCAGGGTTTCGGTTTCTAAACTTTCTGTCAGATTTTCCATCAGATCCTAACCTAATTTCGGGGCGTGCTACAGCTGAGGCGAACTGTGGCGTCAACCAGATGAACAGAAAAGGCTCTAATCCTAATCCTTAAACTATAGATCTAAAAATTCCTAGACCAATCCCCTCTCTCAAACAGGTCCTAATTAAGAGAATAGCGCGCGTGACATGTCAGCACTGTTCCAATGAAGTGCAGTGCAATGTTCCATTCTTGTCCAGTATGATTGGTGCCATCATGGTGTGGCATGGTTTATCCACTCATGATTGGTTCCATCCAGCTACTCCTCAGTCCTCATGTAGCTTGTAGGTTAAGGGAACAAATTAACCGTTTGAGTCATGATGATTTAGGCATGACATCACTAGAATCACCCTGTCTTAAATTCTTGACGCCTCCGATTTTTCTGCGGGGTGTATCTTTTTTTGTCTTGAGGTGGTATATATTTGACCATTACACTATAAAACTATGGCACTACGAAAATATTTTTCATAAGGAATAAACTTATACAATATTTTTGTAAGATATACCTAAACACTTAAAATGAGGTGTCCACACCTCCACGGGATACTCAAATTTCAGGTCGTTAGATCTCCCCAAACAATGGATCTCGTCCCTTTTTTACCCTAACTAGCTGAGTGTCCGTGCGTTACAACGAATTTCAAATAAAATATAATATAAGTTATATTATATTGCCGAAATTTCGGCAATCTCAGCCGCAATGAGATTCCCTTTCCCACCTCTCCTGCTACGGTGTCGCTGCTCAGCTGCTGTCCCTGACGCTAACGCTAGCTGCCTGCACGAGTCCTTATGCAAATCAAACGGTGAGAAGATTTAGTAGGGTTTTTTTTCCTTTTTTTTTCAAGAAAGCACTTGAGTCATTGAGTGAGTGGGGTATTTAATTAGCAAGCTAGCCTTCATTAGCTAGGTAGCCACACGCACTGACAGCCTCGCAGGTAATTAACTAGGCGGGGCACAGGCTTACAGGTGGTAGTGGAGAGGAGGGGCCCTGCCTCAGCTGCCTGCCCTCGCAAGCACGTCACTCCGGCCGCCCGGCCTGCGCTCCTTATAAGCTGCACGCGCGCATCCATCGATCGTCGTTGCATGTACCACCACCAGCCAAGCCACCCGTGCACCGTTGGCTATGGTGAGCAAGAGCAAGGCGGTGGCCGTGGTGGCCTGGCTCCTCCTCCTCCTTGCCGTCGCCGGAGCAGCAGCATTTGATGCGCCGCGCGGCAGCGAGAGGGCGGCGATGCGGAGGCTGGAAGACACGGTGGAGCCGGAGCCGCTCCCGGCGGAGCTGGACCAGGTCCTATTGACCGGCTCTATCGGAGAGCTCGCGTTAACACAAGACAGACAAGTGTGCACCGGCGGGAGCTGCGTCCCGGGCGGCCGCTACACCCCCCCACCAAGAAGGGGCTGTAAGTCGATTTATAACTGCGTGAATTAATAGAAAGAATGAAGCGGCATGCGCATGTGACATCAGACGACGATCCATCGGTGTGAACGCGATGTGCCTCGTCGAAACATATCTCTGAATACTAGCTGTTGTTGTGAGATCGTGTACGTGCCAGCATCTATATGTGTAACCAGCTAAATCAGCTTTGGCTAATTTTTAGTTGAGTGTTATATGGTCACTCCCATAATGCGCCTCAGGTCCTTGTACTTTCATATATAGAAGGAGCGTATAAATCCCTCTACTGTCAGAAGTGAGACTTAATAATACTTGTACTTCGTAACTTTGCCATCTTAACGTGAGCTCTCAGAGTCGGTCACGTCGACCATACATGATCCATCCCCGCTGCACTGCCTCTCATCGCGTACGTACACGCACCATGCAGGTCGTTGTTGGCAGCAGCGACATCAGTTGTCAATAATCCTTGCCACGTAAAATTTCACATGATATGAATAAAAGAGAAGAAGGAGGAGAAAGGAAGAAATCATCAGACATACTACAGACATCTATAAACCCCTTAAAATCTCCGACATACATGTATAAGCCGTTCAGCGCATTCGTACCCCGCGTCCCCATGCACTGAGTAATTAAGGCGATGCACTCCGATTGCCTGCACACAGCAGCCGGGCACCAGCTCGTAGTGAACGAAGTCCTTAGCATTGTACAACGACTGCGTGCGTGGACCAGTGCCTCAGTCGACTAAATTTTTAACGAAACTGTTATACATCAGTCGACTAAATGTTTTTAGAAAATCAGTCAAATTTCTGATATTTAGATCCGTGTCATGATTCGTGCTCTAGCCGACGGCATGGTTGTCTTCTCCGGTGACGGCGAGTTAGGACGGGGCTTCGCAGAATTAGGCTTTGGGTTCACCGAGGCCCGGCTTTAGAGGGAGGGAGGCCGTCGGAAATGGGGAAGAAGGCGGCAGCGTGGGAGGCAAGAGAGGAGGAGGCCGGCGGCAGAAGCATTGCATCTAGTGGCGGCAGGGTGGGAGGGAGACGGGAGCATGTGGGAGATTAGGGTTTGTGCTTTAATAGGAAAGTTGGGGGTGGGGATGGTCTTTGGATCTCAATCCAACGGCTAAGAAATCTGAATGATTTTATCCAAAAAAAACAATCAGATTAATATGAATGATGGATAGACAGACCCATTTTTTTATGACTTGTAATGATGTTTGTACTTGAAATGGCAACCTAGAGCTAATCTGAAGCTTACTGGTCACCTCTTATTCAGAGAAAGTGCAGTTTTGCACTACTCACCCCTAATTCATATCTTCAACACCTGCCCTGATAAACTCAGGATATTCCTATGTGGTACTAATGAGCTAGTGACATGGTTAACACTTGCCTGCAACTGGCATTTTGTTTAGTTCCATTTTGCTATACCTTCCTGCGCCATATGTTGCTAATTTTTGGATTTCGATATAGTAGTACAAATCATGCATTGGACTTCGCTAATCACTCAAGGACTCGTAATTATCTTGTGTATGGTCAATTCAAGTAAGGATTATTTGGTGATTTTTTTCCTTCAGTACCTATGCCACCCTTCCGTAAATTTACTGGTGATTATTCTGCAAATTAACTCTCCATGTAAGTCCTTGGTTAGGATTTTACTTTTACTTGCACACATGAAAGTTCTTTTAAGGCCTCAAATGACATTTCCTTCGCTACTATCTCCATCGTTTTCAAAAACACGTTTAGAAACTCTTAAAGGCGTTTTTTTTGGGGGGCTTTTTGAGCCGTTCTAGAACGCCTTGTAAAGCATGCCGTGTTGTAGTGGCAGGGCGTTGACGACTTGTGCTGTTCTTCTCGTCGGTCGAAGAGGCGATGGCGTGGCCGGGCTGCAGCTGCTGGGCTGGAGCCGCCGTTCCCGACGGCGGCGGCGGCGTACGACGAGGGAGTGGAGGTGCCAAGGCGCGCGTGTGCCGCAGGCACGTACCCATGTGATCAGTATATATCGTCGAGGTTTTCATTAGATTTCGAAGAACACCATGGACATATACCAGCTTCCACACGTATGGCCGGCTCCGGCGATGCACCGCCGCGGAGCCGATGCACGAGACAGCGTGGGGGCAAGTGGCCAAAGGGGTCACACCAGCTGACTGATGGATACACGAGAGGTGGACGCCATGGCATTCAGGGCAACTAACGAGTAGCGCTCCTTCCGTATTAGCACTAGCTAGGCTAGCTTGCGAGTTAAACGACGGTGACGCCGCATGACGGCCGTCGACATTGATTTCTTGCTAGCATGACATCATCACGCATGCTCAATGCGTGAAACTCGAATATGTAGCTCTGTTTTTGCGCTACTAATTAATGACGAGCCTTCAATTAGGTTCGTCCCCCGGCAGCACCCTCAGTGGAGGACCCGCCCAGCCCGGGGAGCTCCTTACAACCTTCGTCCAGTACTGCTAATTAAGCATGCACGCAGCCAACCAAGTGCTAATTAACGGGACCAAGACCAAGAGATCGATGGAGAATAGCAAGCCGGTGGTCGACTCGGAAATAAAGTGACTCATATTTCGGATAAAGTCAGTCACCTGATTGCTAGATTGCCTCACAGACTTAATCACCTCCAAGGAGAAGGCACAACCACATCGACTAATAGGTTCCTTGGAAGGTTGGAACGCACGGTCGACGAACAGCTGCGTCTAGCGCCCCGATGTTTGTAGCTAGCTTCCAGAGCCATTTTGGTGGCTTCCTGTTTGCAGGACCAGACAGACTCGTGCATTATGTCGGTAGGTGACAGGAAAACTTGCGCATGCATAAACTGGAAACAGAGCAACAGATGTGTCGAGGAACCGTCGTTGGCGAGTTCAGTTCGAACAATTACCTCGTAGACAAGTATAGAATCGTAAGAACAATGTAATAATACAAGAACATAAGAACACAAGAACACAGAGATATGAGGGACTTCGGTCAGCTCTTCATTGATCTTCCAAAATGGTGTGTTACAATGAGGAGTCCTCCCTCCTTTATATAGACTAAGGATGGATGAGGAGTCCATATGGGCCAGGCCTCTTGGGTCCAGTTTTTTAACACTCCCCTTTGGACACTCATCCGACATGTTCATGTCTCGTCAAAACTCCATAAAAAACTCAGTGAGAAATATTTGGAGAAAGAGTACATGTCACGTGTTCCGTTGCGTTACACGAATTGTCTTATTAAAAACTTTAACCGAGAAACTTCAGAAAAACTCGTCAAGAGACAAAGAGTACAATCCACCCAATTTCATTTAATCTTCAGAATTTATTCTTTGGATACTCGATCTTTATGGTCAAGCTTTAACAAAGAGTTTGTGAAGGTTCTCCCCCTGAATTCTGCACTTCTCTAAGTCTCATCATTCCAATTCTACATAGGCATCTTTCAAAGCTAGATGCTGGAAGTGACTTTGTGAATAAATCTGCAAGATTTTCACATGACTTAGTATGCAGTACTTTAATTTTGTCCATCTTTTGCAATTCATGAGCATAGAAGAACTTGGGGTTGATATGCTTAGTGAGACGACTCTTCATATAACCCATTTGCACTTGTGCAACACAAGCTGCATTATCTTCATAGATAATAGTGGGGGTTTGCGCGGTATTCAATCCACACGACTGCTAGATGTGGTGAATCATCCGCCGAAGCCAAACACATTCTCGTAAGGCCTCGTGCAGTACTATGATTTCCGAGTGGTTCGTTGAAGTCGATACAAGACTCTGCTAAGACGATTTCCACATAATTGCTGTTCCACCACATAGGAATACATAGACTGTTTGCGACTTGGTCGTATCATGGGTTCTCTGGTGCCAGCATCTGATAGCCATTCATATTCAGGTCTTAGTTCTTTCTGTGGAACAGACCAAGTTCTTTGCTTCCTTGGAGGTATCAAAAGATGTCTTTTATTCCCTACCAATGCATTTGGTAGGTTCTGTACTATACCTTGCCAGTAGGTTAACGGCAAATGCAATGGCCGATCTAGTACAATTTGCTAAATACATGAGTGCTCCTATTGCACTTAAGTATGGGAATTCCGGTCTCAGGACTTCCTCCCCCTCTTCTTTAGGTCTGTACGGGTCTTTGTCTTGCTGCAAAGATCTCCCGACCATTGGCACTTTCGAAGGGTATGCCTTTCAAAAATCAAACCTTTCTAACACCTTCTGAGTGTAGGTTGACTGATGCTCTAAAATCCCTTTAGGGGTATGCTCAAGCTGCAAGCCTAGGCAATATTTGGTTTTACCCAAATCTTTCATTTCGAACTCTGACTCCAAGTAAGAGTTTGCTTTCTTTATACCTTTCAGGGTTCCAATGATATTCAGATCATCTTCATACACTGAAATTATACAAAATCCATCATGAGATCATCGTATAAATACCACATCCTGTCTGATTTCTAAACTTCATACAGTGACTGTCGGGACCCAAAATATGCAATTCTGGACCCTCTGTGTATAATGCACTAGTCCAGGATCACGCTAGTGCACACAATGTCAACATAGGTGAATATCGATCCACACAAGCGATTAATAATATAAACGAGAAATTTGATAACAAATAAGGGTTTTGACCTTATGGTCGAGTTTACAATTATTAAGCCACGCAGGGCTAGCAAAGAAATAAAATAGCAGCGGAACGAAGAAACTTCAGCGGAATCCCATCAATTCACCACAGGCAATTGACTGGGATCAAGACCCTACGATCAAGCACCTTCGATGAACTCCTTCTCAAAAGCAGGCGAAGACTCCTCTTCTTCTGTTGCATGTTTTACAACAAGCATGAGTACACACCGTACTCGCAAGTCATACCACAGAAATGCAATTATAGATGCAGGCTTATTCCAAAGGAATGGTTTCTGTGGTTCTTTTGCAGAAATGCAGCATTTGTAATTTAAATACTAGTAATAGATTGAAAACATAATTCAAAACAAATAGACAATAATAACTTGACAGTTTTATTTCACAAAGACACATAGCCTAAATAAGTTATTCACATAGCCACATGACTTAGGTCACACAGCTCCCTTCCCAATGTTTTCATGAAAATCTACCCCTCGTGTGAAATCACCGAGCATGTCTATGACCGCGGACGCGGCTATTCGAATAGATTGTTTAACACTCTGCAGAGTTTGTACACTTTACCCACACGATACAACTAGTGTAGCTAGTACTAGCTGTAACAAAACAGTTCAGAAACTTCGTCTTAACATTGACACTCCCGGTGTGCTTACAAACCGTCAAACAACCCCACATAGGAAGTCAGTCCGACACACACCGCTAGACAGGGACACGGCGAACCGCCCCGTGATGCGACTGCCTGGTAGCACACCTCCATCCATGCACACAGCCTAACCTACTACCTGAGTAATCAATGTCAAGACTCCATAACTTACTAAGTTAGGCCCGTCCCATACCAGGCATGTGGTTGTACGAAAGGCTCAGATCAATGGCGCACAAAGTTAAGTCCTTAATTGACCAAGACAAGACTTCCCATTAAACTACAAATCCCTATGCACACAGGTTATTAAGCCCACGCACATAGCTCCACCAAAATAACACACAGTCCACTTGCCTCCGTCTAAATCCTTTCCCACCCTGTTGGTTAAGTGCAATATATGCCATCAACTAGTAATAGCACATAGCGCACACAGATTCTATCACATAGTTCCATAGTCACTTAGTCACGTTTATATTTGCAACTACATGAGATGATGACTCGTGGCATGGCTAAGCAAACTAATCGCATCTAACCAACCCACGTTGGTAATACACTAGCACCAACTAAATAAACCAAACTAGGGTGACAAAAGATCATGACATACAATTAGACAAGGAGGTCATAACAAATTGGATATTAACTAATCCCAAAAGCATTGAAATAAATAATTAAAGTAAATGCAATAATTTCAATCAATATAACTTTTAAAAACTGGGTTCAACATGATCAAAGGTATAACTTGCCTTGGAAAAGATCTTGGTATTGCTCTTGGTCTTGAGATGCTCCTTGCTCCTCAAAACCTTCCGAGGTATCAACGTCTACTCGCAACGAAACAAACAAACAAAACAAAATAAATAAGAACAGAGGCAAAACAAACTCCAAAAATTAAATAAAAAACTCAAATAGGTAGATCTTGAATTTAGATGAATTTAGAAATTTGAATGGGCTCAATCGGAGTTTGGATGCAAAAGATATAGGCTTTGGAAGATTGAAATAGAAGAAAAACCCTAAAACTGATTTATTGGAATTTCCCGAATTATTTTCCAATTGAAAATTCCGGGTTTTATGACGCATGGCTGACGTCGGTGAAGACTTTTCCACTGGAAAGAAATAAAAAGAAAACCACCTGACAGGTGGGACCCACTGTCAGTGTAAGGGCTCACGGTGGACCAAGTCTACGGAGGCTTGGATCTAGACTTTGGTTTACTGCACACGTGCACGCTGACTTGGCGTGACACGTGGACGACACCTCAGCTCAGATGCTGACTTGGCTACTGACACGGCTCCACACGTGGGCGCCATGTCACTGATGACGCCACATCGCCGGCGACGCCTCCTGGCTCCGACGACAATGGCACACGGCGGCGATTCAACGGCAGCGGACACGCGCATTGCACAGAGGAAGCTACTGCGCATGCGTGGGTACTGGAATTAGCTCGAGAGGACGACTGTGGCGGCTGAAAGCGTCGACGAAGCGGCGGAGAAGATACGGCTCTTGTCGGAATTGGACTCCGGTGGCACTCTCACGGTGAGGAGCGGTGCACGAGGTCGACCCTGCGACGGGGAAGCTGGTGGCGCAGCGCACGGAGGTGGAGCACCAACGGTGGCGGCGGATTTTGGAGATTTGGACTGCGGCTCACAAAACCTAAACTCCTAATTGCGGCGACGACGGAGCTTTAGGGGAGGAACGGGGTGGGGCTTCGGGATGAGGAGGCAAGGGCGAACCCTAGGGGCCCTTTTATAGGGTCGGGGCACGCCGGATTAGGAAACGCCCAAAACGAATCCGTGAAGAACACGAGAGGGGAAACCGGGATTCTCGGAGATAGCAACTGATTAAAGGTATGATTTGGCTGGATTTGGATGCGGGGAAAGGTGGAGATAAGTTCTGATAACAAAACCGGGCGGATTAGACGAAAAATTCCGTTGTCGGACGAGCTTCGAGGAGTTTCCAATGGCGGACGGGGCCGTGGCCTTTGCGGAGAAGGTGACCGCGTCGAAGACGACGACTTGGAGGCGGGGCCACAGGCAGTGAGACGAGGGGAGGCGGCCCACGCGACAATGATCTGAGGAGAGATCTTGTGATGCGGCCTGTGGTGGCCGAGGCTTGGGGTGGGCTCAAGCCAATTGAGCTGGCCGGGAGGGCGACGCGAAAAAGGTGGATGAAATTTGGGACGATTAGTCGAGGGAAATCTGAGATTTAAATAGTTTTTCACATTTTATAAAATAGCAGAAATTCAAATAAGCAAAATAAAATAGCAAATGGTCTTGGAAAAATTCCAGAAAAATCTGGAAAATATATCCAAGCTCATAGAACCCAAATAAAATAGTTTTGACCGTTGTTCATGTTGACTTTATTCATATTAAATTATTTTGATGTACAAAGTCCATGTTAAGCTTTGGATTTAAATTCCAATAAAATCCAAATGGTGAATTTTCTCCTACTAACTATTTAAAAGATTTTTAAAGCTCAGAAAATTGGGATGTTACAAACCTCCCCCCCCCCTTAAAGGAATCTCGTCCCCGAGATTCAGGCTAGCTAGAGAAAAGGCTGGGGAACTCGGCTTTCAGCTCGTCTTCACGCTCCCACGTGGCTTCTTCTTCGGAGTGGTTGCTCCACTGAACCTTGCAAAAACAAACAGTCTTGCTCCTGGTATGGCGCTCTGCGATGTCCAAGATCTTGACTGGCTGCTCCTTGTAGGTGAGGTCTCCTTTCAACTCGATTGACTCCAACGGGGTCTGTTCCTCTGGCACACGAAGACACTTCTTCAACTGAGAGACATGGAAGACGTCATGTACTCCTGCTAACGACTGTGGCAGCTCCAATTGATAGGCTACTTCTCCACGACGAGCCAATATCTTGAACGGACCAACATATCTAGGGGCAAGCTTTCCCTTGGCATGAAATCTTTTTACGCCTCTGAGGGGAGTAACTCGAACAAAATCCTCTGGCTCAAAGCTGAGATCACGACGACGATTATCCGCATAACTCTTCTGCCTTGACTGAGCTATCTTTAATCTTTCTCGAATCATAGCCACTTGTTCTTCGGCTTCCTGAATAATGTCTGGCCCAAAAACCAAACGTTCAGCTGTTTCCGACCAATTCAGAGGGGTTCTACAGGCACGACCATACAAAGCTTCAAATGGCGACATTTGCAAACTGGCCTAATAACTGTTGTTGTACGAAAATTCTGCATACGGCAAACTCTTATCCCAACGGGTAGCATTGGCTAGGGCATAAGCTCTCAACATATCCTCCAATATTTGATTAACCCTTTCAGTCTGTCCATCTGTCTGGGGATGGTATGCAGTGCTGAAATTTAGATGAGTCCCTAAGGCTTCATGCAGGCTCTGCCAGAAACGAGAGGTGAACTGGGATCCTCGATCTGACACTATCTTCTTAGGCACACCATGCAAACTAACAATCCTTGACATATACAACTCCGCAAGGCGATCTCCTGAGTAAGTGGTTTTGACTGGCAAGAAATGGGCAACTTTGGTCAAGCGATCCACTATTACCCAAATCGAATCGTAACCTGATTGAGTCTTGGGTAAACCGGTAATGAAATCCATTCCGATTTCTTCCCACTTCCACTCTGGAATCTTCAAAGGTTACAATGAGACCTCTTGGTCTCGGTGCTCTGCTTTTACCTTTCGACATACGTCGCACAGGGCAACGAACTCTGCAACTTCTCACTTCATATTTGGCCACCAAAATTTATTCTTAACATCTTGGTACATCTTAGTACTACCAGGGTGGATCGAATACTTTGAATCATGAGCTTCCTTCAAAATCAGTTGTCTCAATCCATCAACATCTGGTACGCAGATACGTCCATTGATCCACAGCGTACCTTGATCATCTACGGTGAAGTCCTTGAACTTTCCATCCGCCATCTTCTTCTTGATATCAGAAAACTCTGAATCCTTCGGTTGAGCTTCACGAATCTGCTTCTCCAGAGTAGATTGCACTTCTAGACTGGCTATGAATCCTTTAGCCACAACTTCTAGCTTTAGCTTCTTAAATTCCTCTTGAAGTTCCGAACAAACCCCTTTTACTTCCACGGCATTGCAATAGCTCTTACGGCTTAAAGCGTCTGCAACTACATTGGCTTTACCAGGGTGGTAATGGATTCCAAGGTTATAATCCTTTATCAACTCTAACCATCTTCTCTGTCTCATGTTCAAGTCCGACTGAGTGAAAATATACTTCAGACTCTTATGATCTGTATATACCTCACAGCGGTTACCAATAAGGTAATGACGCCAAATCTTTAAAGCGTACACTACGGCAGCTAACTCCAGATCATGGGTGGGGTAATTCTCTTCATGAGGCCTTAATTGTCTTGACGCATAAGCGACAGCTCTTCCTTCTTGCATTAGGACACATCCTAATCTCTGACGCGAAGCATCACAATAAATGTCAAAATCTTTGCGGATGTTTGGCAAAATCAGCACTGGGGCCGAAGTCAAACGTTTCTTCAACTCCTGAAAACTTTCTTCACAAGCTGGGGTCCAAGTGAACTTCTTCTCCTTTTTCAACAACTGCGTAAGAGGCCTAGCAATTGTTGAGAATCCTTCAATGAAACGGTAATAATATCCGGCCATTCCCAAGAAACTGCGAATCTGCGTGACAGTCTTGGGCTGTTCCCAATGTAGTACTGCCTTGACTTTACCAGGGTCAACGGCTACTCCCTCGGCTGTCATCACATGACCAAGGAAATCAACCTCCTTTTTCCAGAACTCACACTTACTAAACTTTGCATACAACTGATGCTCCCTGAGTTTCTCTAGGATCAATCTCAAATGTTCAGCATGCTCCTCTTCAGACTTGGAGTAGACCAAAATATCATCGATAAACACCACTACGAACTTATCCAAATATTCCATGAACACTTTATTCATCATGTTCATGAAATAGGCCGGTGCATTGGTCAGACCAAATGACATGACTAAGAATTCATAATATCCGTACCGCGTTGAGAAAGCGGTCTTAGGTATATACTTAGGACAAATCTTCAATTGATGGTAACCCGATCGCAGATCGATCTTCGAGAATACTCCGGCTCCCTTCATCTGATCGAACAGATCATCAATCCGAGGCAGTGGGTACTTGTTCTTGATGGTGACTTCATTGAGAGATCGATAATCGATGCACATTCTCATACTTCCATCTTTCTTCCTGACGAACAAAACTGGTGCTCCCCAAGGTGACGAACTAGGTTTTATAAAACCTTTCTCCAGAAGTTCTTCTATTTGCTTCTTCATTTCCACTAACTCATCGGCTGGCATCCGATAGGGTCTCTTCGAAATAGGTGCTATTCCGGGCACTAGATCGATGACAAACTCGATGTCACGGTCTGGTGGCATTCCGGGCAATTCTTCTGGGAACACATCTGGATACTCCCTGACAATAGGCACATCTTCCAAAGCGACTGCCTCTAAACTATTGACTATCAGGTGTCCATCATGCACCGAGGTAGCTTGAAATTCTACCTTGTTTCCTTTAGTATCTTCAATTGTAACGGCTCTCCGACCACAATCTAGCACGGCTTTGTGCTTGGTTAACCAATCTATGCCAAGAATGACATCTAAGGTCTGGGTGTCTAGAACAATTAGGTTGGCTAGAAACTCAACTCCAGCTATGAGTAACTTAGCTCCTAAACAACCCACTTTAGAACTTAGCTCTGCTCCAGGCGACTGGACTAACAGAGTATGCTTAAGGCGCATAACTTCCAAGTTATTCTTAGTGACAAAAACGCCCGAAACAAAGGAATCGAAGCTCGAATCAAAAGCAGGCGATCACAGTCTTGAATTTACTAGAAACTTACCCAAGTCTGACGTCCGATGCTTCTGGGCTCCTTCGAGTGACATGATTGACACGACCTCGACCCGGAATTTGGCGCTCCTCTGGTTGGTAGCACGTTGAGAAACTCCTTGGTTGTTTGGCACTGGGGTCTTGGCGGGTGTAGCTCCAAGGTTAAAACGGACTGGGGTGACTGTCCCCTTCTACGGACACTGATTGGCGAAGTGACCTGGTTGACGACAAGAATAACAAACTCTCTGAGAATTCTGCTGATTGCTCCCTGGATTGGGGTTGGTTGGCGCGGGGTTGCGTGAGTTCTGAGCAACTGGGCGAGGTGCTGATGTTGGTGCAGGCGTCCTGAATGAATTCTGCGGCAGAAACCGATTACTCTGCTGCGGTACCACTCTTGCTCGTTGTTGGGACTGGTGACTTCCTTGCTGGGCCATCCTGCGTTTGCGATTATCTTCCAGTTCCTTGCGTTTGTCTTCCATAACCAATGCCTCGTTAACCAGTTCTTGAAAGTCTGGAAAAGTGTGGGCCAGTAGATTGACCTGCAGTCCTGAGTTCAAACCCTTCAAAAAGTGACTCTGGCGAGACTTGTTAGTAGCGACGTCCTCTGGAGCATAGCGAGCTAGCTGAGAAAACTTGTTCAGATAGTCAGTCACTGACATAGCTCCTTGCTTCAGGGCACAGAATTCATCCTTCTTCAGATCCATAATACCTTCAGGTACATGATATTGACGGAATGCTGCGGCAAATTCTTCCCAAGTGATGTTTTGTGGTGCCTCATGCGCTGCGCTAAAATTCTCCCACCATTCAGCAGCTATGCCTTCCATCTGGTGAGTAGCATACAGAACCTTCTCATGGTCGCTGCATTGAGTGATTAGCAGCTTCCTCTCAATAACCCGAAGCCAATCATCAGTTTCAATTGGTGTAACATTTCCAGAAAAGGTTGGAGGACGAGTCCTCATGAATTCAGCAAGCTTGGATGGTCCTTGGTGTCCATGAACGACTGGGGCTCCAGGGTGATGATTGTTGTTGTTGTTCTGATTACTCATATTCTATAGGTGGTTCATCATAGTATACATCATCTGTGTCTGTGCTGCCATGAAGGCTCCAAAGTTCTGCAAGTCAAGAGGGGGTGCTTGTGGTGGTACTGCTCCCGCAGAGGTCTGCTCGTTGCCTTCTGATCCTTGGGCTCCGGATCCACTTGCGGCGGCATGGCGAGTCTGAACCATCTGGTGAAGCTCCATGGGTTAGATAAGGTAGAAAGCATAAGATGAGTTAAGAGCTAATCTAGGGGGTAGGTTAAACCCAACAAACACAGTTTCAAGAAAACCAAACGAAATACCTTTATTTATTAAGGGTTTTAGTACGGCTTGCAACAATGCCTAAGGGCTTTTGCAGCTCATACCGGCACACAAGGAAAATAAAACGAACCTAAGCACACAAACTACCGCCTAAAGGGCGACTCGAAAGGAAACTTGGCTAAGCCTAACAAACTAAGACTCTAGCGATCTCAGTCGCTAAGATAGCCTCCACAACTGCGACGATGCTCCCGCCGACTGTAGACTTGGAAGTGAGCTGGCATCTTCGCGAATTGGTCTTGGTGTCCTGGAACTGGTGCAGGTGCAGTTGGCTCTTCCGGCTCTGCAACTTCAGTTGGCTCCTCTGGAACCTCCTCGGGGTCTTCCTCAGGTTCTTCTTCTTCTTCAGGATCTTCTTTTTCAGGATCTTCTTTTTCTTCTTGTTCCTCCTCATGGTTGTGCTGACCATAGAGGGCTTCTTCCAGTGTGGCGATCCTTTCTTCAGCTCCTTGCAGGACCTCATAGGCGCACTCTAGCTCAGTGGCGGTTGCTTCCAGCGACTTCTCTTGAGCGGCTACGAACTGGGCGAGGTGCACCACTGTGGCATCGTCTTCTCCATCCGTAGACGGGTAGCATGCTGGTCGATCCACGGCGGCAGCTCGGGGATGGTAGTGGAAGACGGTGTTTCGCAGCTCTCGTGCGTAGATGTGGCAAATCCTGAGGATGGCCAAGCGTGACGACTCTTGAATTCCTTGCACGAAGGTGATCCTTCTGACGGAGATGTTCAACGGCTGGCTGGCTTTAGTGCTCTTCCTGGCGTAGACTGTTAGACGGCAGATCACTTCCACGATCTCGGCCATTTACCACCCATTGGTTGCCACGATACATGGGACGATCAAAGCCTCCAAGTACTTGCAATGACTTCCTGACTCAGCGGCAAGTCCGCCTTTGCGCTCACCGTAGGTATGAAGCATCTGTAAAGACAGACAAGAGGGTGGGAACTAAGTTAAAACAGCGGGGAGAGGAAAAGATTATAGCAATAGATGAGTCGAGAGAGACATGAGGGGAGTTAAGCATTTCATTTAATCTTGCAAGTTAATTTTTCTTTAGAAAATAATTTGGACTCTCTAAGACGGCCGATCTAAGGGCAAGACCTACAGTTAGTATGGCTCTGATACCACCTCTGTCGGGACCCAAAATATGCAATTCTAGACCCTCTGTGTATAACGCACTAATCCAGGATCACGCTAGTGCACACAGTGTCAACATAGGTGAATATCGATCCACACAAGCGATTAATAATATAAACGAGTAATTTGATAATAAATAAGGGTTTTGACCTTATGGTCGAGTTTACAATTATTAAGCCACGCAGGGCTAGCAAAGAAATAAAATAGCAGCAGAACGAAGAAACTTCAGCGGAATCCCATCAATTCACCACAGGCAACTGACTGGGATCAAGACCCTACGATCAAGCACCTTCAATGAACTCCTCCTCAAAAGTAGGCGAAGACTCCTCTTCTTCTGTTGCATGTTTTACAACAAGCATGAGTACACACCGTACTCGCAAGTCATACCACAGAAATGCAATTATAGATGCAGGCTTATTCCAAAGGAATGGTTTCTATGGTTCTTTTGCAGAAATGCAGCATTTGTAATTTAAATACAAGTAATAGATTGAAAACATAATTAAAAACAAATAGACAATAATAACTTGACAGTTTTATTTCACAAAGACACATAGCCTAAATAAGTTATTCACATAGCCACATGACTTAGGTCACACAGCTCCCTTCCCAATGTTTTCATGAAAATCTACCCCTCGTGTGAAATCACCGAGCATGTCCATGACCGCGGACGCGGCTATTCGAATAGATTGTTTAACACTCTGCGAGTTTGTACACTTTACCCACACGATACAACTAGTGTAGCTAGCACTAGTCATTGTAACAAAAGCAGTTTAGAAACTTCGTCTTAACATTGACACTCTGGTGTGCTTACAAACCGTCGACAACCCCACATAGGAAGTCGGTCCGACACACATTGGGCCGAGGGACACGGCGAACCGCCCGTGATGCGACTACACAGTAGCACACCTCCACCCATGCACTGACCCTAACGTACTACGAGTAATCAATGTCAAGACTCGATAACTTACTAAGTTAGGCCCGTCCCACACTAGGCATGTGGTTGTACGAAAGGCTCAGATCAATGGCGCACAAAGTTAAG
Source organism: Phyllostachys edulis (assembly GCA_036346405.1). Lineage (NCBI taxonomy): Eukaryota > Viridiplantae > Streptophyta > Magnoliopsida > Poales > Poaceae > Phyllostachys > Phyllostachys edulis. The sequence goes on from CM070552.1 coordinate 27,881,291, forward strand.
TCCTTAATTGACCAAGGCAAGACTTCCCATTAAACTACAAATCCCTATGCACACAGGTTATTAAGCCCACGCACATAGCTCCACCAAAATAACACACAGTCCACTTGCCTCCGTCTAAATCCTTTCCCACCCTGTTGGTTAAGTGCAACATATGCCACCAACTAGTAATAGCACATAGCGCACACAGATTCTATCACATAGTTCCATAGTCACTTAGTCACGTTTATATTTGCAACTACATAAGATGATGACTCGTGGCATGGCTAAGCAAACTAATGGCATCTAACCAACCCACGTTGGTAATACACTAGCACCAACTAAATAAACCAAACTAGGATGACAAAAGATCATGACATACAATTAGACAAGGAGGTCATAACAAATTGGATATTAACTAATCCCAAAAGCATTGAAATAAATAATTAAAGTAAATGCAATAATTTCAATCAATATAACTTTTGAAAACTGGGTTCAACATGATCAAATGTATAACTTGCCTTGGAAAAGATCTTGGTATTGCTCTTGGTCTTGAGATGCTCCTTGCTCCTCAAAACCTCCCGAGGTATCAACGTCTACTCGCAACGAAACAAACAAACAAAACAAAATAAATAAGAACAGAGGCAAAACAAACTCCAAAAATTAAATAAAAAACTCAAATAGGTAGATCCTGAATTTAGATGAATTTAAAAATTTGAATGGGCTCAATCGGAGTTTGGATGCAAAAGATATAGGCTTTGGAAGATTGAAATAGAAGAAAAACCCTAAAACTGATTTATTGGAATTTCCCGAATTATTTTCCAATTGAAAATTCCGGGTTTTATGACGCATGGCTGACGTCGGCGAAGACTTTTCCACCGGAAAGAAATAAAAAGAAAACCACCTGATAGGTGGGACCCACTGTCAGTGTAAGGGCTCACGGTGGACCAAGTCTCGGAGGCTTGGATCTAGACTTTGGTTTCTTGCTGCGTGCACGCCGACTTGGCGTGACACGTGGGCGACACCTCGGCCAGATCTTGACAGCTCTTGACACGGCTCCTGCGTGGGCGCCATGTCGCGATAGCGCCACATCATGGCGACACCTCCTGGCTCCGACAACAACGGCACACGGCGGCGATTCAACGGCGGCGGACACGCGCATTGCCTGAGGAAGCTCTGCGCATGCGTGGGTGCGGAGTTAGCTCGAGAGGGCGGCTGTGGTGGCGGGCGTCGTAAGCGGCGAGCAGTCTGGCTCTTAGTCGGAATTGGACTCGGTGGCACTCTCACGGTGAGGCGGTGCGAGTCGACCCTCGACGGGAAGGCTGGTGGCGCGGACTTGAGGCGAGCACCAACGGTGGTGGCGGATTTTGGAGGTTTGGACTGCGGCTCACAAAACCTAAACTCCAAATTGCGGCGGCGAAGGAGCTTTAGGGGAGGAACGGGGTGGGGCTTCGGGATGAGGAGGCAAGGGCGAACCCTAGGGGCCCTTTTATAGGGTTGGGGCACTGGGATTAGGAAGCGCCCAAAGCGAATCCGTGAAGAACACAAGAGGGAAGCAGGATTCTCGGAGATAGCAACTGATTAAAGGTATGATTTAGCTGGATTTGGATGCGGGGAAAGGTGGAGATAAGTTCTGATAACAAAACCGGGCGGATTAGACGAAAAATTCCGTTGTCGGACGAGCTTCGAGGAGTTTCCAATGGCGGACGGGGCTGTGGCCTTTGCGGAGAAGGTGACCGCGTCGAAGATGACGACTTGGAGGCGGGGCCAGAGCGAGTGAGGCGAGGGAGGCGGCCGTGACAATGCAACCTGGGGAGAGATCTTGTGAGCGGCCTTGGCCGTGGGCGTCTTGGGGCTGGGCTCAGCGGAGATGGGCCGGGAGTGGGCCGCACGCGAAAAAGGTGGACTGGGCTGGGACGATTCGTCCCGAGGGGAAATCTGAGATTTAAATAGTTTTTCACATTTTATAAAATAGCAGAAATTCAAATAAGCAAAATAAAATAGCAAATGGTCTTGGAAAAATTCCAGAAAAATCTGGAAAATATATCCAAGCTCATAAAACCCAAATAAAATAGTTTTGACCATTGTTCATGTTGACTTTATTCATATTAAATTATTTTGATGTACAAAGTCCATGTTAAGCTTTGGATTTAAATTCCAATAAAATCCAAATGGTGAATTTTCTCCTACTAACTATTTAAAAGATTTTTAAAGCTCAGAAAATTAGGATGTTACAGTGACTTTCTGAGTTTCACACTGTACAGATTTCTATTTGCTCTGTCTTGGTTCGGGACAGGGATACATTCAGGTATCTTCATATAAATGTCCGAATCCAATGTTTCATAAAGGTATGATGTTCCCACATCCATCAATTTCACTTTTAACTTCAAGTTTACTGCCATTGAGATTAAATATCTAAAGGTAGCTCCGCCCAAGACTGGGGAATAGGTTTTTTCATAATCAACTCTTGGTCGTTGAGTGAATCCTTGTGCAACAAGCCTTGCATTATGTCTTACAATTTCATTGTTTTTATTTCTCTTTCGACAAATACCCACTTATGCCCTACGGGGTGCACATAGGGAGGTGTGCGGCTTACAGGTCCAAACACCTCTCTTTTATTCAGAGATATTAATTCTGCTTCTATTGCCTCCTTCCAATCTTTCCAATCTGATCTTTTCTAACATTTAGCGAGCAATGCAGGCTCTGGATCAAGATTGATGATTGTAGCAATTTTATTTGCAAAAACAATGTTGACATTGACTGTTGTCTTATTCATAGATTCTCCCGAGGTCATAAAGTTTATAGCTATTTCTTCAAGGGATGATTCTTCTAATGCTTCTACTTGCTCACCACTTCTTTCAATTACGGGGGCAAGTCCCTTTAGTGTTTCAGCTCCGATGTGTGCGCACACATCCATGTTGATGTCTCCCTTCATGGGGATGTTCAATTCTGGTATGCCTTTTCTGAAGGTGCCATACTCGTGCCAGGTCTCAACTGGCTCCCCTTCTAGTTCTGGAGAACTTCGGTGATCAGCTGTGTCAAGTCCATCTTATCCTTTTTTCTCCAGGCGTCCCCGGTTACTTCGGATTCGAGGGGCCGGAGTTCTCGTCCTTTCAGAGGCCTTAGGACGGGATTAGGGATACCTTCATTGGTATTTCAACCCTCTCCGGTGCATTGCGTGCAGGCACATAAGACTTGGTCACGCTCTTCAAATCACTAAAGTGGTCAGGCAGATGATTTGCTAATGCTTGCAAATCAATTACTTCTGGACTGCAATTGTCTTCTAGACTTCAATTATCTACTGGACTTCTCTATTTGCTTCACTAGTGCGCGGGTCATGTGCATGGATTTCAATTTTCTTCTGGACTTCAATTATCTTCTGGACTTCTCTATTTCCCGATATTTTCATCAAAAGGTTGATTTCCTCCCCCATAATGACGGGAAAATAGCCTTATCTAATATTCTATCAGTGAATCGGGCAGTATACAAATCTCTCATCATATGGTCCAAATACCTGATTATGGATGCTATCACATAACCAACGTATATCCAAGACTTTCGGAGAAGGCCCATTGCAGTTCGCTGTGGTGATGGTATAGGTACATAAACCTTTCAACCAAACCTTCAAAGATGAGGAATTTTCTGTGCTGACCCTTGCGCTAGTTGCATAGGTGAAAGGATGTTATATGCCAGTGGTTTAAAATTGATGAGAGTTGCTGCGAGTAGGACTGCGTGTCCCCAACATGCAGTTGGTAAATTACAATTCTTCAAAGGTAGTCAGGCAATAATTTTAATCCTTATAATTAATGCCTCTGCTAGTCCATTCTGGGTGTGGACATACGGTACGGAATGCTCAACTTTAATTTCCATTGCCATACAATAATCATCAAATGCCTTTGGTGGACTTCACGTGATGATCAGGGAAATTATTTCTAATTTTAATTATCTGTGAGATTTAGCTTTGCAAAAGCGTAGTTTCTCGTAGACAATAAACATACATGCGACCATTTCAAGGAAGCATCGATGAGCACCATAAAATACCTAAATGGCCCTTACAGGGGCTGTATAGGACCGCAAAAAGTCTCCTTGGATACGGTCTAGGAATGTAAGAACTTCATCCTTCGCTTTCAGAGCAGAAGGTTTAGTAATTAAATTCTCGGGGGCACATGCGGGGCACGCAAAATCTTTCTGATTCGGGAAATTCTTTACATTGACATTATGTCTTTGTGAATTGTGAATTCTATTTGTCATCATTCTAAAACCTAGGCGGCATAATCTATCATGTCAGAGATAGAAAAGGTGCAGAGCTTCTAAATACAGTTTTCAGGGCAGTACAGGCTACAGATGCCTTAAAATTAGTGTAGTATAGCCCAATTTCAAATGAAGGAAGTCGTTCTAATACCATTTTTCTAATTTATTCACGCTTTGTAATGAGTAGGTATTCCTTACCATACTCTTCTTCAGTCTCTACGTGGAAACCGTTAACGCGAATATCCTTGAGAGTTCTAGTCAATTCTAGGTACAACAAGGCTTCATTAATGACCAATGTTGTTCCCATTGGGAGTATAATTGTGGCTTTTCCTGAGCCTATTATACAAGTATCGCTTCCTGCGATTGTCGTAAGACTACCAGTATTCTTGCTGATCGACTGAAGAAGCTTCGTATCTCTCAAGATGGTATTCATTGTGCCGCTACCTGCTAAGCACACTCCTTCCATAGGGTGCCATACGCGTTCTAATATAATATATTTTATTAATATACAGCAGAAAGCAAGCAACACATAAATAAAATACTTCAGATATCAGAACGTAACTTGCTATTATAAATACGGGAATAATTCTTGCAGGACTCATCATAAGAATTTAATGCTTTGCTCTCCTAGAACTTACAACCATTATTCAAAAATAATTCAATGTTCTGCTTCAATTACAAACTGCAAGTTACTATAAAAGATCCAAGTGCAATGCGTGCACTAGATCGAATCAGCGAAGTATTCAGAAACTTCTGCCTCAATCTGCTCCATGAAGATCTTCTCCTTTTGGGTAACTACGGCTGAGGCCACTGCGATGTCCAAAGGAGGGATAATGGGGGCTGCTACTAGGCTGTCCACATCCATGAGTGCAACTAATGGGTGTGGATCTTCCGCGCCTGCAATGGCGAGGTGTGCCTCATGATGTCCTATGCCCTTCTTCTTAGACTAGAAAGCATCAATAAAGTGTGACCCACGACCTTACCCTTTTACCCCTATCCTTCGTGAGAGGCTTCATTACCTTGTAGCTGCTAGTATTGGCTTCATGACCAACATTGCTACGAGGCGGCTGTGAGATGTAGTTCTTCCTTAGAACATCATCTTGAGCTCCCGCAACTTGCATGGTGTCAATTAATGCGGCATACTTCTTGTAGCCGTCTTGACGATAGTTGCGTGCGGATTGTGCCGCATTTGGGTGAAAGGTACAGAGAGTCTTCTCAATCTTCTACGTATCTGTGATTACATTATCACAGAGTTGAAGATTTATACAAATTCTGGCCATGCTGGGTCAATTCTTCGAACTCATTGGTTCGTGATGCCAGTCATTTTCTATATTCATGCAAAGACTTCAAAAGATTACTGCTAGTAATTTACATAAAATGGTTGCAAAAATCTCATAATGCTCTTCGAACTCCCGGTTTGTGTTCCCGTACTTCTCTATGCATTTATCATGATTTACTGTTATTTTTAGTGATTAAAAGCAATATAAACAATCATAGATAATCAAAATAGTAAATACTATAAATAAATTGCATAGAAATAATAATAACAAAGTTAAACATGCTTCAAATGCAAAATTGATTCAAAATTTGAATTCTCGAGGCCCTTTTCTGCTGGAAAATGATTTTTCGGCGAATTTTGCAATTTCCAGGGGTTAACATGCGAAATTTCAGTACAGAGAAAAATTTGCACATAATGTTCAGAATTTCCGAGGCCCTTTTTGCAAAATTTCCTCACCCGCACAATTTACCTCGTAATTTGATGAATTCTGAGGGGGTTTCCCACAAATTTTTGGATTTTTTTTCCGTCGAGCCTTCTTTCGGCCCAGATGCGGGTGACCCGTTTTGGCCGGCTCAAAGGACGTTCACGGGGTAGGGTTTCCCCTACCCGTCTGCGGCGGCGGCTAAGCGCTGTGGCGGGCAGCGTTGAGGAGTGGCGGCCGGCGGCGGCGACAAAGGCGCTGGCATGAGCGGATGGCGTGGCGAGCAGTCTTGGCGGCGCATGCTCGGCGGTGCTTGTGCGGTTCGGGCGGTGGCGCGTGGTGGCGTGGCGGTCTTGCGCGGCTTGAGGCGATGGCGGCTCCGTGTGGGGCAGCGGCTTCAAGCCGGCGCAAGATGGCGGCGGCCCTGCCTGCTGACCTACGGAGCCCATCGGGGCGCGACAGGCGGAGAGGCGCGACACAGTGGTCTTGCGGGTGGCGTGGGGCGGCGCCGTCCGTTCGGCCGGGTGGTGCCGACGGCGGCGAGGGCAGCGCTGCGGGCCGACGACATTTCTTCGAGTGCCGTGGCGGCCGTGCAGTGCGGTGCCGGTGTTGCGGCATGTGGCCCGTCGGCCATGCGGGACTGGGCCAAGTGGCAGTTGGCGGCGCCGAGCCCGTGCGACTTCGGGCGTTTCGGGCAGCCGAAGCTCAGCACGGAGCCCATGCGGGGGCGATGTGCTCGCGGCACTGCAATGGCTTCATGGTTGGTGCGTGGGGTTGAGATGGGGGCTCTGGTACGGCGGTAGTGGGGGCGCTTGTCTTGCGGCGATTAGCGACTCGGGCCATCGGCCATTTTTTTCGCAATTACTGTTCATGTGATACAATTACTGTTCATGCGATGCAATGTAGTGCAATCAACATCGGTTCTTGCGTGCAACCACCGATCGGCTTGGTCGGCGATTTCAAGTCGGCTCGCGGTAGGTTAGAACGGATTTGCACCATAGAAAATCAACCTAGAAAGCGAATTTGCAGAATTGAAAGCAATCTAGAAAAAAAATGATTCAATCTACGAGTGTCGTTCTTCGACAGTTACCTTTCGATTCGAGGAGAGTCGATTATGCTGATAACGTGTTGAGGAACCGTCGTTGAAGAGTCCAGTCCGAACGATTACCTCGTAGACAAGTATAGAATCGTAAGAACAATGTAATAATACAAGAACATAAGAACACAAGAACACAGAGATATGAGGGACTTCGGGCAGCTCTTTATTGATCTTCCAAAATGGTGTGTTACAATGAGGGGTCCTCCCTCCTTTATATAGACTAAGGTGGATGAGGAGTCCATATAAGCTAGGCCTCTTGGGCCCAGTTTTTTAACAAGGTGCACCGGTAGTGGCAGGCTGGCAAAGTCACGGGCCAGGCAAGAACAACAAATGTTGCAGTGGATTAAACATGCCGCCCCGGGGAGCTAGCTCCTTATATACAGCCGTCGCAACACTACAAACTCGATCTCAAACCGTGCGTACCTAATGGAGAGCAAGGTGTTTGTTACATCCTTTATTGTCCTACTCTTCTTCTTCGCCACTGTTACATCCATTCGTCGACGCCGCCGTCGCCGGTGCGGTCGATGGGCCGGGCAACGAGACGACGTGGATGATCAAGATGCGGAGCCTAGAGCCTTTCCCGACGGCGGCGGCGCTGGTCGAGGTCGGCGCGATACTGCGATCGGCATACGAGCTTGACCATAGCGGTGTATAATCCAAACCGCCAGGGGTGCATCAGATCCATCCTTGGATCGAACAGAAGTCTTAACTGTAATGGTTATGGGATCCTGTTACCCACAGGACCAGGGGCGAAGCTTCCCCCTGCTGGAGCAACTGCTCTGCCTGTCGCACCCATGGTACCTTTACTACTACTCGTGCATGATTATAGTTATAGTTATTTAGGCAACATTATTCAGTAGCGATGTACTATTTTTACTGTACTTTGTAATTTTTTTCTAGTTTTGTATTTGAATTGTAGAAAACCGTTCGATGTATGTTCGGTAAGTTTTTCTTGCGTTAGCTTTAACCTTAAAGTACACCCTCTATTTTCGTTATAGCTTCGCCACTGCGCAGGACTACTTGGGTCTAGGCTTAGCGCAGGCCACACTGCTAATGGGGGTTGCGTTGAGAGCACGTGTTTAGTTTGGAGTAGTGACAACCATTTTTAGTTGTCTAATTTTGCTAGCAAAAATTATTACCAAAAAAAATCCACGCCATTTATTATATTTATTACCAAAAAATAATCCACGACGTTTATTGTTTTTAGTTCGGACTACCTGGGTCCAGGCGTAGCACATGCCACACTGCTAATGGGGGCTGTGTCAAGAGCACGTGTTTAGTTTGGAGATAGTGACAACCATTTTTAGTTGTCTAATTTTTCTAGCAAAAATTATTACCAAAAAAAATCCACTCCGTCTATTATATTTATTAGCAAAAAATAATCCACGGCGTTTATTGTTTCCAGTTTTTTCTCTACCAGTCAAATTGAAGCAAGTGTTGTTTCATATACAAGCGTGTCCGATGGTGTTCACGCCGATGTTCTAAGCGATTCAAGTACTAAAATAAGGTTTCTCTGTATTTCTTCTGGATTTCCCCTTTTGCTTCTATCTTCATTCGATTTCTTGAACCCCCTGCTTCTTTTTGTTTCCCTTTTCTCAATGTGGTTGTCCCCGATCCCTTTTGCACGTGTTCTTCAATTGCACTTTTAGTTCATGCCACTGTTTTTTGGCTAATTCGTCCCACGCCACTACTTCTCAAAATTTGTTCGGAAAGTGCTACTACCGTTACCCTCTAGCAACCTAGAGCCCACGGTGTCAAGTGGTGTTAAGTCAAAGCGTTTGATTAGGACAAATGACTAGTGGTACCCTTTCAACAATTATGAAAATGCCACTGAAATCCTGGTGGTTTTTAGAAATGTCATTGTGCCATATTTGCTGTTGGCCCCTGGAAGGAAAGCTTTTGGAGGGAATATTTGGCACCAAAACTTTTGGCCATGGCTATAAAGCCTGAACCGAATGGGTGAGGGAGAGAAAGAGAGACGCAATGGCTCAAAGTGGAGGCATGAGCTAATGTAGCTCAGGTAGCTCGCAACACCCAAAAAAGTCTAAGTTCCACTGCGATTGTGGGAGCAAAACTATGAGGTACAAGTCCAATACTGATAAGAATCTAAACCGTGAGTTTTTGAGGTGTGCTAACTGAAAGGTGAGTTGATTCTTGAACACATAATACTTTTTTATTTATTTTGATATTTTCAAATTCTTTACTGTCTTTTTGTTCTATTTTTGTCAGTCTGGAGGTTGTGGATTTTATTTGTGAGAAGATTTGCTCGAGGCATATGTGAAGAAGGAGATTGTAATGCAGCAAGACATGGAGATGCAGAAGTTACAGAAGAAACTAGAGAAGTTGAGCACTCACCTGGATGCAATGGGTGCTGCTGAGAGCAATGTGCAAGAATCGAAGGACAATGTGCAAGAAGTAAGGAGAAATGTGCAAGAAATGAAGAGCAGTGTAGACAATGTGAAACTGATATGCAACATTTTGTTTTGTTTCTGCCTTTTGTCTATTCTCCTAAATTCATAGTAACTAGTTTGCAATTCATGTAATGCTTAATGCCTCTAGCATGAGCAAGTGCAATGTAGTAGTACTAGTATCTGCAATTTAATAGAGTGGAATCTATGTTGCCAGTCATCTTTGCGCAATGATTTTCAAAAGTGAAAAGTGTTGGTGATATGTCATAGGTGATCATAGAGATGATTGTATCATGTCTATGTTTATGAGTTATAGAATAAAAGTTATTATGTTACTTGGATGAATTATCATTTATAAAGATTAACAATTATGTGACTTGTTGGTGAAGCTTTTTAACTTATATGATGTCATTCTAAATATATCCCTGGTCAGATGTCACTAGTTGGAACACTAGTGACTTATCGACCAGCACATGTATTGATTGATGATCATGTTTCACCGGTCATAGATATAGGGGTATCGAATCAATAATGTGAACACATGTTAGACAACATGGTGTTGGATTGACCCACCTTGAGACACTATTGAGATTGTTATGATTTTGTGTGTCATCGGTTGGTCTCATGCAATGATGATATATAATCCTTAGACCTGAGATTAGCATAGTTTCCTACATGTGTAATAGTATACTTAGGGGTTGCCAAACGCTACTCCGTAACTGGGTAGTTATAAAGGTTGCTTTCGGGTATGCTATGAAACATGCGGAGGGATATGACTGGTCGAATAAGGGATTTTCCCCTTCTAACATAACAAGAGAGATATCTCTGGCCCCTCGATGTGGTTGAATAAAGAAAGTGCATGGCCGTGCCACTAGTGGTCGAAGAGTCGACCACATGAAGTTATCCATCACTTGATCGAGAAAGTATTGAACAGTCCATGGATGACAAATTATCTCACCTCGAGTTCAACCAGATATCGTGAGGCAAAGGGAGAATACACAAGCATGTCGTTCCGTTCGACCAGATACAGACTAGTCGTATGGAGATATGAGCTGGTCGTAGGCTGGTCGAACATAATCACTAACTGGTTGTAAGGAGTTATGAACTGGTCATGACTAAATATGAACTGGTCGTATAGAGATATGAGCTAGTCATAAGTGATAAGGACCTGGTCGTAGATCATATTGCATTAATGTCCACTACTACAGAAAAGGCCTTTACAGACGGTTCAAAAACGCCATCACAGACGGTTCCGTGAGCCGTCTGAGTTTATGGGTCAGTAATGCTAATGGTCATCACAGACGGTTTGAACCGTCGTAATATATACTATCACGAGGCGGTGCGTAGATGCAACCGTCGTGATGATCGATTACCACGAGACGGTCGTAGATAAAACCGTGCGTGATGATCGATTACCGCGACGATAAAGTAGATGGCTATGCGTGATGAGTCGACTACCGCAGGCGATGCGTAGATGAAACCGTGCTCGTGATGATCGACTACCACGAGCGATGCGTATATGAAACCGTGCGTGATAGTCACGCACGGTTTCATATACGGCACCGTGCGTGGTAGTGACTATCGCAGGCGGTTTCATCTCTGAGCATCGTCGTGGTAAATCGACTATCACGACGGTTTCATCTACTGAACCGTCTGTGGTATCCACTATCACTGACGGTTTCATCTACAAACCGTCTGTGGTAGTCTTTGCATTGCTAAATCTATTTACGTTTATTGGCTAGCCTCAGAAATGCTAGCCATGCCCTCTGAAACAAGCACATCCAATTCTCATTCATTTCAGAAGCACATCAAAATTGCATTCATTTCAGAAACAAGCACACATCCAATTCACAAATCAATTAACTAAAATTAACCATTAATGTACATTAATTTACACACATGTACCATTATGTTCAATCTATCTCAATCAAGTTCAATCTGCTACACTGTGGAAACTCCCATTTGGATTTATGACCTGTGTGTTCAGGAATGCCGCAAGATGTGATCGAATTTTTATGAGCTCGCTCTGTTCCAACGCAGTTTCAGCGATGTTCGCAACCTGTCGATATGAAGGTTAAATTAGGGCTTATATAAATTGGTAAGTATATATGAAATAATTGTTGAAAGATTGACAAACACGAGGATCATTGGTGATCGCGAACCGATAAGTAGTTGCATGTTGTGGCAAACATAGTATCCACAGACGTTATGGCGGTATTGCCGGTGGCACCGCAAAAATAGAATTGGTTAGTTCGAGAGGCATTGCTACGAAGTGTTATATAGGATTAATTTGTACTAGCTAGCAAGTCACAGGGAATGTTTGATCATGTTGCGGCGTCCTTCCTTGATATTCCATCCTTTAGCATGTAACACGTCGAACACCCTCGTGACTCCAAGAAGTTAGCCTTAGCCATTGCAAAGGAAGGAAAGACTACAATAGAGTTTCTATGGAGGAAATGTGTTTACCTGATGATTAAACTCCGGATAGCTGTGAAGTTGTGAGTGGCCCTATGTAGGGAACCTAGGTATATTACGTATTTCGTTTTGGTATAATTACAATTAGAATCCAATGGAACCTACGGGTATGTCGGCATGGTCATTAAACCTAAGTTCGTGTTGCTTATAAAGTACAAATCAACAAGTATAGCCAGAGTGCAACACTACTTACTTACGGTTGTAGGGCAAAAGTATGAATTCCTTGTTGCGGTGAGCCATGAAAAAGTCTATAACGTAATTCTCGGCGAATGTTGCATTCGCCGTGATGCTTCTTTCGGAGACAACGTGTGGGTCGAGAAACCTACGGTGATTTCCTTCTTTCGCTTCACGGATCATGTATCTATTATACAAAAGCTAGGAGTTATATATAACATTTATCGATATTACGAACATTGACCGTGATTGTACACACTTACGATGTCAAAGATCGTATGATTGAGGCGTCGAGCTCGTCGAGGTTGAAGAGACAGAACAAGTCGTCGAAGGTCACCGTGAAGACGGCGTCTTGATACACGTGGTTAAAATGATGCTCCTTGAACTTGACGGTGACACCGAGCATCGTTGATCAACGGCTTGTTGGATATTCCATGTACCATGCATGCAATTCCGTGCAATCCGGTCCTAGGGTAGGGCTGTCTAACTTCTCGAACAACGGCTCGCTGGCTTGTATTTCCGCCAGCGGCAAGAAGGGATATCGGGGAGAGGACTCGATCGTCTTCGATTTGCCCTTGCCCTTGCTGCCTCGCTTTGTATAGGTCGACTTCACAAGAGTCGGTGAGCACGAGTGTAGATGCATGTGATGCGGGCCCTTGCCATGTCGGTCTGAGTAGCCGGTGCGATCGGTCTCGTGGACTTGATGCCGTTGCAGACATTCCGTGAAGTTGACACCGGAGCAGTAGCTCGAGCAGATGTCCTCCTTGGGCCTTTGGATGAATGTTCCAGCGGCTTGCCCTAGAGTCATGACCTCATCGTTTGGGGAATTTTCACGGACGGCCTCGAAATTGGCACAAACACCGTCCACATTCACTTTTGCGAAACCCGGCGCTAGATTTGCACCGTGCACCAAAGCTCCGATCTGGGATGGATACACTGCCCCAAGCGACATCTAGGGCAACAGAGACATATCTCACTTGGAGCTTGCGCCGTAGCCACCTCGTCCATAGCGGTACAAAATTAGCTACTCCAACAGCTTATCAATGGATTGAGCATTCGGAGATAATAATTATTACCGTGATGTCATCGACGGAAAATCTGTCATCACCTATTGTGGTAGGGTTAGGGTTGACGCCTTGTGACTACTCGGATGTTTGGGGGGTGGCTAGCGGTATAGTAGAGGCGAGGGCTTCCAACCGACTTGGCATTTGCAATCCCTAATCCTTTCCTCAAAAGTCTCTTTCTGCTTTTGCTCGAGCATACGAATCCTTTCCTCAAAGGATTGAGTGACCTCTGTGTGACTTTTTCACCGACCTCGCTCTGATTTTTTCGGTGAGCTCATCTCTCGAGGATGCACGAAGATCCTCTCGTAGCTTTGCATCGTGCTCGGCTTTGGCTCTCCTCCTACTCAGTGCGATCCCGGTCGCTTGGAACCATTGTTCCCATGTAACAAAAACACCAGCGCCTCTCGTGCGACCGGATGCTCACTTTGTTTCCTAGGGCGCAGAGAGTATATCTTTCTCCCTATCTGCTCGAATGAGCCTTGGGAAGATTGTGCACTCAGCGTTATCGCAATATAGCCCGACATGTCATTTCACTTCCTATGAAGTTATGGAGTAATTACAAACTAGGTAGTTCGATATCTTACGAGCGTTGGGACACTTCACGGTCTTCGGGTTTGGAAAGTACACTTCCCGTGGGCGAATAGATAACCTCGCAAATAACCCTTTGTCGGGCGCGCACATCGGTGATCTCGAGAAATAGCAGGAGAGATTCAAACCGCTTTTCTTGTTCTGATCCCTCCATATCGGGGCTTTACCCGCATACCCCAGTGATGCGAGTGCGTGGGGTGCTTGTTTTTGCTGGAGGGCCGTGTAGCGCCGCACTTTCACTCTTAAATTCATCTGTCGTCTTCTTCGCCACAAACTTCGGCCCAGACTCTTCCAAGAGTAGATACTTGTGGAAGGCGGCTTGATTCTTCTCCACGTAGTTCTTGACAAGCGTGCTCTTGAAGTTCTTCCACGCTTTGCGCTAGTAACAGCAGCGTGTCGTCGCACGGAGTCCGGGAGTTCTACTAGGGATCTCGAGCGATGCAAGAATTTCCGTCGGAAGACAATGAGCTTTCAATGGTCGGGCACCACCTTCCACGAATCGTAGGTGATCTTGACCCGTTCCCGTGCAACTATTCCGACCATTCTCCGGAATGCGGACGCTGCTCGGCGAGGATTGATAGGGGTCCCGGACTGATCGACCTCCGTGATGGTAAATCGGCCCGTGGGCCTTTTCGATATTCCTCTTCTTCTACGCGGTTGGATATTGTTCAGAGGATGGTGCATCATCGAGACACATGAGGCGGCGCTAACTCAAGAATGAGCGGAAGACATCTTCACAAGAAATAGAACATCATGTGAACAAATGAAATCAGCATAAAGCTAAGATTTAACATTTTGATATTGCTATCAGATGTAGAGTAAGCATTCCAATTAGAGCTCAAGTACAAACCCGATTATCAAAACAATTTCAATTACAAGACTATTATCATCACAGAGCATTCATCTCAAGCCCACCACACCACATTGCAATGTATTCGATGGCGATATCAAAACAAATACCATATGAATAATCGACTAGAACAAATACAAATTCCTAAAACAAGTACAATTATCATGAAGGACCATGACAGATTATTGATAGAAATAGTTAGGAAAGGGGCACTGGGGTCGATCGGTAACTTCGGCATTGGTTACCTTTAGGCGTCGAGGAGAAGGACGAGAGGTGGAGCAAGCGATCTGGGAGGGCGGCGTCGAAGGGGAGGCGCACGGGCCGGGGGGAGGAGGAGGCGGGCTCGGGGCAGGAGGGCGGTGGGGCTCGGGGGGCCACGGGTCAGAGGAGGAGACTCAGCGAGCTCGGGGAGGGGCGCCGGCTGGAGGAGGAGGCGTCCGACGGGATCGGGAGGAGAAGGCTGGGCTCGAGGAGGCGTCGAGGACGGTGGCGACAGGCTCGGGGAGGAGGACAGCGAGAGGAGTTGAGAAACTTAATCGTTTGAGAGTGGCGGGCGCGGCAAACCCTAGCTAGAGTCAGAATGTAAAGATGGACATCACAGAGCGGTTCTAAATTAGAACTGCTCAGGATACTATCTATCGCTGAGCGGTTCTAACTTAGAACCGCTCGTGATATGTGATGTATCATGAGCGGTTTTAATAAACAACCGTCTGTGATATGTGATGTATCATGAGCGATTCTAACTTAGAACCGCTCGTGATATATGATGTATCACGACGGTTGTTTATTAAAACCGTCTCGTGATATATATATAACATGAGCGGTTTTGATAAACAACCGTGCATGATATATATGTGAGACGATGCGTAGTTCAAACCGTCGTGATATTATTTTGTATTGGTTAAAATCTAGATCGATTCGTTTATTGGCTAGCCTCAGAAATGCTAGCCATGCCCTCTGAAACAAGTAGAAAAAGACAACAAGTACATGTATATACATCCAATTCACATTCATTTGAGAAACAATCACATCCATTTCACGGTACAAATCAATTAATTAACTCAAATGAACTAAAATTAACCATTCATCGAGAATGTATATACATATACACACATTGTTCAATTAATCTTTAAAAATTAGCCCTTCATGATGATCGACGCGTATGTAGCTAGTTTAGTCATGTTCTTCTTCCTCGACCCTTATCGCTTTTCGAAAGGCAACTCGTCAAATTGATTGTATTCTTCCTCGTCCACTACATTCTCAACTCCGACAATCCTCCTTTTTCCATGAAGAACTACGTGGCGCTTCTTATTTCTTTGGGTCGGTAACATAGAAGACTTGAACAACTTGGTTGCTTGATCGAATGGTTCGTCTTTGTATCAAACACGTTCGAGGTCCACGGTAGTGACGCCGTGCACTTGTCGACCTTCACCGTGGGAGATGGACCCAACGGCACCGAAATAGGGGATCTTGAAAAGCACGTGGTCGAGCTCCCATATCTCCTCTATTTGCCCATAGTAGGAGCTCCTCACCCCATCGGTCTTGAATGCATCTATCACGGACACCGCTGTTACAGTTAGTGCTTTTTATATCCCGAGCTGCGTATAGAATGTGTACCCATTTATGTCGTATCCTCGCCATGTTACAAGCTGTAAATGTTGGCCCTTTTGCCAACCATGTCAACATATCACTTGACGAGCTCCTAGCAAGTCGCTCCTTCAACCATTGGTTGAACAAATGCATTGTGTTGTCTCGTGATCCAAACATCGGCGCGGCGGATTACATTGCGAAGCACGTCCTTGTCTTTGGTCGATATCTGAGGACACCGGTCATGTGTTGCAAGACGTGAAATGGGCTTGAGCATACGCATCCATATTTGGAGTGATTGCTTTCCTTCGATGGTCCCGATACCCTCGAGCCTCCCCTCATGGCGAGATCGAGGCACACCTATCGGTTCGACTGAGCCATGTAATCGGCGTAACTCAATGACCTCTTGGTTGCATAACCTTCGACGATCTTGCCCTCTGGCGAGATCGATTCCGTACATATGACTTGAGAATTCCCATGAACCTCTCGAGCGGGTACATGCTACGTAGGAACACGGGCCCGCACATCTTTATCTCCCTCACAATATGAACAATGAGATGGACCATGATATCGAAAAAGCAGCGGAGGGAAATACATCTCAAGATCACATAGTGTCGTCACCACCTCGTCTGCGAGCATCTAGTCCTTCAAGATCGATGACCTTTCGAGCAATTGTGTTAAAAAATAACTGACCTCATGATTGTCTCTCGGACCTTGATCGGCAAAATACTTCTAATTACAGCAGGAGCATTTGTGTCATCAACACATGACAATCATGAGACTTCATGCCAATTAACTTCAAATCTTTTATCGAAACAAGTTTCTTCATGTTGGCGGAGTAACCGAGGCCGGAACTTTCACGCCATGCAAGCACAAGCACGATTCGGTTCTCTCGGCCTTGGACAGAGTGTAACAAGTAGGGGGAAGGTACGTTCGTCCTTTATCGGTCCTTTCACATACATTCTTCTCTACATGCATGACGTCGATGCAGTGGTGAACTTCTAGGTGCTCCCAATAAGGTAAGTCCCAAAATATTGATCTCTTCTTCCACATGTTCTTCTTACTTGTCCTCGATTTACATCCCTTTCCAAGCACAACATCTAAATCCTTAACCATATCATAGACCTCTTTACCGCTTAAATGCCTTGGAGTTGGCTGTCCTCCTTCTCTCCGTCAATTGTTTCTTCATCTGCGGTATGGGTGAGCCCTCGAAGGAACTTACGATGACGCATGTACACGGTTTTTGCGAGTGATTCAGCCACACACTCTCGGTATCATCTAAGCGGTGAGTATGGGCTTTGGCCCTTTTGTACTCGGCCCGACAGTTAGCAAAGGCGGGATAATCATTTATGGTGCGAGAACAACAAGGAGCGTAAAGTGAAGTTCTCTCGTTTACGCATCCCATACATGCCCCTTCAATCCACAAGTATTTTTAGATCTTCCATCAATGGTGCTAGGTACACATCAATATCATTCCTGGTTGCTTGGCCCTTGGATAAGTATCGACAACAAAATATACTTCCGCTTCATACACAACCAAGGAGGAAGGTTGTAGATCTGAGCGTCACGGGCCAAGTGCTATGTCATTGCTCATGTTACCAAAAGGATTCATTCCATTTGTACTCAATCCAAACCTTATATTCCTCGGTTCCTTTGAAGTCGCAAACCTCCTATCGATGTTTCTCCTTTGGCGGAATCGGCAGGTGTCTTAACTTTCCGTCATTCTTACGCTCCTCGAGTGCCAATCTGATGAGTTTTGCATTCTTTGGGTTATAAAAACCGCTTCAAGCGGGAATTACAGAAGATACCACGCCACCTTAGCGGAGGTCCTTTCTTCACCTCGATTCCCTCGTTGTCATCGATTGCTTCTTACGCTTGTATCGGGATCGTTGCACACGGACATACATGCATGTTTGTATACTCGTTACGGTAGAGGATCTGATCGTTCGGACATGCATGTATTCTTTCTACTTCCATTCCCAATGGACAAAGAACCTTTTGGCTTTGTAGGTGGTTTTGGGCAACTCATTTCCCTCAGGAAGCATGTCCGCTAAGAGACCTAATGACTCAGTGAAACTCTTGTCGGACCAACCGTTGCTTGCCTTCAATTTCAGCGGTTTAAGCACGGATGACAACCTTGTGTATTCAACTTGCGGCCGGGAACAAAGGTTTCTCTGAGTCCTCCATCACGCCCGGAATTGAACATACTCCCTCTCATCACGGTTCCTTACGCATCATCGCTAAGCATCGATCTAGATTGTCATCGTGCGGCCTATCCGAATCGGAACCACAATCGACATTGGCGACATATCGTTGACTTCTGTATAATATGCATATCGTTGACTTCTGTATAATATGCTCTTCACCGTGGTGGTCCAACATGTATAACCCTTTTGAAACCCTTGAATCAAGTGTGCTTCGATCTGCGCTCGGTTGTTAAACATCTTGATTCTCGCATCAATGCATGGACAAGTACATATATTCCGCCCCTTATTCAACATATCCTCCTCGGCGGCTCTTGTAAGCAGAACACGCCATTAATGTACTCTTCACTCACACGGTTCTCGGTGTACATCGACTTCGGTCCATCACACGGTTCGTATTGAAAACCACGAAAATAAATAAAAGGGTGATGACTTTCGGCGTATTTTACGAGGCTTAATTACGATTTTTCATTTTTACATTTTTTGGATTTTATTAACTTACATGTGGGCCCTACTTGTCGGTGACTCATTTTTATTTCATGATTTTATTTATAAAATCTATGGCGATCCCACATGTCATAGACTCGTTAGTTTATTAACTAAATGATTAAAAGCAGTAGGATTAATTTGAAGCTCAAAGCGGGCTTAGGGTGACATCGCATTGCTATATAGTCGTGGCTCTCGGCCCTAAGGTCTCTTTGAGGCGAACCGACGGTGATGTCCCATGAAGGCGCTGAAACTAGCGATTTGGCGTAAGCGCTGAAACTACTCAAATTAAAGGATGCTTATGCTTGATATCTCACCTCGATCACGAGGAAGGTGTCAATGAAAGTCGGGGAAGGTCAAAGCGCGGTGGGTCGTCGTCGGTGAACAGAGGCGGCGGCGGCAAGCTCCTCGGCGACAATATCTGGTGAAATGGACCAGGCGGCTCGGTGAGGTGAGGCGATGTACTCAAGCAAGACGCAGGCGGCGATGGACCTATCGTGGCGCCAGAGATATGGAGATCAAGAAGACTATATCTGTTTTGGCCGGGAGGCGGAGCTATATATATCGTCGTGATGAGTTAATTATCACGGACGGTTTTAACAAAACCGCTCGTGATATTGGGCAATATCACAGAGCGGTTCATGTTTGGAACCGTCGTGAAGTATCACGAGCGGTTCCAAACATGAACCGCTCGTGATATTGACGGTTCAAACATGAACCGTCGTGATATGACATCTTCACGAGCGGTTTTAGCGCGGAGAATAACACGGCGGTGGGTAACAAAAACCGCTCGAGATTGTGTTTATCTGAGCGGTTTCGATGAACCGTCTGTGATCAGGCGTCCAGTATTAGCATTTCTGTAGTAGTGGTCGTCCGATATAATTTATGTGTATTCAGGAATCGTTATGTCCTGCTAGGAACCGCTAATGACTCGTGGTCGAAAAAGAGTTTTCGAGTCGCAACCGATTATGCTTGAACCTACAGGGTCACACACTTAACGGGTTGGAACAAACGAGTTCAGATAGGATCCGTCATGGGCTCTTTATAAGGTGATGCATGAGGTTGTTGGTAGATACGACATGAGTTTCTCCACTGAAATCCTAGCCACCATCTTCTCGAGGGCCCTACCGTGCGAGTTGGTGCTAGCACACCGGCATATGGTGTTCCATCTTTGGACGTGTGGATACCGTAGATGCACTACTGCGGTTGCTGCTATGCTGAATGAGGACGATACACAACTTTCGCAAGGAACGCGATAGGTTGTTGGAAAAGAGGATCGATACTGAGGACATTAGACGATCGACTACGACCTCTACATCGACACGCTCGACGTTGGATCAGGCTGCTCCAACTCTTCTTCCGCTGCACAGCATGTCTAGTGGTAACGATCTATGATCTCTTACTTGCAAGTCTTCCTAGTTTACATGGTAGAATTTTTGAATTATAAGCTTGTGTAGCTTACCCGTATCCCAACAAAAAGTGGCTCATATTGAAAGTACCATCAAGTGGTTCATACAACACTAGATTACATATAGCAGTTCACAAATGACAGTAACTCAGATAGAAAGCATCCTACTAGAGAACAACTATATAGACTTAGCCTCTTTGCCCTTGTTGTTGTTGGTATTGGTTGTCCTAGCCTTGGATGCAATAACACTGGGAAAATCAATGCACAAGTTAGCCAAAAGCAGTATTGAGTTTCCTATCTTTCTTTAGCAAAATCAAAATCAATCACAAGTAAACCTGACCTAAATGATCCAGTAGAATCTTTCTTGGCGGTTTTCTTAGCTGGTGGAGGTTTTGGAGCAGCAGGACCATTGCTCCCTTCCCCTGATTGGCCATGCTAACAATTTGGTCGGTGATGGCCCAATTGCCCACACATCTTGCATCTGTGTCTTTTTGTAGCTCTAGGCTCTTCCGACCCCTTGATCCTTTGGTTTCTAGGTTGACCTGGTTGTCTTCTGATCACATGTGGATGAATCTTTGAGACAGCAACACCTATACCCTTCTCAGCATCGGTGCTTATTACTAACCCCTGTGGGCACCTAATTGATCTTCTCAGGTTATGTACAAACCACTCCCAACTATCTGTGGACTCAGACTCTATTACTTCAAAGGCCATAGGGAACATCCAATTATGCCTATCTATTGCACAAGCTGCCCTCGATGCCTACCAGTAAGGTGTGTTGAGTCCATCACTACGTATGGCCTGCATCCTTTCAGAAAGCCATCAATGGAAGCCTTAATTGCAAAAAAAAACATTCTTCTAAAGCATACCTTGCCATTGCAAATCTCTATGTCCATCTCTACTATGCTACCAGGGTTGGTCCTCAATAGCTCCTCCTTGTAAGCAAACAACATGGGGGTAGCTCTCAGACCACTTGCCAAAAAATCTTGTCTAGTGTCATCTCCTTGCCAGCAGACCCTCTGTATTTCACTTTGATATGGTAGTGCTCATCCAACTTGTCCTACAAGGCTTTTGGGCCTAGATGTGGCTTATCCTTCAGCCAGTCCCGTACCCTGTCACAAACCCAGCCAGCTGAAGCCATCTTATCATCGCACTTGTTGACGGATGAACATGTGTGATCCACTAGGTTTTCTTAACTTGCAACACATGGGAAAGTTACACATATACACCACAAATACACGACAAATATTACATTAATAATTCACAACATAATTACCTACAGATGGCTCTTATCCCTAACAAGAGAGGCATGAATTCCCCACGGGCATCCCTTAGTTGCACACTTTACTCTAACCCTTTATGAATTTGCTTTCTCTATTTTATACTTGTAGTTATTGAGGATAGCATGATGCCTGAGTACTTTCCTGAATGCTTCAGTATCTGGAAATTTAGTACCTTCGTCAATGCATGGATTTTCAATGTTGTATGCATACTCAGTTAAGTCATCCCCACCATCTAGTTCCTCATCCTCCTCATTTGGTTAATAATCACTACTATCACTTTGATGGCTCCCATCACTATTAACTTCCTATGAGTCAGCATCAGAATCATCTATCTTCTCCTCCTATGAGTCAGCACCAGGATCATCTATCTTCTCATCCTATGACACAGCATCAGAATCATCTATCTTCTCTTCCTCCTCAAGGTTCACAATGGGGGTGGGTGGATTCAGTTTGTACAGCTAGGATTTCATTTTCCTCCTCAAGGTTCATAGTTGGAGTAGGTTCAGTTTCTGCAGCTGGGATTTCATTTGATGTCTGAGTTGGTTGACTAGATTCAGGGGGTTGTGCATCTGCAGTTAGAGGGGTGCAAGTTGCCCTGTTTCTTTGATTTTGGATGCAGGTTTCCTCTTTTTTCCATTTCTCTAGACAAGGTACTACTGCTAATGGCCCAACAAAGTCCACAATGTTAACATTAATATTCACAAAGTGTTTATTCTTATTCATGTTGAAAGCTCTCATTAAGTCTTCATCTGTATGTAAAGCCATATATTCATCACAACCATTAGTCTTGAATACCATGATAGCCAATTGTTTGGAGCGCCACTTAAATTCATGAAAAATGTCTTCAGTTAGATGCGAAAGTGAATACATTGCGTGATCAACAGTAAGATTTAACATCTTCCCCTTTTGCCACACCATTGGCTCATTGCTAGCCTCATTGTGCTGTCGGAATCGATCCTACAAATCAGAGCTATACCTTACTACTTGCGCAAGGGAAATACACTACCAAATCAAGAATTTTCCCATAGCCAAACAGAGGGACACTACCAAATCAAGAGTTTTCCCACGGCCAAACAGAGGAGGAGGAGGCGAATAACAATGTCGTGACCCGGATTTAAACATCCAGAACCCTCTGTGTATTCTGAACTAGTCCTAGATCAGTATCTAGCTCACACAGGAAACATTGATGAAATATCATCCATTTATCGATTTAACTAAAAAGATCTCAAAATAGCAAATAGTAATAATAACTTGTAACATCCCAATTTTCAGGGCTTTTTGAAAAAAAAAATAACTATTTGATTTATCTTCATTTGTTAAAAGCTTAATGTGAGATTCTCAAAAATTTAAAGCAAATTAATATGAATTAATAAAACTTCAATTAATTCAAATCTGGTTTAATTGGGTTTCTTGGATTTTCTGGATTTTAAAAAGGGGTTTTCCTTTTTCTTGATTTTTGTAAGTCAAAAACCTAATTGAACCACCTTTCGATTTCGACCACCCTTTCGGTTTCGACCGTCCTCTCGGTTTCGACCACCCTTTTGGTTTCGGCGACCCTTTCGATTTGAACCACTCTCTCGGTTTCGACCGCCCTTTTGGTTTCGACCACCCTCTCGGTTTGAACCACCCTTTTGGTTTCGACCATCCTTTTGGTTTTGACCATCCTCTCAGTATCAACCACCCTTTCAGTTTCGACCATCATTTTGGTTTAGACCACCCTCTCGGTTTAAACCACCCTCTCGGTATCGACCATCCTCTCGGTTTCGACCATCCTTTCAGGTTTCGACCACCCTTTCGGTTTCGACCATCCTCACGGTTTCAACCACCCTTTCGGTTTTGACCACCCTCTCGGTTTGAACCACCCTTTCATGTTTCTATTGGTTTCGACCACCCTTTCGGTTTTGACCACCCTCTTGGTTTCGACCACATTCTGAGATTCGACCACCCTTTCGGTTTCAGTTTCGACCACCCTCTCGATTTCGACTAGACCCTCTGACCAGGTTTCAACCAACCCTGCCTGTTAGCCTCCCCCTGCTCACCTTCGCCTCCTTCCCGTTGCTCGCCCATGCTGCCAATGCGCAAGCTCGCATCACCACTGCTGCAAAGTCGTCACCCGGCGTGAATTTCGCCCCTTTTCCCTCGGTGACGTGCGCATTAAATGTCGTCACCTCCGCCACGCCTGTTCCCCCTTGTCTCCTCCCAACCTGCCCTCATCCCCTCCCTCGCCTGCTTTAAGGCCGTGCCATCTAGAGCTCCGCACATGCAGCGAAGCTTCTCTGCTACTCCTCCTTCCCCATTAAATAGAGCCCTAGGACCCTCTTGTTCCCCTCTTGTTTTCCCCTCAACTCTCCCTCTCTCTCTCTCGTCCTCATTTCGCCGTGCTTCGAGTTTTGCCACCGCCGGCCGGAGCTTGCGCCATCACCTTTAGCGTCGCCATCAAAGCTTATCTGCTGACGTGGTCTTCGCCATTGGCTTCACAAGATCATGGTCTACCCGGTGCGCACCTCCTCGCCGCCACCTCCGCGCCACGTCGGTGTCACCTCATGCGCCCACCTGTGTCAACACCCGCATGGCAGCCAGTGCAGCCCCCTCTTCTTTTACCCGCGTCAATTCGTGCCCCAGAGCTCCTTGAAACAATCCCCTCACTCAATTTCAGTTTGTTTCATAGGAGCCGCCGCATTTCCTCTTCTCCTTCAGTCCCGTCCGACTCCTTCATCGCTGTCCTTCTTCGCCTTCGACCGCGAGCTTCCCTACCACTGTTCGCCGTCCACCGACCTCCTCCGGCCTCTCTCTCGGTCTTGGTAAGCTTCTTGTGCCCTGTTCTCCCTCATGCTCCTTCCGACCACGTCGTGTAGTCGAACCTCCTTTCGACCACGTCATGTAGTCGAATCTCCTTCTAACCACATCATGTAGTCAAAACTCCTTCCGACCACCCTGAGCCCTTTCTCATCCACCCGGTTCCATTTCATCATTTCATGTGTTTTCAAACTTTCGAGAGCCTGTTCTCCTTCGTCCGAGCTCCGATTCGAGTGATTCAAATTTATAAATTCATCTAAATTTAGTACCTTTCTTTTGGTTCTAGTTTGGTAATTTTTGGATTTTATTTAGAATTTTTTTTATTTATTTGACTTTTTCCACACGTATAGACTTCACATGTATAGATTTCCAGTGTTTCCGAAGAATTCTTCTTGGACCTGACGACCGAAGCATATCAACTCTTCAACGAAGGCAAGTCATAGACCTTTGATCATATTGAATCCATTTTATAAAATTATATTGTTTTATATCAACGTGCATTGCTAGTTTTATAATAATGGCTTCGGGAATAGTGAAATGTTTAATTGCCATTATGTCTCCTTGAATAATTGCCTAACATGTATCCTTGAACACCATAGGATGAGTTATTTTAGTTGGACATATTGTAATACCGATATGTGTATCGTATTATGCTTAGCCATGCCTAGTCGCGACGGGATTCATGATCACATATTCTTAAATGATTAAATTTGACTAAATGAAATATGGAATTGTGGCGCAGCCATTGTTATTAAAAGTTATTGTGCCATGGCAAGGGTTGCCATTTGGTCGGGTTGAACCAAAAATGATTTATACTCGAGCGAGTAATCGTGCAGTAAAGGGGATGATTTTGGGATGTGGTTGTCTCGGCTGAGTAGTCACTAAGGACTTAACTTTGTGCACTATTGATCTGGGCCATACCATACAATCACAAGTCTATTTATGGGGTGGACCTGGCCAACTAATTAGCAATGTTTCAATTCGGTTCTATTTGGGTTGATGAGCGACGCAAGAAGGGGCCAGATCGAGGCGAATCCTTTGCTAGCAGAACCGAGTCAAAATAGAGCTTTGTAAAAGCCTTGTGATAGTCTCTCCTTGATTCACATGTCTAAGGAAACGTGTGTTTTATCAAGATGATTATATCTTGTGGGTCAAGCTGTAAAACCTCTGCAGAGTGTAAAACTATTCGAATAGCCGTATTCCCGGTTATGGACAATGCCTGGTGATTTTACACAAAGGGTAGATTTTTATAAAAATGTTGGAATGGTTTGGTTGGAAGGCGATCTGGTTGTTGGTTGATGGTTGGGAAGTGAACGGGTGTTCACTAGTTGTTTCAAAGAACTTGATTACTTATGTATTAATCTTTTTAATTATGCTTTACAATCTACTTATTGTATTTAATGTCAATACTGCTTTCTGCAAATTAAACATAAAGCTGTCATTGTTCAAGCCTTGTATGAATACTATTTGCATACATTTTTCCTTTGACTTACTGAGTACTTTATGTACTCACAGCTACATGCCATTTGTTGATCAGCCGCCGAAGAAGAACTAGGGAGCACCAAGTTCTATGAGGAAGATTACTTCAAAGACTATGCGAACTAGGTCACGTCCTCCACTCGATTGCTTGCGGGCATGTCGAATGGCTACCACGAGACGTTTTGGTTTCCGTGGCAAGTTTATCTTTTGTTGTTAAGCCCTACGTGGCAATCTCTATAAGACTTGACCATAAGGTCTTTTGCTACTAAGTAATATTACTTTGTCTGCTTCATAGATACTTTGTTTTATGTATATGATAACATCGTTGTTGCAACTGTGTGAGGTAGCTACTGATCATGGGACTAGTCCAGAATACACAGAGGGCTCGGATCCAGTTATCCTGGGTCCCAACAGATGTGGTATCAGAGCCATATCGACTGTAGGACGTAACCTTAGCTAGCATGGTCATTTTAGTCGAAAGTTTCAAAATTTATTTTCTAAATCAAATCAATTGATTAACATGAATAGATATTATTTTTCTCGTCTTATTCTATTCTTTTCTCATCTTATTCTAATCTTTCCTCATATCATTCTCAGGTTCTTGCATCTTATCCTTTCTGAAACCTTGTTTTCAAACCTAGATTGACCTCCTTACCTCAATAATCTCTATAGGATCGAGTTTTCGTGATCAAAGCGATGGATGCCCTGGAAGTTTCAAGAGATGACGAGTGTTTCGTGTCGACCGCCCATATAAGATAGATTAGTAGTGTTGTACCTAAGTTGCCCTTCTTAGCTTTAGTATCGTGTAGTCCCAGTAATAGGATCTTTTTGCTTGAGTGTCGTATTTTATTGCTTCTTAATAGCTTTTCGGCTATTTCTTCTTTGGATTTAACCGACTTTCCCCAGTTAAGATGCTTCTGTCTTTCTCCCTTGTCTTTCTCGTCTATTGTGCTTTTCCCTCTCACCTATCATGCTTTCTCCCTCTCATCTATTAAACCGGGAAGCATTGTTGAAGAAGGTTCAAACATGCAAGTCGCTTGGAAGCTACTCTTGTTGGGTTTAACCAGTGTGTTTGGATGTCAAGCTATGTAGTTTTGGGGAATCATTGATCAATAAGACTATTTTTTGGATTTGAAAATTTTAAGATCTGCCAATGTTATAAGAAGTGATTGTGAATACTAGAGTTTGATGACGGATATGCCTTGATTATGAATGGTTTAAAGAATAACAGATTGGTGGATTAAATAGATTATGCG
The DNA here is from genome assembly GCA_036346405.1 of Phyllostachys edulis. Lineage (NCBI taxonomy): Eukaryota > Viridiplantae > Streptophyta > Magnoliopsida > Poales > Poaceae > Phyllostachys > Phyllostachys edulis. The sequence goes on from CM070552.1 coordinate 27,908,375, forward strand.
GAAAGAAAATGACCGTAAAGAAAAAATTTGATTGACCATGAAGGATATAGGAATTTGAAGTACCAATTTGATTTTTATGAGAAATTGGATTTTTATCGAATATTGAGTTGATTATAGTGTCAGTTGGAAAATTAGACTTGAGAAATGTGTGCAGTAAAGGCAGAGAGTGGATTACGAAAAGAATTGGATTTTCCATATCGAATCATGATATTGATCTTGGTGGATTATGTTGAATCAAGAAGTATAAAATTAATTGGGTATGTTGGTCATGTTGAATTTATTGGACATGGCCGAATAAAGAAGTTGGATTTAGAAGAAATCTTGGTTGGATTATAGAAATATATCTTGATTTGATTTTAGAACTAAATCTTTGTCGGATTATAGGAATAAATCTTTGGTGGATTATAGAAATATAACTGTTGGAGATTGATTATAGAAAATAGATTATTTTTGGATATTGGATTATAGCAATACATGATTATTGGATAATTGGATCATTGGATATTGAATTATAGAAATAGATTATTATTGGATTGTTGGATATTGAATTATGATTCTAATATTGATGGTTATCTTACCGATATTAGAGTTGGTCAAAATAACTGTTGGATAGATGGTGATAAAATAATATGATGGATTAAATTTGAATTTGGGGATCACAAGTAGTCGTTTGGAAAGCTCTATAATGAAGGCATTGAATTATATAAAGAAATTCTAGAGGATTGTGATTGATAAATATTCTTGGAAAATTAAGTGAATGATGTCGTGGATTTAGTCAAGAATTTTGGAGGAAGCAATTGCGCGATTATAATTTTTGGAGAATTTCGTTCCAAAAAGGATATGATGAGTTTAGCATGTCATGGAGTTTATCGGATTGGAATATATGATTATTGCTACTAGATTTTTCTGGATTTATGCAGCAAAGAAATCATGCAATCAAAGTGGTGAATTTGTTGAGTATTCAAGCTTACGTCCAAGAAAGATTGTGGAATATGTTGTCTTATCGATAAAATGTGAGATTAATTAAACGATTGGAATTTTTTTAATTGGGTTACTTTAATTTGTGTGGATTGGTGGGTTTCAATAATAATAAGATTTGGATCCAACAAAAATTGGAAAACAGAATTCTTAGCTTTTAGTTGGCACTCCAATACATAGTTGAGATCCAGTAGTTTGGCATCAGTTTACCAAGATGGAACTACCACCGCAGCTGTCAGAGGTGCATAACATCTTTCTTTTGTGCCGCGGTAGGAGGAATGTCTCAGGATACCGAAAGAACAGTTGTACCTGAAGAAAGCCAAATTAAAGGAGGATCTCACCAACCAGGGTTATCCAATCAGAAAATTTCAAAGAGGTTGAAAGTCCTACCGGGAACAAGACCTTGAGATTCTGCGAAGAACAATGAAACTATTAATCAGAGAAGGAAGCAACCTGGAAGCCAAGAGCCGAGTTCTCGCACCTATTCTCTAGTCAACCTGAATCTCGGGGTCAAGGTTCCGTTTAAGGGGGGGGGGTAGGTTTGTAACATCCCAATTTTCAGGGCTTTTTGAACGAAAAAAATTCAAAATAAAAATAATCATTTTATTTATCTTCATTTGATAAAAGATTAATGTGAGATTCTCAAAAAATTAAAGAAAATTGATATGAATTAATCAAACTTCAATTAATTCAAATTTGGTTTAATTGGGTTTCTTGGATTTTCTGGATTTTAAAAAGGGGTTTTCCTTTTTCTCGATTTCTGTAAGTCACAAACCTAATTGAACCACCCTTTCGGTTTCGACTACCATTTCAGTTTTGACAATCCTCTTGGTTTCGATCACCCTTTCGGTTTCGGCCACCCTTTCGGTTTGAAGCACCCTCTCGGTTTCAACCGCCCTTTCGGTTTCGACCGCCCTTTCGGTTTCGACCACCCTCTCGGTTTCGACCACTCTCTCGGTTTGAACCACCCTTTCGGTTTCGACTATCCTCTCGGTTTCGACCACCGTCTCGGTTTTGACCAACCTTTCGGTTTCGGTTTTGACCACCCATCGGTTTCGACCACCCTCTCAGTTTCGACTAGAACCTCTGACCAGGTTTCAACCAGCCCCGCCTATCAGCCTCCCCCTGCTCACCATCGCCTCCTTCCCGTTGCTCGCCCATGATGCCTGTGCGCAAGCTCGCGTCACCGCTGTTGCAAAGTCGTCGCCCCAGCACGAATCTTGCCCCTTTTTTCCTCAGTGATGTGCACATTAAATGTTGTCACCTTCACCGCACCAGTTCCCCCTCCTCCTTGTCTCCTCCCCACCTACACCCATTCCCTCCATCGCCTGCTCCAAGCCCGTGCCATCCAGAGCTCCATCCATGCCGTGAAGCTTCTCCACTACTCCTCCTTCCCCGTTAAATAGCGCCCCAGGATCCACTCATTCCCCTCTTGTTTTCCCCTCAACTCTCCCTCTCTCTTCCTCGTCCCCGTTTCGTCGCGCTTTGAGTTTCGCCACCGCCGGCCGGAGCTTGCGCCACCACCTCTAGCGTCGCTGTCAAAGCTTCTCTACCGACGCAGTCTTCGCCGTTGGCTTCACAAGATCGTGGCCTACCCGGTACGCACCTCCTCGTCGCCACCTCAGCGCCACGTCGATGTCACCTCGCCAGCCCGCCCATGTCAGCCCCCGCGTGGCAACCAGTGCAGCCCCCTCCTCTTCTACCCGCGTCAATTCATGCCCCAAAGCTCCTTAAAACAATTCCCTCACTCAATTTCAGTTTTGTTTCACAGGAGCCGCCGCATTTCCTCGTCTCCTTCAGTCCCAGCCGACCCCTTCATCGTCGTCCTTCTTCGCCTTTGACTGCGAGTTTCCCCACCGCCGTCCACCGACCTCCTTCGGCCTCTGTCTCGATCTTGGTCATCTCCCCGTGCCCTGTTCTCCCTTATGCTCCTTTCGAACACGTCGTGTAGTCGAACCTCCTTTCGACCACGTCGTGTAGTCGTACCTCCTTCCGACCACTTTGAGCCCTTTCTCATCTACCCGGTTCCATTTCACCATTTCCTGTGTTTTCAAACTTCCGAGAGCCTGTTCTCCTTCGCCCAAGCTCCGATTAGTTATTCAAATTCATCTAAATTCAGTACCTTTCTTTTCGTTCTAGTTTGGTAATTTTTGGATTTTAGTTAGAATTGTTTTATTTATTTGACTTTTTCCACACGTATAGATTTCTGGTGTTTCCGAAGAATTCTTGGACCCGACGACCGAAACATCTCAACTCTTCAACAAAGGCAAGTCGCAGACCTTTGATCATATTGAACATATTTTATAAAATTATATTATTTTATATCAACATGCATTGCTAGTTTTATAATAATGGTTTCGGGAATAGTTAAATGCCTAATTACCATTATGTCTCCTTGAATAATTGCCTAACATGTATCCTTGAACACCATAGGATGGGTTATTTTAGTTGGACATATTGTAATATCGACATGGGTATCGTATTATGCTTAGACATGCCTAGTCACGATGGGATTCATGATCACATATTCTTAAATAATTAAATTTGACTAAATAAAATATGGAATTATGGTGCGGCCACTGTTATTAAAAATTGTTGTGCCATGGCAAGGGTTGCCATTTGGTCAGGTTGAACCAAAAATGATTTATACTCGGGCGAGTGATCGTGCGGTAAAGGGGATGATTTTGGGATGCGGTTGCCTCGCCTGAGTAGTCACTAAGGACTTAACTTTGTACGCCATTGATCTGAGCCATACCGTACAACCACAAGTCTTTTTATGGGGTAGACCTGACCAACTAATTAGCAATGTTTCGATTCAGTTCTGTTTGGGTTGATGAGCAGCGCAAGAGGGGGCCAGATCGAGACGAATCCTTAGCGAGCAGAATCAAGTCAAAACAGAGCTTTGTAAAAGCCTTATGATAGTGTCTCCTTGATTCACATGTATAAGGAAACGTGTGTTTTATCAAGATGATTATCTCTTGTGGGCCAAGCTGTACAACCTATGCAGAGTGTAAAACTATTCGAATAGCTATGTCCCGGGTTATGAACAATGCTTGGTGATTTCATACGAGGGGTAAATTTTCATAAAAATGTTGGAATGGGTTGGTTGGGAGGCAATCTGGTTGTTGGTTGATGGTTGGGAAGTGAACGGGTGTTCACGAGTTGTTTCGATGAACTTGATTATTTATGTATTAATCTTTTGAATTATGCTTTACAATTTACTTATTGTATTTAATGTCAATACTGCTTTCTGCAAATTAAACATAAAGATGTCATTGTTCAAGCCTTGCATGAATACTATTTGCATACATTTCTCTACGACTTGCTGAGTACTTTATGTACTCATAGCTATACGTCATTTGTTGATCAGCCTCCGAAGAAGAGCCAGGGAGCATCGAGTTCTACGAGAAAGATTACTTCGAAGACTATGCGAGATAGGTCGCGTCCTGCACTCGATTGTCTGTAGGCATGTCGGACGGCTACCACGAGACGTTTCGCTTTCCGCGGCAAGTTTATCTTTCGTTGTTAAGCCCTGCGTGGCAACCTCGTAAACTTGACCATAAGGTCTTTTGCTACTAAGTAATATTACTTTGTCTACTTCATAGATACTTTGTTGTATGGATATGATAACATCGATATTGCAACAGTGTGAGCTAGCTATTGATCGTAGGACTAGTCCAGAATACACATAGGCCTCGGATTCATTGCTAGGATCTGTATTTTGCGTGGTTCTCTTTTCCTTGGGTGTTAAGTTGAAGCCCATGTATTTCGGTCAGTTGGCCCGAACAAAACGGGGCCATTCAAAAAGCCCATGACAGAAACAAAAAGCCTACCAAAAAGCCAACAACCAGATTAACGGGTTTGAAGTGGGGAGCGGACCCGTTTGGAATGGACTGTCGTGATCATCTGGTTGATGGGCTTCATACGAGAATTCATCGTGTGGTGCAGGATCTGACTGATTTTGACTCACAAAAACAGTCAAATTTTCAACAGACAATCACTACTATTTATTACCAAAATTTTTACTTGCTTAGGCCATTCATTATTAAAAAAAAAATAGCTGAACGCCCGTCGTGCATTGCTACGAATAAAAAATATATATTAGCTCGACATGTTGAACCACTGCTGCTGGGCTCACTCTACGCCACACCCTCAAACTTCGTCGCACCGCCTGGCTGAGCTCCGCTTCGCGCCTCCATCGCCACGTTCGGCCAGCACCACGCAGAGCCACCGTGCCCAGCCAAGCTCCAGCAGGGCTTGGTCTACGTTGCACCCTTGCTTCACCACGCGAGGACAGATTCGTTCTTGAATCTTGAAAATCTTCACTTTGTGCCATTGCTCCTTGTTGAGCCGATCTTGCACTTGGTTCACACTTCCACAGCAATATCAATACTGAGCATTATTTCCTGTGACATCATCATTATAGGAAGGAAAGAGAGATGCATTTAGGGACACTAGTAAGTGTGCACGTGCTATGCATGTTTTTATCCATTATAACTTGCTTCAAAATCGGTTAATAGGCAGACATTCTAAAATTTAAAATTACTACAGAAAGATCATTTTTGTATGTAGTGTAAGTCGTGTAACAATGCTACCCACCAAGGCCACAATCAAAAAACAGATGTGCAAAACAGGGGATGAAAAGACATAGGAAAATACAGGAAGAAGTGGAGGGAAAGCGTTAAGTCGGATTACGTTTTTACGAAGATGCAACAATAGAACCCTTTCTCGCAGTAGAGTAACATTAAATGCAAATCTGCCAATACACTTCCAGTTAATAAAGGCCTCCTTTCTATAAAAAAAATTCTATCGATCACGTCCAGTGTGCTCTCTGCTCCTATCCATGCTAAACGCCTAAACCTTGTCCATCCCCGACTCCTCTCTCTCTCTCTCTCTCTCTCTCTATATATATATATATATATATATATCTGAGAATCTATCTTGATAGAGCCACAAAGGTAGCCGAGGGTGGCGCTAGTGGTGGAACCAGGATTTTACCATCCTTTGGGCTGAACTCTAGAGGTCTAAAACTAACACCAATTTATATCTGTATCACAGCATAATAAAATTACATCATAAATACATCATTGACATGAAAATTGTGCTCATTGTTTTAAAATACAACATTATAAAAAAAAACATGACAAAACATAAATAATGTAACACAGTAAAAAATAACGAATATTTGTTGTCATCATAGTCTGCCATGTCTTCATCACAATGACATGAAACACATAACAAATTGACAATGACATCAATTCAGTATCCACACATTCAATCACCGCTCGTCAAACATGTGTGGGAGTGGGTCAATGGAGAGGAGTAGGGTGCAGGGAGTAGAGTACTAATTAATGACAGGCCTTCAATTAGGTTCGTCCCGGCAGCGCGACGGTACGCGGCGATTCATGTGCCCGACGTAGATGGATGGACGTACGTATGTCATGGACCGGCTTGGGCTTATGTTTGTGGGCTGGGGCCCAGGAGGGAGAGAAACGGATTAGCTACAAAGGGGCAGGCGTTAGCAGCTGGGAAGGCATCGAAGAACTGAACACCGAAGCTCCTGCCTCTACTATCTTCTTCCCCCTGTCAGTTTCTTCCCCAACTGCTCTTCTTCCCTAAATCCATTCCTCTAACTTCCCCGTCTCCCGAATGCTTCTCCCAGTCTAGCTTCTAATTCCCCCAAGTTGTATCAAACTACTTGTATCCTGTGTGATATTGGATCATCGGGTCTTGTCCCTTGTGTTCATCGGCGTTCATCCTATTGGGTACTAATTAATGACAGGCCTTCAATTAGGTTCGTCCCGGCAGCGCGATGGTACGCGGCGATTCATGTGCCCGACGTAGATGGATGGACGTACGTATGTCATGGACCGGCTTGGGCTTATGTTTGTGGGCTGGGGCCCAGGAGGGAGAGAAACGGATTAGCTACAAAGGGGCAGGCGTTAGCAGCTGGGAAGGCATCGAAGAACTGAACACCGAAGCTCCTGCCTCTACTATCTTCTTCCCCCTGTCAGTTTCTTCCCCAACTGCTCTTCTTCCCTAAATCCATTCCTCTAACTTCCCCGTCTCCCGAATGCTTCTCCCAGTCTAGCTTCTAATTCCCCCAAGTTGTATCAAACTACTTGTATCCTGTGTGATATTGGATCATCGGGTCTTGTCCCTTGTGTTCATCGGCGTTCATCCTATTGGGTACGTAACAATTGGTATCAGAGCCGTTTTGATCCACAACTCGCAACCAGCAACCGCAATCGAGATGGAGCAGCAACTCCAGAAGCTGACCCAGCGATCTTGGCACGAGGCAAGTTGCTCAAGCAGATGGAGGTCGATCTTGTGCCATCAAGCTTCGGTGGAGGAGATGAAGCCCAAGCCAGTGACCCCGCCGGTGCAGGCCTCCTCGTCGAGGTCGCTCGCCACCGGCGAGTTGGACGCTCCGATGCTCACCGGGTGTTCGATGAATTGTTCCGACGACAACACCGACTCGCGGACGTCCGCATTCATGCCGGACGTGGCCTCGGGTCCTCCCTCGACCGCCACCCTGCTCGACGTCGCCATCACCAGCCCTGAGCCGACGGACACCACCATTCTGGTACGTGACGGCACCAGTGACCTCACCCCCACACCTAGCGGCGCCGCCGTTCACCCCATCGACTTGGGCGACGAGCACGTCCCCAATGTATCCAACTGTCAGTTGGGAGCACGCAAGGTGTTCGACAGAATGTGCAGCACTCATGGCGTTTCTTATGGCTTCTCCACCAACGGCCTCGTCCTCAGCGCCTGCTGCCCTGATGAGTCTTCCACTGCAGGCATTGTCGGGGTGGATAGAGCAAACCGTCGAAGAGAATGAGCCCATCGCATACTGATCCTTGCACGTCTGGAGAACTTGTGTAGGGCTATGGAGTTTAGGCAACCGTGGCCGCCGCCTACGCGAGTGGACGTAGCGTGCAGTGGAGTGGAACTTTGTCCGATATCATGGTTGTCACGTGAGGACTATCGAGGTGGAGTGGAATGGATGCCCCCATGGTCATCACCTGTGCCTGGAAGAATGGTGACTCCGGAAGAAGGATTCTGGCCTGTTAAAAATTCTACTGAGGTGATGTGCTCTACTTTTTCCTTTAACCATATGAGGATGGTTAGTGAAGAACAGCAGAAGCATGGTGAGCTCTTTGGTAATGGAGCATCCTATACTGATGGCAATAAGGAAGTAGATAGCTGGACAATGTTCTTCTCTAGGGGCATTATGTTGCGTGCTGGCAGTGGAAACAAGAATTCATTTAAGGCACTCATTGAGGCTGAATACAGTGGTGTCAAGGTTGAGTGGGTGAAGAACTTCCAGATGGGTATCTCCAACAAGACTCCTGAGTTTCTCATGATGAACCTTATTGAATATGCGCACATGGAGCAATGGAGTGACTTTTCTGCCACGGAGGTTGATGCTAATATTGGAAAATGGCTGTACCCACGGCTAAGGTTTGTTCCCTATGTCACTGTGAGTGAGGAGGCAGGTATTGCCGTTTTGAAGAGAGTATTGGGTGCTCTCAACACACACCTTGTATCAAACACATATCTTGTTGGGCATTCGGTGACTCTTGCTGATATTGTGATGACATGCAACCTCTACACGGACTTTGCTCGGATCATGACCAAGAGTTTTACCTCTGAGTTCCCTCATGTAGAGAGGTACTTCTGGACCAGGGTTCATCAGCCAAACTTCCAGAAGGTCATGGGTGATGTGAAGCAGGCAGAGTCCATCCCACCAGTTCAAAAGAAGGCTGCACCACCGAAGGAACAGAAGCCAAACAAATCCAAGAAGGAATTTTCTGGAGAGCTATACATTCATTTAGAAGAACAACCTAAGTGTGGTGAGGTGAAACTTACAGCTCAAACTCGAGGGATGTTGAATATAGTCTATGGATGTGATCGCTCTGTCAATATCTTGGAGGGCAACGAGTGCAGCCCTGGGCAATCTCTGTGCAATATTTGGAGCTTTTGTGATTTCAGGGTGTTCCTAGAGTTTGGCAAAGGGGTATGTGATATGTCCAGTGGGACTGTTGCAACTGAGGGGAAGGTGCTCAAGGATAATGACAGAGCAATAGTTGGCATTGAGGATCAGCAATTTCTATGGGATCCTGGTGGCTCCGAGCTCATAAACAATTTCTATGGAGTGATAAGGGTAGAACAACTATTGTTGCTATATTGGGTCTCTGGACCTGTGGTTGTAGCTGATGGAATGGGTGGTGCTGCCATGTATGAACTTGTTCGTGTCGGTCATGATAACCTCATTGGGGAAATTATTCGTCTTGAGGGCGATTCAGCTACAATTCAAGTTTATGAGGAAACAGCTGGGCTGATGGTTAATGATCCGGTGTTGAGAACAAGAAAGCCTCTTTCAGTTGAATTGGGACCTGGTATTCTTGGAAACATTTTTGATGGAATCCAGCGCCCTCTAAAAACTATTACTATTAAATCTGGAGATGTGTACATACCACGTGGCGTTTCAGTCCCTGCCCTTGATAAAGATCAGCTGTGGGAATTTCAGCCAAAGAAGCTAGGTGTTGGAGATGCCATCACTGGTGGAGATTTATATGCTATTGTATTTGAGAATACACTAATGCAACACCCTGTTGGCCTTCCTCCTGGTTCTATGGGAAAAATAAGTTACATAGCCCTATTTGGTCAAGACAGTTTGCGGGATCTGATCTTTGGAATTGGAATTTCAGGGCATCAAAAGCAATTCACTATGCTCCGGACATAGCTGTGCGGTCACCAAGGCTGTTTCTTCAAAGCTTCTTCGCGTCGCCTCTTCTAACAGACAGCGTGTACTTGATGCTTATTTCCCTCGGTGCTTGGAGGAACATGTGCTATTCAGGAGCTTTTGGTTGCGGAAAAACTGTCATTAGTCCGGCACTTTCAAGTACTCCAATTCAAACTGTGGTATATGTGGGCGTGGGGAAAGAGGAAATGAGATGGCTGAGGTCCTCATGGACTTCCCACGATTGACAATGACATTGCCTAATGGACGCTTGAAGAGTCGGTCATGAAAAGAACAACACTTGTGGCTAACACCTCCAACATGCCTGCTGCCGCTCGTGAAGCCTCCATTTATACAGGAATCACGATTACTGAATACTTCTGTGACATGGGCTATAATGTTAGTATGATGGCTGATTCCACTTTCCATGATGAGGTGAGCTTGATCTTGTCTTGTGAGCGTGGAGGTTCTTGACTTGGGTGCATGGAAATTTGGTGCTTCTTTTGACTTCATGGACTGGCTTGGGAACAAGCCGAAATTCAAGAAGGGAGGAATGTCATGGACCGGCTTGGGCTTATGTTTGTGGGCTGGGGGCCCAGGAGGGAGAGAAACGGATTAGCTACAAAGGGCGGCGTTAGCGGTGGGAAGGCATCAAGAACCGAACATCAAGCTCTCGCCTCGCTATCTTCTTCCCCCTGTCAGTTTCTTCCCCAACTGCTCTTCTTCCCCAAATCCAATCCTCTAACTTCCCCGTCTCCCGAATGCTTCTCCCAGTCTAGCTTCTAATTCTCCCAAGTTGTATCAAACTACTTGTATCCTGTGTGATATTGGATCATCGGGTCTTGTCCCTTGTGTTCATCGGCGTTCATCCTATTGGGTACGTAACATGCTAAACGCCTAAACCTTGTCCATCCCCGACTCCTCTCTCTCTCTCTCTCTCTCTCTATATCTGAGAATCTATCTTGATAGAGCCACGAAGGTAGCCGAGGGTGGCGCTAGTGGTGGAACCAGGATTTTACCATCCTTTGGGCTGAACTCTAGCGGTCTAAAACTAACACCAATTTATATCTGTATCACAGCATAATAAAATTACATCATAAATACATCATTGACATGAAAATTGTGCTCATTGTTTTAAAATACAACATTATAAAAAAAAACATGACAAAACATAAATAATGTAACACAGTAAAAAATAACGAATATTTGTTGTCATCATAGTCTGCCATGTCTTCATCACAATGACATGAAACACATAACAAATTGACAATGACATCAATTCAGTATCCACACATTCAATCACCGCTCGTCAAACATGTGTGGGAGTGGGTCAATGGAGAGGAGTAGGGTGCAGGGAGTAGAGTACTAATTAATGACGGGTCTTCAATTAGGTTCGTCCCGGCAGCGCGACGGTACGCGGCGATTCATGTGCCCGACGTAGATGGATGGACGTACGTATGACGTGACGCACTTGCTCCGTCCGTTCGTATCATCTAAATACATCTGAGCATGCTGATCGCAGCAGTTTTTCCCTGGCCTTTTCTACTTAAATGTTTATGTTTTTGAGCTCGACTACGTACATGTGAACCGTATTAAGGATTAGACTGGGAATTAGAGAGAAATCAAAGGGATGGGGAAGAACAGCAGGACACTAGGAACAGAGAGAGCAGTCGGGATGAAGAAGGCAAATGCCAATTCATTTCAGTCAAATCCCCTTCTCTAAGTACACCCTTTCTTACTTATAGTTCTCACCTTGCCACTACATATATAGTGAATTCGTCCTTATCGTGCGACCCATGCAACCTGCGACCTCGCCTGTTCGATCTAGCTTCGAAGGCTAGGATGGAGACGGGTTTCCTCTAGCACCAATTAATTGCCGTCTTGTGAAAAACCCCGTCGAGGCATGAACTACTTGCAAAAAAAAAAAAACTCTCCACTTCAAGCCTCCTTCACTCTGTCGTTCGATCTCTGCGCCCAACTCAAACCTACCGAGCGCCAAATCAAACAAAAATGTCATGGCGTCCTTCCCAAATCCTTAGGATTTGCTCTCCTCCCGATCCGGTTCCTCGCCGTCACCAAATTAAGCTCCTGCGCCTCCTCCGACCGGGAAGCCCTAGTAGCTCCCTAACGCTAGATCGAGAACCCACAACTCCCCTTCCGCGAAGCACACCAAATCCGAACCGACCAGTGCCAAAGGTTTTTGTTGTTTCTTATGTAGGATCCAGGATTTATACCACAATTTCGTATCGCTCCTACTCCTAGCTTCGTAGTTGGAGCAAGCAGAGCCATCCCAAACAACCTAGCTCCGAAACAATCTTGAAGCATAGCAGTTAGGAGCGTAGCGAGTCCTCATTATAAAATTGTGGAGCGGCCGAAGGCTTACTCCATGCGGGAATTTTTTTATTAATTAACTCTTTTTTAATTTATTTTTATTGTTAATCCCTCACAAATTTTATTTCTAATTCTGACCTCTTTGGTTACGCCACCACCCGTGGCGTGACAAAACAATACTGTCACGCCAGCCCGTATCTTATCAAGCTCTTGTCACACAACTATTAGTGGCGTGATAAAAAGTGCTATTTAGCGGACTTATTCTATGGCGTGACAATGTTGTTTTGTCACGTCACGGGTGACCAAAATGGTTAGAATTAGAAATAAAGTTTGCAGGAAGTTAACAATATAGATAAAGTAAAAAAATGGTTAATTAATAAAAAAAAAGTTCTCCATGCGGAGAGCAGCCCACCCACTTAGTTATTTGCCCATGGAGTTCGGGTGAAATTACCCGAATTATGCTATCGAACAAAACCAGCCTCGTTCGATCCCCACCCCATTTCCTCTCAATCCCTAGGGAAGAACCCGTGGATGGCGATGGTGGCCGACGAGTGAAGAATCCTGTGGGTGGCGACAGCGGCATGTGAGTGACCCTCGTGTTCATCTCCTCCGGGCTCGGCGACCTCATCCATGGATCCGGAGCTATTAAAATAAGCTAGAAATAAACTACTTAACATATCAAGGGTACTTCAAATAAGCTAGATAATATACATTTTGTACAAGATGCAAGATTAAGTAATTGCATGCCTAACAGCTGGTTAAACATTGAGAAATGGCAGTCACTAGTAAGTAGGTTAGGGAAAACGTACTGCTGAAATTGTTCATTTCATATGAGAACCTTATTTTCCTTTAAGAACTCACAAAATGACAGCAGTTGAAGTTACTAAACTTGCTCAATCTATTTCAGGTAGGCAGACGCTCGCAAGACGATGTTTCAAGATGTCCTGAAGAGAAATCAATCCACCTGCAGGGTCTGTATAACAGCTTGATTGCATCGAAAGAACTTGTCAAAGTACTTGCACACGTCTGGGGACCTGGAGAACTGAATCCATCAACTGTTTCACTCATTTCCGCACTACGTTCTGAGCTTGATCTTGCTCGAGCTCATGTGCGGATGCTTATCAAAGAACATAAATCAGAGGATGAAGAAACTGAGGGCTTAAAGAAGCAACTTGTGGAGGAAATGGAATCTTGGAAGAGCAAACAAAAGGACAAGGGTGCAAATGCTCTCCAATTTATTGTTTCAGAGATGGACAATGAGAAGAAATCCAGTAAAAGAGCCGAGAGGATAAACAAGAAGCTCGGCATGGCATTAGCTAACACCGAGGCCTCGTTACACATAGCGACGAAAGAACTCGAAAGAGTGAGGAAGTCCAAAGGAAGAGTGGACAAGATCTGCAGCGAGCTCATCAGAGGCATTGGCGAGGACAAGGCCGAGGTGGAGGCACTGACGAGGGAAACCGAGAAGGCACAAGAGGAGCTTCAAAAAGAGAGGGAGATGCTTCAGCTTGCGGACGAGTGGCGCGAACAAAGGGTTCAGATGAAACTGTTGGAAGCTCGGCTTCAGTTCGAGGAGAAAAATGCAGCCATCAATCAACTGCATGACGAACTCCAAGCTTATATGGATACTAAGAAGGAGCAGGAACCGGCAAATGATCAAATGCAACTGTCTCAAGCATCTGAAAATTGTGGCGCTACAGCTGGCTCCATTGCTGACATGAACAATGGAGAATGCAGTGATGAGAGCCAAAATGATGGCTCAGAAGGCAGTGACATGCACTCGATCGAATTGAACGTCGACGGCAACAGCAAGAGCTACACCTGGAGTTACACACCTTCGTCAAAGGGCAAGTAGAGAACTTCATCAAGGCATGATGGATCATTTTCAGATAGAGGAATGGATGGCGCCAATTCGTGCGGCTTCGACCGAAAGTTTCAGGAAATGAATGAAGAATTGGAGGGAGACTGGGCAGAAGGATGCAGCGATGGAATGCTAAACTTTGATCATGGTGAGGAGAGATACCAAGCAATCAAGAACCTCAGAGAGCAGATGTTAGCTGGGTCTGGGTTCATCCTGTCACAAGGTAAAGGAAGTACTGAAAAGGGGTACTGTGGCTTGTAAGGTGAATTAAACTGAGAATATATGATAAATTCAGCCGAAAATAACGTGTCGTATCAATCAGGCAGGGCATATACAGTCAAGGTTCTTCTTTGGGGATGAGTTTTCTTTGGTCTCTTGAAAGTTGGGGTTACAACTCAAGTGTATTCAGTTCCATGCTTTTGCTATCCTGCATATATTAGGGAACTGAATGTTGATGTTGCTGTCAATTTTTCTTTGGAAAGCATGTCGTAGCTGTAGGTTTCTGTTGAGATATTAGAGATTAGGAAAGAGTCCAGAGTTTAGGTAAGAGTCCAAGTCGTGTAAGAGTCAGACTGTAATATTTGACACTATAAATAAAGGGTGTGGGAATCCTAAGAGGCACACACAGTTATTACCAAATTTCTACATGGTATCAGAGCCAACCCGACCCAAAATCCTAATCCGGGGAAAAAAAAAACCCTTACCTCAAGAACCGCCACCGCCGTCTGTCGATCCGTTGGCCGCACTGCCTCGTTGCACGTGGTCCTCCCCAACCGCGTCGCACAGGACTAGACCGTGGCTGGGCAAGTTGTGCGCGAGCCGCTCAGGGCGACGGTGGTGCGGCGGTGAAGGAGGAGGGAGCTGGGGGGTCAGCGACGGTGAGGGAGAAGGGATTCGAGTGGATCCAGATCCGATGGTGGGGCGCCGGAGGTGGAGTTGGTGAGGAGGAGAGGCGGCATCGGTCCAGGTAGAGAGCGGAGACAGAGGTCGGGCGACGGGGGCCGGATGCGGCACCGAGCGTTGGAGGTGGCCAGATCCGGTGGCCAACGATCGAATCTGGACCGTGCGGGCTCGGGGGCGCTGTAACGTTCCCATTTTCGGTTCGAGAATAGTATTTGCTAATTTGGTTTTCGGCTTTCACTCGTATGTCAAATTATCGATTATTTTCAAAATCTTCTGGCTTCCTCTAAGCTCGGGTTTGTGTTTCAAACATCCTTCAATTCCGAAATTCAAATTCAAGTTTGAATTTCTCCATTTTCGGTTTTGGGCCCTCTTTCTCCATTTTTTTACCCTTCCTCTCCTTTGGGCTCAGCCCTTCTCCTTGGGCCGGCCCACTTTTCTCTCCTCCCTTCTTGGCCCGCTCGGCCTAGCAGCACTCCCGGCCCACTTCCCCTCCTCCCGGCCTTTTCTCCTGGCCCAGCTCCCCGACCCTTTCTTTTCTTCGGCGCCGCTTGGCCCATCTCCCATCTGCCTCCTTCCTCAACTGGGACGACCGTGCCTCCCTCTCTCTCTCTCTCCCTCGTGCTCTCTGCCGCAGCCCACGAGCTCCCTCTGCTCTCGCGTGCTCCCTGACGCCTCCACCCACTCCCTTGACCACCGCGACTTCAGCGTCCCTCCTCACCCTGTCTCATCTGCTACGCCCGCTCCCGTGACACCATGCGTCCTCGCCGCTCAATCCGCGCACGCGCCCACGTCACCCGTCTCCGCCACCACGTTAGCTTGGCACCTGAAGTCTTGCCCCCTCGCTGTGCATCACCTGCACCCACTAGCTCTCGCCTTGTCGCCTTCGTGCCAGTGCGCCCATGCCGTGCCGTCCTCGGGACCGCGCGAGCGCCCACGCGTCGCCACCAGACACAACGGCTCTCCGCCCCCTTGGCCACCTATAAAGGGACCCCTGCGCTCCCCCTTATCTCCCCACACCGCCCCCTTGAAGCTCCCGGTAAGCCCACCGCAAAACCGCCGTCTTCCCCTTTTCAGCCGGCACCGCCTCCACCACCGACTAGCTGCTCCGACGGCGCCGCCACGCTGCCACCCTTGTCACCGAGCGCCACCGATGCCTAGGACCACTTCCCCCCAAGTCCCCTCGGCTCTGGACCACCACAGCCCCCGGATTCGGTCATCTTCCCCGCCTCCGGCCGCCACCTTCTTCACTACCCACCTCCATCCACCGTCGTCCTCCGGCCCCCATTGCTGACTCGGTGAGACCACCTCCCCGAGCTCTTTCATGTGCTCCTCTTTCCCAGCTCAAACCGCCACCAGAGCTCCCCCTCCGCCGTAGCCGAGCCGCCGCCACCGCTCAACTTCGTCGCGCCGTCGCTCTGGCCACCCTTCGGCCGTCGCACCGACACCATCGGCTTCCCCTCACCACCAGCTCTCTATTTTGCTGCTCCGCCGCCGCCACCGTGCCCACCCTCGCCATCGGCAAGACTGGGCCGCCAACACCCCCCGCGTGGAACGTTCGGACCGTGCACAGTGCGCGTGGTTAAGAGAGTAATTACTATTGGCAATGATTAGTTAACTATTAATGGGTGTCCTAACCACCGGCTTAAAAGCAATTTGGTTTCACTGCCTCGCAGGCCTGCTGAACAGTAATGAGCACCAATTAAATTAAGCACCCGGTCCCCCCCAATTCGATTGACAGTGGGCCCTACCGCATTGCTGTTCCCGTGCACCCGATGCACCGTGGACTGGTGCACAATGCATATTGACCTTCGGTCTATGCACTGTGCACATGAGCACTGCACTGTTCATAGGCCCCACATGTCAGATTCTCTCTCTCCCTTTTCAATTTTCTGATTTAGTTCCAATTCAAACTTCGGAAGCTCCGTTCTCCTCCGTTATAAGTCCAAAAATTATGAAATTTGTTTCTAAAATTTTGTAAATTCAAGATGTTGCTAATGTCATGGTCTTGTTTAATTTGGAGTTCATTTGTTGTTTGTTTTGCATTTATTTGCTCTCTTTGCCTATTTGTGTCTTTTTCCAGTACGTTCGTCCGAATAGGATTCGAAGACGCGGGAGATCTCCAAGTTAATCAAGCACAAGAATATCAAGACTCTCTCACCTTTACTCCGGGTGAGTCGATACTTTGATCATTTTGAGCCTACATTTTTATGTAAATTATATTCATTTAAATTACCAAAATTGCATGCTTTAATTCTTTAATCAAATGTATGTTAAAACTTAAGGTAGTTAAATACCCATTTGATGATTAATTAATTATTATGCCATCCTTGACAATTGAATCCATTATTCCATGTCACCCTAGTAACTATATGATAAATACTAGTTATAGGTTGTGCTTAAGCGACATGCTAGTCTTGTTTAAGTACCGGGACATTGAATGTCCCAATCATCATCTTTTAAACATGAAAGTGGTTTTGGGTAGTCATTGTGGGTAAATAACTGAGATGGTTGAGTTGATGTATTTGACTTCTCAAAAACCCTATAACTTGCTGTTACTATCTGGGCGGATGATATGATTGATGGTATATTAGTGGGTGCTAATGTAGCCCAAAGAATGTTGGTTGTGAATGGCATATGGAATAAACCGCCCAGATAACCCCTAATAAAGACTTAATCTTGTCATGACCTCCGGTGTAAAACAAGTACAACCATAAGTCTGCAAAGTGCAACTTGACTTAGTAAATTTATTGGCCCCTGAAGGTCATCTCACTAGTAGAGTAAAAATGTGCAAGCGCGTGCTACGTCCAGCTTGAATGGGACAACAATATAAGGTGAAGTTGCCAGCTGCGCTAGTCGTTGTGGTTGGGACCAGCTGCGCTAGTCGTTGTGGTGAACATCCCTCACAATGTATGGGCGTAACCCCATATGGGTGAAATGACGGAAGGGGCGAGATAATTTGAAAGGTTACTGTGACGGTCGCTCAACTACATGACTACAGAATCATGTGGGGTAACGAGTATGACTATCTCTTGTGGGTACAATATACAACCTCTGTAGAGTTTAAACTGTTTAAACAGCCGCGCCTATGGTCAAAGGCGGGCATGTGAACTTTACTTGAGTTAGTTCTATTTCAAAAACCTTTGTGGGTGGTATCAAAAATGTGGTGGGCTCACCTAGCTCCGAGATTGGATTTTCCCTGGGTTTTCAGACTCAGTGGTGTTAATGAGTGGAGGTAGCTCCAATCAAAAGAAGCATATGGTATAGGTTCTGATGGAGAGGGCCTCTACTGAAATAAATATTGCACAATTACTCTCTTTAATAAAATGCAATTTGGTTAAAATGCTAAGTGATAGGAACTTATAATTATGATAATTGAAAACATTGCTTTAGCAAATAAAAGAACCCGAGCCATCCTTGTTTAGCCTTGCATGTATATTATTACATATTGTGTGTTGGCTCGCGAGCACGGAAGTTGTGCTCATTCTCGCTCTTTCCCCCAAACCCTCAGAAGCAAGAAATCCTGAAGATTATGACTAGTATGAGGATCCTAAAGTTGGAGGCCCAGGAGATGATGAGGAGTAGATTAGTTCTTTTAGTCTAGGCCTCGCCTCAGTCTAGCAAACTTCGTTGGTGCTTGCGTGCATCCTATATTATCTAAGATTTCGGTTAATATCGGACGCAGACGGGTTTTCCCAGTCGCTTGCCTATGGAGAGATGTGCTCTCACCTTTTTTCTTCCGTTATCGCTTCCGCTACTTTTGTGATGTAATCAGTTTGGCATGTTCGGCCCTTATTGTAAAACTCGACCCGATGCGGTCTATGTAAACTCTGATGTGTTAAATTAATGAATGGTATGGTTTAATTGCGCCATGTGTGAATTGATTCAGTGATGTATCTGTGAGTGCTATCTACTGATCCAGGGAATAGCACAGTGCTTTTCACAGTGCCTTAGTTAGACTAGGCGTGCTTAAGGAGTCGAGTCCTATTTTCAAAACTTAAGAAAAGCTTTGGCAAAATATAGCGTATTTACCGCTCTTACTCATCCCTCTTAGTTCTTCACTTACCTTGACTTCGCTTGAGTTTTTTTACTCAGTTCTGACTCTTGTCCTCATTTCAAAAATTGTAGATGGCAACCCCGTCGTCCGATGGCTCGTGGGACTTTTGCTCTCACGAAGAAGATGAAGGCGAGTTCGTGGACATTCTCCGCCAACTCATGCAGCACCTGGATTACAACCGCAAGCCTATCTTCAGAGGCCGAAAGACCCAGACCCTGGACCAAGGGTCATGGGCCATGGAGGTTTTCCTCTATGCCAGAGAGGGCGAGTTCATCGCTCACACCTTTAGACCCACGATCCCCCAGAGATGTTCTAAAACAGTCCAACACGCAGCACTCTTCACCTCCACCCGTCTGACCCAGATGCATGAGGATCTTCCGCTGGAATCGCCCTTCCACTACTTTCTGCTTCTCCAGGAGGGAGAGTTCGACCACGAGATCTTTATTGTCGTATTGCAATAGTCAGACTAGTTTAGGTTAGTTAGCAGTGCTTGCTAGGCAGTCTTTTGGTTGCAAGCGCTTCCCGTTTCCTTCTTTTGTAGACGTTGTGTTTGTATCATGTGTCGTGGCTTAGCTAACCTATATGATGTGCTTCAGGAGTTATGTAACACCTAACCCCCCCCCCCTTAATATAATGCAGCCACTCTAGGCTTTGTATTGTACTTTATTCCTTCTCCTCGTTGGGTTGAAGTTCTTTTGTGTGTGCTATAGAGGGCCAGTAAACCCTCATATATCCCCTTTAGTTCTAAACTGAGTTGTTCCCTCAAATGGCACCAAAGAGAGCAGCAGCCCAAGGACTTGGTGCCGGTTGCAAAAGAAAGATGACAGCACAGAGGCTACAAGACAGCTGCCCTCAGCTGTCAGCATTTCTCGGTAGCTCATCATTCAATCAGCCAGCAGCCCATGCTTCTGTCTTCCTCCCTTGTTCTCTCTCGTCTAGTGTGCTTTTCCCTCTCGCCTATCGTGCATTCTTCCTCTCATCTATGAAACCTGTGAAGAATTATTGAAGATTGTTCAAATAGGTAAGTCGCATGGAAGCTATTCTTGTTAGAATTAACTAGTGTGTTTGGATGCCAAGCGAGATAGTTTTGGGAAATCATTGATAGGACTGATTCTGGGAATTGAAAATTTTAAGATTTGCCGATGTTATAAGAAGTTCTAGTGAATACTAGAGTATGATGACGAATAAGCATTCATTATGAATGGTTTAAAGGATAGCAGATTGGTGGATTATATAGATTATGGAGAAAGAAAATGATCGTGGAGGAAAATTTTAATTGATCAGGAAGGATATAGGAATCTGAAGTACCGATTTGATTATTAGGATAAATTGAATATTCATCGAATCTTAAGTTGATTGTGATGTTGGTTGAAAACTTGGAATTGAGATATGTGTGCATTAAAGGTCGAGAGGAAAATGCAAAAAGAATTGGATTTTTCTTATCGATTCATGGTGTTAATTTTGGTAGAGTTGGTTAAATCTTGGTTGGATTGTAGAAATACATGATTATTGGACTATGTAAATATAATTGTTGAAGATTGGATTATAGGATTACTAATTTAGGATGTTGATTTTGGTGGCTTAGGTTGAATCAAGAAAATATGGAGTTAATGAGGTATGTTGGTAACATTGAATTCAATTGGATATGATTGAAAAGAGAAGTTGGGAATTAAAAGGAATTTTGGTTGGATTATAGAGATATATCTAGATCGGATTATAGCATTGTATAATTGCTGGATTGACGAATATCTTACTAGTGTTGGAATGGGACTAAATAATTATTGGATAGATGGTGATAAAATAATTCGGCGGATTAAGTTTGAATTTATGGATTACAAGCAGTCTTTTGGAAGGTTCCATAATGAAGATATTGTATTTATATAAAGACATTCTGGAGGATTGTAATTGATAAATATGCTTGAGGAATTAAGTGAATGATGTCGTGGATCTAGTTAAGAATTTTGGAGGCAACAATTGTGCGATTATAATCTTTGGAGAATTTCGTTCCAAAAAGGGATAAAATGAAACTTAGCATGATCTAGAGTTTATCAGATTGGAAGATGCGATTATTGCTACTAGATTTTGTGGATTTATGAAGTGAAGAAATCATGTAATCAAGGTGGTGAATTTATTGGATTATTTAAGCTTATGCCTAAGAAAGATTTGGGAATTATGTTATCGTATCGATAGAATGTGAGATTAATTAAATGACTGGATTTTTTTTAATTGAGTGACTTTATGCCATGTTGGAAAGGTGGGTTTCAATAATAGTGAGACTTGGATCCAGCTATTTGGAAGACAAAATTGATAGCTTTATAGTTAGCACTCCAGTACATTGTTGTGAACCAGTAGTTGGCATCGGTTTACCAAGTTGAAGATACCATTGCAGCTATCCAATCCCAATTCCAACTCCCGCTCCAGTCCCAACTCCGCGTTCCAGTGGGAATCGTCTCCACACTCTCCACTCCGCCAGGCGATCTGCAACATCCAACCTAGCAACTAACCTCCACTGCTTCCACTGTGGAGAAAAAGGGCACTTCGCCAATAGATGCCCCCAGAGGAATCAAACCCAGAAGATCAATTGTCTCCATTACGGCAACTTGGGACATTATATGAACAAATGTCCCCAACAGAATCTTGAAGAACCAGCAAGGAATGTCATCACCACCAACCTCAGCTTTGGCAATGAAGAACTCATCAAGAGCCCCAGCAAGAAGCAAGCTGTGCCTATCGAAGTTCTACCATCAGACCCAGAAGCTCCGCCAAATGCTTACTTTGAATGTGGCAAGACAGGACATGTCACCCAATTATGTCCTCTAATACGATAAGATGCAAGAAGAGCATGCTTCACATGTGGGCAATATGGACACTATTGCTACATGTGCCCAGTTCCCTACTGTGCCTGCTGTGAGGAACACCATCAATCAGAAGATTTCCCTATGAACCAAGTAGCATGCACACGTTGTGGAGAAAAAGGACATCAGGCAGACTAATGCCTTGTAAACTGCCCCAACCGCGATGAGGACCATCAACTAGGTGAATGCCCAATGCTTAAAGTTACATGCTACCACTGCAAAGGACAAGACCACTACCCCAAAGACTGCTCCCTATGCCTGTTACTAACCAAAGCAGCTGAGCTACAAAGGACAAGATTTCAAGTCGCTGTGAGACTCGTCATAAATAAAGTTGGCAAAGACAACCAATATCAAACACCCTTCATTTTACAAGAGAATAGCCA
This sequence comes from Phyllostachys edulis, assembly GCA_036346405.1. Taxonomy (NCBI): domain Eukaryota; kingdom Viridiplantae; phylum Streptophyta; class Magnoliopsida; order Poales; family Poaceae; genus Phyllostachys; species Phyllostachys edulis. Next base: position 27,930,489 of record CM070552.1, read on the forward strand.
AACTGCACCGAAGTGTCAAGATACCTCGGTAAAAAAAAAATAAAAAGAAGTGGGAATGTTCTCCGCGCTCGCCGTCCCGCAAGACGACCTGCAACACACATTCGGATAGCTCGTCTTCGCTGCTTCAACTGTAGAGAAAAAGGACATTTTGCTAGCAAGTGCCCTCAACCAGCCACTCCAGTGAGGTTCAACTTCAAGACCCTACCAGCCCGAGGTCAGACTTCAGCTTCAAGCAAAAGTCATCAGACCTCGCAGGCATCCAGAGCCGCTTCCACGCCAAGCCAAAGCCAAGGCCATGTGAACCAAGTCATAGCTGAAGGGGCACAGGAAGTCACAGAAGTACAAATGGGTATGTTTTCTGCTAAATCAGTTCCAGCACAAGTTTTCTTTTATTCTGAAGCTTCACATTTCAAGAAGGTTTGCTGAAAGGTTTAAGCTGCCATTCTGTTGAGCTAAACAAACCGTGGTGCTCAGTTTCTCCGTCGGACCCTTCTCCCCCCCCCCTCTCCTTCTGTGTTTCGGGAGTAGCTCGAATCTCGGGGTCGAGATTCCGTTTAAGGTGGGTAGGATTTGTAACATTCTCATTTTCGGTTCGGGAATAATATTAGCTAATTTGATTTTCGGCTTTCACTCGTATGTCAAATTATCGATTATTTTCAAAATCTTCTGGCTTTCTCTAAGCTCGGGTTTGTGTTTCAAACATCCTTGAATTCCGAAATTCAAATTCAAGTTTGAATTTCTCCATTTTTTGTTTTGGGCCCTCCTTCTCCATTTTTTACCCTTCCTCTCCTTAATTTGGTCTCAGCCCTTCTCCTTGGGCCAGCCCACTTTTCCTCCGCCCTTCTTGGCCCGCTCGGCCCAGCAGCACTCCCGACCCACTTCCCCTCCTCTCGGCCTTTTCTCCTGGCCTAGCTCCCTGGCCCTTTCTTTTCTTCGGCGCCACTTGGCCCGGCTCCCATCTGCCTCCTTCTTCCTCAACCGGGACGACCATGCCTCCCTCGCCCTCTCTCTGTCCCTCGCGCTCTCTACCGCAGCCCACGAGCTCCCTCTGATCCCGTGTGCTCCATAACGTCGCCACCCACTCCCCTGACCACTGGGACTTCGGCGCCCCTCCTCGCCCTATCTCATCGGCTGCGCCCGCGCCCGCGCCCGTGATGCCATGCGTCCTCGCCACTCGGTCCGCGCACGCGCCCGCGTCACCCTTCTCTGCCACCGTGTCAGTTTGGCACCCAAAGTCTTGCCCCCTCGCTGCGCATCACTTGCACCCACCAGCTCTCGCCTTGTCGCCTCCGTGCTAGTGCGCCCACGCTGTGCCGCCCTCGGGACCGCGTGAGCGCCCAAGCGCGGCCGCCAGAGCCCAATGGCTCTCTGCCCCCTTGGCGGCCTACAAAGGACCCTTGCGCTCCCCCTTATCTCCCCACGCTGCCCCCTTGAAGCTCCCGGTAAGCCCATTGCAAAACTGACATCTTCCCCTTTTTGGCCGGCACCGCCTCCACCACTAACTAGCCGCTCCACTGCCGCGCCGCCAACCCGTCACCGTGCACCAGCGATGCCCAGGACCACTTCCCCCCAAGCCCCCTCGGCTCTGGACCACCGCAGCCCCCGGATTCGGTCATCTTCCCCACCTCTGGTCGCCACCTTCTTCACCACCCGCCTCCGGCCACCGTCATCCTCCGGCCCCCATTGCTGACCCGGTGAGACCGCCTCCCCGAGCTCTTCCCCGTGCTCCTCTTTCCCAGCTCAAACCGCCACTGGAGCTCCCCCTCCGCCGCTCAACTTCGTCGCGCCGCTGCTCCGACCATCCTTCGGCCGCCGCACCAACACCATCGGCTTCCCCTCACCACCAGCCCTCCGTTTTGGTGCTCCGTCGCCACTGCCGTGCCCGCCCTCGCCGCTGGCAAGACCGGGCTGCCAGCACCCCTCGTGTGGCATGTTCGGACCGTGCACAGTGCGCGTGGTTAAGAGAGTAATTACTTGTCGGACTCGGGATTAACACCCCCAAATCCTCTGTGCATTTCTGAACTAGTCCCATGATCAGTAGCTAGTTCACATAGTAAACAAATATGGTAACATCCATATAACGCACAATTATATTAATAATCAACAGAGTTTATTACAAAAGGGGCTTACAAGCCAACAATAAAGAACACAGAGGAAGACGAAGAAGTAGTGGAGTCAATTTGCTCGCCCTGAACAATCGATGGGGTAGCGGCCTAGTCGTCGAGATCCACACCAGTAGCAAGGTCCTTCTCTTCTGAAATTATTTGCATTAAGTAAGAATGAGCACAACTTCCATGCTCACAAGTTACACCCGTTAAGTAACAGACTGAATGCATGCATACAAGGGTATCTCAAAGGAAGGCTTATTGGTTGAATTTGTATAAAACAACATTTTCTTTAAATACTTGTACTAAGTTCCAAAGCAGTTATTATAACTAAAATTCATTTTATAAATTCAATTTTATAGTCAGATAACATTCACACATGAATGGTGAAGGATACCCTCCTATCACATGGCTTCCCGCCCAATTCTCATTTGGATAGAAATCCAAAATCATTTATGTCAAATCATTTTAAAATCAAAACCAAAGATCTAACTTGGAGTAGCTTTGCTAGGCATGTCCATGACCATGGACACGGCTATTCGAATAGTTTTACACTCTGCAGAGGATGTACACATTTACCCACATGACAAGAATTCTCTAGTTTGTCTAGCATATATCTATGCCACCGCTCACTACCTTAGGTAAGTGATCCAGAGCACGTGCCAAGGCCTTTACAATACGTCATTCCATCGCAGTCCACCCTCATTAAGGTTTTGCAAATCCCCCCTTTGGATAGAAACCCACCGGGTTAATGGGTGCCTCCTCTTATGCCAGGTGGGAATAGTAGTCATGAAAGACTTTGTCAAAAGAAATGGTCATGAAAGACCGCCCACGTGCAAACAGGATCAACCGCGATGGAACTTTACAAATTAGTTGGCCAGGTCCTACTCCCCATATTGAGGACATGTGGTAGTACGATGTGGCTTAGCAAAATACACACGAAGGCCGGTCCTTAACTGACTTGGACGACTTTCCACAAAACCCAAGGGCCTCGACCCTAACCAGATTGCGCCCGTGCATAAACATGCACCATCCAGACAACCATTTCGCCCAAGTACAAACCATCATTTTATTTCACCCTAGATAAACTTCCATAACACACCAATGTTATGGATACAATTTAAACAATATTTGATTTTTGGCTGGAATCCCCCAAATTAAACATTTTTGGGTCTAAGCATCGCTAAGCATAAATTTCTCAAAATGATCTCAGTTCATACTAGCGTATCAACTAGGTTTATCTAGGGTGACAATATGTTTGATTCAATATCAACATTGGCCATACAAAGGATTTGGACATATCTATAACTTTAAAACAGGAATTTAAATTACTGAATAAAAATAAGCATGCAATAATAATTTAAAAAAAAAATAAATAATTTAAAATAATGGGTGCAAATATGATCAAGAATGTAACTTGCCTTGCTCAATTAGCTGTTCTCAAACGGCGTCGAAATCTGACTCTCCGAAGTCGTTGAAATCTATACGCGAAAATAAGCTAAATTCAAACAAAATTCAAATAACAATTCAAATGAACTCCAAATTAAATAATTTTGGTTTAGTTAGCTAGATCTTGATTTTATATGAATTTAGAAATTTGAATCGACGAAATCGGAGTTTGTATGAAGGAGAACAAACCCCGGGAAGATTCAAAATCACATGAAATGATGAAATAGGATTTTTCAAATTTATTTTCTAAAGGGAAATTCGGAAAATGACGCTGGATGACGTCAGTGCCCAAAAATCATTTCAGCAGAATTGTTTTTCTATGGAATACTCCACTGACAAGTAGGGCCCAGAGTCAATGGACCGAGTCCATGGCACGGTCAACGGTCCATCATGGACTTGGTCTGCGAAATAGTGACGGTGGGTGTGAGCTGGCACAAACGCTGACACGTGCAGCCACATGGCACTGACGTGGGCTTTAGGTCTTGGGTGGCGCTTATGTGGCGCTAATGTGGCTAGGCCACCTCAGCCTATGGCCGACGGCGCTACGGCGACCACCTCGCCGGCACTGCGTGCCGCGGTGAGGAGTACGGATGATGCCAAGAGGGAGAGTGCAACGCGCTGAGTCCAGCGCTTACCTTGGATGCTAGCGGGCGCGGCGGGATGGTCGGCGGCGAGCTCGAAATGCGGCGGCGGCGGTAGGGCTACGGTGGCGAGGGTGTTCCCGGGCTTCTCCGGTGAAAAGGATGCGCGCACGGGGTAGAGTGCGACGCGGCGGTGCCGATGCAGTGGTTGCGGTCGATGATGAGCCCTTGTGGTCACCGAAATCGGTGAAGAACCGTGTTTCGGGTGGCGGAGAAGAACTCCAAAATTGGGGGCATAGGGAGCGGGAGAAGTGAGGGGGTGAGAGGCATTGGGATCGGCGAGAAGAGGCGGAGCCGAGGCGCTGCTTTATAGGGCGAGGGCGGCATGGATTCGCCGTGGCGCACAAGAAGGCCGAGCGGGATTGCCGGCGGCGATGGAGGTATTGGCAGCGAGGAAAGAAAAGAAGATGGGGCCGAACGGGCGCGGTGATGGCGGGGATTTAAACGCGTGCAACCGCGTGAGGAGAAAGGGGCGGAAATGGCGGTGGCGAAGGAGCTCCTGCGTGCGGTAATGGCGGGCGTGTCGGTGTGGCCACGTGGGGAAGAAAGCAAGGGGAAGAAGGAGATGGCAGGCCCACGCGTCGGCGAGAGGAATGCGGCTGACGGACGGGGCCCTTGTGCAAGAGAGAGAGGAGAGAGGGAGAAGCGGGTGGAGTGTTGGCCGTCCGATTTGAATCGAACGGTTGGCAATGACCTCGCGGGACGGGCTGGAAGCGGAAATGGGCCGCGCGCATGGAAAGGATTCGGCCCAAAACAGTGTTTAGGGTTTTAAATTGATTTATCATTTTATTTAATTCTGAAATTCAAAAAGACTTTAGAAAATATAAATCCAAAAATTCTAGAAAATTTCACAGAAATTCCTAGAGTTATTTTCGACTTAATAAAAATTATTTCCAACTATTATTTGGTAATATATTTTGCAATTAAATTATTTTGGCTTTAAAATATTTAGGAAAAAGCTTTTAAAATTCTAGAAAATTTTAGAAATTAATTTAATTTTTATTTTTCAACTTTAACTCAAATAAAACTTGAAAAGCTTTAATAAATTTTATTTTTGACTTTTAAAACTTCAGAAATTCAAATAAAGCAATAGAACTCTTTCAAATTTTAGAAAGTCCAACAAAATAATATCTTTATTTATTTTTATTTTGGTAACAGAACTTTGGGATGTTACATTACTGTTGGCAATGATTGGTTAACCATTCATGGGTCTCCTTCCATCGGCTTAAAAGCCCTTTGGTTTCATTCCCTCGTGGGCCCGCTTAACAGTAATGAGCACCAATTAAATTAAGCACCCGGTTCACACCCCCCCCCCCCATTCGGCTGACAGTGGGCCCCACCGCATTCCTGTTCCCGTGCACCCAGTGCACCGTGGACCGGTGCACAGTGCATATTGACCTCCGATCTATGCACTGTGCACATGAGCCCTGCACTGTTCATAGGCTCCACGTGTTAGATTCTCTCTCTCCCTTTTCAATTTTCCGATTTAGTTCCAATTCAAACTTCAGAAGCTCCGTTCTCCTCCGTTATAACTTCGAAAATTATGAAATTTATTTCTAAAATTTTATAAATTCAAGATCTTGTTAATGGCATATATAGGTCTTGTTTAATTTGGAGTTCATTTGTTATTCCTTTTGTATTTATTTGCTCTCTTTGCCTGTTTGTGTCTTTTTCTGGTATGTTCGTCCGAATAGGATTCGAAGATGCGGGAGATCTCCAAGTTGTTCAAGCACAAGAATATCAAGACTCTCTCACCTTTACTCTAGGCGAGTCGATACTTTGATCATTTTGAGCCTACATTTTATGTAAATTATATTCATATAAATTACCAAAATTGCATGCTTTAATTCTTTAATCAAATATATGTTAAAGCTTAAGGTAGTTAAATACCCAATTGATGATTAATTAATTATTATGACATCCTTGCCAATTGAATCCATTATTCCATGTCACCCTAGTAACTATATGGTAAATACTAGTTATAGGTTGTGCTTAAGCGACATGCTAGTCTTGTTTAAGTACCGGGACATTGATTGTCCCAATCATCATCTTTTAAACATAAAAGTGGTTTTGGGCAGTAATTGTGGGTAAATAACTGTGATGGTTGAGTTGATGTATTTTACTTCTCAAAAACCCGATAACTTACTGTTACTATCTGGGCGGATGATATGATTGATGGTATATTAGTGGGTGCTAATGTAGCCCAAAGAATGTTGGTTGTGAATGGCATATGGAATAAACTGCCCAGATAACCCCTAAGAACTTAATCTTGTCATGACCTCCCGTGTAAAACAAGTACAACCACAAGTCTGGAAAGTGCAACTGTCCCAAGCATCTTAAAATTGTCCCAAGCATCTTAAAATTGTGGCACTCACTACTACAAAACAGGCTATAGTAGACGCTTTATCAGCGGTTCCTTTGGAACCGCTCGTGTTGGGTCATCCAACATGGGGTGGCGGAACAACTATCACGAGGCGGTATTTTTAGAACCGCTCGTGATAGTCACTATCCTGAGACGGTTGAGAAATAGAATCGCTCAGAATTATCACTGACGGTTCTATTCACAAACCGTCTGTGATAATCTAATCACTGAGCGGTTTTACGTTACAGCCGTGCGTGTAGTATCCTGAGCGGTTCTTATTTAGAACCGCTCAGGATATTTTGTTATCCTGAGCGGTTCTTATTAAGAACCGCTCAGTGAGATCCTCGCCACGCTGCGGCTCAGGTTCACCGCCGCAGTGACGCCTCTCTGCCATCGCCGCGCGGTGGAGCAACCCGCCCCCGCCACGGCTCCAGATCAACATACCTCCACACTTTAGTACCAATGGGATGAGGATCTAGCTCTTACTATGGGCAAATAGATATTGTAACTTCTCCTCCAAACTTTTTTTTAAATTTTGGAATTTTCATATATATATAGCCAAACAACGTGCGTGGCCAGTAGCTTACAAAAAGATTAAAAAACTAGAAACCTATCTAGTGGTGGAGGTAGGCTGCTATCTCCGTCTTCAACACTTCGTAGGCGGCGGCGTCTTGGGCGGACGGTTTAAGATCGAACGAATCCTCGAATACGCCCACTCACGACGCTTGCTCGAGGGTGTCCCAAGACCCTGATTGTTGAACCAAGTTGAAGAGAGCCCATAGGCTCTCTTCTCTTGCTTGAGGTCTCTCACAGTCGACTCGATCGCTTTCTTTGCCTCGATTAAGCGATCCAAGTGACGACAAGCCTCTGAGAGGCGTGCAACCGTTTTGGAGGACCACGCCGACGACACGGTAAACTCGCCGAAAGTGGGAGATCACCGGAAGACACGGCGGAGGAGAATGTCAAGGCGGCGGAAGGTGGCGTCACCCGCTCCGGCAAATTCTCGGACAGAGGAGTGAAGACATTGTTGAAATAGTGTTCTTCAAAGACGACTCAACGATAGCGAGAGAGGTGCGTCAAAGGTGTCTAAGAGGAGGCAGCCATTTTTTTTTGTGGAGAAAGGGGATCAAGGAGGTTGTGTGAAATACATTGTAGAAGGGACACATCTATATATAGAACAATTTCTAAAGCCGGAACGGGAGACGAAGAGATATTTGGGGAGCTGTAGCGACGTTGGAAAATGAAGAGATGAAGCCGCGCCGTGTGATCGTGAGACGAAGAGGCACGCGGAAAATGAAGAGTTATCACGACGGTTCCGTTGTATAACCGTCGTGAAAAGGAATCACTGAGCGGTTCTATTTAAAACCGCTCGGATACGTTCATATCACGAGCGGTTGTAGTTAAAAACCGTCAGGATTATCCTGCAGTTCTTTTATAGAACCGTCAGGTGCGATATTATCCTGAGCGGTTCTCGTTATAAACCGTCTGTGATATACTTTTTATAAGGCGAAACGCTAGGGTTTTGCTCTCACTTGTCACTTCCTCTCCCGCGCCTTAGGCTCTCGCGCTCGTTCGCCTCCTCTAGGGTTTAGGGCTCGCCAGTAGTTTTCACCGCCGACCACGACCTCGGCGCCGCGCCAACCTCGGCGCCCGACCTCGGTGCCGCCGCCCCGACCTCGGTGCCGCCGCCCGACCTCGGCGCGCCGACCTCGGTGCCGCCGCCCGACCACGGCGCCTGTTCACCTCCTCGTCGTAAGCCCGGCGTCGCCGCCTCCGACCTCGACGCCGCCGTCCTCCTCCCCGTGTGGGCCTCCTCCCTCTGCACCGGCCTTCTCCCCGCGCCGTCCTCCTCCCTCTGCACCGGCCTTCTCCCCGCGCCGTCCTCCTCCCCGTGTCGGCCTCCTCCTTGCACCGTGAGTTCTTGTGCGGCATCCTCTCGTGAGTATTGCTCCTCTGTGGCGATTCGGCTTTGTTGATCGGTGGGCTTTGTTGACATGCTCTGTGATGAACTATGTTTTATACTGAGATTGAATGTGATAGTTAGTTCATACTTGAGCTCTATTGTATTACTTGCTACTGTCAATATGATCTACTGTTAATTGGTTACTTTCGGTTGAGCTCATCGTTCTGTTGCAAATTGATCGATGGGCTTTGTTGACATGCTCGTGATGAACTCATCTTATCTTGAGATTGAATGTGATAGTTAGTTCATACTTGAGCTCTATTGTATTACTTGCTACTATCAATATGATGTACTGTTAATTGGTTACTTTCGGTTGAAAGCTAGTTATTCTGATTCTTCATGTTCAGTTCTGTTGAGAGTATTCAGTTTTCGTTGGTAATCTAATGACTAGTTTGTGATTCTTCTAGTAGTCTGTATGAGCTCATTCAACTTTTCATTTGCCATCTTGATCTCTGTAGTCAACCTCTGTTTGACTGGAAGTTTAATCTGTTTTAGATTATGATTGAGATCGTTTGACGATTAAGCAAAGTATTGTTTAGAGCTCATAGTTTGAATTTATATTATCATATTCATTTAATGAAGAGTATAGACAATAGGATTGAGATGGCAAAGACTTGTTCTTTAGCTACTCTCCTTCTGAGAGCACATAATATCATGAATCAATATGTTGGAATAGTGTCGTGCAATTGTTAATCTCTAGACCTTTTATTGGCTGAGCATTTCCTTCGTCGATTATTTTACTTGATTCTAGTTCTATGTCTTCATTAAAGGCTAGTCTTACAGACATGAAGCATTAAACCTTTGCTTAGCATTTTCTTCGTCGATCTCGACACACTTGAGTGTACCTTTGCTTCGTGCCAATCCTCCACGGCACAAAGCAAATGGTACACTCCAGTGTGTCGAGCTCGATGAAGTAGGCTCGGGCAAAGATTTGTATCACTAGTTTCTATCTATACAAAGATCATAAGAGAGGTTGGTGGATTAAGGAGTGTTAGAATAGAAGTGGTGGATTAAGGAGTGTTAGGAATGTTAGTAGTCTGTATGAGCTCATTCAACTTTTCATTTGCCATCTTGATCTCTATAGTCAACCTCTGTACTTCTTCCTGAGATTAATTGTTTCATATTTATGCTGGAATTATTTATGATTATTTGCTATGTCTATTTTACTTGATTCTATTTTGTTTCTATGTCTTCATTAAAGGCTAGTCTTACGCACATGATGCATTAAACCTTTGCTTCGTTGATTAAGGAGTGTTAGGAGTGTTAGAATAGGAGCAGGAGGCGGCGAGCCCTACAGATTAAACCTTTGCTTAGCATTTCCTTCAGTCGATCTCGACACACTTGAGTGTACCTTTGTTTTATGCCAATCCTCCACAAGATAAAACAAATGGCACACTCCAAAGGTGTCGAGGTCGATGAAGAGTATAGACAATAAGATTGAGATGGCAAAGACTTGTTCTTTAGCTACTCTCCTTCCGAGAGCACATAATAGGAGCAGGAGGAGGCGAGCCCTACAGATTAAACCTTTGCTTAGCATTTCCTTCGTCGATCCTGACACACTTGAGTGTACCTTTACTTCTTGCCAATCCTCCAAGGCAAGAAGCATATGGTACACTCCAGTGTGTCAGGGTCGATGAAGAGTATAGACAATAGGATTGAGATGGCAAAGACTTGTTCTTTAGCTACTCTCCTTCCGAGAGCACATAATAGGAGCAGGAGGCGGCGAGCCCTACAGATTAAACCTTTGCTTAGCATTTCCTTCGTCGATCCTGACACACTTGAGTGTACCTTTGTTTCATGCCAGTCCTCCACGGCATGAAACAAATGGCACACTCCAGTGTGTCGGCCTCGATGAAGTAGGCTTCCTTAGAGAAGCTAGTGGATTAAGGAATGTTAGTACTCTGTATGAGCTCATTCAACTTTTCATTTGCCATCTTGATCTCTATAGTCAACCTCTGTACTTCTTCACGAGATTAATTGTTTCATATTTATCTTTGGAATTATTTATGATTATTTGCTAATATTGCACATGTTGAGCATATTATTAAGTTTCAATATATATGTTAATTTGGGACACTTGCAATCCATTTTATTGCATATGTAACTTATATAGATAGCAAGTAAGCGAGATGGCAGAGACATCGTCTTCATGGCAAATCACAAACGCCCAGATGGAAGAGGCGTCGACGAGGTCCGCCGACACCGCGCCGCAGATGGAAGAGGCGCTGACGAGGTCAGGCCGTCACCGTCGGCGATAATGACACTAAGCGAGATGGCAGAGGACAATCGAAAATGCCTACTGGCCGATGGTCATCACGAGGTCGGTGACTTTGGGGTCCTCCGAGTCCCAAGAGATCGTGGCGAGATTCCGGACCATCTGCGGGATACTTGTAAGGAACGGGTCCTCATCACCACACCAACGTGGAAGGACTCGACGAAGAAGCGAAGGCGCTATTGTGGGACAGAACTTTCAGAGAAGTTCACTATTCCGTATACATGTGGCACGCGCGCGACGGACGGCGATGCTCACGATGGGTAAATCGTGGAGGACCTTCAAGAGCATTCTTGTCACGGCATGCGTGAACACGGGTCAAACGCCTTCGCGCAAAGACAAATTCTTGACGCGGAAGCATGGGACACCTTTGTGGCTATGAAAACGACGGCCGAATTTAAGGAGCAAAGTGCGGCGACAAAGCTCTCCAGACCTGAAACACTCACCCGACAGATTCTGCACCACCGTGGTGCACGGGTAAATACGAGGAATGGCGGCGGAGAAGGAGAACCCGTTTCGATGTCACGACCCGCGTTCCCTAATTGGTTAAAAGCAAGGGCACAAGTCTCGTCTTGGCAAGATCTCCTTCACAAACCCGCAGACTGTGAAGTGTCCCAACGTGTGGTAAATATGTCGAACTACTAAGTTGTTAATAAGTCCATCACTTCATAGTGCCTATAATAACATGATGACCTCTTGCGGCGTGACTTGATCGCCCAAGCTTCCCAAGGCTCCTTCCATGCGAGACGAGGAGAATGATATACTATCTACGGACCTTGGGAAACAAGGAGCACCGGGTCGCACGCGAGGCTTTGGGGTTAACGTGCCTTGGAGTCATGGATTCGCGGACGACTCTCGCACGTATAGGACTAGGAAGAGATCCAAGGCGAGCACGACAACCGGTTGGTGCAGATGATTACTAACCAATTTCAAGTAGAGATGGCAAGATTGCGAGTCAAATGGATATACTCATGAGCGGTGGTCGCAAGCCGCCTCGCTAATTCGGGAGGCGGTCCTCCTCGGCGTCGGAGTAGCGTCGCGTCCAAGATAATTGTGAACATGACGACGTCCGATTACCGATAGAGCGACATCAAGGTAGCGTACATCTATGGATCGCACCAAAGATAGACCTATAGGACGCCTTAGCTAATTGCGTATCATTTTGTAGGAGCCGACGCTCAGAAGCTCCAAGTGAGGATGGATGGGTCCTTTGTATTGAGGTTGCGCAGGGATGGTGTATCCATACGAGGAAGGGCGGCAAAGACCGCGGTGCCCGGTGGCGACGGTTACGCCAGGTCAGTGGATATGGTACATGTCAATTTCGAGCCGCCCCGCCAAGATTTGCCCGAACGAAGATATCACAACACTAGGGATGCCGTCCTCTCTTTTATCCGATGGCCCAAGAAGGACATCGCTCGACCTGCGAAGGCCGCGATCCGACACGACCATTCCTCTCCAACGGACCTCGATGACTCCACCTCATGTTTAGCCTCATAAGGCCACCTCTTCGATTCCCGTGGAGAAGACGCCAGGAAGAAACAAAAGCGTGCCGCCAGATCCGCTTCGAGTCATCTCACAAGAAGACGCCGCCAATCGCTAAGGCCAAATCGAAATCCACAAACGTTAAGGCGCCTCCCAAGTCCGGAAGTCCGCGATACAGGAACTACATCATCGGAAAACCATTGTGCTCGATCGATAATGCACGTTGGATATGCTTGTCGCTTTGCATGCCCGGTACTTGGCGAAGACCCAAAAGAAGGGTGCGATCATCGAATCACCGCCGACACGAGGATAAGCATTTCTTCAGCGGACGAGGTACTTCGTCGTGGGCTTCAATGACTTATTTCAACTATTCAACCTCGTTGGCCTCGACGTCTCGCTTCTACGATGTTGGACACTGTAAGTGCGTACAATCAAGTTCTACATTCATGTAATACCAATAAATATCACAACTCATTGCTTATGTATAGATACATCTTTGAAAAATGTCCGGGAATGGAAAGAACCAGTGGGTTTCCTCGACCCACATGTGGTATCGTTGCAAACCATCCAACAAGACTCCTCCTTCGTCGAGAAATACATAACGAGGTCATTGCTTCGTCAGACGAACATGAAGTACATAGTGGTGCCCTACAACCAGGGGTAAGTGTCACTACTTGCTATACAAATTTCATTTGTACTTTATCTGCAAAGACGAACTTAGGTTTAATGACTATAGCGACATACATGAGTAGGTACCATGGATCCTTTTAGTTATTATACCCAAGAGGAACCATGTGATATACCTTGATTCCCTAAACCGCAACAAGCACGACTTCAAAGACTCTAAGAGGAATACACGAGAGGTATGCTCATTTCCTCCTTACATAACTCTATTGTAGTCTTCATTCGTTTGAAATGGCCGAGGATAACCTTTTGAATCATGTAGGTCGTTCATCAATTATGTTGCCAACAAAGGAATATTCAATGGAAAGAGCGCCTAACTAACACACAGGATGGATTTTCGATGAGCGCTACAACACTATAATCCTATATCATACTTCATAATAACGCGTCTCGAACCGACTATACCTATATATGTAATTCTATTTTTGCGCCGCCAAAGAAAAAGATGATGAGTTATGTGCAATCTACGTGCGCTATCATATGCACTAATCCTTCTGACTAGGAAGAATGATCACGAGGTTTGTCAATCTCGAAATAATTATTTCCTAATTATAAATTTAAATATATATATCTTACCACTTTACTCTTGCTAGTGGCGGGCCTTGAATTTACAATGTGATTCACTCGTTGCGGAAGAGATCAAGGACATTCGAGGAAGCTCTGCGCCTTTATCAACACAGAAATCATTAACGACAACGGAGAGTTTCACTCCGTCACCAACCCAGAGCATCACCCCACTAAAACCTCTCAATGCAAACAATTGTAATCTAGTTGTAACTATAGCGACAATACTTGAACAAATGCGGATCTTTTGTAATTTATTTTGAGTAATGATCACTTTGAGTTGTCATGGCTCCTTGAATCTGCTTTTTGTGAATGCTTGAATCATTTCGTGAATGCTTGTTTTCAGAGGGCATGGCTAGCAATTCCCGAGGCTAGCCAGAAAACACCAAATTGTGGGCGAAGTGCGAGCTATCACGAGCGGTTTTACGTTAAAACCGCAGGAAGTCAGTATCACGAGCGGTTTGAACGAAAACCGTCGTGATAGGAGAATATCACATACGGTTCTAAATAAAACCGTGCGTGATAGGAGAATATCACGACGGTTCTACAAAAAGCCGTCGTGATATTCGTAAATCACTGAGCGGTTTTATTTAGAACCGCTCGTGATATTCTCCTATCACGCAGCGGTTTTACGCTCAAACCGCTCGTGATATTGACTTCACTGACGGTTTTTAATAAAACCGCGTGATATTTCGTATCACGAGCGGTTTTGTACCGTCGTGATAATATCTGTTATCACAGACCAACAAACATAGGCGGTTCGAAAAATGCGTGATGACGATTCCAACCGTCTCGTGATGTCGGTTCCTGTAGTAGTGACTACAGCTGTCTCCATTGCTGACAATAACAATGGAGAATGCAGTGATGAGAGCGAAAATGATGTCTTAGAAGGCAGAGACATGCGCTCTATTGTTGGGAACAAGAAAGCACTAACACACGCAATCACGGAAGATGAAGAACACAAGCATACCGGTGAGGGAGACGAACTCACGGGGAGGTAGAACATACAGAAGTTTTTTTGCATAGCACTGCAACTGTCGAGCGCTACTTTTCTTCTCTCTGTTATTCTGTCACTCGAAATAGAAAAAATGCAGTAACAATATAAAGACTCACGCATACTCAATCAACTACATGCAGCCATGCAAGACTTCACGGCCGAACTAATGCATGCGAACAACTAATGCAGCATGATAATGGTCCACTAATCCACTAACATAGGACTAATGCAAAACACTAACTCACGCACCCACTAACAATCTTGATTATTCCTAAAAATTTCCTCCTAATCAAGATGGCTTCACAGCAACGTCGGTTCGACGTCGGCATCTGCCTCCATGAGATGCACCTGTTTCTCCTTCTTACAGCATTCGGAAGCAAAATGACCATAGCTGTTGTAGTTGTAGCATCTTACTTTAGCCTTGTCGAATTTACGATTCCCGCGGCTTCGGTCACCATTGACTTTAGAGCCGCCGGGCTCGCCATCTCTATTCTTCGCCGATTGGGCCTCCCACTCAGCGAACGTTAGGAGAAGATGTTTGTCATCGTTGTTGCCGCTCATACCGCGTAGACGCTCCTCATACGCCTTGAGACGTTCGATCGCTTCTTCCACCATTATTATCTTCAAGTCTCCAAATTTCTCAATGGTTGAGACAATCTGCAGGTACTAGCTCGGGACAATGCGGAGAAGTTTCTTCACAATGTAGCTCCCCTCCATCATGTCACCAAGACTGTGAATCTAGTTGACGAGAGTGGTCAATCTCACGACGAAGTCGTCCACCGACTCCGTTTCCTTCATACGCAAACCCACGAACTCACTCTTGAGGGTCTGCACGCATGCCTCCTTGACGCGGTCGGTGCCGACATACATCGTCTTGAGCGTGTCCCACACAACTCTTGATGTCTCCTTTTCGGCAAGTAGGAGGAAGGTCTCCTCCGAGACTCCTTGGAAGATGGCCGTAAGGGCCATCTGATCTTTGCGTTCATCAACGTCATTGGTCACAATAGCTTCCCAAACTCCTTGGGCCTTCATGAACACCTTCGTATTGATTGCCCACGCGCCGTAGTTGCTCTTGATCAGCATAGGGTATTGAAGAGAGACACTGCTTTCTCTTCCCAGTACCCTCGACGGACCACCAGCGGCAATGATGGTGCAGCTCAACGGCGACACGGACCTTGCGCTCGACATAACTCTGATACCAATTGTTGGGAATAATAAAGCACTAACACACGCGATCACGGAAGATGAAGAACAGAAGCACACCGGTGAGGGAGACGAACTCATAGGGAGGAAGAACATACAGAAGTTTTTTTGTGTAGCACTGCAACTGTCTAGCGCTACTTTTCTTCTCTCTGTTATTCTCTCACTCAGAATAGAAACACATACAGCAACAATATAAAGACTCACACATACTCAACCAACTGCATACAACCATGCAAGACTTCACAGCCGAACTAATGCATACCAACAACTAATGCACAATGATAATGACCCACTAATCCACTAACATAAGACTAATGTAAAACACTAACTCACTCACGCGCCCACTAACAATCTTGATTATTCCTAACATCGATCGAATTGAATGTCGATGGTAACAGCAAGAGCTACACCTGGAGTTACACACCTTCGTCAAAGGGCAAGCAGAGAACTTCATCAAGGCATGATGGATCATTTTCAGATAGAGGAATGGATGGCGCCAATTAAATGCGGCCGACCAAAAGTTTTAGGAAATGAATGAAGAATTGGAGGAGATCAGGCGAAGGATGCAGAGATGGAATGCTAATCTTTGATCATGATGAGGAGAGATACCAAGCAATCAAGAACCTCAAAGAGCAGATGTTAGCTGGGTCTGGGTTCATCCTGTCATAAGGTAGAGAAAATGTTGAAAGGGGGTACTGTGGCTTGTAAGGTGAATTAAACTGAGAATATCTGATAAAATTGGCCGAAAATAACGTGCTGTATCAATCAGACAGGGCATATACAATCAAGGTTCTTCTTTGGGGACGAGTTTTCTTTGGTATAGATGTTTTGAGCTCTTGAAAGTTGGGGTTACAACTCAAGTGTATTCAGTTCCATGCTTTTGCTATCCTGCATATATTAAGGAACTGAACGTTGATGTTACTGTTAATTTTTCTTTGGAAAGCTTGTCATAGCTGTAGGTTTCCTTGTATCGGTGACTTGATCGGAGTTCGTCGGGTGTTTGCTGCATAAGTAGATAAATTTGCTGGGGTCTAGAATAATTTTGCTGATGAATAATTGACAATGTGTGTGGCATGTGTGTGGACTTACGTCGAACAAGTTGGGAAGAAGTTGTGCCGGAAAAATATGGTGTTTTAGTCTTTGCATGTGCAGTAAAACTCGGAGGTGATCGTGGTCTACGGCAAGGATCAGGAGGTGGCTTGGTATGAAGTCATGGTCCAAAGAATCGAGGATGCTGGAAGAGACAGTCAAGCTCGAGTTGGGGCGCGTGGAGATCAAAAATGGATGATGCGTTTTGGAGCTACGGAGGTGCGGATCGGATGCTACGACACGTAACAATTTTGGGGTATTCAAAATTGAAAAGCAGAGATACATTAAAAAAAAACCCGTGTTAGGAAGGGTACTTGGTCTCTTGATTGTTGGGATTGGATAGATTTTCGTGACCTGGGGATAAAGTCACGTTTTGGTTGTTTTTGGTTTTGGTGGATTATTGGACGTGATATCCAGAAGAAACGCCGCATGCAGTTTAGCGAGGCGGCTGTTGATATATCTCCAGGAAAAACATAAAACGTGATATCGTCTTGTTACACTACAAAAACTGTTTATTTTTCGAGTGTCTATATTTTTACTGAGTGTCTAAACGAAAACACTCAGAAAGGTCCCAAGTATTTTATAAGACATCCGGGACGGAACGTTAGCACTCGGTAGGATTAACTTTACCGGAATAAAATATAATCCCGAGTGTTTTAAAACGAAAACACTCACGACGGCGGGCGCGCCCATTTTTTTCCACCGCTAACCCTACGTCCCCAATCCCCAATCCTCCACAGCGCCCGCGCCTTTTTCCCTCCTTTCGCGCCCGCGCCGCCCTCCTCCTTCCCTCCTCCTCCCCCGACTCCCTCCTCCCGAGCGCCGCCCGCCTCCTCCCTCCTTCCCGGCTCCCTCCTCCGCCCACCTCCCTCCTCCCCGCCGACCTCCTGCCTCCGGTTCGGCCCGCTGTGGCCTACGCCTCCCTGGATCCCTCGCCCAGCGCCACCGGCCCGTGCTCCTCCTCCCGCGTGCCCGCCCTGGCTCACCGTCCCCTGGCCGCTCGGCCCAAGCCCGGCTCCCCGGCCCGTTTGTGCTGGGGCGACGGGGCGTGCTGGGGCGAAGACGCTTCCAGGGGCGACGAAGGTAGCTGGGGTCGACGACGGCTCCCTCTCCCTCCGCGCCGGCCTCCTTCCTTCCCGGGCCCCCTCCCTCCGCACCGGCCTCCTCCCTGCCTCCCCCCTCCCTCTGTGCCCCCGCCGACGGCGCAGCCAAAACTCGCTACCTACCCAACCCCAAATAACGCGCACCCCGATCACCTCGCGCCGCCGCCGCCGCCATGGGCTCCTCCGTCAGCCAAGCCGCCCCTCCTCCTCCCCCTCCTCTAGCCTACGCGCCCCTCCTCCCTACGCCGCCCCTCTGTCGAAACCCCAGGAGGAGGAGAAGGCGGCTTCTCTTCGTTTCGCTGCGTGGACGCGCGAGTGAGTGAGTTGGGGTGCGGAGATCTTGCGAGGGAGGAGTGGTTTGGCGTCTGATTTGCAGTGTGCATGCGTGAGCTACTGTTGGCTGTAAGGCGTTGGGGTCTGGGGGATTGGCTTGCGATGGATTTGTCGGAGTTGGTGTGTGGGTCTGGAGCTTGGTCTGCCGTGCGAATTGTTTGGGAATTTTCCCTTGTGGACGGAGTAAGTTGGGATGTTAGTGTTCGGATCTGCGCTCCATTTCAGTACAAACATTTGTGGGAGATTGTTGAAGCTTGAAATGGAGGAAGGAGCTTGGTGTTGTTTCCTAGTGCGAAGTGTGTGAATTGTTTGGTTTCAGGGTGGAAATCTGAGAATGTTGGATGATCGCCTGCTCACATTTGCTTGGTCATGAGCAGAGTTTCATGTAACTCAGATATTTTCCTTTGATCTGCTACTGGTGTAGTGGTTTGGCTTACTTCAACTGAATTTTATGGTTTTTCTGGAGGAGTCACATATGATTGGTTTTGGTGCCAATTGTTCTGTTAAGATCGTTAAACTTTTGCTTCCTTTGTTCAATGAGGTGAGAATTGAGTGACTATGCGCTTGCGTGCAGTATCACTCTGGAGTGAGAAAAATCTAGACATTTGAGAAGCTTAGCTGCACTAGCGTGGTAGCAACAGGCCTCATAATTAAGCTGAATGCCTTGTAGTAAATGAGGGCGGCATTTTACTCCATTGGATCTTATCAAATCTAGTTAGATCTGACAAGAGAGTGCCTTGTTCCCAAGTATCACTTTATTCAGATGTGTTTAATTGCTCAAAATCAAACTGCTGATTGAGGGGTATCCTGAATAATGAAAACAGTGATGAAATATGAGAACGCATGTGGTGCTATTTACCAACAGTAGAGCTTAATCCAAATTCTATTTACCAACAGTAGAGCTTAATCCAAATTATAAACAAGCTGATTCCATTAAAACTCTAAAGTTTTCTTTGTATTAAGAAGTGCTTCTATATCAGCATCTTGCTAATTTTGGTTCAAAATGCTACTTTACTTTAACGGGATATGGCAGATATGAGGAGCTGTTATGATAACTTGCTTGCTGTTGCGGCAGCAATTGCAAACAGTGCATATGGTATTTTTCTTGTCCAAAAATCTTTTTTGCTTTGTGAGATCATACCTTTATGTGTTATCTTCATTTCAATTTACAGATTTCGTACAATACTTAATGGGGATATTTTGCTGATCACTTAGGTTTTCTTTCTGTTGAGTACTTAGGTTTGCACATGAATAGCTAGCTATCCTTTGTCAAATGGATGGAAAAACTTGTCTTAAACATTTTTTGGTTGACTAGGAGCGCATTTATGATCAATATTTCATGATTGTTCACTCACGCACGCAGGGCACACAATCTTAAAACATTTCTGGGTTGTTCATCACACTGCCATTGTGTGACCTCAGTTCATTTGCTTTGCATTTGTCTAATGTTAACAGCTATATGAATTTATAGGTTATTGCTTTATAGGGTTATAGCTGCTACAAATCTACGTATCTTGACTCTTTATTGGATGTCAATAATTAGTTGATGTATGCATGCAGAGTTCTCTGAAGCACTACAGGAAACGGGGGCTTGTTTACTTAAAAGAGCCACACCACATCCCATGCATCAGATATAATACTTGCTTAAGACTTTCTAGTAATGTGGTTGACTTGGAAAACTCTCCTTGTCTTTACTATTTGTAACTTCATTGAACTTTTGTCTAGATAGAATCCTTGAGAAGGTTCAAGCTGGAAGAAGAAATTATTGACGCAGAGTATGCTCTGAGCCTCTGACATGTGATAGGATTGTCAGCTTGAAAGACAAGGTAGGTTCTCCTGAGTATAACTTAATTATTGGTTTATTTATGTTTATTTGTATGTCGATCCAGGACTCTTTCTGCAAAGTGCTTTAGGCAATTATTGTTCTGTGCTTTAGATCAAATTGTTCAGGACTCTTTCTGGTGGTGCCCCAACTAGCTCACTGTTTTGAAGTCCCATTTGATCTGGTTTTGGACACATAGCTCAATGACCTTTATCAGGTTAGCTCTATCTTCCTCAAGTACGAACACTCATAAAAGTGCAAAACAGTAGCCGCACGTTTACTTGAGTGTTCACCTTGGCATGATATTTTCATGTAATTATTTGCCATTTTAGCATCCATTGTGTACTGCTCAGCAAAAAATTGGCATGCATTAGCAATAAAAATGGCTCTGTTTTATGCAACTGGATTCTGATGATTACATATCATGATTAGTTCTGTAATTTGTACCATAGATGCCAAGAAAATGATAGTCTGATGTGTATTTTAAGTTTTTAACTAGGGATGGATTTTTCTGAACATTTACATATTCTCCAGTATTTCTTCTCAGTTGCCACTACTCTTAAGAACTGATATATTGGCTTTTCCTACTACTATCCATGAGTTAGCTGATGTATCCACTCTGTTTTACTTGTTTACAGGTGTGGGAGTTGGATTTATCTCTGCTCTTATATCCTTTTGCTAAGTCCGACATGAAAACTATGTTTACATCATTTGAGGGCTATGCATACCTTTTATGATTGATCTGTTCTAATGAGCTTAACAATTGATTTTCTATTAAATGCATTTTGGAGCAGATTGTTTTATCTGGATATATCAATTTAAATATTTTGGTTTGTAGACAGCTGCTACAAGAAAAATATTGTACTTACCTGCAACTAAGAAATATAGTGGAGTGTATATTGCATTGTTTGACGTGCTGTCTCTTTTCCGTAGTGTAACATGCATTATTGTTCTGCCTACCTGATGATTATGAGCAGTAGGGGTCTCAGTAGTAAATCCTGATTGCTAGTAGTTAGCTTGATGTCGGTTTGGAGGATTTAGGCATTATTGTTCACTTTACTGCACACTGAATTATTATTTGATCCTGTGAAACCTTGACCACTCATCACCTATTTAAATATGCTGGATTGGATATTGAAAAGTAAGTACTACCTATTTTTAGTCTTACAATTTTTAACTTGATATATATTGCTAGTGCTAAATTTGCTGATATGCTTACTATTTCAGTCTTCAGAACTTGGAGTTCTAAAATTGCTGATATGCTTACTATTTCAGTCTTCAGAGCGGGATCTCCAAACCATTGCCGCAGAAAATACCTGCACATGACGAGAATAAGGTTTCTGGATAGCTCATCACTCGCTTCGCTGCTTCATTTACGTTCTACACTGCATCGAGCCCGTGTTGCTTCATTTTCTTCATCAAGCCCAACATTAAGTCGTTCGTGTGACCGATCGACTTTATTATATTGTGTTCTTGAGTATATTTCGAAATACAATGTGTTGCTTACTGTTAGTATTGATTTATGCATCTCTAGTTAATTGTGATATTTGCCTTATAATAAAATATAGAATTAAAATATTGTGCATATTTCCAACAAAAACAACAGTCATATTCTGCTTGCGGTTTGAAATTCAGTAAGCTTCACAGTCGGTCATCATTAGATGGTCAGAACTTGAATGAGATCCTTGTTCTTCTAATTTCAGGGTTTCGGTTTCCAAACTTTCTGTCAGATTTTCCATCAGATCCTAACCTAATCTCGGGGCGTGCTACAGCAGAGGCGAACTGTGGCGTCAACCAGATGAGCAGGAAAGGGAATCCTAATCCTTAAACTATAGATCCTAAAAATTCCTAGACCAGTCCCCTCTTCCAAACAGGTCCTAATTAAGCAAATAGCGTGCATGCCACTGTTCCAATGAAGTGCAGTGCAATGTTCCATTCTTGTCCAGTATGATTGGTGCCATCATGGTGTGGCATGGTTTATCCACTCATGATTGGTTCCATCCAGCTACTACTCATGCAGCTTGTAGGTTAAGGGAACAAATTAACCGTTTGAGTCATGATGATTTAGGCATGACATCACTACAATCATCCTGTCTCAAATTCTTGATGCCTCCGACTTTTCTGCGAGGTGTTTTTTTTTGGTCCCTGAGGTGGTATATCTTTGACCGGTATATCTTTGACCATTACGCTATAAAACTATGTCACTATGAAAGTATTTTTCATATAGAATAAACTTATACAATATTTTTGTAAGACAGACCTAAACACTTAAAATGAGGTGTCCACACCTCCACAGGATACTAAAATTCCAGGCCGTTAGATCTCCCCACACAATGGATCTCACCCCCATCTTTTACCCTAACTAGCCGAGTGTCTGTGCGTTGCAAAGGATTTCAAATAAAACATAATATAAATTATAAATTTACAAAACCAATACATATAAAGTAATTATGCCTACAAATGAAAACAACATACATAATTTCCATCCAATCAACATCACATATAATCTTATCACAACCCACAAACATAGATAATCTAATTATTCACAGAAGATTTTTCAAATATTTTATACATATATGCATATATTTATCTACAAAATATCCTACTGACTTAAAAAGAAAGTGATATATGACAGATATCTTTCTTTTATAATCCTTTTACCCTAAATAAACTCACCTCCCACTCCCGAATCCAAGACCCCGCGTGCCTTCCCTCGGCCCACCACATCCCGCGTCCCACCTCTCCTACTACAGTGTCGCTGCTGTCCCTGACGCTAATGCTAGCTGCCTGCACGACTCCTTATGCAAATCAAACGGTGAGAAGATTTAGTAGGAAAAGCACCTGAGTCATTTAGTGATTGGGGTATTTAATTAGCAAGCTAGCCTTCATTAACTAGGTAGCCACACGCACTGACAGCCTCGCAGGTAATTAACTAGGTAGGGCACTGGCTTACAGGTGGTAGTGGAGAGGAGGGGACCTGCCTCAGCTGCCTGTCCTCGCAAGCACGTCACTCCGGCCGCCCGGCTGGCGCTCCTTATAAGCTGCACGCGCATTCATCGATCGTCGTTGCATATACCACCACTACTACAGAAGGTTTTCATAGACGGTTCAAAAACGTCATCACAAACGGTTTCGTGAGCTGTCTGAGTTTATGGGTCAGTGATGACATGAGTCATCACAAACGGTTTTTGAACTGTCTGTAAAAAAGCTATCACAGACGGTTCTTATTCAGAACCGTCTGTGATAGTCTATTTTCATAGACGGTTCTGAACCTAGCAAGACAACTAAAATCTAATTAAAATTCTGATGACAAACACAATATAGGAAAGGGAAACCAAAAGGTTTCACAACGTTCCCTTCGAATAGGAAAAAATAATAAAGTTACAAAGTTAAACTAGCTAGAAACTATCTACGTCTCCAAGCTCCTGAAGAACTCATCGGCTTCTTGGATTGGTCTTGTGAGCTCCTCTTTGTACTTCACCAGCATATCACAAGATGTTCTTACATGTCGTCGAATTCGACTCAAGCTCATCGGCAAGGAGAGACGACTGAAAACCTCCAGCGACGCTCCGACCTTAGGCAACACAAAATTAAGATAATTTTTTTTTACAACAAATAGCCAACAAATTGTGTATGTTATGGAGATATACACATACCTTCCAGCAGTCTACCTCCTACGGCAGACAAGAAGCTCCTCCGCATCCCTCCTCGTTGTTGTTGGCTGTGTCTCTTCGCTGAACCACGATGGGGAATTGAGGGTGGTCGCCGGAGCTCGATGTGGGGAGGGAGAGGAGAGGCGATGGAAAACAAGGTGGGGTGGCTATAATATATAAGGACAGCGCCAAAACATTTTGCCTCCAGCTGCGTTCAAAATTTTTGAACTCCCCTACTGCTAATCACGAGCGGTTTCATACAAAAGCATGCGTGACGACATATCCTGAGCGGTTCTTAATACAAACCATCTGTGATAAGTATCTTATCATAGACGGTTCTTATTAAAAACCATCTGTGATATATATCTTATCACAGACGGTTTGTATTAAAAAGTAAGAAAAATTCCAAGTTACAGACGGTTTTTAATACAAACCGTCTGTGATAAGATATATATCACAGACGGTTTTTAATACGAACCGTCTGTGATACTTCATAGGCACAGACGGTTTTTAACACGAACCGTCTGTGATATTACTTCTTCATAGACGGTTTTTAGCGTAGCCAGTAACACAGACGGTCACTAAACCAAAACCGTTTGTGATTGTATTTAATACAGACGATTTTGGTCAACCGTCTGTGATGAGACGTCCAGTATTAGTCTTTTTGTAGTAGTGCACCACCAGCCAAACCACTCGTGCACCGTCGGCCATGGTGAGTAAGAGCAAGGCGGTAGTGGTGGTGGCCTGGCTCCTCCTCCTCGCCGCCGCCGGAGCAGTAGCATTTGATGCGCCGCGCGGCAGCGAGACGGCGGCGATGTGGAGGCTGGAAGACACGGTGAAGCCGGAGCCGCTCCCGGCGGAGCTGGACCAGGTCCGGAGCCTTGTCCTATTGACCGGCGATCTCGACCCGCGAGCGCCTTATAATCCAAACCGACCGGTGTGCTCCAGGAAGCCGTGCTCCCCACCGGGCTTACCCTACAGCCGGGGCTGTAACTCGATTTATGGCTGCGTGCCTACACCGAAATAATGAAACGGCATGCGCATGTGACATCGGACGACGATCCATCGATGTGCCTCGTCGAAACATATCTCTGAATACTAGCTGTTGCTGTGAGATCGTGTACGTGCCAGCATCTATATGTGTAACCAGCTAAATTAGCTTTGTCTAATTTTTAGTTAAGAGTGTTATATGGTCACTCCCATAATGCGCCTCAGGTCCTTGTACTTTCATATATAGAAGGAGCGTATAAATCTCTCTTCTGTCAGAAGTGAGACTTAATCCTTGTACTTCGCAACTTTGCCATCTTAACGTGAGCTCTCAGAGTTGGTCTCGTCCATACATGATCCATCCCCGCTGCAAGTACTGTAGCATCACCGCTATTCACGAACACCATAGCATCACAGTAGCAGTTAGTCTGAACCGTTCTTCCTAGATCGGACGATTCAGATCTGCCGAATGTCACGATACTATGACGGGAGGCTTATCAATCATCCTTTCTCTGAACGAATATCACTTACCTTTCTACTTACAACTCATTACTATCTCAATCGTCCTCACAAAATTCTACAGAAATTTAGAGCACTACAACAATATATGACGATCACAAAATGTTATTGCGAGTCTGACAAATTTCGTACCCTTCATATTCTACGAAAATAACAAACAGACCAACCAACCTCGTCACAACACTTTTATTTTCAAAATAAATAACATCATAAAATCAGATTTGCTAAATGTAATTAACCTACAAAATGTAATATTCATTACAACACAATTAAACAAGAATTAAAAATAAAAAACAGCCAGCAGCCCCCCATCGCCTAACTGTTAGGCGACAGGATCTTAGTCGCCTAGCGGTTGGGCGACAACCACCTATCGCCGAACGGTTGGGCAGCAGATATTCAGTCGCCCAACGGTATGGCTAGTACATTTCAATCATTTGTTGGTTGGGCGTGGCTCGATCGTCCAACCATTAGGCGCATGTGAGTATAATCTGTAAAAAAAAAGATCGCAAGAATAAATTTGTAATTTCTAATAAAAAAAATAGATTATTTTTTTAAAAAAAATTCTCCACACCTTCACCTCCCACTCCCAAATCCTAGACCCCGCGTGCCTTGCCCTCAACCCACCACATCCCGCGTCTGCTGTCGACGCTAATGCTACTGCTGACGACTCCTTATGCATAGAGCTGGGACTTGGTAGGGCTTTTCTAGGTGTCCGAAGCCCGTCGACGACGACAGTCTAAGCACGCAAGACGACGACCAAGACGCGTGTTCGGTACGTGGGCTCGAGAACGCGACTGTTAGGCGACGCAAGACGACATGACTATTTGGGCCATGCTTGGGCCGACACGGCACGAAAAAAGCCCAATCCTCCAATCCCCCCGGCTGGCCCAATACTATCCCTACCCGGTCCGTGCTTTGGTCCAATCCGTTCTTCCCCCCACGGCCTGGCCCAACCCTAACCCCCATCCCGGCTAATCGATATCCCCAATCCCACACACCGCCTCCAGCCCTCCACCCTCGGTTCCTCCTTCCCAAGCACCGCTTTCCTCCTCCTCTCGGCTCTCTTCTCCCCACGCCGCCTTCCTCCTCTCAGACTCTCCTCGTGAGAGGAATCAAGATGGCGATTCTTGTTGCCATCACCGCCATTGTCTATAGTTATTTTGAAATTTGGGCTTGGTGGCATGGCACGACACTGGTACTGACGGGCTTTGGTGCGTGGCTAGGCTGGCCGGAGAGGCAAGGTGGGGGCCACGACACCAAGACGGCGAGGTGATCAGCCGAGCCAAGACGCGACGACGCGGGTTCAAGCACGGTGGGCCGGGCCGGCCGCGACGCAGTCTTGACCTAATGCCCAGAATCAAACCATGAGAAGATTTAGTAGGATTTTTTTTTTTGCAAGAAAGCACCTGAGTCATTGAGTGAGCGGGGTATTTAATTAGCAAGCTAGCCTTCATTAACTAGGTAGCCACACGCACTGACAGCCTCGCAGGTAATTAACTTGGTAGGGCACAGACTTACTGGTGGTGGTGGAGAGGAGGGGACCTGCCTCAGCTGCCTGCCCTCGCAAGTACGTCACTCCGGCCTCCCGGCCGGCGCTCCTTATAAGCTGCACGCGCGCATCCATCGATCGTCGTTGCATGTACCACCACCAGCCAAGCCACCCGTGCACCGTCGGCCATGGTGAGCAAGAGCAAGGCGGTGGCGGTGGTGTGCTGGCTCCTCCTCCTCGCCGCCACCGGAGCAGCAGCATTTGATGCGCCGCGCGGCAGCGAGACGGCGGCGATGCGGAGGCTGGAAGACACGGTTGAGCCGGAGCCGCTCCCGGCGGAGCTGGACCAGGTCTGGAGCCTTCTCCTATCGGTCTCCAATAGCGTGTTTGATCCAGACCAGGGGAAGTGCATCCGTGACTGCGCCGCACGGGCACCGGGCGACTCCTACCTCGGCCGCAGAAGGGGCTGTAAGCCGCGTTATTACTGCCCGCCTTAATACAAAGAATGAAACGCCATGCGCATGTGGCATCGGACGGCGATCCATCGGTGTGAACGCGATGTGCCTCGTCGAAACATATCTCTGAATACTAGCTGTTGTTGTGAGAGATCGTGTACGTGCCAGCATCTATGTGTGTAACCAGCTAAATTAGCTTTGGCTAATTTTTAGTTAAGAGTGTTATATGGTCACTCCCATAATGCGCCTCAGTTCCTTGTACTTTCATATATACAAGGAGCGTATAAATCCCTCTACTGTCAGAAGTGAGACTTAATAATCCTACTAGTTAAATCCTGGGAGCTTTGGGACGATTCGAGGCACGCTACGTCGCCTTTTTTTCGTGGGCCGTCGGATTCTCCGCTCCGCGCATCCTCGCCGTCCGATCGGGCTGCGCCTTCGCACGCGCGCTGGCTACTTCGTTCATCTCAGCGCACGTCGTAGCACGTGGACTCAGTCTTCCACGTCCGCTCCTTTCTGACTCCCTTCTGCCTTTCTTCGTCGCCAGCCGCCGCTTCCCTTACCCTTCCCCTACCTAGGCCCCGCCCCCGCCCCCGCTCTCGCTCCGATCCCCTCCGCCTTCCACCACACGCTTCTTCCGCCTTGCCGGCGCGACCAGGCGGAATTGTCCCACGAAGGCCGCCTCCTCCCCACTCTGCCATCCTCTTACGCCTCCCCTCCACATCACTTTGCTTCCCTTGCCGCCCATCTCCACTGGCACCGCTGCTCGGGAGAGAAGAATCCAAGGAGGAAACAAGATCTGCAGCAATTCCGTTTTAACCGCTCGCCGCTTCCACCCTCCTCCGCTGCCGCTGCGATCCCTCTCACTCTCTCTCTCCTCCAAATTGCTCGTTTCCTTCTCGCCGTACGTGAGGCAGCACGCCACCATGGCCCCAGGCCTCTACTCCGACATCGGCAGGAATTTCTACAAAAATCCTCTGTTCAAGCATGAGAATACACACTTACACAGTTACACAGCCTTTAATAAGGCTTTCACAGGACGGCCTCGTCCAGTCTCGGTCTCGTCTCGTGCGCTCACCCTCTCGCGATCTGAAAACGCTCCTTCTCCCCTCTCGACGCTGCGGTCGAGGAGCCTCTCCTTGTCCTTTCCCTCCCTGTCTTCCTCCTCTCCCGTCCACTGGACTTGACGCCGCACGCGACGCAGGGAAGGGCGACTCCGTCCGCTGCTCCTTCTTCTCATCCCGATCTTCCTCCCCTCACTCAGCTTGGGGTGACGTTCTCGTGGGAACGGAAGGTATGGGTCCCAAATCCCACTTCTTTTACCTCAAATCGCATCGTAATTTTGTTGGATTCGTGCTTGTTGTTGGTAGATCTAGCTGTCACAGATTTTTTTTTTTGACAAAAATGGTAGATCTAGGAGAAAATCCTGTTTGTGTTGTGAAATTTGCCAATGGTCTACATGTTTTATGCTTACTGTGCCTATGAAGGATGTTTTTTTCTCTCCATATGAGTAGTTTGTCATGGTACTTAGGATTACTAGTACTTCGTAACTTTGCCATCTTAACGTGAGCTCTCAGAGTTGGTCTCGTCCATACATGATCCATCCCCGCTGCACGATTTTTTTTTGGCTAATCTAGCATGTTTTGATCACGTATTTACAGATATGATCGTATGCAAAACGTATTAGCAAAAATAGCACTATTGGCGTACGGTGACCGTGCGCCAACACTTGAGATCATGACATGTGGCGTTGGCACACGGCCACTGTGCGCCAACGCCGGCCTCGTCGACGCGTACTTGCCGGCCCCGCCACCTCAGCTGTTGGTGCAGGGTGGCTATGCGCCAGCCAATTAGCTAGTAATTAGTGGTTAGGTTAGTTAGGTAATTAGTTAGGGTTTGAAATTTAAAGGAATTTTAAAATATAGCAAATGAGGTTAAAAAATTATGAATTTTTTTGTGAAGTCTCCTGACACCGTGTACTTACTTCTGTAATTTTTTCATAATTGTATTCGATCAGAATTTTTATCGCTATTTCACATAAGTGTCCTGTTAGTACGAATCAATAAATGTCTGTGCCATGTGTTGATTGTCTAAACATTTGAATGAGGTCCTCCCTCCATTTGCCTTAATTTTCCACCAAAAGTATCAATCACTCGTTATCCCGTCACCTCCTTGTCTCATCCATCAAATATTTGCCCCCCCCCGACATGCATGGCTTAATTAGCGCGCGGGATAAGGATTCCATTCGAGCATTAGCAATAAATTAGAGGGAGCGAGCGCGATTTTATTTCGCAGTTGCTCGTTCGCTCTTCCGCTAGTTCATTTCATACTACAGTCGCTCGCTCGCTCTTCTGCTCATTCATTTCATTTCGCAGTCGCTCGCTCTCTTACTTTGTCAATTATATTTTTTGGGACATTTCAACGTTATTAATTGTAAATGGATTCGCAGGTATTTTGGTTGTAATTTTTAATTTACAGTGTTTATTAGTTATGAAATAATTAGTAGTAATTAATTAATAAAGTAGTGTACATTAATTTGTAGTGTTAGTTTGGTCGTAAAGCGAAATTAAATAATAAGAAATGCATTCACCGAAGAACAGAGAAGCATAATCTAATTAAGCTAGCTTATCATATAGCTTATCACCCTAGGAAAACTACTCTGCAATTAATTTACAATCTTTTATGTTCATTAGCCACCTTGTCACTAATGTTCCCTCTATTCCATGTGTTACAAGCCATGTCTGTACCGGAGCTACTAGAACACTTCTATGATGAGGACCACCGGTGCATGTTGTGGATCGCTGGTGACGCCGATGGCCCTTCACCCCTGCTGCTTTTGGCGAGGAGGGATTACTGGGAGCTGGACGATCGCTATGTCCCGATCCTCCGGGACACAAGCTTTTGCCCCTTGCGAGGCTGGTCTCCGTTGGACACCAGTTCACCCTAAACGCCAGCCTACTGTCGGTACTTGTTGATAGGTGGAGGTCCGAGATGCACACCTTCCACTTTCGGTGGGGTGAGATGACGGTCACCCTGTAGGATGTCTCGTTCTTGACCGGTCTCCCGATCCGAGGTGAGCCGCTTGTTCCGGGCCCTCCGGGTGCGGACTGGAAGGATAGGCTGGAGCAGCGGTTTGGCTAACCTCTCCCGGAGGGTGCACGTTGCGTCCCCCGGGCTTGGCTGAGGCAGTTCAGTGAATGCCCGCAGGGTGCACCTCGTAAGGTCGTTAGGACGCACCTCGTTGCTTACCTTCTCCAGCTCTTTGGTTGGGTCCTGTTTTCAACCACAAAGGGCGATTTTTTGAACCCCAGCTTCATCCACATCGCTGAGTTTTTGGTTGACGTAGGGGCTGAGCTGATGCCTCAGTACAGCTAGGGATCATCCGTCCTTTTGCCATATACCGAGGGTTGTGTGATGCTTCACGGCGCGGCACCACTGGGACCAACTTAGTCGTCTGCTACATGCTCCTGCAGCTGTGAAGTTGAGAGCACTTCTCTGTTAGGAATGACGCAGGGGCTGAGCCGATGACGGCATGCGCATGTGACATCGGACGATGATCTATCGATGTGCCTCGTCGAAACATATCTCTGAATACTAGCTGTTGTTGTGAGATCGTGTATGTGCCAGCATCTATATGTGTAACCAGCTAAATTAGCTTTGGCTAATTTTTAGTTGAGTGTTATATGGTCACTCCCATAATGTGCCTCAGGTCCTTGTACTTTCATATATAGAAGGAGCGTATAAATCCCTCTACTGGCAGAAGTGAGATTTAATAATACTTGTACTCCCTCCGTTTTTTAAAGCTAGTCGTTGATATGCTTTGCTTCCTCCACACCAACGTTACAGAGAGATACTACAAGATGAACACCCCTTTGCTAACACATATATGCGTTGGTAAAAATCCAAATAAGTGTTGGGACGATCTATACCAACGCATTTACTATGCGTTGCCATTGAAGCCGTTGCGAAAGTCTATTACAACAGATAAATAAGCGTTGGTAATAGATATGAAAAGGCGTTGCGAAGTAGCAACGGATATAGTCATGTTGTAACTACACTTGTATACGTTGTTATTTACCATGCATGGATGACTTTTACTATTTTAACAATGGATATAATTATATTGTCACAACGCATAGAAGCGTTGGTACTTGCCATACATATGAGTTTTGCTATTTTGACAACGAATATAATTAGATTGCTGCAACGATTATAAGTGTGTAGAAGTCAAAATAAAAAAAAATCATTATAAGACATGATATAGATATTTTACTTGAACACTCATATATTAAAAACCGATTATTGCATTACATATATTAAAAAGAACACTCATATGTTAAAAACCAATTGTTGCATTACACAGAGAACCATCCACATAAGACATGATATAAATTTTTTACTTGAACATCATTTCCTAACAGAATGAAATCTAAATTTGATGAAGATCATGCCTAGCTATGTCACAATTCTCCACCTTGCATTGAACGTGTCATCCATAGCATCATCCATTTATCTTATCAACCTACAATGAAAAATTAGAGTCCATTAATGCACCATTAGGAAGAAACAAAATCACAATATTAAAGTAACAAAACTAAAAAGTACACCGTATATAATTTGATTATGGAAAGAAAGAAAATGATTGAAGAATCATTTACCTTAAATTCTGCTTCAGGCCAAGCTTTATGAAGATTCCAAGCAGACATCATTGGACAGCAAACATCATACCGCCCCTGCAACATGATCATTAATTAGGTACAAACATACCATGTCTGGAACTTTTTTGTATGAAACTTACAAAATAAGGAAAAATAATAGCAATATGAACCATAACATTTTCATTTACCATGTTGATGAACTATTGTTTAATAATGTGGACATATCTAGTCTTTATTTCATTCTGTACACTTCACAACCCAACAGATCATGTCATGTTGGCACCTGACCTCTACATTCTAGGCCACAACTTTGGTTCCAATTGGACAAGGTTAACATTTGAGAGGAGCTACACACCATGTCCAGCTTGATGCATAAACATTAATCATGTTTGCTGTTAGCTTATGGGCACACGCACTCACAGAGTCATACCCACAGATGAAAATGCATAATGTCAAAAGTCAAAACAACAAAGCTTGAGGACAAATGTACCTGCACAATAAAGGCTTTAATGTGTCGAATCTTGTCAACATTGTCCAATAGGTATGAATCTGAGGATAAAAATCCCTTATTCACAAAATAGTGGTTTTCAATCCGTGCAAATGCCTAAAGAAAAGTTAACCACGTGTTACCAGATATAAAAGGATATATAATACAAAGTTCTAAGACCATGAAGTATTACAGCATCCACAAAAACATGTATATAGAAAAAATATGTTGTGCATGCAAATTTTAAAGCAAAATGCACAATATTATAGTCGTTGCTGGTATCAATAGCCACCACCAGCAGTCATTAGTGTACTAGCATCAGAGGAATGATTGTAGTTACAAATAGAGGCTGTACAATAATCATGTCAAAGTTTCTCTTTTGAAAGTCCAAAGTAACATCGAACATACAACAAGCAAACCTACAGAGCCCTCAAAAGGCACTATTCTGTTATTCTCTAAATAAATCTATGTAGGCCAATGGTAAAGATAGAATTTATTTAAGTTCATCGAACAACAAATGTAACCAACAAATGAAAACTTGTCATCGCCCCTCGTTTGATGTTCTCGTGATTTTGAATAAGATGTGCAATCATCATCTCCCACATTGTCCATCTCTTAGCGACTTCAAACCTAAATGAACAAACATTAGCAATATATATGCATTTATCCAGATGATCAATAGAGGGTACCAAAGTATGTCTTTCAACTAGAAGTGTTGAAGCAGAGGAACTAAGGAAACTACAAAAGGAACCAATCAAATATACCAAGCAACATATATGGATATACCGGACATCGATGTCGATGAAGTTAGCCTTTTGCTATATGCGTTATGAAACAATTCCTTTCGTCCTCGTGAATAAAATCTGAATGGTTCCCAAGCTCTGATTTAAAAGCAAAGTAAGCAATCTTGCAGATTTAAAAGTAAAGCAAGCAAGCTACTCACATAAAAACCGTATCTAATTGAAAAAATGTAAGGTTTATGTTTCAAAAATAAGAAAGCAGAGTGACTTCGTAAGAAAAGAATAGATTGGCTACTCATCAAGTTTCGTATTATTTTGGTTAACTTGACTCTTGAAGTGGAATTGCTCAAAGTGATACAATTAACAAAAGGATCGAGAAAATCTGCTTTTAGTAATATTTAACTAAAGTTTTTCCCATCACAGAGAAAATGGTACTATAGCACCAATGGCGGCGATCGATGTGTCTTTCATGCTATGAGTCCCTCGAATCAAAACAAGAAAGGATTTGGTGCACTCATCACGCAGAATTGTATGGGCATGCTTCAAAATCAGAAGAGTACAATGCAATATAGGAATTGAGAAAAATACCGGCGCTTATAATGTTATATTTCTATAACCACTAGAAACTAATCATACCTTAATAAATGAAGAGAAAACATAAATTGCTACCAATACTTACTCACCCCCACCGTAGGTTCCTCAATGAGAACATCCTCTTGGGAAAATCCAACCAATTCCAGGAACACGGGAAATGGTTTTTTAGAGAAAAGAAAACACATGTTGATCAAACGTCGCAGAACAATCATCTCTTCCATGATTTCAGGTCCTTTCAGTTCAATTTAATTGCTTCCAGCATATACACTAGCGAGTGGCGACATGTAAATTGCCCTGAAAAGTAACACCAAGATTACAATGAATGATTAAGTACAAGCACACCGAATGCTTTTTATGATCCACCAAGATACTAGTAAAGTTGCATTCAAGAATCATGAGTTGCCACAGAATACACGAAAAGGAATAGTACATAAGCTATGATTACCTTTTGTTGTGAGCAGCTTAATCACTTCGGCATCCCTCAAATGAAAGGTATAAAAGATATGTTCATATTTCAATCTGCGCATTCATCTATTCAAGAAGCGACTTGATAGGTAGAGCACAAGTATAATGCTCCCACCATGGACTCGCCATGGAGACAAATATTCACCGACAAAACAAAAACCACTTCAAACTTAACATATCGACCATCACGCTATCTTGTGTAACACCGAATAGTCCTCGTTCTGCACAAAACCAACAGCTCCAAACCCCCAAATTTGCGATTTTTATTCGGTATAGAGACCAACCAAAGACCCAATTCACCTAATTCTTAGCATGCCACTCTACTTCCGATCAATCGCTAAACGCGTCTACCCTAAACCAAAGAACGCAAAGACGCAACTTCGGAGACGTAATTCAACAAAAAAGCCCCATTTCAGATCCAAAACACATTTCGCTCAAAACGATTCAAACAAAGTCGTGGCATTTCTCTCGGATCAGAAGTAACCACAAGAGAAGCCATCTCACTGGCGGCGCATGAGGTACTTGATCCCGGCGAGGTCCCGATGGGCCACTTCTGGCGTCTCCGAGTAGGTGAACGCGGCGTCTCCATGGCGTGCCCACCACCTCGATCCACATCGCGGCGGCTGCATGGCTGCCGCCGCCAGCGCCCCTCCACCGCCCCTCCACTGCCCGGCGGCGTCCTCATGGGCCACCACGGCCAAGACAAGTAGAGCACCATGGCGCGCCCACCGTTGCCATCGTCGCCGTCCCCATGGCGACTCACCCTCACCCTGGATGGCTAGATCTGGATGCGGTGAGGGCTCTCTGTGACTCCCAAGATTTTGTAGGGACTAACGCAAGAATTCTCTTGATTTCTTCCCAAGCAGCCGCAGTGTAGGCATTAGGCAATGGGTTGGTAATGGTTTGCTTCGCACGGACTCCCGAACGGGGGGAACGATCTGGAGCTGCCGCCTCTCACGCTCCGGACGGCAAGAACCAAGAAAGAACAAAGAGGGGACGAACATAGAACAAAGAGGGGATCCGACGGCCAAAGACCGACAGAAGCAAGGTAAACAAACCCAAACTGAACGAAAACCTCCACGCGTAGTTGATGACCCCAGCGTGACGCCACTCCGAGCCCTCCGTGGGCTACACGCGCCGCACCACCTCGGCCGCCGCCACGCCGGACGGCCCTCGCTCCGCCGGGATCTCTCTGCCTCGGCGCTGCGTCCATGGCCGCCACATGGCCATCCTCCGAGGGCTAGCTAGCGGCGGGGGGGTGGGAGGCACGGCCATGCTGATTAGGGAGCGAAATGGGAGGAGGATGTGCTGGGATTTGTTGGCGCAATACCCACAAAGAATAAAGAGAAGTCATGAGATCGGTGAGGCGGTTGCAAAAAAAATTGGTGGGATCGGGAGGGAAAATGGTGGGATAAAAAAAAGATATGAGAAAAAATGGAGGGAAGGGTTGGAGGGAGATGAAAATAGTTTTAGAAGTTGCACAAAATATTTAGGGAAGGATTGGAGGGAGATGAAATTAGTTTTGGGAGTTGCACAAAATATTCAATTTTGATTGAACCAAAATTGGGTCTAAGCTTGTGCATAGCGCTGGACCGGCACCCGTGGCTATAATATTACTTCGTAACATATGTTATCTGTAGTCATCCACATGATTTATAATGAATAGATTTTGCAACCCATATTATACGTAGCCGTAATATTACTTCGCAACGTATGTACAGAGCGTTGCAACGTATGCGTTGATAAAAGGGTGTTTATCTTATAGTGAGAGTACTTCGTAACTTTGCCATCTTAACGGGCGCTCTCAGAGTCGGTCTCGTCCAAATATACATGATCCATTCCCGCTGCACTGCCTCTCATCACGTACGTACACGCACCATGCACATTGTTGTTGGCAGTAGCGACATCAGTTGTCAATAATCTTTGTCACGTAAAATTTCATATGATATGGATAAAAGAGAACAAAAAAAAAAGGAAGAAGTCATCAGACAAACAATTGACGGTCTATAAAGCTCTTAAGATCTCCGAGCATTCTTATCCCGCGTCCCCACACACCGAATAATTAAGGCGATGCACTCCGATCGCCGGCACACAGCAGCCGGGCACCAGCTCGTAGTGAACGAAGTCCTTAGCATTGTACAACGACTGCGTGCGTGGACCAGTGCCTGGTGATTGTCAGTGCAATTTTTTTATGACTTGTAATGACGTTTGTACTTGAAATGGCAACCTAGGCTAATCTGAAGCTTACTGGTCACCTCTTATTCAGAGAAAGTGCAGTTTTGCACTACTCACCCCTAATTCATATCTTCAACACCTGTGCAGTTTTGCACTCTCACCCCTAATTCACATCTTCAACACCTGCCCTGATAAACCCAGGATATTCCTATGTGGTACTAATGAGCTAGTGACATGGTTAACACTTGCCTGCAACTGGCTTTTTGTTTAGTTCCATTTTGCTATACCTTCCTGCGCAACTGCCATATGTTGCTAATTTTTGGATTTCAATATAGTAGTAAAAACCATGCATTGGACTTTGCTAATCACTTAAGGACTCGTAAATATCTTGTGTATGGTCAATTCAAGTAAGGATTATTTGGTGATTTTTTTCTTCAGTACCTATGCCACCCTTTTGTAAATTTACTGGTGATTATTCTGCAAACTCTCTCCATGTAAGTCCTTGGTTAGGATTTTACTTTTACTTGTACACATGAAAGTTCATTTAAGGCCTCAAAAGACATTTCCTTCGCTACTATCTCAATCGTTTTCAAAAACACGTTTAGAAACTCTTAAAGGCGTTTTTTTGGGCTTTTTGAGCCGTTCTAGACAGAGGCGGAGCTCTATAGACCCACCCGGTGTCACAGGACACCAGGTCCAAATAAATTTTAGTGGAGATCAACTCTTTAGTATCATGTGTGCACCCCCAAGCAAAACAACTGTGCACCTGGGACTTCTGGCCCACGCGCGTGACGCGCCAGCGGCCTCCACACGCAGATGCCTGCGGCTCCACGTGGCCCACTCGCCATTACACCGATTGCACACGCTGTGACATGCCGCAGACGCTAACCGACCCAAGAAGTCGGCGCTACCAAAGACTCCAAAGAAGTCAGTATCGCTAGTAGGCGCAGCCTTAGCGCCTTCGCAGAACCTTGGCCGATTCGCTCGTCGCTCGATGGCATTGGTCGATGCTACGGTGCTGCTTGCTGTTGGCTGTTGCGTGCGTGTAGAGCCGAGAGGCTGTTGCGTGCGTGTAGAGCTGAGACTGAGAGGCAAGAGCCCAAGAAGGCAAGAATAGAACACGAAAAGCCACCGCCCGCCTCTCCATCTCACCTCAGACCTCAGTCGCCTGGAGCCCTGGACACCGCCGGTAGCACCTGCCCACCCGATCGGAGACCTTGCCAGCCACCGGAGCATCTTCTGGTAATCTCGTGGAGAGGCAACGAAACACCGGTCACCAACCAAGGAATTGGAATTTGGAAAGATAAGTTAGGTATTAATTCTTGTCCTAATTTCCCTCGATTCTTCCAATTTCTTTCGAGAAATGGGGATTTTCAACTCGATGAATGATTATTGTTGTTTTCTTCATCAAATATTAGGGTTATAACTTATAAACTTGAAATGTAGGGTTTCAAATTGGATCATGACCCATGATCGTAGGCAAAAATTGCACGTGATTGTGACCCATGTGTAGTGTCTATTGTGCTCAACCAATGTCAAGTAAGTAAAAGCACCTATCCACACGTATGTTTGATGCTTGTAATTTATTATTCTTGTTGTTGAACATGGCAATTGAGTAATTGACAATATCTAATTGAGGTTTCAAATAATCAGGAAATGACAGGCAAATTTATGGAAGAGTTTCTGAAGAGAATAGCACTCGATAGCACTACTAATGCTAGGAATTCACCTATAGAAGTTATCAATTGGGAAGAGAAAATTCAATTTGATCCAGGCAAAAGGAAAATGATAGATGACTACCATCCTAATCAGAACAATGTGGTAAGAAGAAAGTACTTAGATAATGGGCATTGCCAACCTCGTACTTATGATTTTTCATATACACACTTTGGGGATAAAAACAGAAGGTTTAATCCTGAATGGTTTGATAAGTTTGGGAGTTGGCTTGAATATAGCGAGTCCAAAGATATGGCATATTGCTTTTGTTGTTTCTTATTTAGGGACTGCAACAAAAAAGAAGCTGGGTATAAGGCATTTGTTACAAATGGTTGGAATGGTTGGAACAAGAAAGCTAGACTAAAAGAGCATGTAGGTGGTGTGAATAGCGTTCACAACCAAGCTTTGAAAAATTGCGATGATTTGTTAAAAAGAGAACAATACATTGATGTTGCTATCTATACACAAAATGAAGCTTCGAAGATTGCTTATTTTACTAGACTAAATGCCTCAATTGACGTTGCTAGAGTGTTGTTGAAGTAAGGATTGCCTTTCCAGGGCCATGATGAGTCGAAGGAGTCCTACAACAAAGGGAACTTCTTAGAATTTTATGAGTTCTTAGCAGAGCATGATTTAGCTTTAGGCAAGGTGGTGGGTAAAAATGCTGTAGGTAATTGTCTTATGGTGTCTCCTCC
Source organism: Phyllostachys edulis (assembly GCA_036346405.1). Lineage (NCBI taxonomy): Eukaryota > Viridiplantae > Streptophyta > Magnoliopsida > Poales > Poaceae > Phyllostachys > Phyllostachys edulis. Next base: position 27,969,191 of record CM070552.1, read on the forward strand.
CATATAGAAGGAGATTGTTCATTGTTTTGCAAACGACATATTGGATTCTATTCTCAAAGAAATTGGGCATGATGTGTTTTCACTACTAAAAAAGGCTAATACTGGACGTCTCATCAAAGATGGTTGACCAAAACTGTCTGTATTACATGCAATCATAGACGGTTTTGGTTTAGAGATCGTTTGTGTTACTGGCTGCGCTAAAAACCGTCTATGAAGAGGTAATATCACAGACAGTTTGTGTTGAAAACCGTCTGTAAAGTATCACAGACGGTTCTGAACAAGAACCGTCTGTGATCTTACTAAATTTCATAGACGGTTCGTATCACGAACCATCTGTGATACTTCATAGACGGTTCTTAATACGAATTATCTGTGATAAGTATCTCATCATAGATGGTTTGTATTAAAAATCGTATGTGATAAGTATCTCCTGATTTTACCTAACTCTATGACTTGAAATGCCTAACTCCCTGATTTTACCATGACTTGATATGCCTAACTCCCTCATTTTACCATGACTTGAAATGCCTAAATCCCTAATTTTTACCATTACTTGAAATGCCTAACTCTCTAATTTTATCATGACTTGAAATACCAATCCTCTATCATGCTCCTATCGTGGCAACCAATCCTCTGCCGCGCCCCTGCCGTGGCAGCCAATCCTCTGCCGTGGTAGGGTTTGGCAGGGCGGTGGCTTACCGTGGTAGGGGCGCGACAGAGGATTGACTGCCACGGTAGGGGCGCGGTAGAGGATTGGCTATCACGACAGGGGTGTGGCAGAGGATTGGTATTTCAAGTTATGGTAAAATCAAGGAGTTAAGCATTTCAAGTCATAGTAAAATCACAGAGTCACAGATGGTTTTTAATATGAACTATCTGTGATATTAGCTCATCACAGACAGTTTTTAATATAAACCATTTGTGATATTAGCTCATCATAGATAGTTTTTGTTTGAAACCGTTTGGGATTCGCCGAAATTTTTGAACACTTGCGCGGCAGACGAAATGTTTTGGTGCTGTCCTTATATATTATACCCATCCCCGTCTTGTCTTCCATCAGTCTCTCCCTCTCCCCTCCCCACGTCGAGCTCCAGTGACCACCCTCGATTCCCCAACGCGGTTCGGCGAGGAGACGTAGACGACGACAAGCTAGGAGGAGGAGGTGGGACATGCAAGAGCTCCATGTCTGCCATAGGAGGCTGACACGCATCCACAGCATGTTGTTTCACAGCGCCTCTGGTGAGTGGGGCGTTACGGCTTGACTAGTACCGCCAGATCTACCCCCGCCCCCCCCATCTTGGCCTCAGGTGAGCACGAAGTTTTGCCCCCAAATCCCCATCGAGGTTTCCTTCTCACTCTGAGTTTGTCCTCTCCATCCTGTTAGATTTCATTCTCAGTGAGGACCCCCATCTGTGGTCGACAAGGGACACTACTACAGAAAAGGCCTTCACAAACGGTTCAAAAACGTCATTACAGACGGTTTCGTGAGCCGTCTGAGTTTATGGGTCAGTAATGCATGAGGTCATCACAGACGGTTTTCGAACCGTCTGTAATACATAATAACACAGACGGTCTGTAGATGAAACCGTCTGTGATACTCAACTACCACAGACGGTCTGTAGATGAAACCGTCTGTGATAGTCCACTATCACAGACGGTGTCTGTGATATTCTTTTGCATTGCTAAATCTATTTCTGTTTATTGGCTAGCCTCAGGAAATGCTAGCCATGCCCTCTGAAACAAGCACATCCAATTCGCATTCATTTCAGAAGCACATCAAAATTGCATTCATTTCAGAAACAAGCACATCCAATTCACAAATCAATTAACTAAAATTAACCATTAATGTACATTAATTTACACACATGTACCATTAAGTTCAATCTACACTATGGAAACTCCCATCTGGATTTATGACCTCTCTGTTCAGGAATGACGCAAGGTGTGATCGAACTTTTATGGGCTCGCTCTGTTCCAACGCAGTTTCAGCGATGGTTGCAACCTGTCGATAGGAAGATTAAATTCGTGCTTATATAACTTTGTAAGTATATATGAAATAATTGTTGCAAGATTGACAAACTTGATGATCATTGGTGATCGCGGAACCGATGAGTAGTTCCATGTTGTGGCAAACATAGTATCCACAGATGTTGCGGCCCGACGGCTGCTGGTGGCACTGCAAAAATAGAATTGGTTAGTTCAAGAGGCATTACTACGAAATGTTATATAGGATTAATGTGTACTAACTAGCAAGTACCGGGAAAGTTAGATCGTCAAAGAACCTTCCCCGCAATACCCTCCTCAGAGCATTTAACACGCCGAACACCCCACGTGACTCCAAGAAGTTAGCCTTAGCCATTGCAAAGGAAGGAAGGACTACAATAGAGTTTGTATGGAGGAAATGTGTTTACCTGTTGATTAAATTCCGGATAACTGTGAAGTTGTGATTGGACCTCTTTAGGGAATCTAGGTATATTACCCATTTCCGTTTTGGTATAATTACAATTAGAATCCAGTGGAAGCTACATAGGTATGTCAGCATGGTCATTAAACCTAAGTTCGTGTTGCTTATAAAGTACAAATCAACAAGTATAGCCAGTAGTGCAACACTTATTTCTGGATGTAGGGCAAAAGTATGTATTCCGTGTTGCGGCGAGCTCGAAAAAACTCTATAATGTAATCCTCAACGAATCTTGCATTCGGCTTGATGCTTTGCTCGGAGACCACGTGTGGGTCGAGGAAACCTACTGGTGATTTCCTTCTTTCGGCTTCATATATCATGTATCTATATACAAAAGCAAGGAGTTATATATAACAATTATCGGTATTACACGAACATTGACCGTGATTGTACACACTTACAGTGTCCAGCATCGTATGAGTGAGACGTCGAGCTCGTCGAGGTTGAAGAGACAGAACAAGTCATCAAAGGTCACCGTGAAGACACAGTCTTGATGCTCGTGGTTAAAATGATCCTTCTTGAACTTTACGGTGACACCCGAGCGTTGCTGATCAGCAGGCTTGTTGGACTGTTCCATGTACCATGTATGGAATGCCGTGCAAGCCGGTCCTAGGGTAGGGCTGTCTAACCTCTCGACCAATGGCTCGCCTAGCACGAATTTTTGGGCCAATGGCAAGAAGGGGATATCAGGACAGGAGTCGACTGTCTTCGATTTGCCCTTGCTGCCTCGCTTTGTATAGGTCATCTTCACAAGAGTCGACTGAGCACGAGGTGTAGATGCAGGACATTCCTGTGAAGTTGACACCGGAGCAGGTAGCTCCAAGCAGATGTCCACCTTGGGCCACTGGATGAATGTTCCAACAGCTTGCCCTAGAGTCATGATCTCGTCATTTGGGGGAATATGCAGCGGGACAGCCCCGAAATTGGCACAAACACCGTCCACATTCACTTTTACGAAACCAGGAGTAATTGTTGCACCATGCACCAAAGTCCCAAAGGATGGATACACTGCCCCAAGCAGCATCTAGGGCAACAGAGGCATATCTCACTTAGAGCTTGCACTTCATAGCCACCTACATAACGATACAAAATTAGCTACTCCAACATGCCTATCAATGGATCAAGCATTCCAGATATAATAATTATTACCTGGATGTCATCGACGGGAAATCTGCTGTCACCTATTGGGGGTAGGGTTAGGGTTGACGCTTGACTACTCGGAAGTTTGGGGGGCTAGCTAGCACAAGATGAGGGCGGGGCCGGGCTTGCAACTGATTTGGGAGTTGCAATTCCCTAATCCTTTCCTCAAAGGTCTCCATCTACCGTTGCTGGGCAGCTCTGATCTCACCTCTGATGGATTCAGTGATCTCATCTCTGATGGATTCAGTGAGCTCATCTCTGAGGGATTGACGAATCTTTTCTCGTAGCTTTGCATCGCGCTCGGCTTTGGCTCTCTTCCTACTCCGGTACGATCCGGAGTCCGCTTGGAACCATTTTTCCCATGAAACATAAACACCAGCACCTCTTGTGTGACCCGGATGCTCACTGTTTCCTAGGGCCGCGGAGAGTATAGCTTTCTCCCTATCTGCCTGGAATGAGCTTTGGGAAGATTGTGCACTCAGCGTTACCTACAATAGCCCGACATGTCATTTCACTTCCTATGAAGTTATGGAGTAATTACAAACTAGGTAGTTCGATATCTTACTAGGCGCTGGGACACTTCCTGGTCTGCGGGGTTTGGAAAGTACACTTCCCCCGTAGGCCCAATACGTAACCTCCCAAATAACCACTGTCGGGAGCACACATCAGTGATCTCGGGAAATGGCGGGGAGACATTCGAACAGCTTGCCTGCTGTTCCTGATTCCTCCATATCGGGGCTTTACCCGCATACCCAGTGGTGCCAAGTCTGTGGGGGTGCTTGTTTTTGCTCGAGGGCCGTGTCGCCAGACTTTCACTCCTAAATTCATCTGCTGCCTTCTTCGCCACAAACTCGCCCAGATTCTTCCAAGAATGGATACTTGTGGAAGGGCCTCGGATCCTTCTCCACATAGTTCTTGACAAGCGTGTCTTGAAGTTCTTCCACGCTTTGCACGCCTGTAGTAACGCGTGTCGTTGCACGGAGTCTAGGTGTTCTGCCGAGATCTCGAACGATTTGAGAATATCCGTCAGCACAGCAGTTTTCAGTTGTCCGCACCACCTTCCACGAATCGTAGGTGACGCTGACCCGTTCCCGTGCAACTATTCCGACCGCTCGAATGCGGACATCGCCGGCGAGGATTGATAGGGGTCCCTGATCGACGACCGTGATGGTAAATCAGCCCGGGCCTTTTCGATATTCCTCTTCTTCTCTCTTTGTTGGATATTGTTCCAGAGGATGGTGCATCATCAGACACATGAGGCGGCGATGACGAAGAATGAGTGGAAGACATCTTCACAAGAAATAGAACATCATGTGAACAAATGAAATCAGCATAAAGAAGGACGAGCAGGGAGCAAGACGAGCAAAGCAGGACGCGGCGAAGAGGCGCGCGGCCGGCTTGGGTGAGGGGAGGAGGCGGCGGTTTCGGGGCAGGAGGCGCGGCGGGCTCGAGGGGAGGCTCGCCGGGCTAGAGGAGGAGACGGCGTCGACGGGATTGTAGGAGGAGTCGCGCCGGGCTCGAGGAGGCGGTGTCGAGGACGGCGGCGACGGGCTCGGGGGAGGAGGGAGCGAGGAGTTGAGAAACTTAATCGTTTGAGTGGCGGGCGCGCAATACCCTAGAGTCCGAATGTAAATAGGGATGGACATCACAGACGGTTCTAAATTAGAACCGTCTGTGATATGTGATGTATCACTGACGGTTCCAATTAACAACCGTCTGTGATATATTGTATCCGCAGCGGTTTTACCAAGGAACCGCTCGTGATATATAATCCTGCAGCGGTTTGTAGCTCAAACCGTCTGTAATATTATTTTGTATTGGTTAATCTAGATTCATTTATGGGCTAGCCTTAGGAAATGCTAGCCATGCCCTCTGAAATAAGCGAGTAAAAGACAACAAGTACATGTATATACATCCAATTCACAATCATTTGAGAAACAATTACATCCATTTCACAAAGACAAATCAATTAATTAACTCAAATGAACTAAAATTAACCATTCATCGTAACGTATATATATATACACACATTGTTCAATTAATCTTTAAAATTAGCCCTTCATGATGATTGACGCATTATGTAGCTAGTTTAAATCACGTTCTTCTTCCTCGACCCTTATCTTTGTTTTTGAAAGGAGGCAACTCGTCAAATTGATAGTATTCTTCCTCGCCCACTACATTCTCAACTCCGACAATCCATCTTTATCCATGAAGAACTACGTGGTGCTTCTTATTTTTGCCGACGGTAACATAGAAGACTTGAACAACTTGGTTAGCCAAGACGAATGGTTCGTCTTTGTATTCGACACGCTCGAGGTCCACGGTAGTGACGCCTGCATTTGTCAACCTTCACCGTGGGAGATGGACCCAACGACTTTGAAATAGGGGATCTTGAAAAGCACGAGTCGAGCTCCCATATCTCTTCTATTTGCCCATAGTAGGAGCTCCTCACCCCATTGGTCTTGAATGCATCTATCACGGACACCGCTGCTACGGTTAGTGCTTTTTATATCCCGAGCTGCGTATAGAATGTGTACCCATTTATGTCAGATCCTCGCCATGTCACAATCAGAATGTTGGCCCTTTTGCCAACCATGTCAAGATATCACTTGACGAGCTCCTAGCGAGTCGCTCCTTTAACCATTGGTTCAACCGTCTGTTGTGTTGTCTCGTGATCCAAACATCCGACCGCACCGGATTCTGTTGTCGAAGCACGTCCTTGTGTTGGTCGATATACGAGGACACTTTAGTCATGTGTTGCAAGACCGTGAAATGGGCTTGAGCATACGCATCTATATCTAGAGTGATTGCTTTCCTTCCGATGGTCCCGATACCCTCGAGCCTCCCCTCATGGCGAGATCGAGGCACACCTATCGGTTCGACCTGAGCCATGTAATCGACGCAGAACTCAATAACCTCTTCGGTTGCATAACCTTCGACGATGCTGCCCTCTGGCCGAGATCGATTCCGTACATAGGACTTGAGAATTCCCATGAACCTCTCGAACAGGTACATGCTACGTAGGAACACGGACCCGCACATCTTTATCTACCTCACAATATGAACAATGAGATGGACCATGATATCGAAAAACGATGAAGGGAAATACATCTCAAGATCACATAGAGTTGTCACCACCTCGTCCTGCAGAGCATCTAGTCCTTCGGGATCGATAACCTTCTGAGCAATTGTGTTAAAGAAATAACACAGCCTCATGATTGACTCTCGGACCTTGAACGGTAAAATACTTCTAATTGAAACAGGGAGCATTTGTGTCATCAACACATGACAATCATGAGACTTCATGCCAATTAACTTCAAATCTTCCATCGAAACAAGTTTCTTCATGTTGGCGGAGTAACCGGACGGAACTTTCACACCATGCAAGCACCGACATAGTTCGGTTCTCTCAGCCTTGGACAGAGTGTAACAAGCAGGGGGAAGGTACGTTCGTCCTTTATCGGTCTTTGTTGGTGCTAACTCAGGTCTGATGTCCATATCAACCAAGTCAAGCCGTGCGGTGACACCATCCTTTGTTTTGTCACGAATGTTCAGTAAGAGACCAATCAAGCTGTCACATACATTCTTCTCTACGTGCATGACGTCGATGCAGTGGCGAACTTCTAGGTGCTCCCAATAAGGTAAGTTCCAAAATATTGATCTCTTCTTTCACATGTTCTTCTTATGGGTCCTCGATTTACATCCCTTTTCGAGCACAACATCTAAATCCTTAACCATATTATAGACCTCTTTTCCGCTTAAATGCCTTGGAGCTGAACTGTCCTCCTTCTCTTCGTCGAATTGTTTCTTCATCCTACGGTATGGGTGAGCCCTCCGAAGGAACCTACGATGACGCATATACATGGTTTTGCGCGAGTGATTTAGCCACACGCTCTTGGTATCATCTAAGTAGTGAGTACAGGCTTTGGCCCCCTTTTGTACTCTGGCCCGACAGATTAGCAAGGGCAGGATAATCATTTATGGTGCAGAACAACAAGGAACGTAAAGTGAAGTTCTCTCGTTTGTACACATCCCATACCTGTACCCCTTCAATCCATAGTATTTTTAGATCTTCCATCAATGGTGCTAGGTACACATCAATATCATTCCCAGGTTGTTTCGCCCTTGGATAAGTATCGACAACAAAATATACTTCCGCTTCATACACAACCAAGGAGGAAGGTTGTAGAATCTGAGCGCCACGGGCCAAGTGCTATGTCGGCTGCTCATGTTACCGAAAGGATTCATTCCATCTGTACTCAATCCAAACCTTATATTCCTTGGTTCCGCACTAAAGTCTGCAAACCTCCTATCGATGTTTCTCCATTGGGCGGAATCAGCAGGGTGTCTTAGCTTTCCGTCATTCTTACGCTCCTCTGAGTGCCAATACAGCAGTTTTGCATTCTTTGGGTTGGCAAAAAACCGCTTCAAAGGGGGAATTATAGGAAGATACCACGCCACCTTAGCAGGAGGTCCTTTCTTCACCTCGATTCCTCGTCGTCATCGATTGATTCTTACACTTGTATCGGGATCGTTGCACACCGGACATACATGCATGTTTGTATACTCGTTCTGAGAGGATACAATCGTTTGGACATGCATGTATTCTTTCTACTTCCATTCCCAATGGACAAAGAACCTTCTTGGCTTTGTAGGTGGTTTTGGGCAACTCGTTTCTCCGAAGCATGTCGCTAAGAGACCCTAATGACCCGTGAACTATTGTCGGACTAACCGTTGCTTGCCTTGAATTTCAGCAGTTTAAGCACAGATGACAACCTTGTGTATTCCGGCTTGCAGCCCGGGAACAAAGGTTTCTCTGAGTCCTCCATCAAGCCCCGGAATTGAACATACTCCTTCTCATCACAGTTCCCTTCTGCATTACGAAGCATCTGATCTAGATTGTCATCGTGCAGCCTATCCGAATCGGAACCACAATCGACATCATCCGGCGGCATATCGTTGACTTCCTGTATAATATGCATATCGTTGACTTCCTGTGTAATATGCTCTTCACCGTGACTGGTCCAACATGTATAACCCTTTTTGAAACCCCTTCGAATCAAGTGTGCTTCGATCTGCGCTCGTATGTTAAACATCTTCAGATTCTCACAGTCAATGCATGGACAGTACATATATTCCGCCCCCTTATTGAACATATCATCCTCGGCAGCTCTTGTAAAAGCAGACACACCATTAACATACTCTTCACTCACACGGTTCTCAGCGTACATCCAGCTTCGGTCCATCACACGGTTTGTATTGAAAACCCTGGAAATAAATAAAAGGGTGTCAATGAAGTCGGGGAAGGTCCAAGGCGGCTGGTCGTCGATCGGTGAACAGAGGCAATGGCGGCAAGCTCCTCGGCGACAATAGCTGAAATGGACCACACACGAGCGGGCTCAGTGAGGTGAGGCGATGGACTCACCGAGCATAGAGTGGCGATGGACTCACCGGGCTTGGAGATCTACCGCGGTTACCATTTGTGAAGGTGGAGATCAACAAGACTCTGCTGGGGAGCTATGTACCGTCATGATGAGTTAATTATCACAGATGATTTTCAACAAAAACCGTTTGTGATATGTAGTAATATCACAGACGGTTATGACAAAAAACCGTCTATGATATGTAGTAATATCACAGACGGTTCATGTTTAAAACCGTCTGTGATCACAGACGGTTCTGACAAAAAACCGTCTGTGAAATGTAGTAATATCACAAACGGTTTTTGGTTAGCACCTTCTGTGATACTTCACAGACAGTTTTAAACATGAACCGTCTGTGATATGACCTCTTCACAGATGGTTTTTAGTGCGGAAGATAACACAGACGATCGGTAAACAAAAACCGTCTAAGATTGTTTTCAACATAGACGGTTTCGATGAACCGTCTGTGATCGGACGTCCAGTATTAGCATTTTTGTAGTAGTGGGAGGCCGATTCAGTTCGAGATGGACGCCTCTACTCATCCTCGTCCTCGCCAGATGAGAGAGAGAGAGAGAGAGAGAGAGAGAGAGAGAGTATCTTTTAATTACCTTCTTGCAAACTATCAAAAGAGCATGTGGAAACTACTGCCTAGCAATTGATTAGTTTGGCTCAAAATTCGAATTTTTTTTGCAATAAAAGAAACTAACACGCAGCGGTTTTTACTAAAAACCGCTGCGTGATGGATAATCTATTTTCACGAGCGGTTACGAACAAGAACCGCTCGTGATAATTGACTATCACGAGCGATTATTGTTCAGAACCGTCTGTGATAACTTTTTTCACATATGGTTAAAAAACTGTTTGTGATGACCTCATAATATCACTGACCCATAAACTCAGATGGTTCAAAAAACCATCTGCGATGACGATTTTGAACCGTCTGTGATTACCTTTTCTGTAGTAGTGTTTGCTTGCTTATTGATGAGTCCAGAGATGTCTCTTGCAAAGAACAAATGGTAGTGGTCTTGCGGTATGTTGATAGTTGTGGAATTATAAAGGAGAGTTTTGTTGGTCTTGTTCATGTGAAAGAGACATCTTTTGCCTACCTCAAGTCTTCTATTGATTCTCTATTTGCAGAATATAAGCTAAGTTTGAAGCAAGTTAGAGGCCAAGGATATGATGGTGCTAGCAATATGCGAGCACTACTACAGAATCGACATCACGAGCGGTTGAACCGAATCATCATCAGCGGTTTCCAACCGTCTATGTTTGTTGGTCTGTGATAACGAGATATTATCACGAGCGGTACAAAACCGTCGTGATACGAAATATCACGAGCGGTTTTATTAAAAACTGCTCGTGAAGTCAGTATCACAGAGCGGTTTGAATGAAAACCGTCAGTGATCGAGAATATCACGCGATTCTAAATAAAAACCGCTGCGTGATTTGTGACTATCACAGGCGGCTTTTATATAGAACCGCTCGTGATATTCTCCTATCACGACGGTTTGCGGTTGAAACCGCAGGATATTGCCTTCCTGAGCGGTTTTAACAAAAACCGTCTGTGATAGCTAATACCCCGCCCACAATTTCTTTGTTTTCTGGCTAGCCTCGGGAATTGCTAGCCATGCCCTCTGAAAACAAGCATTCACGTAGCATGATTCAGCAATCACAAAAACAACATTTCACAATATGATTCAGCGACCATGACAACTCAAAGTGATCATTACTCAAAATAAATTACAAAAGATCGCATTTGTTCAAGTATTGTCGCTATAGTTACAACTAGATTACAATTGTTTGCGTTGAGAGGTTTTAGTGGGGTGATGCTCTGGGTTGGCGACGGAGTGAAACTCTCCGTTGTCGTTAATGATTTCTGAGTTGATAAAGGCGCAGAGCTTCCCTCGAATGTCCTTGATCTCTTCCGCAATGAGTGAATCACATTGTAAATCCAAGACCTGTCGCTACCAATTAAGAGTAAAGTGGTAAGCTATATATATTTAAATTTATAATTAGGAAATAATTATTTCGAGATTGACAAACCTCAGGATCCTTCTTCTTAGCTGTAAGGATTAGCTGCATATGATAGCAGACGTAGATTGCACATAACTCATCATCTTTTTGCTGGCGGCACTGCAAAAATAGAATTACATATATAGGTATAGTCAGTTCGAGACGCGTTATTATGAAGTATGATATAGTATTATTGTGTTGTAGCACGTACTGGAAAATCCATCCTATGTGTTAGTTGGGCGCTCTTTCCATCGTATATTCCTTTGTTGGCAACATAATTGATGAACGACCTACATGATTCGAAAAAGTTATCCTCGGCCATTTCAAACGAATGAAGACTACAATAGAGTTATGTAAGGAGGAAATGAGCATACCTCTCAGTATTCCTCTTAGAGTCTTTGAAGTCGTGCTTGTTGCGGTTTAGGGAATCAAGGTATATCACATGGTTCCTCTTGGGTATAATAACTAAAAGGATCCAATGGTACCTACTCATGTATGTCGCTATAGTCATTAAACCTAAGTTAGGTGCTCATTATAATGTACAAATGAAATTTGTATAGCAAGTAGTGACACTTACCCCGGTTGTAGGGCACCACTATGTACTTCATGTTCCTCTCAGAGAAGCAATGACCTCGTTATGTATTTCTCGGCGAAGGGCGAGTCTTGTAGGATGGTTTGCAACGATACCACGTGTGGGTCGAGGAAACCCACCGGTTCTTTCCATTCCGGACATTTTGCGGCATGTATCTATACATAAGCAATGAGTTGTGATATTTATCGGTATTAGATGAATGTAGAACTTGATTATACGCGACTTACGATTGTCCAACATCGTAGAAGCGAGACGTCGAGGCCAACGAGGTTGAATAGTTCAAATAAATCGTTGAAGCCCACGACGAAGTACCTCGTCCCGTTGAAGAAATGCTTGTCCTCGTGTCGGCGGTGATTCGATGTCGGACCCCTTCTTTTGGGTCTTGTCCAAGTACCGGGCATGCAAAGCGACAAGCATGTCGGCGTGCATTATCTCGCGCGGAACACAGCGGTTTTCCGATGATGTATTTCGGGTATCGCGGACTTCCGAGTATCGCGGACTTCGGGTATCGCGGACTTCCGGTATCGCGGACTTCGGACTTCTCGGACTTCCGGACTTGGGAGGCGCTTGCGTTCGTTGATTTCGATTTGGCCTTAGCGATTGGCATCGTCTTTTTGTGAGACGACTCGGGAACCGATACGTCGGCACGCTTTTTGTGAGGACCCCCGAATTATCTCCGTAAGACCGAGACTAAGCATGGTCTTAAGGACATAACCCTTGAGCCTCAAGTAAATGGATTCCAACTTAACTCAATCTAAGTGAAAGGCTTAACTAACACTAGAGCCCCAACGATCATGCGTACTGCTCCCTTGCAAGCACTACATGATTGTCGGTTCCCCAAATAGTCAAACACTACACTTAGTGAGTTAAATAGGAAGCCACTAACAGTGAGTATGCAAACATATTGGCTCCCAAGATCAGCGACCAATATGCCCATACTCTCATTCAACGTTGATCACATCCATACAACAATCATACATTCACAATTCAAAAGACATACAACATAATAGTTCAAATGTATGACTATTACAAGTGGCCAATCGCCAAATTGAAATAATATCATAAAGTAACAGCGGAAGCAATGTAAATAAACCAAAAGTCCAGCATAGTATGCCCATAACCCATCGGCAACTGACTGGGGATAAAAGATAGCACTACTCGTCAGCGTCGCCTAAATCGGCGCTGACGAGATCGACGGGCTCACAAATCTCCTCACCTGAAATTGTAGCAACCGGGTTGAGTACAAACGTACTCGCAAGTCTTACACAAATAAAAATTAGTTATGCATAGAGGCTGTTCCAAAGGATGGCTCATATTGGCTTAGTTTTGCGAAAGGACGCAACAATTTTAACAACCTACACATACTAGTTTTTCAATTGCAATTTTATAAACAGATTTGAAGTAGGAGTAAAGTACAAGAATAAGTAACAAATGAATCATACAAAAGACAAAGTGGCTGTCCACTTTGAGTATAAAGCAACATGAATAACCCATTCATGACGAACCAAGTTATAACCACAATTTTAATTTCCATATCTAACAATAGCAACCATGTAACTCAAGTGTTGTCCATAACCGTGGACACGGCTATTGAATAGATTTATACCTGCGAGGTGTACTACTTACCCACATGACTTGATTAGCAGTAAGCCTCCGGATGCCTCCGAATATAGCATACTTCCTATGGTATGCGGTAAGATAAACCAAGACTTAGTATTTTTCAGCAAGTTGATACCATTGAGTTGAATCACCCATGCGCGACGTAATCCCATTTAAGTGTAGGCTAGCCTCCTACCTTAAGCAGACACGCATAAGTTGTGTCGGAAATGCCAACCCAATTAAATAAAGCTTAAATAGGGCTTGCCCTCACTATAAAGAATTGCAATTGGCACCCTTATGGATCATATATGCGATAGAACGCCTATATGCCCTCACACCACCAGTCATCAACTCAACAATACCAACCCCTTACTTAACTAAGCAAAGTGCCCATACACCGCATGTGGCAAAGACGAGTTTTACTTGAATCAAAGATGTTACCAAAGTTCGGTCCTTAATTGTCTAGACAAGTCTACCACTTTGCCAAGTCTCGTGCACGGAGGCACCATCACTAACCATCACTTGTCCAGACCATAAGTTCATTTAAAAGTGATAAAATTTAACTTAGAAAACAGATACGAAGATCTGAAACAAAGGTATATAGAGAAAGTTGTGTTCATCCCGTAATTGTCGGGTTAATCCCGACAATCAATCTACCGTTCTAGACTTGCATGGCTAAGCAAACCCAACCCATAGATAATTCACACAACCTATCTTAAGCATGTGGTACTGAAGTTATTCATAATTCAAGATAATCCTCAACAATTGGATATAACTATTCTACACATCACAAAAATAGCGACCTTGTAAAATAATCATGCAAGCAATTATCATTGCACTTAACTTAACAAAACTAGGATCAAATATGATGCAAAAGAAAGTTCAAATGATGCTTGCCTTGCTGGTAGCTAAGCTGCTCTCCCTCAGTAGCGTAAAGATCGATATCAATAGGCTCGGTATCTAGATAAAAATACAATACCGAATAAATAGCGAGAAATACTCAAAAATCCAAAGTACTCAAAAATGCATGATTTTTCTACAGTAGGTAAATCATGATTTTAGATGAATTTAGGTGAAAGAATTTCTCCATTTGGATTTAGCATGTGAGAGTTATAACGATTTGAATTTCAGCTTTCAATATGCCCTCTTTAATTAATTTAATTATGGGGTCAAAATTTGTAGAGCAGTAGAGGGTATAAGGATTATATGGATAAATTTAGAATATTTATATAAGACTAAATCAGTTGAGTTTGCCTCAATTGGAGTTTTCATGATTTAGTTATGAATTTCTAAAGTTATCAGCATTTCCTTTTGTAAAAATAATAGTTTTAATGGATCAATTTCCACAATAATATTCTCTGCTACAGAGACAAGTTTGAAACCAATTTTAATATAAAGTTCAATAAAAATGAAAATTACCAGAAGTGGTTTCATCCAGTTTGGAGTTAATATGTATTTATTATGCATTTTTAATGTTAATAGCATTTTCTAGTATACCAATAATTTGGGTTTTGGGGTTATCCTCCACCAAACACTTTCTCTGGAACAGTGATGTGTGTGAAACCAATTTTATAATAAAGTTCAGTTAGATTCAAGATTAACAAAATTAGTTTCACTATTTTTGGAATTAATATGAATTAGTTATGTATTTTGGAAGTTATACATACTTTTCAATGTGTAAATAAACCATTCCTGATTTTTCTAAATCTTTTAATACTTTTCTTACCGGGCGTGCCTCTAGTCATGATCCTTGACCAGCCGGGGACCGTAAATGATGCGTTTTCGATTTAAATTCAAATTTTAATTGTCGCTCGACAGTGGGTCTCATTGTCGGCGACCGTCCTGAGACTGGTCCACGACACGCAGCGTGGCGCCGCACGGGTTTAAGGGCTAGGTCCACCCGTCAGTCTCTCAGCTACTATACTTAAGTCTTTGGTTTTCTGTGCGCGGCCCCACATGTAAGTGACTACTTATTTCCTTAAGACAGTTATTTACATAATCAACGTCATTAATCCTTAAGCGTTCTGCTACAGTGTTGTCGGACGGCCCGACAACACCGTGCTGGCTTTCCCGGCGTCTCGCCGGCGCTGCGCGCCACGGCGGAGCCGGCCAAGGGTCAGAGGCGATTCTTAATAATCTTGCGGCGTCTAATGGGTGTGGTTCTGGCGCTGAGGCGGTCCATGTCATGGCCGAGTTGAGCGGAGCTAGAAGCTCGGCCAAGCATGCATGCACAAGTAGAGCTCCGCAGCGTCCATACAAGCAGGTGCCTGGGGTCCTAGGGGCTAAAAGAAAACTACCTGCGTAGGAGAGGGTGCTTGGGAGGCGCTGGAGCTGCTGGAGCGGTGCCGGAGTCGAAGAAGACGACGGCGACGACAAGCTTCAACGGTGAGGGCTCGATCTGGTGAACCAGAGAGACAATGAGTGGTCGCAAGAGGTTAAGTACTAAACAAGGATGCTGAGGGACTAAGGAATTGAAGAATGGCTTACCGAGGTGAAGTGGGAGACGAAGGGGCTGTTCTAGGTCCGAAACCGTGATTTCTTCAAATTAGATAAATCCTGCCGTGCATTGCACAATCCAGTTGAGGGGTTAGTTCAATGATGTCCTAAGGCGCAAGGTGACGCGCAAGAGGGAGCATAATACTCACCGGAAACAACAAGGCACGAAGAGGTTGCTCGGGAGGCGCTCTAAGGTCTCCAATGGCACCACCTTGGTGCAGGAGCTCTGAGGGCATCGAAGGAGCCGAGGTTAGCTCAAATGAAGAAGGCATGGAGTATGCAACCGAGGGCTACCATCCGGAGGAGGCTTACAGAGAGATATCCTCGAGAGCTTCCTTCCTCGACCACCGAGAGGAAGAGTGAGGAAGAAAGGGGTGAAGGGGGTATTATCCCGGGTGATGGCGGAACGAGGCGGCGTCAGCGGCGAGCTCGAGATAGGCCAGCAGACGCGGTGCGTCACGGCGGTGGACGGAAGCGATTCAGTAGCGTCACCTCGCTTAGCCGCGTGGCGCAACTCCGCTGAAGGCCACGAGAGGAGGAGACGGTCCGACAGTGGGACCAAGGTCGGCGACTTCGGTAGCGGACGCGGGCGAAGTTTAAGTGATGCGATCTTGGCCGTTGGATTTTAGATGGACGGCAGCAGATAAGAAAGGGGTGTAGTTCTCCCGAAGGGTACATATCTGGCCGTCGATTTTCAATCGCACTGGCTCGGAATGGATGAAAGGTTGAACGGCGAAGCAGTAAAGAGATGCGGGCCGTCTAACCTAGATCCAACTACGCATGTGGAGGTGCGTTAAGATGGTTGAAATTTGAGTCCGATCGCTGCGTTGGGCTCGAGCAAGAACGATGACCTAATTGTTTGGATTTAGGGTTTGACGAACTTTAAATTTGATCCTCCAGTTTGACTAGGGTGCTAAAAATAGAAATAAAATTCCTAAAATTGTGAAATAAATCACATAGGTTCTGGGAAGGTCTAGTGTCTATAAAAATTATAATATCATACTGTTCATGATATAATTTGGATAGTATAAATTCAAACTTAAGGTAGGTTATATAATTGGGTTTAAACTTGTTCCAAAAATTTAGGAAAAATTATATTAATTCATGATAATTAATATAGTATTTGAATAAATTATTTCCAAGGAAACTTTAGTAGCATTTGTTCTGGTTTTTCTTTTGGGGTTCCATTTACAATATAAGTTTAATCCCTTTCACAGATTTTCCAAGTGCAATATACAATGTAAATGCTAGAAATCATGATGCATGCTAGTGAGATGCATAATAATCAGCTTTATTAATTTGAGATTATCAAGAGATGTACAGTAATCCTTTTTATTTATTTGGGGATGTGACACTTTTGCTGTTCCTTCGGCGTCTTCTCCACGGGAATCGAAGAGGTGGCCTTTTGAGGCTAAACATGAGGTGGAGTCATCGAGGGTCCGTTGGAGAGGAATGGTCGTGTCCAGATCGCGGCAACTTCTTTGGTTCGAGGCGATGTTCTTCTTGGGCCATTGGATAAAAGAGAGGACGGCATCCCTAGTGTTGTGATCTCTTCGTTCGGGCAAATGTCCAAGGATGGCTCGAAATTGACATGTACCATATCCACTGGACCTTGGCGTAACAGTGCACCGGTGGGCACCGTGTCGCACCGCCCTTCCTCATATGGATACACCATCCTGTGACCTCAATACAAAGGACCCATCCATCCTCACTTGGAGCTTCTAGGCGTCGGCTCCTACAAAACGACACGCAATTAGCTAAGGCGTCGTTAGGGTCTATCTTTGGTGCATTCCATAGATGTACGTTACCTTGATGTTGTCTATCGTAATCGGACATCGTCATGTTCTAATTATCTTGACGCGACGCTACTCCGACGTCGAGGAGGTGTCTTCCAAATTAGCGGGCGGCTGCGCATCACCGGCTCATGAGTATATCCATTTGACTCATAATCTTGCCATCTCTACTTGAAATTGGTTAGTAATCATCTGTACTAACCGGTTGTCGTGTTTCGCCTTGGATCTCTTCCTAGTCCTATACGTAGTAGTAGTCGTCGCGAATCCATGAATCTAAGGTACGTTAACCCCAAGGCCTCGCGTGCGACAAGGTGCTCCTTGTTTCCCAAGGCCGTAGATAGTATATCCTTCTCCCTATCCTCGCACGGAAGGAGCCTTGGGAAGCTTGGGCGATCAAGTCACGCCGCAAGAGGTCATCACGTTATTATAGACACTATGAAGTTATGGACTTATTAACAACTTAGTAGTTCGATATACTTACCACACATTGGGACACTTCTGGTCCGGGTTTGTGAAGGAGATCTTTGCTCAAGACGAGACTTGTGCCCTCACTTTTAACCGGCTTAGGGAGCGCGGGTCGTGACATCGAAACGGGTTCTCCTTCTCCGCCGCCCATTCCTCGTATTTACCCGCGTAACCAACGGTGCCGAAGTCCAGGCGGGTGAGTGTTTCGATGTCCGAGAGCTTTGTCGCCGCACTTTGCTCCTTAAATTGCCGATGTTTTCGTAGCCACAAAGGTGTCCCATGCTTCCCGCCAAGAATCTATCTTTGCTTGAAGGCGTCGACCCGTGTTCACGTGCCGTGACAAGAATGCTCTTGAAGGTCCTCCACGATTTACCCATCGTGAGCATCGCCGTCCGTCGCATGCATGCCACATGTATACGGAATAGTGAACTTCTCTGAAAGTTACATCCCCCACGCGCCTTTCGCTTCTTTCGTCAGTCCTTCCACCTTGGTGTGGTGATGAGGACCCGTTCCTTCAAGTATCCCGCAGATGGTCAGGAATCTCGCCACGATCTCTTGGGACTCGGAGGGACCCCAAAGTCACCGACCTCCGTGATGACGGTAGGCGTGAGGCATTTTCGATTGTCCTCTGCCATCTCGCTTAGTGTCATTATAAATCGGCGGTGACGGCGGCCTCGTCGGGCGCCTCTTCCATCTGCTGAATTCGGTGTTGGCGGCCTCGTCGGCGCCTCTTCCATCTGCGGGGTCGGTGTTGGCGGCCTCGTCGGCGCCTCTTCCATCTGCGGCGTCTTGTGGCAGCGCAAAAGACAGTGCCTTTGCCATCTCGCTTACTTGCTCTCGGGAAGAAGTACAGAGGTTGACTATAGAGATCAAGATGGCAAATGAAGAGTTGAATGAGCTCATCTGAGACTACTAACATTCCTAACACTCCTTAATCCATGAGCTTGTATTCTAACACTCCTAACACTCCTTAATCCACCGACTTCTCTTGTGATCTTTGTATAGATAGAAATTAGTGATACAAATCTTTTGCCCGAGCCTACTTCTCTAAGGAAATGCGATTGATGATATTATGTGCTCTCGGAAGGAGAGTAGCTAAAGAACAAGTCTTTGCCATCTCAATCCTATTGTCTATACTCTTCATGAAATGAATATGATAATATAAATTCAAACTATGAGCTCTAAACAATACATTGCTTAGCTGTCAAATGATCTCAACATTAAGCTAAAACAGATTAAACTTCGATCAAGCAGAGGTTGACTACAGAGATCAAGATGGCAAATGAAAAGTTGAATGAGCTCATACATACTACTAGAAGAATCACAAACTAGTCAATACAATCGATCAATTTGCAATAGAACTATGAGTGAACCGAAAGTAACCAATTAACGATTACAACATATTGAAGAGTAAGTAATACAATAGAGCTCAAGTATGAACTAACTATCACATTCAATCTCAAGATAAGACGGAGTTCATCACGAGCATGTCAACAAAGCCCACTGATTAATTTGCAACTAGCATTGCATATATATATATATATATATATATATATATATATATATATATATATATATATATATATATATATATATATGCAAAGATCAACCGAATCGCCACAGAGGAGCAATACTCACAGAGAGGATGCTGCACAAGAAGCGGGGAGGCAGGCAGGGAGGAGGCCGATCGGGAGGAGGGAGGCTGGGGAGGAGGTCGACACGGGAGGAGGACGGCGGGGAGAAGGCCGGTCTGAGGGAGGAGGCCGACACGGGAGGAGGACGGCGGCGCCGAGGTCGGAGGCGCCAATGTCGGGCGGCGGCAGACCGAGGTCGGCGGCGGCGACGCGGGGCTACTGACTGGGAGGTGAACGGGCGCCGAGAGGGGGCGGCGGCCCGAGGTCGGCGCCGCCGAGGTCGGGCGGCGGGCAGAGGTCGGGGCACCAATGTCGAGGCGGCGGCGCCGAGGTCGAGGTCGGCGGTGAAGGCGAGCCCTAAACCCTAGAGGAGGCGAACAAGGCGAGAGAGTAAGGAAGTGAGGAGAGGAAGTGAGAAGTGAGAGGAAAACCCTAGCGTTTCCGCCTTATAAAAAGTATATCATGACGGTTCAAATGAGAACTGCTCAGGATATATTATCCTGAGCGGTTCTCATTTTCAACCGTCGTGATATTATTCCTGAGACGGTTGTATAATAAAACCGCTCGTGATAGCCGACAACCCGAGGCCAATTTATGATATCGACAAAACATATTGAACTCGGTGAGACATAAATATCCTGAGAAAACAGAGTGAACCTGCTGAGACAAGTATGATGACAATTATGACAAGTCCATATGAATTCTAACCTAGTGACAAGTATGATGACAAGTTTATAACACATTTGACTTCAAAATTTCATATCTAATTCAACTCAACTCCAAATCAAATGAAACCAATTTTGATACTCCACATTACAATGTACGTCCACACATTGACATTAATATCAAATATGACAAGTCCATAACAAGTTCATAACACATTTGACTTCAAAATTTCATATCTAATTCAACTCAACTCGAAATCAAGTATGATGACAATTTTGATACTCCACATTACAATGTACGTCCACATTGACATCAATATCAAATATGACAAGTCCATAACACATCAACACATGACAATTTCACGTTGACATCAAAATATATGAGAGATTACAAGTCCATAACACATGATGTTATGGAATAAATTAATTACATTGGAGTAAATTCTTAATTAAGATATAGGCCTTCGTGATGATCGACGCAAGCATATAGCTAGCTTCCTCACCGGGTTCTTCCTCGAGCCTAATGCCGTTTTCGAAAGGAGGCAACTCGTCAAATTGATTGTATTCTTCCTCGTCCACTACATTCTCAACTCCGACAATCCTCCTTTTTCCATGAAGAACTACGTGGCGCTTCTTATTTGCCGGGTCGGTTACATAGAAGACTTGAACAACTTGGTTAGCCAGTACGAATGGTTCGTCTTTATATCCGACACGTTCGAGGTCCACGGTAGTGACACCGTACTTGTCGACCTTCACCTGTGCGAGATGGACCCAACGGCACCGAAATAGGGGGATCTTGAAAAGCACGTAGTCGAGCTCCCATATCTCGTCTATTTGCCCATAGTAGGAGCTCCTCATCCCATCGGTAGTGAATGCATCTATGCGGACACCGCTATTCTGGACTGTGCTCTTCCTATCCTGAGCTGCCGTATAAAATGTGTACCCATTGATGTCGTATCCTTGCCATGTGACAATTGTAAATTGTGGCCCTCGTGCCAACCATAGCAACAGATCATCACTTGATGACCTCCCGTGATTCGCACCTTTAACCATTCGTTGAACCGAGCGGTTGTGCTCTCTCGTGATCCAAACCTCCGACCGGTCGGATTCATTGGCGCACCATGTCTTTGTGCTCGTCGATATACGGGGACACTTGGGTCATGTGTTGCAAGACCATGAAATGGGCTTGAGCGTATGTATCCAGATCGGGAGTTATTGATTTCCTTCCGATGGTCCCGATACCATCCAGTCTCCCCTCATGGCGAGATAGAGGCACACCTATCGGTTCCACCTGAGCCATGTAGTCGACGCAGAACTCAATGACCTCTTCGGTTGCATAACCTTCGATGATGCCGCCCTCCGGTCGAGATCGATTCCGTACGTAGGACTTGAGAATTCCCATGTACCTCTCGAGCGGGTACATATGACGAAGAACACAGGTCAAGCATATCTTTATCTCTCTCACAAGGTGAACAATGAGATGGACCATGATATCGAAAAATGACGGAGGGAAATACATCTCAAGATGACATAGAGTGGTCACCACCTCGCCTGCAGAGCATCTAGTCCTTGGGGATCAATGATCTTCTGAGCAATTGAGTTGAAAAATAACACGACCTCAAGATTACCACTCGGACCTTGTTCGGCAAGATACTTCTAATTGCAACAGGAAGCATTTGTGTCATCAGCACATGACAATCATGAGACTTCATACCAATTAATTTCAAATCTTGCATAGAAACAAGGTTCTTAATGTTAGCGGAGTAACCAGATGGGACTTTCACTCCATGCAAGCTCCGCACGATTCATTTCTCTCGGCCTTGGATAGAGTGTAGCAGTTGGGGAAAATACGTCGTCTCTGATCGGTCTCTACCGGTGCTAACTCGATCCTTATGTTCATATCAACCAAGTCACGCGCGTGCGTTAACACCATCCTTTGTTTTGCCACTAATGTTCAAAGAAGAGACCAATCAAGCTATCACATACATTCTTCTCACGTGCATGACATCGATGCAAATGGCGAACTTCTAAGTGCTCCCAATAAGGCAAGTCCCAAAAATTGACCGCTTCTTCCGGATGTTCTTCTCACGGGTTCTTAATTTACGCCCTTCCCAAGCACAACATCGACATCCTTAACCATATCATAGACCTCTTTCCTCTAAAAGCCCTTGAGTGAATCGTTCTCCTTATTTCCGTCGAATTGTTTTTTTCATCTTGCGGTATGGGTGACTCGAAGGAACCTACGGTGACGATATATACGATTTTATGTGAGTTGTTTAGCCATACACTCTCTGTAGCATCTAAGCAAAGGCGACGGGCTTTGGCTCCTTTTGTATCTGGCTCTCGACCAGTTACCAAGGGCGGAAAATCATTGATGGTGCGAGAACAACATGGCGCGTAAAGTGAAGTTCTCTCGCTTTATCGCATCCCATACCTGCACCCTTCGCTCCACAAGTGTCACAAGATCTTCCAAAGAATGGTGCTAGGTACACATCAATATCATTCCCGTGTTGCTTCGCCCTTGGATAAGTAGTGACATCAAAATGTACTTCCGCTTCATACACGACCAAGGAGGAAGGTTGTACATACATAGATTCACGGGCAAAGTGCTATGTGTCACGCTCATGTTACCGAAAGGATTCATTCCATCCAGACTCAACCCTAACCTTATGTTCCTCGGCTCAAGACCGAACTCTTCAAGCTCGATCGAAGTTTCTCCACTGCGCAGAATCAGCAGGGTGTCTTAGCTTTCCATCTCTCTTACGCTCCTCTGAGTGCCAACGCAGCAATCTTGCGTCCTTTGCGTTCGCAAATAAACGCTTCAAACGTGGGATCACAGGCAGATACCACAACATCTTAGCAGGAGGTCCTTGCTTCACCTTAGCAGTATTCTGACGCTTGTATCGGGATGCTTTGCACACAGGACATACATGCATGTCTGCATACTCTTTACGGTAGAGGATACAATCATTCGGACATGCATGTATTCTTTCTACTTCCATTCCCAATGGACAAATAACCTTCTTTGCTTGATAGGTGGTGCTGGGCAACACGTTTCCCTCCGGAAGGATGTCCGCTAGGAGACCTAACAACGCCGTGAAACTCTTATCGGACCAACCATTGCTTGCCTTCAATTTCAGTAGTTCAAGCACGGTTGACAACCTTGTATATTCCGGCTTGCAACCAGGGAACAAAGGTCTCACCGAGTCCTCCCTTAAGCCCTCGAATTTACAAAACTCTCTCTCATCAGTAGTTCTTCGCATCGCAGTAGCATCTGATCCAGATTGTCATCGTGTGACATATCCTCATCAAAAGCAGTACAGTCCACATCCGGCGTATCGTTGACTTCCTCGGCGGTGCCGTCATTACTAACTTCATGTGTAATAATCTGCTCTTCACCGTGACTGGTCCAACATGTATACCCTTTTGTGAAACCCCTTCGAATCAAGTGCGCTTCTATTTGCGCCGCGTTGTTAAACATCTTCAAATTACCGCAATCAATGCATGGACAGTACATAAAATTTATCTCCTTCTTCAACATATCCTGCTCAGCGGCTCTTCTAAAAGCAACCACGCCATTAATGTACTCTTGACTCACACGGTTCACACTGTACATCCAGTTTCGATCCATCTACACTACGCATGTAACAAATTAGTGTCAAAATTGATTAGCGATTAATTTATAGCAAATATAAAGGGTTATAGATCGTTACCCTCGAAGGTCACGAAGAAAATACGATTCCTCTCCTTTCCTTCTCCTCTCTAAGGTGGCGCAATGGGGGAGGAGGTGGCGGGTGTTGGAGGCGCTAGGGGCAAGGGTCCAACCTTCTCCTCTCTAAGGTGGCGCAACGGATAATTATTGATTATCTGCATGATTGTTGATTAGATACGAGACAAAAGACAAGAGGAAGATCCTAATTAATAACTAGCAAGTTGGTCCGCGATTTGCTTGTATCTCTTTTCATATAATTGAAACAATAAACCACCGTGATGACGCGTTTCTTCATGGATATAAATGGAGGAAATATAAAATACATCATTGCACATGTGACTTATCTTGGTGTGTCATAAATTCTTCTTTTTAACTGTTCTAGAAAACTACTCATGAAATTAGTTACGATTAAGACTTTCACTTCTTTGCACGTACTTACTCGTTTTGTCTCATCGTTGCACAAATGAATTACACAGATTAATTAAAGGCTACATGTTTTGCTTTTCATTTTCTACAAATAGGGTCCATCAAATTGAGAGCTAGATGTACGACGCTTTTGCCTTTTCCCATCAAGTAGTATTAATTGAAACCTAAACCCTATGCTTCCGATTAAGGAATACAACAAAAAAAACAAAACATTAGCGTCTATGTACAGAGTAGCAAAGTCAGGAAATTTACTAATCAATAGAGTGAAAAAGGATAATCAAGATTACTTCATCTGCTTAATTAGGGAGAAATCGCAGTTGGAGGAGCTAGGGAGGAAGTGGCCCGCACTGGGAGGAGAAGCTAGCTACCGAGATCTAAGTGGAGCCCAAAGAAGCAGAGGGCGGCGGTTGATTATATTTATCCAAAACA
Source organism: Phyllostachys edulis (assembly GCA_036346405.1). NCBI lineage: Eukaryota > Viridiplantae > Streptophyta > Magnoliopsida > Poales > Poaceae > Phyllostachys > Phyllostachys edulis. The sequence goes on from CM070552.1 coordinate 27,994,039, forward strand.
AGGCAGAGAGGAGTGGCAGAGGCACTGCGGCGGTCTGGCAATGGACACAGCGGCGCTTGGCGAGAGGGATGTGTCGCGCTCAATTTATCTGCGATGGGCATATCACGAGCGGTTCTTAATAAAACTGCTCAGGATAGTCATCTATCACAGACGGTTTGTAAATAGAACCGTTTATGATATTACATGAGCGGTTCTATTCACAAACCGTGCGTGATATCACCAAATCACGCACGGTTTGTAAACAGAACCGCTCAGGATATTACATGACGGTTATTAAATAGAACCGCTCGTGATTGGTGATTATCACAGACGGTTTGTGAATAGAACCGCTCGTGTAATATCACTGCAGTTCTATTTACAAACCGTCTGTGATAGATGACTATCACAGACGGTTCTAAAGAATACCGTCTGTGATATTCTTCCCGCGCCACCCGCAGGTGCGGCAATGGCCAACACAGACGGTTCCAAAGGAACCGTCTGTGATGGAGTGTCTACTATAGCCTGTTTTGTAGTAGTGGAGGTGAGTTCAATGGCTTGCAATCATTGATCATGAGAGAAAGTAGCACAACTTATTATGTCCATTGTTTTGCTCACCAACTTCAATTACTAGTTGTGGCCATTGTAAGAAAGCATAATGGCATTATTAATTTCTTTAGTATGATTTATCTCTTGTTAAATGTGGTGGGTGGATCTTCGAAGAGGAGGGACATGGTTCGAGATATCAACCATGAACAAGTGCACAAGGCTTTAGGTTGTGGGCTACTTCAAACTGGGACGAGATTAAATCAAGAGCAATGTCTTTAAAGACCCAGAGATACTCGTTGGAGTTCTCATTATAAAACTCTTAAGAGTTTGGTTGACTTGTCCCCAACAGTTGTCACAGTGTTAGAATTTGTGGAAGAAGACAAGGACAAAACAAATAGAGATCAAGCATTGGGTCTACTAGTGTACTTTTAGTCATTTGATTTTGTCTTTTATTTGCATCTCATGTTGACTATCTTGATAATCACAAACACCTTTTCACTAGCACTTCAACGAAAGGATCAAGACATTGTGAATGCTATTAAATGTGTGAAATCAACTAGGTTGCATTTGGATGAGCTTAGATGAGATGGGTGGGAATATGTCCTAGGTGAAGTGTATGCCTTTTGTGAGAAACATGGTGTTCCTAAGTTGGAAATGAGAGAAGGTTATGTTAATCCAAAGAAGCAACGGCAAAGAACTGGAATTACCAACAAGCATCATTATGAAGTTGATTATTTTAATGATGTTCTTGATTGGCTACTTCAAGAGCTTGATAGTCGCTTGAATGAGACAACCTCTAACTTGCTTGTTTGGTCGGCTGCTTTGAGTCTAAGAGACTCATTTCATGATTTCAATTTGGATAATTTGATGAGCATAGCTAAACTTTATCCTATTGATTTTGATTTTGGGGAATTGAGAGACCTTAACCATCACCTTTGCCTCTACATTGCGGATGTGTGAGCAGATGATAGATTCTCCAACATACAGACTATTGGCCAACTTTCTCCAAAACTGGTGGAGACAAGGAAACATCTTTGCTATCATTTGGTTTATCGACTTTTGAAGCTAGTACTGGCATTGTCCGTCGCCACTGCCACAGTTGAGAGGTGTTTTTCAGCCATGAGAATTGTAATAAATTATTTGCGCAATCACATCAGTGATGATTTCATGAGTGATAGCCTAATTTGCTACGTGGAGAAAGAAGAAATGAAGAAAGTTACCAGTGACGCCGTGGTTCATCGTTTCATGAACCTGAAAGAACGTAAATACTAAAAGGTGATGTATTTACTTTCATTCGATCATTCTACTTTTTTTACTTGATAATTTTAATTCATTTTGTTCTTTTTTATAGGTCATTTAGGTCGGATGATGTATTTTGCCAATGCTATCTATCTTTTGTTCATGATTTCACCCTTAGTTGCTTCACTTTTCTACAATTAACCAATATTACAAGTGAGTTTCTTTATCTTGGTAAGCATTTTGATCGCTACTCCTTTATCATGGTACATGTCATTGGTTATGTTGAATTATTGAAGCTAAAAGTTGCAAGTTGCTGGATACATTACTATCTAGTACTATGTTGGTTGAAAATTATATATGTTATTATATGTACGATAAAGTGGTAAACCCCGATCATTTTCGTTCTAATTCTGCCAGCAGGATGGATCATGTATGGACGAGAGACTCTGAGAGCTCACGCTAAGATGGCAAAGTTACGAAGTACAAGGATTAAGTCTCACTTCTGACAGTAGAACACTTTATACGCTCCTCATATATATGAAAGTACAAGGACCTGAGGCGCATTATGGGAGTGACCATATAACACTCAACTAAAAATTAGCCAAAGCTGATTTAGCTGGTTACACGTATTGATGCTGGCACGTACACGATGTCACAACAGCTAGTATTCAGAGATGCGATGGATCGTCGTCCGATGTCACATGCGCATGCCGTTTCATTCTTTCTATGTAGGCGCGCAGCCCCTTGGGGGGGGGGGGGGTAGCGCTCGCCTCATGCGGCGCTGGTCTTTAGGCACACCTGTTGGTTTGGATTAGACACCGCTCGCGGGTTAAGCACGGGGGGCAACTGCATAATGCACCGGCGGACCTCCCGGCCAGCCGCCGCCGCCGGGAAAGGCTCCAGGCTTCGCGCCTTGATCGTCCACGCCGTCTTGTTGCCCGGTCCATCGACTGCGCCAGCGACGGCGGCGTCGACGCATGGTCCTGCACCAACCGCGCCAACGAGAACAGCGGCGAAGAAGAAGAGTAGGACAGTAAACGAAGTAACAGACACCTTGCTCTCCATTAGGTACGCACGGTTTGAGATCGAGTTTACAGTGTTGCGACGACTGTATATAAGGAGCTAGCTCCCTGGAGCGGCGTGTTTAATCCACTGCAGCATTTGTTGTTCTTGCCTGGCCTTACTGGTAAGCATCGAAGGGCAGCACACTGCAGCTTGTGCAATAGATATGCATAATTGGACGTTCCCTATGGCCTTTGAAGTAATAGAGTTTGAGTCCACATATAGTTGAGAGTGGTTTGTACATAACCTGAGAAGATCAATTGGGTGCCCACAGGGGTTTGTAATAAGCACATATGCTAAGAAGGGCATAGGTGTTACTGTCTCAAAGATTCATCCACGCGTGACAACCAGGTCGACATAGAAACCAAAGGATCAAAGGGTCGGAAGAGCCTGGAGCTAGAAAAAGACACAAATGCAAGAGGTGTGGGCAATTGGGCCATCACCGACCAAATTGTTAGCATGGCCAATCAGGGGAAGGGAGCAATGATCCTACTGCTCCAAAACCTCCACCAGCTAAGAAAACCGCCAAGAAAGATTCTACTGGATCATTTAGGTCCGGTTTACTTGCAATTGATTTTGATTTTGCTAAAAAAGGATAGGAAACTCAATACTGCTTTTGGCTAACTTGTGCATTGATTTTCCCAGTGTTGTTGCATCCAAGGCTAGAACAACAAATACCAACAACAATAAGGGCAAAGAGGCTAAGTCTATATAGTTGTTCTCTAGTAGGATGCTTTCTATGTGAGTTACTGTTATTTGTGAACTGCTATATGTAATCTAGTATTGTATGAACCACTTGATAGTACTTTCAATATGAGCCACTTTTTTGTTAGGATACGGGTCGGCTACACTTGCTTATAATTCAAAAATTCTACCATGTAAACCAGAAAGTTATGTAAGCAAGAGATTATATATCGTTATACCACTAGAAGCGCAGTGCAGCGGAAGAAGAGTTGAAACAGCCTGATCTAACATCGAGCGCGTCGATGTAGTGGTCTTAGTCGATCGTCCAATATCCTCGGTATCGATCCTCTCTTCCAACAACATATCGCGTTCCTTGCGAAGGTCGTGGATCATCCTCATTCAACATAGCAGCAACCGCAGTAGTGCCTCTACGATATGCACACGTCTAGGGATGGAACACCTTATGTCGGTGTGCTAGAACCAACTCACATAGTAGGGGCCTCGAGAAGATGGCGGCTAGGGTTTCGGTGGAGCAACTCATGTCATATCTACCAACAGCCTCATGCATCCCCTTATAAAGAGCCCATGACAGATCCTATCCAAACTCGTTTGTTCTAACCCGTTAAGTGTGCGACCCTGTAGGTTCAAGCGTAATCGGTTAAGACACGAAAACTCTTTTTCGACCACGAGTCGTTAGCAGTTCCTTGTAGGACATAACGATTCCTGAATATACATAAATTATATCAGACGACATTAATGCAATATGATCTACGACTAGGTCCTTATCACTTATGACCAGCTCATATCTCTATACGACTAGTTCATATTTAGTCATGACCAGTTCGTAACTCCTCACGACCAGTTTATATTTTTTTTCTAGTTATGTATGAATTTGAATTGTAGAAGACCGTTCGATGTATGTTCGGTAAGTTTGTCTTGCGTTAGATTTAACCTTAAAGTACACCCTCTATTTTCGTCATAACTTTGCCACTCTGCAGGACTACCTGGGTCCAGGCATAGCGCAGGCCACACTGCTAATGGGGGCTGCGTTGAGAGCACATGTTTAGTTTGGAGATAGTGACAACCATTTTTAGTTGTCTAATTTTGCTAGCAAAAATTATTACAAAAAAAAAATCCACACCGTTTATTATATTTATTTCCAAAAAAAATAATCCATGGCGTTTATTGTTTTCAGTTCAGACTACCTGGATCTAGGTGTAGCATAGGCCACACTGCTAATGGGGGTTGTGTCGAGAGCACGTGTTAAGTTTGGAGATAGTGACAACCATTTTTAGTTGTCTAATTTTGCTAGCAGAAATTATTACAAAAAAATCCACTCCGGTTATTATATTTATTACTAAAAAATAATCCACGACATTTATTGTTTTTAGTTTTTTCTCTACCAGTCAAATTGAAGCAAGTGTGGTTTCAAATACAAGCGTGTCCGATGGTGTTCACGCTGGTGTTCTAAGCGATTCAAGTACTAAAATAAGGTAGGTATATGTAGTACCCTGTATTTATTCTGGATTTCCCCTTTTGCTTCTATCTTCATTCGATTTCTTGAACCCCCTGCTTCTTCTTGTTTCCCTTTTCTCATTGCGGCTGGCCCCGATCCATTTTGCACGTGTTCTTCTGACTCCATTTTATTTTTGGAAAATTTTGTTTCATGCCACTACTTCAATTGCACTTTCGGTTCATGCCACTGTTTTTTGGCTAATTCGTCCCACGTCATTGCTTCGCAAAATTTGTTCGGAAAGCGCTACTACCATTACCCTCCAGCAACCTAGAGCCCTCACGGTGTCAAGTGGTGTTAAGTCAAAGTGTTTGACTCAGACAATGGCCAGTAGTACCCTTTCAACAATTATGAAAATGCCACTGAAATCCTGGTGGTTTTTAGAAATGTCATTGTGCCATATGTGTTGTTGGCCCTTGGAAGGAAAGCTTTTGGAGGGAATATTTGGCACCAAAATTTTTGGCCATGGCTATAAAGTCTAAACCAAATGGGTGAGGGAGAGAGAGAGACACAATGGTTCAAAGTGGAGGCATGAGCTAATGTAGCTCAGGTAGCTTGCAACACCCAAAAAAGTCTAAGTTCCAATGCAATTGTGGGAATAAAACTATGAGGTACAAGTCCAATACTGATAAGAATCTAAACCGTGAGTTTTTGAGGTGCGCTAACTGGAAGGTGAGTTGATTCTTGAACACATAATACTCTTTTTATTTCTTTTGATATTTTCAAATTCTTTAATGTCTTTTTTTCTTCTATTTTTGTTAGTTTGGAGGTTGTGGATTTTATTTGTGAGAAGATTTACTCGAGGCATATGTGAAGAAGGAGATTGTAATGCAGCAAAACAAGGAGATGGAGAAGTTTCAGAAGAAACTAGAGAAGTTGAGCACTCACCTAGATGCAATGGGTGCTGCTGAGAGCAATGTGCAAGAATTGAAGGACAATGTGCAAGAAATGAAGAGTAGTGTAGACAATGTGAAACTGATATGCAGCATTTTGTTTTGTTTCTACCTTTTGTCTGTTCTCCTAAATTCAAAGTAACTAGTTTGTAATTCATGTAATGCTTAATGCCTCTAGCATGAACAAGTGCAATGTAGCAGTACTAGTCGTATAGAGATATGAGCTGGTCATAAGTGATAAGTACATGGTCATAGATCATATTACATTAATGTCGCCCGATATAATTTATGTGTGTTCAGGAATCGTCATGTCCTGCTAGGAACTACTAACGACTCGTGGTCAAAAAAGAGTTTTCGAGTCGCAATCGATTATGCTTGAACCTACAGAGTCACACACTTAACGGGTTGGAACAAACGAGTTCGGATAGAATCTGTCATGGGCTCTTTATAAGGAGGTGCATGAGGCTGTTAGTAGATACGACATGAGTTGCTCCACCGAAACCCTAGCCGCCATCTTCTCGAGGGCCCTACCGTGTGAGTTGGTGCTAGCACACCAACGTCTGATGTTCCATCCTCGACATGTAGATCTCAGAGAGGCACTACCATGATTCTTCTTTGTCTTTGAATGAGGACGATCCACGACCTTCGCAAGAAACACGATAGGTTGTTGGAAGAGAGGATCGATACCGAGGACATTGGACGATCGACTACGACCACTACATCGACACGCTCGACGTTTGGATTAGGCTGCTCCAACTCTTCTTCTACTGCACTGCGCGTCTAGTGGTAATGATCTATGATCTCTTGCTTGCATAGCTTCCTAGTTTACATGGTAGAATTTTTGAATTATAAGCTTGTGTAGCCTACCCGTATCCCAACAAAAAGTGGCTCATATTGAAAGTACCATCAAGTGGTTCATACAATACTAGATTACATATAGCAGTTCACAAATGACAGTAACTCACATAGAAAGCATCCTACTAGAGAACAAGTATATAGACTTAGCCTCTTTGCCCTTGTTGTTGTTGGTATTGGTTGTCCTAGCCTTGGATGCAACAACACTGGGAAAATCAATGCACAAGTTAACCAAAAGTAGTATTGAGTTTCCTTTTTTTTAGCAAAATCAAAATCAATAGCAAGTAAACCTAACCTAAATGATCTAGTAGAATCTTTCTTGGCGGTTTTCTTAGCTGGTGGAGGTTTTGGAGCAGCAGGATCATTGCTCCCTTCCCCTGATTGGCCGTGCTAATAATTTGGTCGGTGATGGCCCAATTTTGCACACGTCTTGCATCTGTGTCTTTTTCTAGCTCCAGGCTCTTCCAACCCCTTGATCCTTTGGTTTCTAGGTCGACCTGGTTGTCTTCTGATCACATGTGGATGAATCTTTGAGACAGTAGCACCTATGCCTTTCTCAGCATCTGTGCTTATTACTAACCCCTATGGACACCCAATTAATCTTCTCAGGTTATGTATAAATCACTCCCAACTATCTGTGGACTCAGACTCTATTACTTCAAAGGCCATAGGGAACATCCAATTATGCATATCTATTGCACAAGCTGCAGCAAGCTACCGTCGATGCCTACCAGTAAGGTGTGTTGAGTCAGTCGCTACGTATGGCCTGCATCCTTTCAGAAAGCCATCAATGGAAGCCTTAATTGCAACAAACATTCTTCTAAAGCATACCTTGCCATTGCAAATCTCTATGTCCATCTCTACTATGCTACCAAGGTTGGTCCTCAATAGCTCCTTATAAGCAAACAACATGGGGTAGCTCTCAGACCACTTGGCAAAAATCATGTCTACTGTCATCTCCTTGCCACCAAAGACCCTGCTGTATTTCACCTTGATGTGGTAGTGCTAATCCAACTTTTCTTGCAAGGCTTTTGGGCCTAGATGTGGCTTATCCTTCAGCCAGTCCAATACCTGTAGTCTCTCAGCCACTTTGGGGGGATCGTCCACGCAGCATGAGAAGGATGAGACAGTAGCCACGTGCAACCTTATTGAGCCCTGCAAGTTTAAAAAGTATGGATGCTCTCAGAGAGTCGGGACATCTCAATTGCTTGGTGATTGGGCGTAAAGACAATTACATGTTCAAGAATTGTTGTCGTTGATGATGCCAGATACTCCACGGAGTAGCATTGCACATCAACTAACCATTCTTGAGCATAAGCGTCATCCAATCCAACAAGATGTCCCGATGCTCTCCTTGCATCCATATTTTAAACTTGCAGGCTCAATGAGGTTGCCTGGGATACCGCCTCATCCTTCTCATGTCATGTGACTACTTCCTAAAGTGGTCAGACTATTTAATATATATATATATATATATATATATATATATATATATATATATATATATATATATATAATATGATGCCGTTTTAATGGCACAAGCAGCCACTGCTTGTAGACTTTATAGAGAAGAGATTATGAATGGAATGGTAGGACGACTGCACGCAAGTGGTAGGAGAACTTGACCGCATGAACAAGGGACTATTAATATGAACTAATTATCAATTCAATTTCAGCATAAGACTATTGACATCATTACATCACAGAGCAAGGGGACTATTAATATGAACTAATTATCAATTCAATTTCAGCATAAAACTATTGACATCATTACATCACAGAGCAAGGGGACTATTAATATGAACTAATCATCAGCAAGAGAACAAGACCAAGGGTGTCCAAACCCACCACACCAGTAGTAGCCCTCGGCATCCATCGCAGAGCACTAGCCATTTTCATCACAGAGCAAGGGGGGTAGAGACAGAGAGGGAGTAAGGTAGGGTGATACCTCAAGACAAATAAGAACCACGGTGGCGACCCACCACCAAAGACAACCCTCATCCATCTCGCCTTCACCTTGCATAAATCACACAAACATCAGGACACAACTTAAGGCTTAAGCATAAAAATCAAACTCAACAAAAGACATTAAGCTAACAGATCTAGAGGAGAATAGAGGAGGATGGGGAAAGCAAAGTTCGGCCAGAAGACCTAGCGGGCGCAACGGGTCGAGGCAATGACGACGACGGGTCGGCGACGGCGTCGAGGTGGGGAGGGAACGGAGTAAATGCACCGGGAGTGACGAGTTAGGCGGGCGCAAACCCTAGCGGAGCTGGGGAGTGACGAGAGTTAGGCGCCATCAGTGGTTGGGACAACGGTGACACTGCAAAAGACACTCTTATCGTGCGAGTGTCTTTCGCAGTGTCACCGTCGTCAGTGACAAGGAAGAATGGCGGCGTCAACGACGGGGTCACTCGGGTGGGGAGGGGAACGGACGAGAGTAAGGCCGCTGGGGAGTGACGAGTTAGAGCGCAAACCCTAGCAGCCGGCTGGGCTCCTACTTATAAAGAGACTTATCACAGACGGTTCTATTATGGAACTGTTAGTGATAATTATCACAGACGGTTCCATAATGGAACCGTCTGTGAAATGGTTTTTTCTCAAGTATATATATCTTGTATATACACTTACATGACATGAAGAAATTACATGTTTATATTAAAAAAGTAGAAACCTATAATTAAACAAAGTTTTTTCTAGTGGCGGAGGTAGGCTGCTATCTCCATCTTCAATACTTCATAAGCGGCGGTGTTGGCATCGGACGGTTCTCGATCATCGAGAAGCGAAGCTCGAAATCGCCCACTCACGACGCGCTGCTCGAAAGTGTCTCCCAAGACCTCGATGTTGAACCAAGAAGAACCCATAGGCTCTCTTCCCTTGCTTGAGGGGTCTCGACTTGGTCGACTCGGTCGCCTGCCGCCTCGATTACGCAGTCCAAGTGATGGCAAGCCTCCTGAAGACGTGCAATGTCGTTTTGGAGAACCACGTCGATGACGCGGTAAACTCATCGAAAGTGGGAGATCACTCGGAAGACACGGCAGAGGAGGATGTCAAGATGGCGGAAGGTGGCCATCATCTGCTCCGGCAAATTCTCGGCCGACGTAGGAGTGAAGACACTATTGAAACAGTGTTCTTCTGTAGCACGGTTCAACGTCTGGTGAGAGAGGTGCTCGTCTGGTGCGGCGGGTAGGCCATCAATGCGGCGACAAGGAAGAGGCGACCATTTCGCTTTTTATAAGTATGTAGTGGGGATGATCATCTTCGATGGCGGCGATGATCCTTTTATAAAACAAGGTATAAATTCGAGCGTGAGATTTAAGAGACGATCGGGAGCGAAGCGGATCGATGCGACGAAGAGATGCATCGGGAGCCAAGCGGATGGCGATTTAAGAAGAAAACGAAATGTAGCAATATTATCACGAGCGGTTATAACAAAAAACCGCGTGATATGTAGTAATATCATAGGCGGTTCATGTTTAAAACCGTCATGAAGTATCACACTGCAGTTACGACAAAAACCGCCTCGTGATATGTAGTAATATCACAGACGGTTTTTGGTCAGCACCGTTTGTGATACTTCACAGACGGTTTTAAACATGAACCGTCTGTGATATGACCTCTTCACAAAAGGTTTTTAGCGCGGAAGATAACATAGACGGTCGGTAAACAAAAACCTTCTGAGATTGTTTTTAACACAGACGGTTTCGATGAACCGTCTGTGATCGGGCGTCCAATATTAGCATTTTTGTAGTAGTGACATTCACCAAGTGAATCTCCCATTCACCTTTCAACATATTTTTTATAAAGAAATTCTACCTCTCATGTGAAATCCCTAAGCATGTCCACGACCGCGGACACAGCTGTTTAAACAATTTTAACTCTGCAGGGGTTGTACAGCTTTACCCACAAGAGATAAATTAACTTGTTATGTCTGTTCACACACTTCTGTAGGTGCGTGACTAAGTGATTATCACAAGGCCTTTACAAAGCTCCTCCTTAACCCAATTCTGCCCGCTAAGGTTTAAACACTGAATGTCATCATGACCAGACATGGCCAACCTCTTGCGCTAATGTGAGTATCTACCCCGGAACTCACGCTTCCAAAAACATAATTAAGCTAAGACATTGTTAATTAATTAGCCAGGTCTATCCCATACTGGACATGTGGTTGTAAGATATGGCTCAGTTCAATGGCGCACAAGATTAAGTCCTTGACAAGCTACTCAGGTGAGACTACCTCATCCAAACCAATGTACCTCACGCACCTCCTTTACTACACGATCACTCGCTTGAGCATAAATAATTTTGTTCAACCAAACCAATAACAATTCCTACCATGGCACAAAATTTTATAATAGCGGCATCGCACCACAATTGACAAAACAATGACATCGCACCACAGTTGCACAACAATGGTATCGCACCATAATTCCATATATCATTAAGTCAAATTATCAATATTGAACACGTGATCATGAGCCCATCGTAACTCAGTATGACTAAGCATCTCTACGATAACCGATGTTGGTGATACAAATATGTCCAACTAATATTGACCGTCCTATGGTGACAAATGATTCATGGCATTCAAATAATCAATGGAGGCGTAGTGATACATAGGTGATTAACTATTCACAAAACAGTTGATATAAAGATAGTATGCAATTTGATATAAAACAATATAATTTTGAAATCATAGGTTCAATATGATCAAAGGACTATGACTTGCCTTGGTTTTACTCAGTTACCACACTTGGATCTTCAAATCTTGCTTATGCTCCTGCTCCTTGAAACAGGTCATCTAACGAGAGAGAAAACAACAGGCGAAGCATAAATAAATCCAAAAGAAAATCAAATAAAATCTAGAAACATAAAAAACAACTCCAAAATAAATAGCTTGATTTTAGAAGAATTTAGGAATTTGAACGGACTGAATCGGAGTTCGGATGGAGGAGAACAGACACTCAGAAGATTTGCCGGAAAAGAAAAAAAGAGAGGGAAAACACTATTTTGGATTTTAAAATTTCCTTTCAAAAGGAAATTCGTGATTACTGTGTTAGCATGATGCCAGTAGGGATTTTAATTTCGGTCGTAATTAAATTTCTAAAGGAAAATAAATTTAATACGGACATGTAGGACCGGGTTGTAAGAGAGAGAAAGAAAGAAAAAGGGGTTGACGCGTGTAACCCACATGTAAGAGAGAGAGAGAGAGAGAGAGGAAGGGAGCTGCAGGGAACCGATGCAGAGGAGGCTTCTTGCAAGGCGATCTTTGCACACACGGCAAAGAATAGGTAGCCCCAGCCGACTAGCAAAATGGGTTGCCGGCAGGGAGAGGGAGGTTTGGGCAGTGGCGGCGTGGCAAGGGTGGTGGCAGAACGGTGGCTTGGCCATGCGGCGACTACGGTGGTTCGGCGACGCCCTGGGGAAACAGGGCGAGCACATGATCGGCGGCGGCACAAGGAACTAGAGGAGCATCTTGGGGTGGCTAGAGGATGGTTGGAGCTACAACGAGATGAAGCCGGCGGTGGGGAAGAAGGGTGACGGTGACGGCTCGGCACGGCGACGGAGAGAGAGCGAGGAGGGAGGGAAACGAAGGAGGAAGACAAGGGACACACAATGAAGCACATGGAAGGGCAAGGGGCTCACCGAAGAGAGACATCGGATGTGGAGGCGGTGGCCGGATTTGGGGAACACAAGGGCGATGGCGTTCCGGTGATCCTCCGTTGATGAGAAGGTGAGCATGATGTAGAACGTGTCGAGACGAATCTAGAGGTGGTGACGGTGCGACAGGAGCAACAACGATAGCGGAACGCAGCGAATAAGGCCTTCGACGGCAGTGGCATCTTTGACGGATTCCGGTGAGATGATGTCGACCACGAGGCCGACGACTAGGGAAAACAGATCAGGAGCTTGAGGCGAACAAAAGGACGCGGGTGGCTACTCTTGAATAGGGACAGGGAGGGTGTATCCGTGTTGAGGACGGAAACGGCAGCGTGCAGCTCGGACACGAGCTAGAGACTGAGTCAGAGAAGAAGAAGGCTGACGTGATAGCGGGCCCACTCTGCAGTGAGAGGAAGAAAGAGGAGCGGGGTGGGCTACGGGTAGAGCTGGGCATTGGGCCGTGCCGTGCCAGCACGACCCGAGCCCACCGTGCTTTGGGTCGCGTCGTGCCGTGCTGGCTCGGCCCGGTCACCTCGCTGTGCCATGCCGTGCCGGCCCACCTCGTCTTCGGCCAGGCCCAGGCACGGCCCAAAACCTGTCGTGTCGGGGCCGTGCCATGCCAACCCAATCCTAGCCCTAAGTAACTATAAACAGCGGAGGCAGCGACGATGATGGCGGCGGCGACCGTCATCTTCATTCATCTCGTTCATGCGTTCAAGGTCAGCGAACGCCTACACAATTGAGTCTCCTCGGTTCTCACTACCATCAAATCTATTATGTTACCTTAACAGCTAACCCCTCGTCTGCTCTCTGTCTCCCTTATCTCCCCCCAGTAACCCCTTGCGACTGAAAAAAATCCCCCAAGCCACCAGGCCTCATCCTCATCCTCTCATCCCCATTCTATTTCTCTAGTTCTCCATTTCTATCCTATCTCTTCCTCCAACCTCCATTGCTTCCTCTCCCAGCAGCTCCGTTCGGCGCCTCCTCCTGTCGTTCCTGGCTCCCTGCGCCGACACCGCCTGGCTCGCCGGCCTGGTCCCACGTGCCCCTGGCACACCTCCAGCCCGTAGCTCCTCCCTGCCGCCGGCTTGGCCACCTCCACCAGAGCCATCCTCCTGCTCGGCTTGGTCGGCGTTGCCACCCCCAGCCTCCACCTGGTGCCGCCGCCTCATCTCCCCTTGGCCTAGTGCCGCTGGCCTCCTGGCTCAGCCCTGCACCTCCTGGCTCGACCAGCTCTAGTGCGGTCCGGCCCGTGTTGGCCCTACTCACCGGCGCCTGCGCCAACTCCGGTCTTGGTCCGGCCGTGTTGGCCCTACTCTTTGAGCGCCTGCCCATGCTCGCTGCCTGCAGACGGGCGACGGAGGCGAGGCGGCGTCCGCGGGCGCTGCGTCTTTGGGCGGCCCTAAGCACAAGACGCCACACCGTCTTTGTCTTGTGCCGCCCGTCGTCTTAGTCTTTCGAGCCCAAATTTCAGCCCGTCCGTCTGCAGTGCAGCAAGACAACTGCCACGTGGCGTGCTTGGGCCGTGCCAAGCCGGTCAGGCCTCGGGTGGGCACGGGTTGGCCTGACCTGACTCCCACCTCTAGCTACGGGTGGAAAGAACATGGGAGCGAGCTCGGCCGGCGGGGAAAGAGAAAAAAAGGCCAGGGAAAAAGAAATGGGCTGGGTTAGAGAGAAAAGAAAAAGGTCAAGAGAAAAGGAATTCGAGCCAAAAGGATTTTCTGAAATTCCAAAGGCTTTTTAATTTCAGAAAAGAGATTAAATAAAATCGAGATCAAAGAAATAACAAATAAATTCCAAAACTCCTAGAAAATTCCATAAATTACTCTCGAACTCAAGGAACCCAAATAAAACAACTTTTAATTTAATTGAAGTTTAAATTAATCTCATTAATTTTTTTTTGATTTATACAAATTCAAATTAAGCTTGAACTTAACCAAGAAAATTCAAATGGTTATTTTTATTTTGAAATGCTTCAAATAAACTCCAAAACTTGGGATGTTACAAAAAACAAAGAAGGAGGGGAGCGGAATAAGATGCACGTACCCAGGAGGAACCCACGAACTATCCATGCATCGATCCGCTGCTCTAGATCCTCAATCCGCGTCCTTCTAATTTTGCCCTGAAGTCAGTGGATTTGGACTAGGGTTGTTCCTTTCGAGCTACCATTGCTAGGATTTGGCACAGGTGAGTAAAGAAGAGGGAGAGAGTAAGAGAGGGTTAGGGGGGGCATGATGGGGAAATCGATATGTTTCAGACAGAGAGACCTAGTCAAACACTTTGACTTGACATCGTAAAGGCTCTAGGTTGCCGGAGGGTAATAGTAGTGTCACTTTCCGAACAAATTTTGCGAAGTAGTGGCATGGGACGAATTAGACAAAAACAGTGGCACGAACCAAAAGTGCAATTGAAGTAGTGGTATTTATGTGTCTTCCTTCCCTCCGCCGCTTATTCAATCCCACACTTTCTTCTGCTCTTCCGCCGTTCATACGGCTGCATCAGAGATCCTCTATTTTTTTTTCTCTCTTCTCCTCTTTTCTAGATCAACTTTTTACGAGTTATTGGCTAAAATGGCACTACTGCACGACAAAATCGCAAAATTAGCCCCCTGCGAGTGAATTGGCAAAAATGGCACCGGTTTCGCACTCAAGTGCCACGGCAGGGGGCTACCACGCCCACCACGCAGTAGGCCACGTGGTGGCCTCCCATTGCCTAGATCCCCTTGTCATGCTCCCACCGAGTAGCAGGTGGCGTGGGTAGGTCTCTTGCCACACGGTGGGCACACGGCTGGTCGGTTGCCGCATGGTAGGGGCACGGCAAGGGGCACGTGGTGTTATTTTTGCCAATTCGTTTCACTACTACAAAACAGGCAATAGTAGACACCTCATCACAGACGGTTAAAATGGAATCGTTTGTGTTGGGTCTGTCGGGACCAGGCATTTTCTGTGCCAGCCTATCACAGATGGTTCGTCTCACAAACCGTTTGTGAAAGTCATTATCACAGACGGTTCTGTACTAGAACCATCTGTGATAATTCACAGACGGTTCTATTCACAAATCGTCTGTGATAATCCAGCTAATCACATACGGTTCTTAATAAGAACCGTTTGTGAATCACAGATGGTTCTTATTAAGAACCGTATGTGATTAGCTAGATTATCATAGACGGTTCTTATTAGGAACCGTCTGTGATAATTCACAGACGGTTCTTAATGAGAACCGTCTATGATAATCGGTTATCACAGACGGTTCTAATTAAGAACCATCTATGATATCCTGGCATTATATATTTGCACCCGACACAACCTCTGTCGCAACCCTGTTGCTCTGCCGCTGCCTCTGCTGCTCTGCCGCAACCCTGCCGCTGGCTCCACTCAGATCTGCTGCTCTTCCCCCATGCGCCACTTCCCTGCCCTAGCTTCTCCAACCTACTGCTCCTCCGCTATTGCGCCAGCTTAGAGAGGAGAAGGTCGGACCACTGCCCCTAGCGCCTCCTCCACCCCGTTGCCTCCTCCCCCATTGCGCCACCTGCACCTTGCTATGCCTCCATCCCCATTGCGCCACCTTAGAGAGGAGAAGGAAAGAAGGTGAAGGGGAGGAGGAAGGGATCGAAGAAGAAGGAGTGGAATCGTATTTTCTTCGTGAGCTCCGAGTGTAACGATCTATAACCCTTTATGTTTGCTATAAATTAATCGCTAATCAATTTAAGTATGTTTGGTAAGTAGGAAGAGTACGTACTTGTGGTTTATTAATCTAATTTGATATTAATTTGTTACATGCGTAGCGTAGATGGACCAAAACTGGATGTACGGTGTGAAATGTGTGAGTCAAGAGTACATAAATGGCGTGGTTGCTTTTAGAAGAGCCGCCGAGCAGGATATGTTGAAGAAGGGGATAAATTTTATGTACTATCCATGCATTGATTACGGTAATCTGAAGATGTTTAACAACCCGGCGCAGATCGAAGCGCACTTGATTCGAAGGGGTTTCAAAAAAGGGTATACATGTTGGACCAGTCACGGTGAAGAACAGATTATACCAGAAGTTAATAATGACGGCATCGCCGAGGAAGTCAACGATATGCCGGATGTGGACTGTACTTTTGATGAGGATAGGTCGCACGATGACAATCTGGGTCAGATGCTACACGATGCAAAAGAGAACTACAATGAGAGAGAGTTTTGTAAATTCTAGGGCTTAAGGGAGGACTCAGTGAGACCTTTGTTCCCTAGCTGCAAGCCGGAATACACAAGGTTGTCAACCGTGCTTGAACTGCTGAAATTGAAGGCAAGCAATGGTTAGTCCGATAAGAGTTTCACGACGTTGTTAGGTCTCCTAGCGGACATCCTTCCAGAGGGAAACATGTTGCCCAGCACCACCTACCAAGCAAAGAAGGTTATTTGTCCATTGGGAATGGAAGTAGAAAGAATACATGCATGTCCGAACGATTGTATCCTCTACCGTAAAGAGTATGCAGACATGCATGTATGTCCTGTGTGCAAAGCATCCAGATACAAGCGTCAGAATACTACTAAGGTGAAGCAAGGACCTCCTGCTAAGATATTGTGGTATCTGCCAGTGATCCCACGTTTGAAGCGTTTATTTGCGAACCCAAAGGAGGCAAGATTACTACGTTGGCACTCAGAGGAGTGTAAGAGAGATAGAAAGCTAAGACACCCTGTTGATTCTCCCCAGTGGAGAAACTTCGATCAGAGCTTCAAAGAGTTCGGTGTGGAACCGAGGAACATAAGGTTAGGGTTGAGTACAGATGGAATGAATCCTTTCGGTAACATGAGCAGCCGACATAGCACCTGGCCCGTGAATCTATGTATGTACAACCTTCCTCCTTGGTCGTGTATGAAGCGGAAGTACATTTTGATGTCACTACTTATCCAAGGGCCAAAGCAACCTGGGAATAATATTGATGTGTACCTAGCACCATTGCTGGAAGATCTTGTGACATTATGGAACGAAGGGGTACAAGTATGGGATGTGTACAAACGAGAAAACTTTACTTTACGCGCCATGTTGTTCTGCACCATCAATGATTTTCCTGCCCTTGGTAACCTGTCGGGCTTCAGTACAAAAGGAGCCAAAGCCTGTCCGCACTAGTTAGATGCTACGGAGAGTGTATGGCTGAACAACTCGCGCAAAACTGTGTATATGTGTCACCATAGGTTCCTTCCCAAGAGTCACCCATACCACAAGATGAAGAAACAATTCGACGGAAATAAGAAGGAAGGTTCAACTCTAAGGGCTTTTAGAGGGAAAGAGAAGAATGTATGTGATAGCTTGATTAGTCTCTTACTGAATATTAGTGGCAAAACAAAGGATGGTGTTAACGCACGGCGTGACTTAGTTGATATGAACATAAGGGCCAAGTTAGCACCGAAAGAGACCGATACAGGACGAACGTACCTTCCCCCAGCTTGCTACACTTTGTTCAAGGCCGAGAGAAATGAACTGTGTCAGAGCTTGCATGGTGTGAAAGTCCCGTCTAGTTACTCCGCTGACATTAAGAAACTTGTTTCTATACAAGATTTGAAATTAATTGGTATAAAGTCTCATGATTGTCATGTGCTGATGATAAAAATGCTTCCTGTTGCAATTAGGAGTATCTTACCGAACAAGGTCCGAGTGGCAATCTTGAGGCTGTGTTATTTCTTCAACTCAATTGCTCAGAAGGTCATCGATCCCCAAGGACTAGATGCTCTACAGGCCGAGGTGGTGATGACTCTATGTCATCTTGAGATGTATTTCCCTCCGTCATTTTTCGATATCATGGTCCATCTCATTTTTCACCTTGTGAAAGAGATAAATATATGCGGCCCTGTATTCCTACGTCATATGTACCCGTTCGAGAGGTACATGGGAATTCTCAAGTCCTACGTACGGAATCGATCTCGACCAGAGGGCAGAATCATCAATGGTTATGCAACCGAAGAGGTCATTGAGTTCTGCGTCAACTACATGGCTCAGGTGGAACCGATAGGTGTGCCTCTATCTCGTCATGAGGGGAGACTGGATGGTATCGGGACCATCGGAAGGAAATCAATCACTCCTGATCTGGATACGTACGCTCAAGCCTATTTCACGGTCTTGTAACACATGATCCAAGTGTCCCTGTACATCGACGAGCACAAAGACATGTTACGCCAACAAAATCCAAACCGGTCGGAGGTTTGGATCACGAGAGAGCACAACTGTCGGTTCAACGAATGGTTAAAGGTGCGAATCACTGGGAGGTCATCAAGTGATGATAAGCTGCTTTGGTTGGCACAAGGGCCACAATTTACAATTGTCACATGGCAAGGATATGACATAAATGGGTACACATTTTATGCGGCAACTCAGGATAGGAAGAGCACAGTCCAGAACAGTGGTGTCCACATAGATGCATTCAGTACCGATGGGCTGAGGAGCTCCTACTATGGGCAAATAGAGGAGATATGGGAGCTCGATTATGTGCTTTTCAAGATCCCCCTATTTCGGTGCCGTTGGGTCCATCTCCCACAGGTGAAGGTCGACAAGTATAGCGTCACTACCGTGGACCTCGAACGTGTCGAATACAAAGACGAACCATTCGTACTGGCTAACCAAGTTGTTCAAGTCTTCTATGTAACCGACCCGGCAAATAAGAAGCGCCACGTAGTTCTTCATGGAAAAAGAAGGATTGTCGGAGTTGAGAATGTAGTGGACGAGGAAGAATACAATCAATTTGACGAGTTGCCTCTTTTCGGAAACGGCATCAGTCTCGAGGAAGAACCCAGTGAGGAAGCTAGCTATATGTGCGTCATTCATCATGAAGGGCGATATTTTAATTAAGAATTTACTCCATTGTAATTAATTTATTCCAAAACATGAGACATGTCAATGTGGACTTGCCATGTGTTATGGACTTGTAATCTCTTATATATTTTGATGTCAACATGGAAGTCTCATCTCTGATTTTGATGTCAATGTGGACTTCATTGTAATGTGGAATGATAATATTATGCGCTTGTAATAAGCAGACGATAAAAAGACCATATCCTTTTTACATCACAGACGATAAAAAAAGGATTAGCGATCCTATCTTAGCCTTCAAATCTTCATAATCCTTCTCGTCGGCTTCAGTGGTGATGGGATCAGCGACTGTTAGATCAAACTCCTCCACCTGAGACCTTGCACGCTCGATTCGCGCTTGTAGCCGTTCGGACTCCGCAACCAAGCCCCATATAGCCCAGAGGCCATCAGCCCTGATCTCCTCCGTCTCGGTGAGGTCGACCCGCTCTCCTGCAATTCGGATGTCGTCCTCGACTCTCCGAGCTGCATCCTCGGTGCGGACCAAGTAGTTCCATAGGACGATCTCCACGATGAGGTTTACTCGCTGGATGCCACGGACCTTCGCATTGGTCTGTATGAGGAGGAGATCCAGTCGACAGATGATGGTCGCTATGGTCTCCGGTAGATCGGAGGGCCTACAACGGATGACATTGCGAACAGAAGGCTTGTCCGTAGCTTGGGCCAAGTTGCGACCAGAGAGGTGCGAGTGAAGAAGCACAATGTAGGCCAATACAGCTGGCACGAGAGGGGAAGCCATTTGGAGTTTGTGGAGAAAGGGGATCAAGGAGGTTGTGTGAAATCTATTATAGAAGGGGATATCTATTTATAGAACAAGTACTAAAGCCGGAGCGGGAGATGAAGAGATATTTGGGAGCTGTAGCGACGTTGGAAAATGAAGAGACGAAGCTGTGCGATCGTGAGACTAAGTGACACACTCGGAAAAATGAAGAGACTTGTTCATTCGTCACTAGGATGTCAGGTTATCACAGACGGTTCCATAATAGAACCATCTGTGATAAGGAATCGCAGATGGTTCTATTCAGGAACCGTCTGTGATATGAGTTTATCACAGACGGTTCCATAATAGAACCATCTGTGATAAGGAATCGCAGACGGTTCTATTCAGGAACCGTCTGTGATATGAGTTTATCACAGACGGTTTTGTTAAAGAACCATCTGCAATACGTTCCATATCACATACGGTTCTTTAATAGAACCGTCTGTGATTTCTTTTCACAGACGGTTCTATAATAGAACCATCTGTGATAGGCCTTCATAACCCTAGGGCTCGCCCTCGCCCATTCATCTCCCTAGTGCCGCCCATTCATCTCCCTTAGCCCGCTCAACTCTCGCGTGCTCCTTCACCTCCTCTAGGGTTTGCCCGTTCACCTCCCCGGCCGTAAACCCCGACGCCGCCGGAGCCCCCATTCAGCTCCCCAGTGCCGCCCATTCATCTCTCCAGTGCCACCCATTATCTCCTTTAGCCCACTCAGCTCTCGCGTGCTCCTTCGCCTCTTTAGGGTTCGCCCGTTCACCTCCCCGGCCGTAAGCCCCGACGCTGTTGGAGCCCCCATTCAGCTCCCTAGTGCCGCCCATTCATCTCCCCGGTGCTTAGCCCGCTCAGCTCTCGCGTGCTCCTTCGCCTCCTCTAGGGTTCGCCCGTTCACCTCCCCGGCCGTAAGCCCCGACGCCGCCGCCTCCGACCTCGACGCCGCCGCCCCTGACATCGACGACGCTGCACCGTCCTCCTCCCTGTGTCGGCGTCCTCCCTCTGCACTGGCCTCCTCCCTGCGCCGTCCTCCTGTTATACCTGCTGTTCCTGTAGCTCTATCATTTAATTCTTCTTCTATTCTGTATCTTTTCAGTGCCTTCTTTCTGTTATCCGTGTATTTAATTGATCTCTACTCCTGTGGTTCAGCATAGGTTAAGTTGAGTAAATTTGCTTGAATATGGTTGATTTGAATAGCAAGTTGTAAATTTAACTCAAGACCTAATCTATAAATTGTCATATTCAATTGATGATTAGATTGGACATAAGTGCTATGATGGCCAAGGTTAAACCTTGTGCAACTAGCTTTCTGAGAGCAATAATCATACAATCAAATCTTAGCTTTATGCCGATTTTAAGTGTACACTTATTGTGTTTGATGAGCATATTGTTCCTTTTAAATGACTTGATTGATTTTCTTAGTCTTATAACTTGTGTCATTTAATTGGTTAGGGAGCTATGCTCTATTCATAATTATCTATGCTGGAACTAATTATGCAATTTCATTCATATACATGTTGTATATGTTTAGCATTTCAATCAAATTAAATGACTTGAATGATTTACATTTGATTATGTTAATTTGGTCATTTAAATGTGTTGGATTAATGCTTTATTGTTTCATATTTATGCTGGAATTAATTATGATTATTTGCTAATATTGCACATGTTGAGCATATTATTCAGTTTAAATGACATGGAGATACTTCATATGTATATGTTAATTTGGGACATATGCAATCCATTTTATTGCATATGTAACTTATATAGATAGCAAGGAAGCGAGATGGCAGAGGCATCGTCTTCGCCGTCGTCACCAACGCCGTAGATGGCAGAGGCGCCGTCTTCGCCGCCGTCACTGACGACGCCTAATGCGTCTGGATTTCCGTCGACGATAATGATACGGAAGCGAGATGGCAGAGGAACATCGAAATGCTTGTGGTCCGACTGGTCATCACGGAGGTCAGTGACTTTGGGGGATTTCGCGGCGAGATTTCAGACCATCTGCGGGATACTTGCAAGGGAATGGGTCCCTATCACCACACCAAGGTAGAAGTCTCTGACGAAATAGGCGAGAGGCACGCTGTGGATAGAACTTTCAAGCAAGTTCACTATCCCAGAAGTAGACATGGCACGCGTGGAACGGACGACGATGCTCACAATGGATAAATCATGGAGGACCTTTAAGAGCATTCTTGTCATGAAGTACGTGAACACGGGTCAGACGCCATTCGCGAAGTATGGATTCTTGACGCAGGAAACATGGGACGCATTTGTGGCTATGAAGACGACAGCTGAATTTAAGGAGCAAAGTGCGGCGCACAAAACTCTCCAAACACGAAACACTCACCAAGACAGACTTTGACTGGCACGGGTAAATATGAGGAATGGGCGGTGGAGGAGGAGAACGAACCGGCCATTTCTCGACATCACTGAACCAGCGTTCCCTAAATTTGGTTAAAAGCGAGGGCAAAAGTCTAAATCTTGGACAAGCATCTCTTTCACAAACCCGGTAGACCAGGAAATGTCCCAACGTGTGGTAAATATGTCGAACTACCTAGTTGTTAATGAGTCCATAACTTCATAGTGTCTATAATAACATGATGACCTCTTGCAGCGTGAATTGACTGCCCAAACTTCCTAAGGCTCCTTTCAAGCAGACAGGGAGGAGGATATACTATCTACGGCCCTGGGAAACAAGGAGCACCAAGGTCGCATGCGAGGCCTTGGAGTTAACGTACCTTGGAGTCATGGATTCACAGACGACTACTACACGTAGATCCAAGGCCAAGCGCGAGAACCGGTTGGTACAGATGATTACTGAAAATTTTGAAGGAAAGCTAGCAGCATTGTAGGATCAAATGAATCAACTCCTGAGCCAGTCGCAAGCCGCGCCTGTTAGTTTGGGAGCCAGTCCTGCTCGACATTGGAGTAGTGTCGCGTTCACGCATAATTCTGAACATGACGACGTCCAATTACCGATAGACGACATCAAGGTAATGTACATCTATGGAAAGCACCAAAGATAGACCTATAGGACGCCTTAGCTAATTGTGTATCATTTTGCAGGGGCCGACGCCCTGCAAGCTCCAAGTGAGGATAGTTGGGTCTATTTCTATTGAGGCTAGGCGGGGGATGGTGTATCCATACCAGGAAGGAGCAGTGCAGCATGGTGCCTAGCTAGCGCAGGGCTACGTCAGGGTGGAGGTGGACATGGTACATGACCATTTCATGGTCGTCCCGCTGGAGATTCACCCGAATGAAGAGATCAGAACACTAGGGGATGCCGTGCACACTTTTATCCAGTGGCCCAAGAAGGACATCGCCCTGGACCCAGCAGTGCCGCGATCTCGACATGACCATTCCTCTCCAACGGGACCCTCGATGACTCCACCTCATATTTCGCCTCAAAAGGCCACCTCATTGGTTCCCATGGAGAAGACGCCGAAGGAACAAGAAAAGCATGTCACCGTATCGGTTCCTGAGTCGTCTCGTAGGAAGACGCTGCCAACCGTTAAGGCTAAATCGAAATCGACGAACATTAAGGCACCTCCCAAGTCCGGGAATTCTGGGAATTACCTCATCGGAGAACCTTAGTTGTGCTCGAACACGATATTCTCATGTTGGATATGCTTGTCAGGCTTTGCATGCCTGGTACATGCAGAAGACCGAAAAGAAGGGGTGCGATACTGGAATCACCGTTGCATACAAGGATGAGCATTTCTTCAACAGGGTAGGCAACTTCGTCGTGGGCTTCAACGACTTATATGAGTTATTCAACCTCATTGGCCTCGACGCCTCGGTTCTACGAGGTTGGACACTGTAAGTGTGTACAATCAAGTTCTACATTCACGTAATACCGATATAATACCGATAAATATCATAACTCATTGCTTATGTATAGATACATGATGAAAAATGCCCGGGCATGGCGAGAACCGATGGGTTTCCTCGACCCACACGTTGTATCTATGCAAACCATCCAAGCAAACTCGTCCTTCGTCGAGAATTACATAACGGCGACATTGCTTCGTCAGCAGAAGAAGAAGTACATAGTGGTGCCCTACAACCAGGGGTAAGTGTCACTACTTGCTATACAAATTTTATTTGTACTTTATACGCAGCACGAACTTAGGTTTAATGACTATAGCGACATACATGAGTAGGTACCACTGGATCCTTTTAGTCATTATACCAAAGAGGAACCATGTGATATACCTTGATTCCCTAGTCCGCAACAACCACGACTTCAGCGTTCTGAAAGGAATACTCGAGAGGTATGCTCATTTCCTCCATATATAACTCTATTGTAGTCTTCATTCGTTTGAAATGGCCGAAGATAACTTTTTGGAATCATGTAGGTCGTTCATCGCCTATGTTGCCAACAAAGGATTATACAATGGATCGAGCGCCGGACTAACACACATGATGCAATTTTCGGTACGCGCTACAACACAATAATCCTATATCATACTTCATAATAACGCGTCTCATACTGACTATACCTATATATGTAATTCTATTTTTGCAGTGCCGCCAGCAAAAAAATGTTGAGCTATGTGCAATCTACGTTTGCCATCATATGCAGCAAATCATTAGTGCTAGGAAGAAGGATCCCGAGGTTTGTCAATCTCAAAATAATTATTTCCTAATTATAAATTTAAATATATATGCTTACCACTTTACTCTTGCTAGCGACAGGACTTGATGATAGATTTAGATGGACTCGTTGCGGATGAGATCGGGGACATTCGAGGGAAGCTCTGCAGCTTTATCAAGTCAGATATCGTTAACAACGAAGGAGAGTTTCACTCCGTCGTCGACCCAGAGTTTCACCGTATCGACACCTCTCAACCACCTGTAAACAATTGACTCAATTCTAATCCAATTGTAACTATAGCGACAATATTTGAACAAATTCGATCTTTTGTAATTTATTTTGAGTAATGATCACTTTGAGTTGTCAACAATTTGATTATTTGTGATGTATCTGTTTGTCTGCATGTTTGTTTTCAGAGGGCATGGCTAGCAATTCCTGAGGCTAGCCAAAAATCAGAAAAAATGTAGTTAGGATAATGAACTATCACGAGCGGTTTTTGTGTTAAAACCGCTCGTGTGAAGGCATAATATCCTGACGGTTATATCTAAGAACCGTTTGTGATACATAAATATCCTGACGGTTACGCCCACGAACCGTCAGGATCGCGAAATATCACGCACGGTTCTATCCACGAACCGTGCAGTGATATTCTATCATATCACGAGCGGTTCGTGGATAGAACCGCTCGTGATATTTCGCGTATCGCGATGGTTCCTAGAGAGAACCGTCTGTGATATTCTGCGTATCACAGATGATTCCTAGAGAGAACCGTCTATGATACTATGCCTTCGCGAGCGGTTTTAATAAAAACCGCTCGTGATATTCCGTATCACGCATAGGTTTTAAACCGTGCTGTGATAATCGCCGTTATCACGCATTTAACAAATACGAGCGGTTGAAAACCGTTTGTGATGACGGTTCCGAACCGTCTGTGATAGGGTGATCCGTAGTAGTGTTTGTAGAGAAACTGTTTTTGCTAGTGTCGCCTACCGGCACGTCCGCTAGTGTCGCTAGTGTCGCACTAGTGCCACCTGCCGGCACATCCGTTGTGTCATTTTTGCCAATCGTTTGCAGAGAGAATTGTTTTTGCTATTTCGTCGCGAAAGAGTATCAATTAAGCCAAAAACTTACATTTTTTGTGCTTTTTTGTGTGGTTCTCTTTTCCTTGGGTGTCAAGTTGAAGGCCATGTATTTCGGTCAGTTGGCCTTAACAAAATGGGGCCCATTCATAAAGCCCACTTGGTAATAAGAGGAAGAAAGAGGAGCGGGGTGGGCTGTGGGTGGAACGAAAACGGGAGCGAGCTGCACCGACAGGGAAAAGAGAAAAAAGGCCAGGGAAACAGAAATGGGCTGGGCCGGAGATAAAAGAAAAACACCAAAAGAAAAGGAATTCAACCCAAAAGGATTTTCCAAAATTCCAAAGGCTTTTGAATTTTAGAAAAGAGATTAAATAAAACTGAGATCAAAGAAATAGCAAATAAATTCCAAAACTCCTAGAAAATTCCAGAAATTACTCTGGAACTCAAGGAACCCAAATAAAATAACTTTTAATTTAATTGAATTTAAATTAATCACATTAAATTGTTTTGTTTTATGAAAATTCAAATGGTTATTTTTATTTTTAAATGCTTCAAATAAACTCCAAAACGTGGGATGTTATAAACAACAAAGAAGGAGGGGAGCGGAGTGAGATGCACGTAACCTGGAGGAACCCACGAACTATCCATGCGTTGATCTGTTACTCCAGATCCTCAATCCGCGTCCTTTCTTCTTATTTTGCCTTGATGTCGGTGGATTTGGACTAGGGTTGTTGTTCCCTTCGAGCCGCCATTGCTATGATTTGGCACGTGTGAGTAAAGAAGAGGGAGAAAGTAAGAGAGGGCTAGGGGGCATGATGGGGAAATCGACATATGTTTCAGATAGAGAGACCTAGTCAAACGCTTTGACTTGACACCGTAAAGGCTCTAGGTTGTCGGAGGGTAACGGCAGTGGCACTTTTCGAACAAATTTTGCGAAGCAGTGGCATGTGACAAATTAGCCAAAAAATAGTGGCACGAACCGAAAGTGCAATTGAAGCAGTGGTATTTATGTGTCTTCCTTCCCTTTGCCGCTTATTCAATCCCATTATTTGTTCTACTCTTCCGCCAATCGTACGGCTGCATCGGAGATCCTCTATTTTTCTCTCTCTTCTCTTCTTTTCTATATCAAGTTTTTACGAGTTATTGGCTAAAATGGCACTGCTGCATGACGAGATAGCAACAATAGCCCCCCCGCGAGTGAATTGGCAAAAATGGCACCGGTTCCGCACTCAAGTGCCACGGCAGGGGGCTATCGTGCCCACCACGCAGTAGGCCACATGGCGGCCTCCCATTGCCTAGATCCCTTGTCGTGCGCCCATCGAGCAGTAGGTGGCATGGGCAGGCCTCCTACCACGTGGTGGGCACGCGACAGGGGCACATGTCGCTTGCCGGCGTGTTTGTAGTGTCATTTTTTGCCAATTCATTTGCAGAGAAACTGTTTTTGCTATTTCGTCGCAAAAGAGTATCAATTAAGCCAAAAAAAACTTACTTTTTTTGTTCTTTTTTGCATGGTTCTCTTTTCCTTGGGTGTCAAGTAGGGATGTAAGTGGGCGCAGGACGTCTACGAGCCCACTAAATCTGCCCCACAATAAACTGTAAGCGGCCACCACGGGCCAACTTCTGACTTACGTGGACGTCCGCATAGCCCGCAGCAGCCCGCATAGCCGGCGGTGGATCAGTCGACGATGGTCGACAACATAAGTCGAGTTCGAGCTCGAGTCCTCCCTCGAGGCCATTGTCCTCCTACAGAGGTCCATGCTTGTCGGGACCCGAAAATGCATCTCAGGAACCCTCTGTGTATGCTGAACTAGTCCCAGATCAGTAGCTAGCTCACACAGGAAACAGTGATGAAATACCATCTATTTATTCGATTTAACTAAAAATATCTCAGAGTACAAGTAATAATAATAACTGGACCTTATGGTCAACGTTTAATTAACTTGCCACGCAGGGCTAAAGAAACAAATAAACTCTTACAGCGGAACGAAACTCTTCAAAAGGCCAATCAACATGCCCACAGGCAATCGAGTGGAGAACGCATCCTAATCCGCAAAATCTTCATAATCCTCCTTCTGAAAGAACTCCTGGGCAGCTTGATATTCTTCAACTGATTCAACAAAGGCATGAGCCGTGAGTACATAAAGCACTCAGCAAGCCGTAGGGAAATGTATGCAAATAGTATTCATGCACGGACTAACAAAGGTTAGCTGGATGGTTCTTTTGCATAAAGCAGCATTTAGATAAATACAATAAATAGATTGAAATGCGTAGTTGAAAACAATAATAAATAATTAAACAATTTCTTTGAAACAACTAGTGAACTTCCCATTCACTTCCCAACTAAACTAATGATAAGTGAATCCTCTATTCACCAATTGACACAAAACCACCAAGTGAATTACCTGTTCACCAAACAAACATTATATTCATCAAGTGAACATCTCATTCGCACTCCGACTCATTTTAGAAGAAACTCTATCTCCCGTGTGAAATCCCTGGACATGTCCAGAACCGAGGACGCGGCTATTCGAATAGATCAATTAACACTCTGTAGAGGTTGTACATTTTACCCACAAGATATAACCAGTGTAGCAAGAACTAATCATAACAAAACCTTTCAAAGGTTTCATCTCAACAATTGACTCTCCTGTTGTACCTACAGCCACCCAAAACCTCATCGTGGTTGACGTACAACGTTGGACAGGGATGCGGCGAACCGTCCTGCGATGTAGCCTTAGAAAAGGATACACACCTCCACCCAAATACGGCCTGAGTAATCAAAAGCCAAAACTCAACAACCAACTGGGTTAGGCCCGTCCCATACCAGGCATGTGGTTGTACGAAAAGGCCCAGTTCAATGGCACACAAGATTAAATCCTTAACAAGCTACTCAGGCGAGAAATACCACAAACCCACAGCATGTAGAAACACCACCACTATCCACCAACCACTCACCTGAGCGAAAACAGTTTTGTTTAGCCAAGATGAATGACACACCCAGTCATGGTACACAAATTTTAACAAGAGTGGCTCACCACCACGATTCCATATTTCATTAAGTCAAGATTAATCATTAGTACATATGTGATGATGAACCCCATCGTAACTAAGCATAACTAAGCATCCATACGATACCCATGTTGGTGATATAAATATGTCCAACTAAAATTATCCAGGCTAGGGTGACAAAGGATTCATGGCATTCAATTAATCAAAGGAGGCATAATGACAATAGGTAATAACTAATCCCAAAACCATTTATATAAAGATAGCATGCAATTGTATAAAACAATATACTTTTGAAATCATAGGTTCAATATGATCAAAGGACTACGGCTTGCCTTGGAATAAATCTTGAGATTGATCTTGATCTTGGTATGCTCCTCCTTGCTCAAAGCATCCCGAAGTATCAACGTCTAATCGTAAACAAGGCAAATAAATCAAATAAATAAATAATAGAGGTAAGACAAACTCCAAAAATTAAATAAAGATCTCAGATAAGCAGATCTTGAATTTAGATGAATTTAGGAATTTGAATGGACTCAATCGGAGTTCGGATGCAAAAGATATGGACTTTGGAAGTTTGAATCTAAAAGAAACCCTAATACTGGAACTAACCCGAATTATTTCTCAATTGGAAATTCAGATTGATGATGTCATTAAGGAAATCGGCTGAAAAGAATTAAAGAAAAAAGGAAATTGAATGTGGGTCCCACTGTCATAGGGACGGTGCACAAGGACTGAGTCCATGGACCCTTGGATCTGGTGGGGTGCGGTGAGGTGGCATGCTCGCGCACGTGGCAGCTGAGTCGACGCCTACATGGGCTGACGCGCATGTGCATACGTAGATGTGGCGGTGAGGTGGCTTCCACGTTAGCTGGGATGCCGGTGAGGGCTTCTGGACCGGCCAGGCAAACGGCGAGTGGCGGCGCGACAGCGACGGTGGGTGTGCGCAACAGGTGAAGCTCGCTATTGCGCTCACATCGGTATGCTCTGGAGGTCGACGAGGATCACCGGAGTTTGTGACAGAGCAAAGGATGACGATGGCTATTGTCGGGAACGACCACCTGAGACGTCCCGGAGCAACGGAGGGGTGCACGAGGTTGCGGCTGCGACGAGGGAGGTGGTGGCGTAGTCCACGAGAGTGGAGCGCCAACGGCTCCGGCGGAATTTGAAGATTGGGGTCCTAGCACAAAAAACCCTAAAACTCCAAATTGTAGCGGCGCTGAGGCTTAGGAGATCAATGAAGCGAGGGCTCTGGATGAGAGGGCGGAGGCGAACCTCGGGGTCCTATTTATAGGGCTCGGGCGAGGCTAGGGGGCGTGCTGGTGGCGGAGACCAAAACAAGCCTGAAATAAACTCGAGCAATTCTCGGAGATTGAAACGGAATCGAGATAAGATTTTTATGGATAAAGGTGCAGAGGGATAGAAGATAAGATCTCACGCATCTTCTAGATGGACTTTAGTTGGAAAGCCAGAGTTGTCGTACGGAGCTCAAACTCGAGCCATGGTGAGGGATAGAAGATAAGATCTCACGCATCTTCTAGATGGACTTTAGTTGGAAAGCCCGAGTTGTCATACAGAGCTCAAACTCGAGCCATGGCGGATGCGGGCGGGACTCCGTGAGGACGACGACGCGGTGGAGGCGACGAAGTGGCGGGCCCCACTTGGCAGAGAGCGAATGCGCGTGCGCGTGCACTCGTGGGTTGTGCGAGGGAATGGGCTGGAACAGAGAAGGAATGGCCCGACCGAGTTGGAAATCGGCCCAACGAATTTCTGAGATTTTCTAATAGCTTTTCTTTTTAATAAAATACCAGAAAATCCGAATAGCAAAAGAAAATAGCAAATGAACTTGGAAAAATTCTAGAAAATATATCCAAGCTCCAAGAACCCAAATAAAATAATTTTGATAATAGTTGATGTTGACATTAATCACATTAAATTATTTTTGAACTATGAAAATTCCAACTAAGCTTTTAACTTTACCAAGAAAATTCATATGGTTATTTTTCTTTTAAAACTTTAAAACAAACTAAATTTTTGGGATGTTACAATGCTCGAGAAGCAGTGGGAGCTCCCCTTCGACGACGACAACCACGCCGATGAGGACGACGTCAACGGCGTCGAGGACGAGGAAGACAAGGCTACCGTCATGGTCGCGTGCTCCAGCGTCTCGGCGCGGCAGAGGAGGATGAGGGAATGCGGGAAGATGTATACTAGTGACATGGTCTGTATCAGTATCCCCATCGCCGCTACCGCCGCCTTGGGGTCGGCGAGCACGCCGCAGAGCAGCACCATGATCTCGTACCACCACTACTCCAAGCACACCAACAAGCAGCTGTGCACGGAGAGCCTCACCAAGCACCCCTACTCCATCGCACCCTCTTTGATCGGCGTCGCGCACGTGCCGGCTTTGCCATTGCCATCATTGTCATGCATTAATCCGGAGAAGTAGACGTATGCCACAAGGAACAGCAAGAAGTTTAGGTTGGTGCAAACGGCGCCAAGCGCGACGCCGCGGATCCCGAGGCGAAGGCCTTGCATGAGGAGGCAGTTGATGGGGACGTGGAGGAGGAGCGCGGCGGCTGCGGCGGTGTACGTGAGCGGGAGCGTGATGGACTGCGCGCGGAGGTACACGTGGAAAGGATGGAGGAAGGACTACACGACGAGGTCTGGGAGCGAGCTCAGGATGAACTCGTACGCGGTGGCGGCAATATCGGGGTCCTGGCCGGTGGTGACGAGGACGCGATGCATAGCGACCTAGAGTAGGCTGATGGGAACGGACGCGGCGGAGCGCGGCGGTGAGGACAGACGTGCGGCCTGCGCCGAACGCCTATCCGCACACCGAGTCCATGTTCTAACGGAGGTGATAGGTCCATGATTGGAGGGTAACTCACTTAACCCACAGACACAGTAGACTCACATAACTTAGCCCGCAAAAGGTTTTACGGCTCATGCGGGCCTCAGTGGGTTGGCCGCGAGCAGTCCCACTTTCATCCTGAGTGTCAAGTTGAAGCCAATGTATTTCAGTCAGTTGGCTCGAACAAAACGGGGCCCATTCATAAAGCCCATGACAGAAACAAAAAGCCTACCAAAAAATTAAAAATTACTACAGAAAGATCATTTTTGTATGTATTGTCACTGGTGTAACAATGCTACCCATCAAGGCCACAATCAAAAAATATATGTGCAAAACAGGGGATGAAAACACATAGGAAAATTAGAGGAATTTGTGTTCGGATGAGGCATAGCAAAAAAACACAGGAAGACGTGGAGGGAAAGCGTTAAGTAGGATTACGTTTTTACGAAGATGCAACAATAGAACCCTTTCTCGCAGTAGAGTAACATTAAACGCAAATCTGCCAATACACTTCCAGATAATAAGGCCTCCTTTGTATATATATATATATAATCTATCGATCACGTCCAGTGTGCTCTCTGTTCCTATGATGCTAAACGCCTAAACCTTGTCCATCCCCGTCTCCTCTCTCTATATATCTGAGAATCTATCTTGATGGAGCCACGAAGGTAGCCAAGGCGGCGCTAGTGGCCGAACTAGGTTTCTACTACGCTTTGGGCTGAACTCTAGCGGTCTAAAACTAACACTAATTTAAATTGTGCTCAATGTTTAAAAATGCAACATAATAAAAAAAACATGATAGAGCATAAATAATGTAGCACAGTAGAAAATCTAGAGATGCATTTGAAGTACCTAAATAACGAATATTTGTTGCCATCTTAGTCTGCCATGTCTTCGTCACGATGACATGAAACACATAACAAATTGACAATGACATCAATTCAGTATTCACACATTCCATCACCGCTCATCAATTATGGATCTATCATATTGATCCAGGGAGTAGAGTACTAATTAAGAACGACGGGCCTTCAATTAGGTTCGTCCGGTCAGCGCGACACTGTATATACCGTCATGCGTGTCCTCGATGGAGGACCTGCCCTTGCTACCATGCCACCCGGGGATTCATGTGCCCGATGTAGATGGACGTACGTATGACGTGACGCACTTGCTCCGTCCGTCCATATCATCTAAATACATCTGAGCATGCTGATCACAGCAGTTTTTCTTTGGCCTTTTCTACTTAAATGTTTATATGTTTATGAGCTCGACTTACGTACATGTGAACAGTATTAATCATGTTACGATCCTGCGCTATTCTGCGGAGATTGCATAGGGATTGGACTGGGGAGTAGAAGGATTAAACTGGGAAGCAGAGAGGAATCAAAGGGACGGGGAAGAACAGCGGGTTTCCTCCAGCACCAATTAATTGCCATCTTGTGAAAAACCCCGTCGAGGCATGCTCTATTTGCAAAAAAAAAAAAAAAAAAACTCTCCACTTCAAGCCTCCTTCACTCTGTCGTTCGATCTCTGCGCCCAACTCGAACCTACCGAGTGCCAAATCAAACAAAAATGTCATGGTGTCCTTCCCAAATCGTTAGGATTTGCTCTCCTCCCCATCCGGTTCCTCGCCGTTGCTAGATTGTGCTCCTGCGCCTCCTCCCACCGGGAAGCCCTAGTAGCTCCCTGTCGCCAGATCGAGAACCCGCAACTCCCCTTCCGCGAAGCCCACCAAATCCAAACCGACCGGTGCCGAGGGTTTTTGTTGTTTTCTTATGTAGGATCCAGGATTTGTACCATAATTTTGCATCGCTCCTACTCCTAGCTTCGTGGTTAGAGCAAGCAGAGCCATCCCAAATAGCCTAGCTCCGAAAACAATCTTGGAGCATAGTAGATAGGAGCACAGTGAGTCCCCATTATAAAATCGTGGAGCGGCTGAAGGCTTGCTCCATGCGGGGAGTAGCTCACCCGCTTAGCTATTTGCTCATGAAGTTCGGGTGAAATTACCCGCATTATGTTATCGAACAAAACCACCCAGTCTCATTCGATTCCCCACCCTGCACCCATTCGAGCCGCCTCCCCATTTCCTCTCAATCCCTAGGGGAGAACCCGTGGATGGCGATGGCGGCCGACGAGTGAAGAATGCTGTGAGTGGTGATAGCAACATGCGAGTGACCCTCGTGTTCCTCTCCTCCGAGCTCAGCGACCTCATCCATGGATCTGAAGCTATTAAAATAAGCTAGAAATAAACTACTTAAAACATCAAGGGTAGTTCAAATAAGCTAGATATATAATATACATTTGTCAAAACCAAGGGTAGTATTGACTTTATCCATACATTCCCCCGTTCTAGGATCCAAGTGTGGAGTTGGAGCTAAAAAATCTTGAAGCGGAGCTATACTAAACAGAGCCTAAGCATGCAAGCAGGAGGTCATCAACGAAGTACTCCCTCTGTTCTTTCTTGTTTGACGTCCTAAAATCCGCGTTGTTAATTTTTTTAAAAAGTTTTACCGTGGATAGATTTAAAACTATCTAAGCTATATGAAAACTATATAATTAGATTTGTCGATAAATATATTTTTGTAATATTTAATTTTATTGGTTTATTTTAATATAAATTTATAAAAAAATAATGGTCAAAGTCTACGCTGGAGTATATCGGAGACAAAAAAAACGCTGGAGTAAAACAGAAAGTACTGATCACTAAGAGATCGACGAAGAAGAGCAAGCTGGTGGTCTGACTCGTTAGCTTCGATTTTGCTCCTCTTGGTTGCTGCCGCTGCTGTCCTCGCCGAGGCAGGACCGGCCGTCGTCGCATCGGGCGCCGGCTCTGTCCACGACGGCGATGCGCTCACCGAGACGGCGATGGTGTTGCCCATGAGCCCGCAGCGGCGCACACTGGAGGACGGCGTCGAACCGGAGCTGCCGGTGGATGCGGGGCTCCACCGCCACATCCTGCCCGCGCTGGTGGCAGGACGCGGTCATAACGACGGCCTGGACGTGGACCGGCGGCCTGCACGCGCAAGAAGCCGTAACGGGACGGACAACCGTACACCGGCAGTGGTTGCGTTGGCGTTGCTATCTATCAATGCGTTGTAAGCTGCAGTGTGGCAGGACACGGTCACGACGACGGCCTGGACGTGGACGCTGCTATCTATCAATGCGCTGGCAGGGGTTGTAAGCTGCAGTGTGGCACGATGCTAGCTTCCCATGAACCCGCGCATCGCGACGCTGTATCTTTGCTAACTACCGCTTCTTTGGACAGCAGGGCAAGGTACCGAAAGCAACTTCTTTGTTGCGTTCTCTTGCTGTGTTAATGCTACTAGTTACCTATGCGCGCGCTAAAGCGCGTAATATGTAGAAAAAAAATAAAGTTTCGATGAAGAATGAGACCTACGAAGGAGCGTGAGTGTTAGATGGGTAGAGTACTGTGCTATGAAATAGAAAGCGTGATCGTTTTATACATACATACTTAAAAGTCGAGTATACAACAAGTATGTGTATTAAAAAAAAAGTAGGTGCGTAAGTACGCGGCAGGAATATGAAACAATAAAGGAAGAACAACTTGACAGAACTTACAAAGCGGAAACATAACGGATGATAGATGTTTTCCTGATAATCAGCAAGAGTATTACAGATTAGCTAAAGGAGCGTGTACAGCTGAGGTGGTAGACAGTACGTACTGTGCAACTGTTTTTAGATAGTAGTATGTAACTATATGCATAATACATAGTTGGGTTACAATAACATAAAATAGATAATATTGACGATATTGATAGCAAGGTGACGATAGGGTTGTGTATGGATTGTTCTATAAGATATTATTAGGAATTTATCTACCTGGGAAAGAAACTGACATTTGGAGAAAAGGAAAGTAAGGAAATTTTGTGGTGAAGGAAATAAACTTTGCGGCTAAGGAAATATTAGAGGGGTGAGGATGGGAAAAAAATATAGGTCTTGAAGAGAAAAGAATAGAAAGTAGGGAAGAACGAGGTAACGTTAGAACAGTAAAAAAAGACCTCTAAGATAATCGGTATATTCAGTTGGGAATCGAATCCAATCTGCTGTTAAGTGGTAGTCAGCCGAAAGGTCTGATGTAACAATGGTTGGGAGATGCCAACTATATGGGATAACCTGGGAGATGCGGTGTTTGAATAGGCCATGTCGGTAACGCAGGCCATAGCCCCAGGCAGGCAGATTCAGTGTTGCCATTGAGGCCAAAAAGTAAGATGCAAGCCTACCCAAGCCACCATTTCCCAGAGCCGCATCTTTCTCCTGAGTATAATCGATTCAATAATATCTCGCGTCATCAATTTTTGATGAAAAAAGGCTCCAGACATTTGAATAAGAAGGTTTATTAGAATGCCATGAATAACTTGGTTCCTTGGTAACATTTAGGTTCAATTAAGTCAAACTATGGCAAACAAAAGAGAATATGACCAATCTTGTAGATCCTAAAGCTTTGCTTTTGTTAGTATAATAAACGACTCATTTTTAGCTCCTCTTTACCAATTATCTGTGTACCAAATTGCTACCCAGAGCAACTATACTGCCAGTCTGGGTTCTTAGAAAGCAGAATAAACTACCGAACACATATTTTATAAAACGGGTATAATAAAAAGCCATTTAAATTTACAATTTTCATGGTTTAGATCTAAAATACTGCAGAAGTTATCCCATACAAGACACCTTCTAAGTTTGTAATTTTTTGTTTGTTAAATAGTAGGTTCATAACCGTTATAAAGTGGGCCTCTAATATGTGGGTCTACTTTTACAGAGACACTGATTTTGACCGAAAATATTGACTTGATCAAGAATCCTCGTCAAGTAGGCCATCACACCTACACTAATAATATGACATTTCACTGTCTAAAATTCTCCATTTGTTCACCATATTCACAAAGTCCTTTTCCAAAGTTTTTTTTTCTTCTAAAACCGAAAATCTAACCAAGAGTGGCCTCTCCTTGCAATGCCTATGAGCGGGGCCACGACTACTCGAATAGATTGAGATCTCACTCTGTAGAGAATGCACTACTTTGCTCACAAGATGTAACAACTTATTACTGTCATGCAATAGACGCTCACCAGGTTAGAATGTGACAGAGTTGTCACAACAAGATTGTTCAAATGCTTTGCCTCGACACATCCCCTCTAGAGAGACTCTACCCTTGTGAGATGAGACACAGTGGATAATTATTCATAGGGTGACAGTGGCAAGGGCATTCAGTGGCAAGGAGTTTCATTCGCAATGTTGGTACTATCTAAATCCTATACACGGATATAACAATTTCATCGTACACTAATAGTTTTAATGAAAACCACATAGCATTTAAAAATTGGGATCAACATGGTCAACGGGGTGCTAGCCTTGCTTGTCAAATGCTTGGACTTACTCTGGATTGTCGTCGAATGTTCCCAGCGTATCATTCTCTATACAGGAGAAAGCAAAATAATACAAATAAATCCTAAATAAATTCAAATAGAGCTCAAAATTCAAATTTTTGGTATTCCATGAAATATTTGATTTTATGAAAATTTATAGACAAAAAAACGAGGTTGGTCGGATTTAGTGCCAGGGAGAATGGATCATTGGAAGTTTTGCTAGGAGGAAAAATGGAGAAAAATTATACGAAGAAAATAACATTCACCGACAAGTGTACAGAAAAAAATACTCTAGAATTTTATTATTTTTTAAATAGGATTGATAGGTGGGTCCTTATGTACAGTAACAAATACAGTAAAGCCAGTGCGGCGGAGATGGACCAGGTTCGAAGCCTTGTCCTATAGACTGACCATGTCGGAACGCGTGCGTTAATACCATAACAGCCGGTGTGCGTCAATAACATCTGCGCCACATAGGCACCGGGTGACCACTGCATCCCCACTGTAAGTGTTGAGGAACCGTCGTTGGTGAGTCCAGTCCGAACGATCATTTTGTAGACAAACGTGGAATCACATCAAAACAATGCAAGAATAAATAGTAGATTGAACACACAGAGATAGAAAGGTGTAGGGGATATTCTTCTTCTTTATTTCTTTGTCAAGCGATCAGCCTTTTACAATGACTAGCACCCCCTGTTTATAGTCTAAAGACCCTGCTAGGGTTTAGATGGGGCGCCTACCCATAGGCCGGCTGCTGGGCCAAGCCCATAGTTTCCCAACACTCCCCCTTGGGCACCCATCCTCATATGTTCATGTCTCATCAAAACTCTATAAAAACTCAGTGAAATTTTTTTTGGAGAAAGACTACATGATACACGTTCTTCTGCATTGCATGAATTGCCTCATTAAAAATCTTAGCCGAGAAACTTCAGGAAAACTCGTCAAGGGAAAAGAGTACAATCCACCTAATTTCATTTAATCTCCAGGATTTATTCTTTGGATACTCGATCTTCGTTATCAAGTTTCAATAATGAGTTCATGAAAATTCTCCCCCTAAATTCTGCACTTCTCTAAGTCTCATCATTCCAATTCCATGTATGCACTTTTCAAACCTAGATGCTGGAAGTGACTTGGTGAATAAATCCGTAAGATTTTCACATGACTTAGTATGCAGTACTTTAATTTCATCCATCTTTTGCAATTCAAGAGTATAGAAGAACTTAGGGTTGATATGCTTTATAAGATGACTCTTCACATAACCCATATGCACTTGTGTAACACAAGTTGTATTATCTTTATAGATAATAGTAGGGGTTTGCGCGATATTCAATCCATACGACTACTGGATGTGGTGAATCATCCGTCGAAGCCAAACACATTCTCGTAAGGACTCGTACAGTGCTAAGATTTTCGAGTGGTTCGTCGAAGTTGATACAAGACTTTGCTAAGACAATTTCCATGAAAATGCAGTTCCACCACACAGGAATACATAGCCTGTTTGTAACTTGGCTATATGCGGGTCTAACAGGAACCCAACATTAGCATTGCCATTCATAGTTAGTTCTTGGTTTTTTCTGTAGAACAGACCAAGTTCTTTTTTTCCTTGGAGGTATCAGAAGATGTCTTTCATTCCCTACATTTGGTAGGTTCTGTACTATACCTTGCTAATAGGTTTACGGCAAGTGCAATGTCTGGTCTAGTACAGTTTGCTAAATACATGAGTGCTCCTATTGCACTTAAGTACAGGAATTTCGGTCACAGGACTTCCTCCCCTTCTTCTCTAGGTATGTATAGATCCTTGTCTTGCTGCAGAGATCTCTCGACTATCGACACTTTCGAAGGGTATGCCTTTCCAAAGCTGAACATTTCTAACACCTTTCGAGTGTAGGTTGACTGATGCACTAATATTCCTTTAGGGGCATGCTCAAGCTGCAAGCCTAAGCAATATTTGGTTTTATCCAAATCTTTCATTTCGAACTCCGACTCTAGGAAAGAGCTTGCTTTCTTAATACCTTCCAAGGTTCCGGTGATATTCAAATCATGTACATACACTAAGATTATACAAAATCCATCCTGAGATCGTTGTATAACTACACAGGATTCTCATTGTTTGTGTAGTCTTTCTTGCATAGAAAGTCGCTTCAAACGATTATACCACATCCTGCCTGATTACTTTAGTCCATACAATGGCTTTCTAAGTTTCACACTATACAGGTTTCTATTTGCTCTGTCTTAGTTCGGAACAGGGATACATTCAGGTATCTTCATATAAATGTCTGAATCTAAATTTCCATAAAGGTATGCGGTTACCACATCCATCAGTTTCATTTCTAAATTCAAGTTTAATGCCATTGAGATTAAATATCTAATGGGTAGTTCCACCCATGACCGGGGAATAGGATTCTTCATTATCAACTTTTGGACGTTGATTGAAACCTTGTGCAACAAGCCTTGCTTATTTTCATTTATCTTTTGAACAAATACCCACTTATGCCTTATGGGGTGCACATGGGTAGGCGTGCGGCTTATAGGCCCAAACACCTCTCTTTTATTCAGATATAATAATTTAGTTTCTATTGCATTCTTCCAATCTTCTCAATCTGATCTTTTCTTACATTCAGCCAGCGATGCAGGCTCTGGATCAAAATCGATGATTGCGGTAATTTTCTTTGCAAAGTAAATATCAACATCGGCTGTTGTCTTATTCATAGATTCTCACATGGTCACTAAGTTTATAGTTATTTCTTCATAGGACGATTCTTCTAATGCTTCTACTTGCCCACTGTTGTTTTCAATTACAGGGGTAAGTCCTTTAGTTTTTCAGCTCCGATGTGTGCTCACACATCCATGCTGATATCTCTCTTTGTGGGAATGTTCAAATCCGGTATGCCTTACCTAAAGGTTCCATACTGGTGTTAGGTCTCAACTGGATCCCCTTCTAGTTCTAGGGAACTTCGGTGATCGGCTGTGTCAAGTTCTTCTTATCCTTTTTCACTAGGCATCCCCGGTTACTTGGGATTTGAGAGGTCAGAGTTCTCATCATTTTCTGAGGCCTTAGGACGGCATTAGAGATACTTTCATCGGTATTTCAACTCTTTCCGGTGCATTGCGTGTAGGCACCTGCGACTTGGTCATGCTCTTCAAATCACTAAAGTGGTCAGACAGTTAATTCGCTAATGCTTGCAAATCAATTATCTTCTGAACTTCAATTATCTTCTGGACTTCTCTTGTCTTCTGGCCTTCAATTGTCTTCTGGACTGCTCTATTTTCTTTACTAGTCCGTGGGTTATGTGCATGGATTCCCATAGCTTACTACGTTATTTCCTGACATTTTTCATCAAGGGGTTGATTTCCTACCCCTAATGACGAGAAGCTATCATCATCTAATATACTATCAGTGAATCGAGCAGTATGCAAATCTCTAGTCATAAGGTCTAAATAGCTGATTATGGATGTTGTCTCATAACCAACGTATATCCCAGACTTTTGGAGAGGGCCCATTGCAGTTTGCTGTGGTGGTGTTATAGGTACATAAACCTTACAACCAAATCTGCGAAAATGAGAAATTTTTGGTGCTGACCCTTGCACTAGTTGCATAGGTGAATGGATGTTATATGCTAGTGGTCTAAAATTGATGAGAGTTGCTACATGCAGGACTGCGTGTCCCCAACATGTAGTTGATAAATTACAATTCTGCAAAATCTGCTAGTCCATTCTGGGTGTGGATACGCGGTAGAGAATGCTCAGCTTTAATTCCCATTTCCGTGCAATAATCATCAAATACCTTTGAAGTAAATTCTTCAACGTTGTCCATTCTGATGGACTTCACATGGTGATTTGGGAAATTATTTTTCAATTTTAATTATCTACGAGATTAGCTTTGCAAAAGTATAGTTTCTCGTAGACAATAAACATACGTGCGATCATTTCGGAAAAGCATCAATGAGCACCATAAAATACCTAAATGGCCTTGACAGGGGCTGTATAGGACCGTAAAATTCTCCCTGGATATGGTCCAGGAATGCAGAGACTTCATCCTTCACTTTCAGAGCAGAAGGTTTAGTAATTAATTTCCTGGTGGCACATGCGGGGCACACAAAATCTTCCTGATTCGGAAAATTTTTTACATCGATATTATGTCCCTGTGAATTGTTAATTATCTTTCTCATCATCCTAAGACCTAGACGGCATAATCTATCAGGCTAGAGGTAGAAAAATTCAGAGCTTCTAAATACGGTTTTCAGGGCAGTATAGGTTGCAGGTGCCTTAATATTAGTGTAGTATAGCCCAACTTCATATGAAGGAAGTTGTTCTAATGCCCTTTTCCCACTTTCTTCGTACTTTATAATGAGTAGGTATTCCTTACCGTACTCTTCTTCAGTTTCTATGTGGAAACTGTTTGCGTGAATATCCTTAAGAGTTCTAGTCGATTCTGGGTACAACAAGGCTTCTTTAATGACCAAAGTTGTGCCTATTGGGAGTATAATTGTGGCCCTTCTAGAGCCTATTATATAAGTATCGCTGCCTGCGATTGTCGTAAGACTACCAGCATTCTTGCTGATCGACTGAAAAAAATTCGTCTCTCTCAAGATGGTATTCGTTGTGCCGCTATCTGCTAAGCACACTTCCTCCATAGAGTGTCACACACGTTCTAATACTTCAAGTACCAGAACATAACTTGCTATTATAAATACGAAAAAATTGAGCCTTACAGGACTCATCATAAGAATTTAATGCTTTGCACTCCTAGAGCTTACAACCATTATTCAAATAGTAAAATAATTCAATGTTCCATCACAACCACAAACTGTAAGTTACTATAAACAGATCTAAGTGCAATGCATGTACTAGATCGAATCAGCGAAGTGTGTAGAAACTTCAGTCTAAATCTGCTCCATGGCGATGTTCTCCTCTTGGGCAACTACGACTACGGCCGCTGCGATGTCCAAAGGAGGGGTGAGAGGCTTCCTCACCTTGTAGCTGTTAGCATTGGCTTCATGGCCAACATTGCTACTAGGGGGCTGTGGGATGTAGTTCTTCCTTAGAACATCATTTTGAGCTTCCGCAACTTGCATGATGTCAATCAATTCAGCATACTCCTTGTAGCTGTCTTGACGATAGTTGCGTGAGGATTGTACCGTATTCGGGTAAAAGGTAGAGAGAGTCTTTTCAATATTCTACTCATCCGTGATTACCTTACCACAGAATTGAAGACTGGTACAAATTCTGTACAAATTCTGGCCATACTGGACCAGCTCTTCGAACTCCCGGTTCAAAATGCTAGTCATCTACATTTTTATGCAAAGAGTTCAAAAGATTACTACTGGTAATTTGCATAAAATGGTCGCAAATTCTCATAATGCTCTTCGAACTCCTGGTTCGTGATCCCGTATTTTTCTATGCATTTTTCATGATTTATTGCTATTTTCAGTGATTAAAAGCAATATAAACAATCACAGATAATCAAAACAGCAAATACAATATATAAATTGCATAGAAATGATAATAACAAAGTTAAACATGCTTCAAATGCTGAAAATGATTTAAAAAATGAATTCCTGATGCCCTTTTCTACTGGAATATGAATTTTCGGTGAATTTTACAATTTTTAAGGGTTGAAGAGCTAATTTCCAATTCTGATAAAATTTTCTGTGTAATTTTCCAATTTTCAGGGGGTTTTCCACAAAAATTTCTTATCCGCAAAATTTCCTCGTAATTTTCAGAACTCCGAGGGTCTTTTGCGAATTTCGGGATTTTTTTTCTTTTTCCTCCCCATTTTCTTCTTTTCCCGGATTTTCTTTGCTTTCTCGGTTTGGGCCGGGCCATTCTTTTGGCCGATTGGCCTTTCAGCCTACTTTGGCCCAAAGCCAACCAATCAAAAGGGAGGGGATAGAGTTTCTCCTACCCCTGTGCTTCTAGTGGCGACGACGGTTAGCAGGGTCAGCGGGCATGGCGAATCGGACACGGCTTTAGGCGGTCGAGCGCGGGCGCGAGAGCCGCCGGCGGTGGATGATGGGACTGGCGGCGGCTTCGAGCATCGACGTGGCACAGCTGCTCTGCCATCTCACACCGATGCGGTGCGGTATGGCTCAGTCATGGCGCAGTGGCAC
Source organism: Phyllostachys edulis (assembly GCA_036346405.1). Lineage (NCBI taxonomy): Eukaryota > Viridiplantae > Streptophyta > Magnoliopsida > Poales > Poaceae > Phyllostachys > Phyllostachys edulis. The sequence continues at coordinate 28,037,096 of CM070552.1, forward strand.
CCTTGCGGGGGCGGCGGTGGGGGAAAAGGTGGGCTACCTTATCGGTTGATGGTCGGTTTGATTTGGGAAAGAACCAGAGTTGGTTTGTCGGTCACCTTCTTGATTCGGTGAAGTTGGTGGTCGGCTTCAGGTGGGCTCGTTCGCCGTCTCCTCCCAGGGTTGTGCCCTCCTGTGCTTGCTCTCCCTCCTTATGCTGGCTTGGACACCCCTTGCCTTGGGGTCTTGCTGTCTTGCTCCTCTCCTTCTTCGACTGGAGGGATGGGTTTGGGGGTGGGGAAAGGTGTTGTGTTCGGCTGTGGTTGCTGGTTCTGCTGGCTGTGGTTGCTGTTTTCTTCTACCCTATCCTCGGCGTACCCTCATCTGGGGAGTTTCATACTTGTGCTTGCAATGTAGATTTTCATACTGTGGGGAGGTAGATTCTGTGCTTGAATAATGGTGTGGTATGCAGGCTTGAATCTTCTAGTCAAAATTTTTGTTGATTTTTTAGAAGCTTCAGAGATATAAGTGTAGTGTAACTGTGTAGGATATAAGCTTCAGATGAATGTCTATATCATTTTGCTTATAGGTTGTGCTATTGGATATATTCAATCTGTGTGTCAATCATGTTAATGGTTTTATGCTGAAATTGAATTGATAATTAGTTCATTTTTGAGCTCTAATGAATTGCTAACTGTTGTCACTTTGATCTTCAGTTTATCAGTCTGCAGCCATACAAATTTTTGTAAATGTAGCTAATCTTATGGTATGTTCCTATACGGTATTCTGCTTTTAAAAGCTGCAATTAACTTTTGAGATTTGTAAAGGTTAGGCAAATTTGTTACATGTAACTGATTTATTGTTATCACATTTAATTGATAAACAATATAGGCAAGTATTGAGAAGCCCAAGATTACATCTTGTGCAACTCTACATCTGAAAGCAATTATAAACATTCAAAACTGAGTAATATGTTGTTTTTATATGGTTGCTTATCTTATCTTTTAAACATTTTATTCTGGTTATTTGACTTACAGAAATTACATGTTTATAAGTTATATATCTTGGTCAATTATTTCACCGAGGCAGGACCGGCCGTCGTTGCATCGAGCGCCGGCTCTGTCCACGACGATGATGGTGTGGCCCATGAGCCCGCAGCGGCGCACGCTGGAGGACGGCGTCGAGCCGGAGCTGCCGGTGGATGCGGGGCTCCACCACCGCATCCTGCCAGCGCTGGTGGCAGGACGCGGCCACGACGACGGCCTGGACGAGGACGCTGCTCTCTATCAATGCGCTGGCAGGGGTTGTAAGCTGCTGTGTGGCACGATGCTAACTTCCCATGTACCCGCGCATCGCGACGCTGTATCTTTGCTAACTACCACTTCTTTGGAGAGCAGAGCAAGGTACCGAAAGCAACTTCTTTGTTACGTTCTCTTGCTGTGTTAATGCTATTGTTGCCATCGTTGCAGGAGCCATGGCGCCGACACAAACTGTAATTGCAACGAAGTTTTTTTTCCCTATCAGCAGCTGTTGCTACATGGAGTAATACTAATATATGTTTGTAAGCAACTAGTAATCATCTGGTGTAACAACTAGCAACCACGTTCTAAACAAGAATTTGATAGCTAATTGTACATTTAGAGGTCGTATGGGCGCACCCGATCCTAGCCAGGGAAAACAATTTCGCTCCAAGTTCGCTCGAATTTCATGAAATTTCATTTCTATCGGCGCTGTCGGGATCTGGGCTATTAATCCGAACCCTCTATGATTTAATCGTATTAATCTCATGATCAGTTGCTAGTGTACACGTCTCCAATTTTGGCGACATAGTAGTACTCAGTTGCTAGTTGTGGGGTCGTCTTCTTTAAGAAGACTTTTGGAAACACGATTAACTACATGTAGGATTATTCAAAGGAAGGTTGTACTTGGCTTGTTGTGCAAAGCTATTTTTTGCATGTTTAATATAATAATAATATAATCCAAACAGTATGTGTAAAATCAAGTAAATTAGTTGATAAATAAACACTACTACAAAAAGGCTAATACTGGACGCCTCATCACAGACGGTTGACCAAAACCGTCAGTATTAATCTCTAATCATAGACGGTTTTGGTTTAGCGGCAAATGCGTGTTCTTAGGCTGCGCTAAAACCAAATGCGTGAAGAAGTAATATCACAGACGGTTCGTGTTGAAAACCGTCGTGATACCATCACGAGCGGTTCAACAAGAACCGCTCGTGATACTTAGCGATATCACGAGCGGTTCTTGTTCGTAACCGTCAGTGATACTTCGCGAGCGGTTCTTATTCGTAACCGTCGTGAAGTATCACGAGCGGTTTTCAACACGAACCGTCTGTGAATTCACGGCTCATCACAGGCGGTTCGTGTTGAAAACCGTCGTGAAGTATCATAAACGGTTCGTATTAAAACCGTCTATGATACATATCTTATCACAGACGGTTTGTATTAAAAACCGTCTGTAACTTGGAATTTTCCTTACACTCTGATTTTACCATGGATTCAAATTACTAAATTTTACCATGACATGAAATCACTAACACTCTGATTTTACCATGGCTTTTACCATGGCTTTAACACTCCGATTTTACCATGGCTTGAAATCACTAACACTCCGATTTTACCATGTCATGGTAAAATCTTCATGCCATGTCATGGTAACACTCCGATTTTACCATGTCATGGTAAAATCTTCATGCCATGTCATGGTAAAATCTTCATGTCATGGTAAAATCAGCTTCATGTCTAACACTCCGATTTTACCATGTCATGGTAAAATCTTCATGCCATGTCATGGTAAAATCTTTCCATGTCATGGTAAAATCTTCATGCCATGTCATGGTAAAATCTTCATGTCATGGTAAATGTCATGGTAAAATCTTCATGCCATGTCATGGTAAAATCTTCATGTCATGGTAAAATCAGAGTGTTAGTGATTTCAAGCCATGGTAAAATCTTCAAGCCATGGTAAAATCGATGTGTTAGTGATTTCAAGCCATGGTAAAATTGCAGAGTAAGGAAAATTCCAAGTCACAGACGGTTCTTAATAAAAACCGTCCGTGATAAGATATATATCTGAGCGGTTTTAATACGAACCGAAATCGTGATATATATATCACGAGCGGTTCTTAATACGAACCAAATCGTGATAGTATCATATCACGAGGCGGTTCGTATTAAGAACCGCTCGTGATATGTCGTCCTGACGGTTTTTGTATGAAACCGAAATGCGTGATTCGCAGCGTGGGAGTTTGAAAATTTTTGAGCGCGGCGGAGGCAAAATATTTTGGCGTTTTCCTTATATATTAGACACGACCTTGTTTTCCATCGGTCTCTCTCTCTCTCCCACACCGAGCTCCAGCTGACCACCCTCGATTCCCGTCGTAGTTCAATGAGAGACACGGTAAGCGATGACGATGAGGAGGGATGCGGAGGAGCTCCTGTCTACCGGAAGGTGCGTGTACATCCCCATAACATACATAATTTGTTGGTTGTTTGTTGTAAAGAAAATTATCTTAATTTTGTGTTACCTAAGGTCGGGCGCTTGTTGGAGGTTTTCGATCGTCTCTCCTTGCCGACGAGCTTGAGTCGAACTTCGATGACATGCAAGAACATCTTGTGATATCTTTGGTGAGGCATGAGAGGAGCTCACAAGACCAATCCAAGAAGCCGATGAGTTCTTGAGGAGCTTGGAGACATAGATGGTTTCTAGCTAGTTTATCTTTGTAACTTTATTCTTTTTTCCATTCGGAGAGGGCGTTGTGAAACCTTTTGGTTTCCTTTCCTATAATGTGTTTGCCATCGAATTTTAATTGGATTTTAGTTGTCTTGCTAGAGGTTGCATATGGAAACTCTTGTCTAGCACTTGATTGGTTTGGCTCAAAATCCGATTTTTTTTGCAATGGAAAAAACTATTACAGACAGACGAGCGGTTCTTGTTGAGCAAATGCAGTGATAATCTATTTTCATAGACGGTTACGAATAAGAACCGCGTGATAATAATTATCACGAGCGGTTCTTGTTGTAACCGTCTGTGATAGCATTTTCACGAGCGGTTCAAAACCGTGCAGTGATGACTCATGTCATTACAGACCCATAAACTCGGGCGGCTCACAAAACCAAATGCGTGATGGCGTTGAACCGTCGTGCATGAAGGCCTTTTCTGTAGTAGTGAAATAACAACTAATCATAAGTAAATAAACATAAATAAATCATGGCTAGAGTAGAGTAGTGTCTATGATCGAGACATAAGGTTCCCTATCGAGCTTACTAGGAAAATAATATGATAGCACAATCTAGACGAAGACTTTTATTGTCGTTAGCACGATGAGTGTTTGTATAAAAATACAATGAGAATGAGAATGTTGAAAATGTAATGACTGCGTTCATAAAGTTATGAATGTATGGATTATCCCAGAACTTATGTTACAAAATATGTGGGCTACCCCCTTTATAGCTATTGAAGGGGTAGCAGTTATGCTGCTAAATGCGCTTTATATCTTCACGCACGTTCCTCCGTTGAGTCTTGAACTGCCATGTCTCTTAGCCAACTGTCGTAAGTTGTCGGATGCGCCAATAACCGCTCTCACGTTAGTCACATAAGAAACTGTCATTTCTCCCAATCAATTTGTTGATCGGGGATAGCCTAAAACCATATAGCTAGTCATGTAGTGTCCATGATTGGTTGTCTCATAACTTAAACTGGTCTGTGACCAGTTTGGCCTTAATAAAAAGGATTAGACATCCTTTTACACTGGTCGTAGGTTCATAACAATTATAAAGTAGGCCTCTAATATATGGGCCTACTTTCACAGAGACTCTGACTTTGACCAAAAATATTGACTTGGTTAAGAATCCTCATCAAGTAGGCCTTCACGCCTATAGTAATAATGTGAAATTTCACTGTCTAAAATTTCCCATTTGTTCACCATAGTCACAAAGTCCTTTTCCAAAGTTTTTTTTCTAAAACTCAAAATCTAACTAAGAGTGGCCTCTCCTTGCAATACCTATGACCGAGGCCACGACTACTCGAATATGTCGAGATCTCACATGCACTGCTTTACCCACAAGATGTAACAACTTATTACTGTCATGCAATAGACACTCATCAGGTTACCCCAGTTGGAGTATCACACCCATTCCTATCTACTCTATCTCGCTTGTGGGTTCCATGTTGAAACTTAGCAAAATACTTAGCCAGATCCTTCCCATGGGGACTTGTGGATGCACAAAATGTGCTTGGATTAACGACACTTGAGTTCGGTCCTTAATTGACTCAAGCAATACTGCTCGTTTAATTGCCCGAGTCAAAAACTCTTTCATTTTTATTTTCAAAATAGTTTTTTCACAAAAGTATGTCTCCATCCAAAATTTCATATTTGTTCCCAAAGTTTCCCATCATTTTTCTAGAATTTTTCTATCATTTTCCTATAAATATTCTGTTAAGCATTGTCTAAATAGTCTAACTATAATCACACTAAATTATTCAAAAACAGTGGATAATTATTCCTAGGGTGACAGTGGCAAGGGCATTCAATGTCAAGGAGTTTCATTTGCAATGTTGGTACAATCTAAATCCTATACACAGATATAAAAATTTCATCATACACTAATAGTTTTAATGAAAACAACATAGCAAAAATTGGGATCAACATGGTCAACGGGGTGCTTGCCTTGCTCGTCGAATGCTTGATCTTACGCTGGATTGTCGTTTCCCGGCGTATCGTTCTCTATACGGAAGAAAGCAAAATAATACAAATAAATCCCAAATAAATTCAAATAGAGCTCAAAAATTCAATTTTTTTGGTATTCGATGAAAGATTTGATTTTATAAAAAAGTATAGACAAAAATGAGGTTAATCGGAGTTAGTGTGAGGGAGAATGTATCATTGGAAGTTTAGCTGGGAGGGAAAATGGAGAAAAATTAGAAGAAAAAAAATAACGTGCACTGACAAGTAGGATCTACATTCTAGAATTTTATTATTATTTCAATAGGATTGATAGGTGGGGCGTAGTGTACCGTAACAATACACGCTGTTTTTTTGGACGGGGGCAGATAATAATCGTATGGACCAAAATTTAAGCACTCCTTAACAAACTGGTACTCGATCCCTCACTAGACACCTCCACTATTATTAGTGGCAGGTTGGCAAAGTCACGGGCCAGGCAAGAACAACAAATGCTGCAGTGGATTAAACACGCCGCCCCGGCGAGCTAGCTCCTTATATACAGCCGTCGCAACACTGCAAACTCGATCTCAAACCGTGCGTACCTAATGGAGAGCAAGGTGTCTGTTACTTCCTTTACTGTCCTACTCTTCTTCTTCGCCGCTGTTCTCGTTGGCGCGGTTGGTGCAGGACCATTCGTCGACGCCGCCGTCGCCGGCGCGGTCGATGGGCCGGGCCACGAGACGGCGTGGATGATCAAGGCAAGGAGACTGGAGCCTTTCCCGGCGGCGGCAGCTGGCCGGGAGGTCCGCCGGCGCATTCTGCAGTCACGCCCCACGCTTAACCCGCAAGCGCTGTATAATCCAAACAAACTGGGGTGCATCCGTGGCTGCGCCGCACGGGCACCGGGCGACTCCTACACCCGGCCCTGTGGGAAGAGTCATTACTGCCGGCCTTAATAGAAAGAATGAAGCGGCATGCGCATGTGACATCGGACGACGATCCATCGGTGTGAACGCGATGTGCCTCGTCGAAACATCTCTCTGAATGCTAGCTGTTGTTGTGAGATCGTGTACGTGCCAGCATCTATATGTGTAACCAGCTAAATTAGCTTTGGCTAATTTTTAGTCGAGTGTTATATGGTCGCTCCCATAATGCGCCTCAGGTCCTTGTACTTTCATATATAGAAGAAGCGTATAAATCCCTCTACTGTCAGAAGTGAGTCTTAATCCTTGTACTTGGTAACTTTGCCATCTTAGGGCTTGTTTGGGAGGGTCAATCCCGGCCGGGATCCTTGCCCAATCCCGGGGAAATTTTTTCCCGTGGTAGATTTCCCGGTCTGGCCTGTAGCTCTGTTTGGTGACACACGGATGGAGAAAATTCGATCCAACCCGGTCTAATCCATGGGGGAGAGAAACCACATCTCCTCAGGTCGGAAATTTTTTCCCCGTCGCCGCCTGTCTCGCTCCCGAGTCTCGAGTCGACCTCCTCCCACCGGACGGTCGCGACCTCCTCCTTGACCGCCTCCCTCCCTCCGCATCGCCGCCTTCCCGGCGGCGACGACTCCTTCCTCTGCCCGGCGGTGCGCGCCCACGATCACCGATGTCCACGTCTCGGCGATGGCTTCGGCATCCCGGAGCCCTCGACTTCCGCCGGGCGGCGCCCTCGCCCTTCGGCATGCCGGAGAATAGCGGCGGCCTTGACGAGGACCCGCGCCGCCCGGCCCGCCGCGGTGGGCCCATCCTCCGCCGCCCACCGAGATGGGCACCGAGCGAGGATTCTGCTGCTTGAGTGGTGCCAGACGCTCCTTGCTTCTCTTGCTCGGATCTGGTCCACTTGGGTGCTAGCCCGCTAGATCTATCTGTAGCGCCGACTTGCGCAGAGGCGATCTGTCGAGTTGAGTGGTGATCGGCCTCTCGATTACCCTTACCTCGAGTAGCTCGCTCTAGTGTAGATTTGATGCGTGATGCAATCCACGGCCTTCTGACAAGCCTAATGCTTTGTTTGCATCAGTCTTTTAGCCGTCAATACTCTAGGATTTTAGCTGGGATGGGAACGAACAATTCCCGAAATGCCTGCCTGATGCTCACAATTATTTGCAATGAACTGAACTTAGTCACACAAGAACAACCAGCATCCTGATTTAATTTAGGCATCTTTATGTAGTAGGGCATCCATTACACACTATCATGGAACATCTTTAACTCGACGCAAAAATCAAACTATTTAGATAAAAGCATTTCAATTATCAAATTGGTTCTATCATGCAAAGACATGAATCAGGGAAGAATACAGGTACTACTATTGCTTTCAATGAATAACCATCTTTTGCTCATTTTTTGGAATTTGGCACGACGCAGACAGATAGATACATATTCTCCTAATTACATGCTACGATTAATACGACTGGACTCTTGCAATCCCTCTATAAATACTTAATGCAGTAGATCAAGGTGTGGTTCAACACCTTTCTATAATCAGCAACAATAGCTCCATGATGCAAATCTGAGAGAACATTATTCTAGTCAGTGGAGTTTCTTTTCTTTTCTTGTAAGAAAACGATACTCTTAATCATGGTACAAATATGTTTAGTTCTTATAATCATGGTACAAATATGTTTAGTTCTTAAACCTTGGGAGGACTGACAATAATAGGCAAGAATTCTTCTCTTAATATAACTGACTCTACATAGTGGTTATGTGCATTGCTCTTAACTACTGAAGAATTGATTGCTATCCTGCCATGGAAAAATCCACCGTGTGTTAATATAACTGACTCTACATAGTAGTTTCTTGGAACGTGCTTCTTGACGCGCTTGTTAGAGCGGGGGACTTGGATGCCGCCTGGGAGGTGTTTGTGGAAATGCTGGAGTGGAATGTGGTTTCTTGGAATACTGTTATGGCTGGTTTCGCGAGGCATGGTTGGGCTCAGGAAGCGGTGGAGTTGTTTGTTGAGATGACCAAGGTTTATGGTTTGGTGCCAGATGAGGCAACGATGGTCAGCTTCGTAACGGCTGTCCGTGATATCGGTCTGCTTGGACTTGGAAGGAGCGCACACGGGTATGATCAACATGTACACAAGGTGCAGGAGCATGGGTGCCGCGTACCGGTGCTTCTCAAGCGTCACCAGCAAGTACGTGGAGCATTGGACCTCTGTGATTGGGTGTTTCGCAGTTCATGGTCACCCAGAAATGGCACTGAGATTGTTTGCTGAGATGAAGCAATTGGGCATTGAGCCTAACAGTGTCACCTTTGTGGCCATCTTGAATGCCTGCAGCCATGGCGGGCTTGTTGATGAAGGTTTCAAGTACTTCAACTTAATGAGGAGCATGGGCATCAGGCCAACGATCAAACACTATGGTTGTTTGGTGGATCTTTTTGGCGGTGTCGGGTTCTTGGAAGAAGCTTTCAAGATGGCTAGCAGTCTACCAGAAGATCCGGGTTTTGTGATATGGAGCTCATTACTAGCTGCCTGCCTGAGCCATGGCAATGTCGAGATGGCAGAGGTTGCCGCTCAGAAGTTAGCATACGCAGAGCCAAACCATGGAAGCTCCTATGTCTTGATATCAAACACATATGCACGTGCTAGACAATGGGAGGACCTGAAGAGGACGAGGAGGAGAATGGAAGAGCATGGGGTGATGAAGAAAAACCTGGTCTCAGCTGGATCGAGGTAGATGGCATTGTACATTCCTTTGTCACTGCACACGAGTTACATACAGAAAGCGAATATATTTATCAGATGTTGGAAGATTTGAAACTTAATTTGATATCAGCTGGATATGAACCTGAAACATTTTCTCTTCCTGAAGTTTAATTTAGGAAGTTATGGCTGTTTGTGTTGATTGTATCATTATTTTGGAGGAAGATTGCATTATTTGTTAATAGAAATACAGTACATGAGATATCTGTTCAAGCTCATATGAACAATGCAGTATCGGAAGATACTGTATTGATTTAGCAGATGTCAGGCACGTTTACACTTGAGCTCTCTGTTTTCATTTTTCCGGGGAATTTTTTGATTTTTTTTTAATGCCCGGGATTTACATCTATGTCTTCCAAATGGTGGCAGGGAATATTTCCTGGGAGGGAATATTTTCCCAAGGAATTGAGGAGGATTCCACATGCCCTTCAAAATTCCCCTTGGGATTTTCTTCTCTGAGATTTTGCCTTCTAACATCCAAACAAGCCCTTAAGACCATCTCCAATGTTGTGTTTTAGCCGGTTCAAATGAGGAGAGAGAAGGCATTGAATCGATTCAATACATTGGAGGGGTCGATTCCAATAAAAAAATGTATGAAACTGGACTCTACTTAGGAGTCGATTCAAAACATTAAATAACTCATATGAGCATTAAACAACTACATAGGAGAGAGTGCGATTGAAAACATTAAATAACTCATATGAGCATTAAACAACTACATAGGAGAGAGTACGGTTGAGAGGGGATATTATTATTTTGTGGTTTTTTAATGTAACGTGGGTCCCAGTTATTAATAGGCATCGGTTCAATATATTAGAGAAAAATAAGCTCAGTTCCTAGAATACTTACGTGGCATGACTTTGAATCGATATCGGTTCAATACACTAAAGATGCTCTAACGTGCGCTCTCAGAGTCAGTCTCGTTCATACATGATCCATCCCCGCTGCACTGCCTCTCATCGTGTACATACACGCACCATGCACATCGTTGTTGGCAGCAGCGATATCAGTTGTCAATAATCTTTGCCACGTAAAATTTCATATAATATAGATAAAAGAGAACAAGGAGAAAGGAAGAAGTGTTCAGACAAACAAATAGACGGTCTATAAAACTCTTAAGAGCATCTACAACAATCCACCTCAGCTGTTACTAAGAGGTTGCCACATCAGCTTTTAGATGATGTGGAGGAGAGAAGATGAGGAGAGAAGGTGAAGCTGTTTCTACATGAAGAAACTATCATATTGTTAATACCAAGACATAAGAAACAACAACAAAAAACTCTATTGGAGGCTTAGTTGTTACCTAAACACTCATTTTGTGGGTCCCACTGCCTACCAACAAGTTTGTAGCAATTAAAGTCTTAGATACAAGCTTAAGAAACAATCCATTGGAATGGTTGTTTCTTTTTATTAGATTAAGTACTCTCTCTCCTCTTACTAACAAGCTAAGAAACAAACTATTGTAGATGCTCTGAAATACAGTCTATAAAGCTCTTAAGATCTCCGAGCATTCTTACCCCGCGTCCCCACGCACCGAATAATTAAGGCGATGCACTCCGATCGCCGGCACACAGCAGCCGGGCACCAGCTCGTAGTGAACGAAGTCCTTAGGGAAAGGAATTCTCTGGGGGAGGGCCTCACCGTGAGGCCCCTCCCCCAGGCCCTTAGATCAGGGGGGAGGGGGAAGATGGATGGAGATGAGGGAGGCTCCCCTGTAGAATTTATTTTCAGTCCTTAGCATTGTAGAACGACTGCGTGCGTGGACCAGTGCCTGGTGATTGTCAGTGCAATTTTTTAATGACTTGTAATGATGTTTGTACTTGAAATGACAACCTAGAGCTAATCTGAAGCTTACTGGTCACCTCTTATTCAGAGAAAGTGCAGTTTTGCACTACTCACCCCTAATTCATATCTTCAACACCTGCCCTGATAAACCCAGGATGTTCCTATGTGGTACTAATGAGCTAGTGACATGGTTAACACTTGCCTGCAACTGGCTTTTTGTTTAGTTCCATTTCGCTATACCTTCCTGCGCAACTGCCATATGTTGCTAATTTTTGGATTTCGACATAGTAGTAAAAACCATGCATTGGACTTTGCTAATCACTCAAGGACTCGTAATTATCTTGTGTATGGTCAATTCAAGTAAGGATTATTTGGTGATTTTTTTCTTCAGTACCTATGCCACCCTTCTGTAAATTTACTGGTGTTTATTCTGCAAACTCTCTCCATGCAAGTCCTTGGTTAGGATTTTACTTTTACTTGTACACATGAAAGTTCTTTTAAGGCCTGAAAAGACATTTCCTTCGCTACTATCTCCATCGTTTTCAAAAACACGTTTAGAAACTCTTAAAGGCGTTTTTTTTTGGCTTTTTGAGCCGTTCTAGAACGCCTTGTAAACCATGCCGTGTTGTAGTGGCAGGGCGTTGACGACTTGTGCTGTTCTTCTCGTCGGTCGAAGAGGCGATGGCGCGGCCGGGCTGCAGCTGCTGGGCTCTGGAGCCGCCGTTCCCGACGGCGGCGGCGGCGTACGACGAGGCGGTGGAGGTGCCAAGGCGTGTGCCGCAGGCACGTACTCATGTGATCAGAATATATCCTCGAGGTTTTCATTAGATTTCGAAGAACACCACCCGTCGCTCGCTCCTGGCAAGTGCGGCACCATGGATATATACTAGCTTCCACACTTACGGCCGGCTCCGGCCATGCACCGCCGCGGAGCCGATGCACGAGACAGCGTGGGCAAGTGGCCGACGGGGTCACACCATCTGACTGATGGATACACCGTACACTAGACGAGAGGTGGACGCCATGGCATTCAGGGCAACTAACGAGTGGCGCTCCTTCCGTACTAGCGCTGGGCCGCTGGCTAGGCTAGCTTGCGAGTTAAACGACGGTGACGCGCGCATGACGGCCGTCGACATTGATTTCTTGCTAGCATGACATCATCACGCATGCTTAATGCATGAAACTCGAATATGTAGCTCTGTTTTTTCGCTAGTTCCATTTGCAAACAGAGTAGGTAATCGTGAAAGCTACTAATTAATCACGGGCCTTCAATTAGGTTCGTCCCGGCAGCGCCCTCGGTGGAGGACCTGCCCTTGCAACCATTCCACCCGGGTCGGAGTGCCCGCCCGCCCGGGGAGCTCCTTACAACCTTCGTCCAGTACTGCTAATTAAGCATGCACGCAGCCAACGAAGTGCTAATTAACGGGACAGAGACCAAGAGATCGATGGAGAATAGCAAGCACGCGCGCGTGTGAACAAGCTGCTGTTGTAAGAATAATTGCTACTGCAAATGTTTGACTGCGTATGTTTTCAGCTCGCTTTAGTTATGCACAACTGTAGTTTATACTTACTTCGCACTATGTTCAGTTTGTAAGCACCGGGACAGTAGGTTCAGTAGATCGAGCCTTCAAATTGATTTACTGACAATAACATCCGGTTATTTGTACGGCGTGATCTGTTCTAGTACGTAAGATTTCATTACCATCCATGGATCGAACAGAAGTCTTAACTGTAATGGTTATGGATCCTGTTACCCACAGGACCAGGGGCGAAACTTTCCCTTGCTGGAGCACTGGCTCTGTCCATCGCACCTATAGTACCCTTACTACTACTCGTGCATAATTATAGTTATTTGGGCAACATTATCCAGTAGTGATGTACTGTTTTTACTGTATGTTGCAATTTTTTTCTAGTTGTGTATGAATTTGATCTGTAGAAAACCGTTCGATGTATGTTCAGTAAGTTTGTCTTGCATTAGCTTTAACCTTAAAGTACATCCTCTATTTTCATCATAGCTTCGTCACTGCGCAGGACTACCTGGGTCCAGGCATAGCGTAGGCCACACTGCTAATGGGGGCTGCGTCGAGAGCATGTGTTTAGTTTGGAGATAGTGACAACCATTTTTAGTTGTCTAATTTTGGTAGCAAAAATTATTACCAAAAAAATAATCCGCGCCGTTTATTATATTTATTACCAAAAAATAATCCACGATGTTTATTGTTTTTAGGTTTTTCTCTACCAGTCAAATTGAAGTGTGGTCTGCCTGGTTCTTCTTGTTTCCCTTTCTCATTGCGGCTATCCCCGATACCTTTTGCATGTGTTCTTGTGACTCTATTTTATTTTTGGCCCCGATGGTGCTCATGTCGGTGTTATAAGCGATTTAAGTACTAAAACAAAGGGAGTTATTATGGAGGGAATGGAAGGGCGAAGTAAAGCGAAGAGGGGTGAGGGGACGACCCGGGCCATCTATAGCCGATTCAAGTACTAAAACAGAGGGAGTTCATTGCGGGTATAGGCACTACTACAAAAAGGCAAATATTGGACGCCTCATTACAGACAGTTGCTCAAACCCGTCTGTATTACATGCAATCACAGACAGTTTTGGTTTTGCAATCATCTGTGTTACTAGCTGCGCTAAAAACCGTCTGAGAAGAGGTAATATCATAGACAGTTCATGTTGAAAACCGTCTGTGATATTACTTAGTATGACAGACGGTTTTCAACAAACAACCGTCCGTGATACTTCACAGATGGTTTTAATAATGAACCGTCTGTGATATGAGACCATATCCATAATAAAACCGACTATGATAAGTCTCTTTATTACTGGAGCCCGCTAGAGTTTGCGCTAACTCGTCACTCCCTAGCGGCCTTACTCTCCTCCGTTCCCCTCCCCAACCCGAGTGACCCTGTCGCCGACGCTGCCATTCTTCCCGTCGCCGACGGTTTACTGCACAAGACACTCGTACGATAAGAGTGTCTTTTGCAGTGTCACCGTTGTGCCACAACTACGGTGACGTTGCGCGCCTTCCCCTCTTCCTCCTCCCCCCGGTGTGCGCGACCCCAGCTACCTCTCCACCGGCGATGTCGAGGTAAGACAAATCTATCACTTATTGGTTTGTGCTATTGGTATTCATGTGAACCGAGCTCCTCCTCCCTCTCGCCGCCAGCTCCCGCACCTCCAGATCAAGCTCCCTCCTCCCTGCGCTGCCGGATCAAGCTCCCAGTCCTCTCTCGCTGCGCCGCCGGCCCTGGCTCCTCCTCCCTACGCCGCAACTCCAACTCCTCCTCCATCTCGCCGCCGGCTCGTTGCGCTACCTCGGACCTCCCTCGCGCCTCCAACCTCTCCGGCTCTCCCACTAACGCGTAAGTCCCCTTCTTGTGTTCTTGATGTTATCTGGTTGTTGGTTGATGCTAATGGTGATGGCCATTGGCCAGAGCCTAGACCTGTTCAAATGCCGGGCCGGGCTTGAAAAGCCCGACCAAAAATCCTCAGGCCCGAGCCCGGCCCGGCCTGGAAATCAGAATTTCAGTACAAAAGTATTACTTTAATCATTTTTCGGAATAAAAAACTAATATTTTAATTCATTTACAGCATTAAATAAAAATAGATTTATGCTTTTTTAATTATTTTTACCGTGATTTCGGGCCGGAATTGCAGTCCCAAGCCCGGCCTAGACATGGTTGGGCTCGGGCGGGGCCGCCCGTGAACAGGTCTACCAGAGCCCAGATGCTAAATGTGTAATACATACATACATGAAGAGGGGTGCATGCATCATTACAGAGAAGTGTAAATGTGTAATACATACATGTAGAGAGAAGTAGAGAAATCATAAATATAAATGAATGCAATGATTTTGCACTTGTGCTTATTGCTAATTGCTGAATGAGTGAATTCAGAAGTGTAAGTGTTGTCTGCTATTAAAGTATTCAGAAGTGTCAAGTGTTGTCTCTTCTATTGATATGTATGGGTTGTTGATATGTTATGACTTATTGGGTTGTTGATATATATGGGCTGCTGATATGTTATATTATTATGACTTATGACTTATTCAGAAGTGTCAACTGTTGTCTGCTATTGATAGTGGAAACTTGCTTGGTGAACCATAGGCTGTTGATATGTATGATTGATGATTTGCAAAAATAGATGCATAAAATGTGTGATATGTATGTTATGACTTATTGTTGATTAGTCATTTGTCAATATGCCATCTGTTGCTTCTCGCCATTCATTTCACCTTTCTCTGTGTAATTGTGTTCATGCCAGTCAAGTTCTCCTACCTTGCATCCTAGGTACGTCCTACCATTCCATTCCTAATCTCTTCTCTCTCTCTCTCTCTCTCTCTCTATATATATATATATATATATATATATATATGTATGTATGTATGTATGTATGTATGTATGTATGTATGTATGTATGTATGTATGTATATGATCTTTGGTTTTAAAGGCACAAGCAGTTATTGCTTGGTGGCTTTATAGAGAAAAGTTATCACAGACGGTTTCAGCCACAAACCATCTGTGATATATCAGTCATCACATACGGTTTCAGCCACAAACCGTCTGTGATATATCGATCATCATGAGCGGTTTGGCTAAAACCGCTCAGGATGACGGTATGCATCCGCAGCGGTTTGAAAACCGTCTGTGATGACCTCATGTTATCATTGACCCATAAACTCAGACGGCTCACAAAACCGTCTGTAATGACATTTTTGAACCGTCTGTGAAGACATTTTCTGTAGTAGTGAGGCCTCATTGCGCTGGGAAAAGAAAGAAGGAAAAACGGATTGGGGAAATTGTGGAATGGAGAAAAGATGGGCTGGCTGGGTGTGGCGTGCTCTCACGGGAGGAAAAGAACTGTGCAGAGGGAAATAGGAAAATATGGAAGGAGGAGAAAGGATGGAGGAGTGGAGTGCTGGCTGAGGGGACAAGAGAGGGCATTGAATTGATTCAGGGGAGGAAGAGAATCATGGCTGTCGATGGTTTAGTATATCGATCTTACGAATGAATGCTGGAGACTCTCCTTAAGTTAAACCATACAGAAAAAAAAACACGAGGATTTTATAGGTTCGAGCCTTCTCATGAGAGAATAATAACTTTACTCTGGTGTTGTTGTATTGACTATGCTTTACAATAGGGAAGAAATCACTAGGACTAGGGCTTAATGACTTCTGTCTCCTGATCTTGTCTTGTGTTCGTTGTCGCTGTTCCTCTCCTCTGTCCAGCAGCTTTACTCCTTATATAGCGCGTAAAGATGTGGCAGTTGTCCCGTATCAAGAGGTGTCTCACCGTTTGATGGGATACACATGTTCAGTGACGATTATTGTCATAGACTAATCCTCCCACGTCACCTTGCAGTTATATTAGAGACAGAGGCTTAATATGTGCAATTATCCCGGAGAATAACAACACATATTAACTATTGTGCATTAAACACAGCGCATAAGTGCTCCTAATCGATTGAGCACATATGTCTATAGGCTTTGTTGACCATAGGATGGTCGTAGTTGACCTGATTGTAGTAAAACGACCATAAAGTGATCATAGTAAGGCTTACGATCATGAGGTGGTCGTAGGAAATCTTACAACCACGAGGTAGTCCTAAAAGAACTTACGACCATATATGGTGGCCGTAAAATGGTTTATGACCACTCGGCCAAGCTTCATCCCTAATAATGATAAGAGGTATCCTTACGAATAATATGAATATATTGCTATCTATAATAACAATTATAGATAAAAAATTTAATTAATTGAGGATTATTAGATCCTCATCAATTTGACTGGTATATTTGAATTTTTCGAATGAAATTTCATAAATTTCGTGAAAATCATTTCTATCGGTGGGGGTCCAAAATTTCACTTTCAACGATAATGTTTTCCCTGATCATAGCCGAGTTTGGCGGTATTAAAATTTTCTTGAGGTCCGATAATGGGTTTGGTAGAAAATCGGAAATTTTCGGCCAAAATTTCGACTCAAATTTTGAATAAAAAAATCAGTTGGAAATATCAGCCAAAATTTATTAAAATTTCGGCACAAATTTCTTCTATATTTGATAAAATTCATGCAGACTAAAATTTTTGGAACCGGTTTGAGTTTCTACCGGGTTCTATAGAAACGATTTTCACTGAAAATTGGCCGATATTGTTAACCCTGGCTATGATACGAATCACATGCCTTGGCAGGCTGGCACGGTCACGAGGCGGTCGGTGCATGCGCTTTGGAAGCTCGCTGCCCGGATCAGAGCTCCTTTATAAACGGTGGAATGCCCAGCGCAGCGCTGTGCTACACTGCTACTGCTACCCATCCACGAACTGCAAAAAAAATTGCAAGCCCTGTGTTGGCAACACCGTTTGTTCCCGTCGCTGCTGTCCTCCTCCTTGCCGTTGCAGCAGGAGCAGCGGTCGCTGCCAGCGCGGCCAGGAACGCAACGGCCGAGACAGTGTGGAAGGGGAACGGGAGGCCGGGGGAGGACAAGGTGGAGCTGCGGTCGACGTTCCCGGCGGGTGGTGTGGAGCCGCACCGCCGCGCTCTGGCCGGAAGAATCAATAATGGTCCATTGGTTCCAGGCGGGCCTACGTGCCAGCCACATTGCGCAGCAGGACCAGGCCTGCCGTACATGAGGGACTGCTTGGCAATCTAGAGTTTAATAAGAGCTCAAGTCGTGTGCGAATCGAGAGTTGTATTAGAGTCAGATTGTAATTTTTATTACTATAAATAAAAGGTGTTGGATCTAAAAGACACACAAATATTCTAAAAAAATACCACATAGTATGAAAGTCTAACCCTAACCTCTAAACTCATCTCAGATCCAATCCTCTGCCGCTCCTCACCGTCAACACTCCAGGCCCGCTCCGGTCATGCACCGCCGCGGAGCCGATGCACGAGACAGCGAGGGCGCGTGGCCGACGGGGTCACACCAGCTGACTGATGGATACACGAGAGGTGGACGCCCAGCATGACATCATCACGCATGCTCAATGCGTGAAACTCGAATATGTAGTAGCTGTGTTTTTTCGCTAGTTCCATTTGCAAACAGAGTAGGTAATCGTGAAAGCTACTAATTAATGACGGGCCTTCAATTAGGTTCGTCCCCCGGCAGCGCCCTCAGTGGAGGACCTGCCCTTGCAACCATGCCACCCGGGTCGGAGTGCCCGCCCAGCCCGGGGAGCTCCTTACAACCTTCGTCCAGTACTGCTAATTAAGCATGAACGCAGCCAACGAAGTGCTAATTAACGGGACCAAGACCAAGAGATCGATGGAGAAGAGCAAGCCGGTGGTCGACTCGGAAATAAAGTGACTCATATTTGTTGGAACCAAGCCGAAGAACTAAACAAACGCCATGTGAGAACACTCAACACCAACACAAAACACAAGCACACGCACACGCTGTCATGTAGACAAGAACCACATGCACATGTGCTCACAGTGCACGAAGGAAGAAAGATGAAGTTTTTTGTTTGCCGCTCGGAAAGCCACGGCTTTTCTGTTTATCTCCTTCATTTATATAGTAAACAATCTCAATCTCAGGAGCTATAACAACTACTAACAAACTGCGTGATAAAAGCAACTAACAGAATAACCAATACGGGCTCTTGTGCTAACAGACTAGCATATACGAGCTACAACTAACAGACTAACGTTGTTTGCTAACAGCTAACAAACTTAACAACCGACCGTGTCAAGATTATGGCTAACAATATTTCGGATGAAGTCACCTGATTGCTAGGCTGCCTCGCAGATTTAATCACCTCCAAGGAGAAAGCAGGTGGCTTCCTGTTTTCAGGACCAGCAGACTCATGCATTATGTCGGTAGGTAATAGCTGACAATGGAGCCGGTACGGGAGTCCCGCGATCGGAAGCGCTCGCAGCAGGAAACTGACAGGAAAACACTGCAAACTCGATCTCAAACCGTGCGTACCTAATGGAGAGCAAGGTGTCTGTTACTTCGTTTACTGTCCTACTCTTCTTCTTCGCCGCTGTTCTCGTTGGCGCGGTTGGTGCAGGGCTGTCGCCGGCGCGGTCGATGGGCCGGGCAACGAGACGGCGTGGAGCCTGGAGCCTTTCCCGGCGGCGACGGCTGGCCGGGAGGTCCACCGGCGCATTCTGCAGTCGCCTCCACGCTTGACACGCGAGCGGTGTATAATCCAAACCGCCAGGGGTGCATCGGTCCCTGCCCCGCGCCGGGCTACGGCTACACGCCCGGATCGCACTGTAAACATATATACCACAACCCCGAGTGCTGATCCAAGATCTTGCACCTTGCTTGTGTGTCCAATGATATGCGCGTGCTTTCCTACATTAACTAATCGCTTTTGCTCTTCCGCAGTCACCTGCTTTTTGCAGAAATCACAGTCGATTTCTTGGCCGTTTGATGGTGTGCTGTGATCTGTGCTGCATCATCCCGATTTAATAGGCCCGTCTGGCTTATCAGGAGACAGTTTAATGGTCTCTTTTTTGTTGTTAATTTCTTCGGATTTTAGGTTATTTTAGCCAGATCTTCGAATTTGAGGGGCAATATTAGTTGATTCGTTTGGTTTTTGGGTTACGGTGTAGTGTTTTTTTTTGTAATGCATGCATGCTTATGAGATTAGGGGGTGTTTTGCCTGACCAAGCACTATTTGGCGCTACCCTGTATGGTTTTTGAGCTTGATTCATGTCTATTTTTATGTAGTTCTTGTGTGGTGCCCTTTTTAAGTTGTTTTGATTCATACATTTGTGGTCACCTTGACCTAACAATGGAGGAGTTGTTACATTCACTACTACAAAAAAGCTAATACTAGACACCTCATTACAGACAGTTTTTCAAAACCGTCAGTGTTAATGGTAATCACAGACGGTTTTACCAGCGCAACCGTCTCTATTACTGGATACGCTAAGAACCATCTGTGATGAGATACTTATCACAGACGGCGTATTAAGAACCGTCTATGAAGTATCACAGACGGTTCGTGATACAAACTGTCTGTGATATGTCGTCATATCACAAACGGTTCTTAATACGAACCGTCTGTGATAAGTATCTCATCACAGACGGTTTGTATTAAAAAAACTGTCTGTGATAAGTATCTCTCGATTTTACCTGACTCTGTGACTTGAAATGGCAAACTCTGTGATTTTACCATGACTTGAAATAACTCATGGTAAAAATCAGAAATAAGAGAGTTAGGCATTTCAAGTAGTCATGGTAAAATCAGAGAGTTATTAGCTCATCACAGATGGTTTTTGTTTGAAATCGTCTGTGATTCGCGGAAATTTTTGAACGCTTGCGCGGGAGGCGAAATTTTTTGCGATGTCCTTATATATTATACCCACCCCTACCTTTTCTTCCATCAGTCTCTCCATCAGTCTCTCCATCTCCTGTCCCCACGCCGAGCACCGGCGATCGCCCTCGATTCCCCGGCGCGGTTCGGTGAGGAGACACAGCCGACGACGCCGAGGAGGAGGAGGGACGCACAGGAGCTCCATGTCTGCCGCAGGAGGCCGACACGCGTCCGCAACTTGCTGTTTCACGGCACCTCCGGTGAGCAGGGCGTTGCGGCTCGACCAATACTGCCAGATCTGGCCGCCCCCGATCTTGGCCTCAGGTGAGTACGAAGTTTTGCCCCTAAATCCCATCTGTGGTTAACAAGGGAGGCCAATTTGGTTCAAGATGGATGCCTCTACTCGACCTCGTCCTCGTTAGAGAGTGAGCCATTAATTGAGAGAGAGAGAGAGAGTATCTTTTAATTACCTTCTTGCAAACTATCGAAATAGCATATGGAAACTACTATCCAGCAATTGATTGGGTTGGCTCTAAATTCATTTTTTTTTGCAATAAAAAACTATCACAGACAGTTTTTACTATAAAAAAAACCGTTTGTGATAGTCTATTTTCACAGACGGTTCTGAACAAGAACCGTCTGTGATAATTGACTATCACAGACGATTCTGAACAAAAATTGTCTGTGATAATTGACTATCATAGACGATTATTGTTTAGAACCGTCTGTGATAGCTTTTTTCACATACGGTTCAAAAACCATATGTGATGACCTCATGTCATTACTGATCCATAAACTCAGACGGCTCACGAAACCATCTGTGATGACGTTTTTGAACCGTCTATGGAGACCTTTTCTGTAGTAGTGATTTGGGAAAAAGAGTGGATGAGAGATGTCGATGGATGAGTGGTCTATAGCTGTAGACTAGTGGTGCTCACTGTTCAGTATGGGCCTAATGGGCTAATGTAACAGCCCAAAATTTCATAAAGGCAAAAATATGGGATTTTTAAAACTTTTTGTATAACAACTATTGTTGTGTGTCTTGATTACCCCTTTTCAATTCATATTGGACTTTATTGTGATTTCTTATTTGGACTGCATCATCTCATTTCTTATTCCTGGATTGTCATTCGGCATTTAATGCCCGTCACACAAAAGCCGACACAACCTCTACACTGTGTTGGCCATACCATCAACAGCCTCAACCATTCCGAACACTCCCCCTTGGGCAGGTCGTGCATATATATAGGTATGGTGGTCCAAGACATTGTGGCCTCCTTGTTGCTTTTCTTCACCAATTCCAGTGCTAACCACATTCTCTTCTTCCTCCAAGAGAGCTTGAGCTCCAGCCAGGCTTAAGCACTCGTCTCTGTCGAGCTCCTCCCCCTCCCCACCCACACCACCACCTTGCCATAGACACCCACCGAAATTGCCTTGGATACAACTCTTATTCCTCCAATCAGGATACTTCAAGACCTCCCTGGCGAACCATCTATCTGCTTCTAGGGAGCACCCTTGAAGACCGAAGACCACCCTCTTTTCCTCAAAGATACGTGCAGCACGAAGCTTCTTCCATTGTCGTGATCCACCATCATCAGTGCGGCACCAGCTAACCATTTCCCAGTTCCGTACTAGTAAGTTCCTAGTAGACAGAAACTCTTCATAGTTTGAGTCGCCTTGTTCTCTCTTGAATGTTCATTTGGTCCTTCTTTTGGCTTTTCCGCTGGTTCATCCGATTGCGACAATACAGTCGCACATTTGTTTCTTTTGATCACCGCTGTGTAATCGATCCCTTCTCTCGATCAAATACGCACGGTTAACACTCCCACGACCTCCTTCTTGACACAGACCTCCCAGTTTACCAAGACCAACCTCTGGCCGCGACCTCCTACTTTACAAAGACCACCCTCTTGGTCGGGGGACCACCCGTGTAGTCACGACCTCCCATTTTGCAAAGACCACCCTCACAGTCGCAACCACCCATTTTACAAAGACCACCCTCTTGGTCGTACACCTCCACGACCACCCCTGGTCACGGTACTTCCATGACCTCCCACAGGTCGTACGCTTCCGCGACCTCCCTGTAGCATCCCCGTTCCTCTGAATTGTCAAATAAAAAAGAACCATTTGGTTTTGATGAGAGTTCAAAACTTGTTTGGAGATTCTATACGGAACCTTAAATGACTAAATCGACTCCAACTAAATAAGTTGGTTTATTTCAACCTTGTTGGAGTTCCCTCTTTCTCTCTGTACGCTCCGTGTATTCCCTCGACCTAGCTCTTCCTTCACCAGACCTCCCTTGGTCCTGGTATCTCCAGGACCTCCCTCGCGTTCATCTTAACCATCGGGACCTCCCTTGGTTCCATCTTGACCGTCGGGGCCTCCCTTGGTTCCATCTTGACGGTCCAGACCTCCCTTCATTTAGATCTAATGGTCTAAACCTCCCCTCGCTAGGATCTAACGGTCCAGACCTCCCTACATTTGGATCTGATGGTCCAGACCTCCCCTCGCTAGGATCTGACGGCCCAGACCTCTCTTCGTTTGGATCTGACGGTCCAGACCTCCCCTCGCTAGGATCTGATGATTTAGACCTCCCTTCGTTTAGATCTGACGGTATAGACCTCCCTTTGTTAGGATCTGACGGTCCAAACCTCCCTTTGCTAGGATCTAACGGTCCAAACCTCCCTACGTTTGGATCTGATGGTCCAGATCTCCCCTCGCTAGGATCTGACGGTCCAGACCTAACCTCATTTAGATCCCATGGACCAGACCTCCTCATGTTTAGATCTAATAGTCCAAACCTCTCTTAGTTTAGATCTAACAGACCAGACCTCATATCGGTTGGATCTAATGGTCCAGACCTCTTCTCGTCTGGATCTAAGGGTCCAGACCTTCTCTCGTTTAGATCTAATGGTCTAGACCTCTCATCATTTAGATCTAAGTGACCAGACCACCACTCGTATAGATCTAAGGGTCCAGACCTTCTCTCGTTTAGATCTAATGATCCAGACCTCCACTCGTTTGGATCTAACGATCTAGACCTCCTGTCGCGTAGATCTAAGGGTCCAGACCTCCTCTAGTTAAGATCTAAGGGTCTAGACCTCCTCTCGCGTAGATCTAAGTGTCCAGACCTCCTCTCGCGTAGATCTAAGGGTCCAGACCTCCTCTCGCGTGGATCTAAGGGTCCAGACCTCCTCTCGCATGGATCTAAGGGTCCAGACCTCCTCTCACGTAGATCTAAAGGTCCAGACCTCCTCTCGCGTAGATCTAAGGGTCCAGACCTCCTCTTGTTTAAATCTAAGGGTCCAGACCTTCCCTTCCTTGGATCTGAGGGTTCCGACCTCCTCTCGTTGGATCTAAGGGTCCCGACTTTCTTTTCGTTTGAATTTTTCCCTTCTATTCAAAACCTTCGGTTAGTCCTGGTCTTTTTTGCAAAGACCACCCACCTAGTCTTTTAGCAAAGACCACCCTTTTGGCCTTTTTGCAAAGACAACCTACCCACTGGTCGTAACACTCACAAGACCTCCCCTGGCTACAGTGATTCCAGGACCTCCCCTGGTCATAGTATCTCCAGGACCGCCCCAAGCCATAGTGCTTCCACGACCTCCCTGTCGTACCCTTCTTGAAACAAAGTAGCTTCTATGACCACCACAGATCCGACGGCCACTAAGTTTTCATCTGTGCTGGTCTCACATTTCTAATCTACAACTTTGCATTATTTGGATTTCTTTGCATATTTGAATGCGATTTGAGTTTGAATATATGCTTATTTGCCTTCTTGGTTGTTTTGTGATTATAGAAGCCGAGGCGACCGAAGAACCGTTCATTGACCAAGATCCCGATCAGCAGCACTCTGAACAAGGCGAGTCAACCCTTTGACCATATTGCACCTACCTTTTACAAATTATGCTGCTTTAAATTATGAAACTGTATTGCTATGTTTTATCAAACTAAATTGGTCTAGATCGTAGTTAATGCCTTAACAAATATTTGTGTATAAACTTCCAATCCTTGAACTTGAACACTACCCTTGTCACCCTAGAATTAATGATTACATACTAGTTACTAAATCTGTATCTAAATGTCATGCTTAGCCTTGCTTAGATACAAAGTCATGCGGGCATTAACTTGCCCGACCACAACCCTTAAAAACGTTGGAAAATGATTTGGGGCAGTTAAGGCTGGGAGCCTAGCTGGTATGTTGAAGTAAATGGCTATTTTCCAAAACAATAAAACCTGGAAAACTACTTTCATTGGGGTGGTTGGAAGGAGAAATTGGTGCTGCTGACACGGCAATTATTTGGTATGTGGACATACATACTGGTCAATTAAGGACCGAATCTTGGAATGACCTCTCATGCAAAAATAGTGCAACCACAAGTCTATAATGGGTATGACCTGGCCGATTAATTTGCTCGCCCCGACGTAGATCCGCCGTTGGGTTGATTGCGGGTGGATAGCTAGGAGAGAACGTAGCCACAAGAACCACATTGGCACAAGAGGGGGCCTCCCGGAGAGCCTCGGGAGTGGGCTCAGGGTGGTGAAAACCTTAGTGTAGCAGATGGAGTGCGTTGGGGTCGAGCATTGTAAAGGCCTTGTGGTAATCTCCCCTTGATTCGCATGTCCAAGGAAACGTGTGTATATATCAAGGCGATTACCTCTTGTGGGTAAAGTGTGCGAACTCTGCAGAGTAAGAAAACTATCATGATAGCCGTGCTCACCGTCAAGAGCGGTGCTGAGAACTTGCTTGATATAGTCTTCATTTTTACAAAACCATTTGTGATGAAAAGGGAAAGCTGGGGTGGGACCCTAGGGCTTTGAGAAAGGCCTGGTCAGGGACCAATGGTAAATACGGGATAGCCCGAGCTTTGGGTGGTCGAAGCCACTCAATGGTATAGGAGGTGGGACCTCCACTAGTATTTGTAAAATGAAAACTCATCTTTAAAACCCCTTTTGTAAAAATACTAGGTCTCAGGATTTTCTATTAAGTCTAATTCAAACTTGGCTTTGTGCAAATAAAAGAACTCTAGACCTCCCTTGATCAGCCTTGCATCTATACGAACTGTATTGTGGGTTGGCTCGCAAGTACGGTTGTGTACTCAGGCTCTGCCTATATAATCTTTTCAGACCCGAACGACCAAGACCCCTACCAGTACTTCAGGGAGTATGAACCAGATGGTGGCGATGATAATGAAGCTTAGGCTGGGACCCCCAGTCTCTTGCCTGTGGGCAAAGTGAATGGATCCACTATGATGTATTTTGCTTCCGTACATGTTTTTTTCCACACTCTGGCTTTTGTAAAACACTCGGCTAAGTGGCGCTTTTGTAAATAGTTGGCCGCACGGCCTAACTTTTATGTAATATTAGGGGCTTGCATTGTTCATTTTGAGTATCATTTACATTGAGCGAAGTTCATGATCAGTGTGTTTACAAACTCTAAATGGATGCCTCACGACTACCCCTAGATGATCTAAGACATAACCAGATGTCTCATGACCACCCCTAGATGGACTAGGACCACCACCAGGAGACCCACGACCACCACTATATGGCCTAAGGATCACTTCCAGAGGTCCCAAGACCTCTTGTACCTCTTTTGGCATATCCCCGCGACCTCCTCAGGAACCCCTCCTCCGGACCTCCTTAGGACGTCCTGTACTCTTTGCCGCATCCTCAGGACCTTCTGTACCTCTATTATCGTATCCTCATGACCTCCTCAGGAACTCCCCGGGGCACCCCTAAAGTAATCCTTAGGACCTCCCAGGGTGTCTCTACAGTACTCCTCAGGATCTCCCCAGGATGTCACCACTGCACTCCTCGAGACCTCCCCGAGACCACTACCGAACTTACTCAGGACTTCTTCGGGATCTTCCTAGGATCTCCTATGACCTCAAACACCCCTTTAGACCTCCCAGGACATCCGCATGAACCACAGGACCTCCTAGGACCTCCCTTAGTCTTTCCAGGATTTCACCAGACCTCCTTACAAGCTACGGGACTACCGCGGGATCTCTCTTGCCTATCTCAAGACCTCCCCTTAGGACCTCCTCGGGACCTCCCTATACTTCTCCGGACCTCCTCCGAAATTCCTCAAGACCTCCTCGCAGGACCACCATAGGACCTCCTCAGGGTCACTCAAGACCTCCCTGGGATCACTATAGAACCGTGCTAGGACCTCTTTGAGACCATCCTAAGCTACCATCTTCGACCAATTATGGTCGTGACTACAGACTTAACACGTGCGTCTGCTTAGAGCTTTTGTAAGTTAGCGCTTGAGCAAATGTTGTATTCTGTGTGTGTTAGCTACTGATCCAGGGAATGACACAGTATACACAGGGGATCCCAACTCAAAAATTGGGGTCTGACAGTTAAGTAGTATATCGGTTGAGATAAATACTTGGGGTATAATTTCACTTGTCTATGCTTATGTGCTATTTCTAACGTCTAATTTCAGCGGCTTATATATCTCTGCTATGTGGCTAATTAGATGCCAATAATTTCAGCTAGTTCTTGCTATCCCTGAAACTACAAACTATTCGGTGTCAATAGTTAATTCAATGCCAATAATTTCTGCTACGTAGGGGCTTGATTTGGGTTGGTGTCATTTGATTTCAAGAGATAGTTGTAAAATGATGTATGCAAGAAATGGGTATGTTTTTCTGTAGTCTTCCTAGGAGAGATTTTGTTTGTGTCTTGTTTCATTTTATGTGTTGTTGTTGGTGAAATTTCATATTTAAATTGTCCAGATAGAGTTATTAGGGATTGGGTGCTATTTAAGATCTATGTTTGATGTAATTCATGATCTATTTCGATATTTAGTTGTCCAAGTTACCACTAGTATGAATTTGAAAATTAATGCCGTGAAATCTGCGCACAATCGATTGAGATAGCTGTTGTTCATGTTCCAATTGCCATGTGAATGTACTGTCATTAGCAAATGCATAGAATAAAACATCATCCAAGAAATGGAGAAATTTTCTTCTGTAGATTCTGGAACCAATAATTTGCCTATATCCGGTACTAACTTTTTTGGAACAAATGTGCTTCCATATTTTTTTAATAGTAACTTAGTTCACCTCAAGACTGAAATATTTTCATGTGTCCCTTCGTGAAACCTTGTTTCCAGGTTCGAATAAGGCCAAAATATGTAAGTGTTGTTACCCTACTTTCTTCGCCAAAGCTTCATTTTACTTGTGTACATTGTGGCTATCTTTGGTCCCTTTTTTATTTACATCGTACTATTCACCAATGCATCCTGGGAGTTCACTATGTTTCTTCTTCTTTATTTATGTCATTTTGTTAGTTATAGGAATCAATGACACAATTTTACTAAAATTGCACTTTTATCTATTGTGTAATTGTGAAGAAGATTTAGCGCAATGTTAGGTTTCCTTATATATGGATATTTTTTCATAGGTTAAAATATGTAAAAGATTTTGGCTCTAATGCTAATATTTATCAATCTATACCTTTTTCATAAGCCATTGATGGCAATAGGAATCTGAATATTTATGTTCTTGAAAAAACTTTTGTACTCACATTTCTTAACACTTTTTCTTGTCTTGTTTCCCCTTGTTGCTTCTTTATCCTTTGGAAATTCCTGTCACGCAGAAAATTTCAATTTGTTTCATGTATAATTGCAATGTTATGTATTGTGCAATTTTAGAAAAGCTTTACAGTAATTTCAGAATTCATATGATTTTTTTCTGTTCAATTATTTTTAAGGTTTGGTTACTGCCAATTCCCCTTTTGTTCACTTTTCTAGTGCTCTTCTTTTCGATGCCCTAGTGGTTTCATTTTTCAGTCTATGCTATCAATTGTTTATTTTCTTTTCTTGCAGTCCTTGATGTGGTGTTGTTGCTTTTCCAAGATTAAGACCATCTTGGGGATGTGCCTTTGTCCATGAAGATAGTTGTTGGCTTCACCATAAGTACCATCCTGATCAGTGTTTGATCAAATATACCGTGATATGCACAAAATGAAGTGTTTTACATGTAAGTCATTTTTCCTCTTGTCTTCCTTTCTTAAATTGTGTATTAATCTTTTCCGTTGTGTATTGAAACTAGAGCTCTTTCTCTATGCTAGACACCTACAGTTTAAAAATTACACCGCAGTTATTTTTTTTTGTTGCAACAAATCATGTGCAATTTCTTACTTCTATGTGTGTAAGTTGCTTGAAGTATAGAACTTTTTATGAATTTACCTATTGTTTTGTATGTAGTTGGGTCAAAGTTTGGTATGAAGCTTATATCATATTTTGAATTCATGTCTATATGATCTTCAAAGTTGGTTTCTTCAAAGTTGATCTTCTAAGTTCAATTCATGTTTATATGATATTTGCAAAGTTGCAAATATGTTAGCTAGTGTGGTGTGTCTTTGATTATTTCTTTGAGACACGAGAGTTTGAATCACAACCCTGTCATGCTCTGAGTTGCAATTTCACCAAGCTTCAATAGCAACCGAGGCTATTATAGCACGTGACTTGATCTGTACTTCATACATATATGCTAGCTAGCACTGTAGTACAAATTTAAGATTATGAATATAGAGGCAGGGCATTTTAGATCCTAGTATCCTACCCGCTAGCACGCGAGTGTTGTCAAGATGGTGCAAGATCTATTGGTTTTTCAGGCGAATTTTATACAAGGACACTATCCTAACGCAACACATGTTAACCATTTTGTACTCCTAAACCCTAAAAGAGTTGGTTTCTTACGGCTTACAGTTCATCTTTCCAGTAGTTCCGCATGCACTTGGGCAATGCATGCCACTGACCCGCATAGTCATTTTTCAATCTGAAAATGGACCACCTAACTTATGTCTTTGTCTTTATAATTTTTTGTGTTGTTTGTTTTTTTTATTGTAGGGGTTCACCAAGCCTAACATATTTCTATATAGCTTACAAATTATTTTGTTTCTTTTATCTGACTTTCACGCTTTAAGTCCCTACATCATCTAGTAGAAGATTGTAACTTCAAATCCGCATAGGTAATGAAGTTGATATAAATGTGATTACCTTGCATCATCTAGTATAAAATTGTACACATGTGTTTGCTATATATAAATAATAAAAAAAGTTCTATTTGACCGTCTTCAATGTAGAGAAGTTTGCCCACCTTTATTATATTTTTCTAGCCCCATCCTTGCTTGTGCCTGTTCTTTGATTTGTCCTTTTCTCTACCTCCTGTAGTTAACAAACATATATGTGATTACCTAGCATGTGTATGTAGTATGCCGAGTAGCATAGTGTTTTATTCTCAGACTTGACAAGAATATTTCTTCCTTAGTTGTCACCCTTGATTGGATATGCAAGTCAGTAGATAATAGGATGATAGTTGCCAGAATTATAGTGATCTAGAGATATATGGTTCTGTCTCTTTTTAGAGTAACCAAGTAACTTGTATATTGAGTATAGCTGTTATGCTGATGTAGTCATGTATAATATATTCTCCATCTTGGTTTTGCACTGTGTTTTCTTTATCATTTGCAAATACCCGCTGCATGGAAAATTGCACAGTTAGAAAGTTAAATTGCAGTGCTAAGTAATGTGTAATATTATATAATCTTTACTACAATTTTGTAGTCTTTTTATGAAGTGGTTTCAATTTTGAGTGGATTAATTGTTGTAGTTTCAACAATACTTATTATGTCTCATAATTTTATAGGGGGTTCACCAACCATTATATTTATCTTTGTCCTACTTAGAAATATTTTATAAGCTTCTATGTATATTTTGTAGGGGTTCACCAAGGTTTAGTTTGATTTTATAGGGGTTGTCTCTGTATTCTGAAGGGTTCACAGATCCCAATATTTTTTTGTCTAGCTTAGAATATTTTTTTTATTTTACGTATCTATAAGGGTACGCCAAGCCTAACATTTGTTTTGTCTATCTAATAAAGTTAAGCAGCCACATAGTTTCTTTGCTATTAGAATGTTACCTTAGCATCACATGGATCTTTTTAATTAAAATCGTGTCATTCTTGTACAGGTGTTAAAAGGATTGATGTACTTGCCTCTCTATTTTGTAGTTGTACTAAAGTTATCATATTGTATATGCCATGTATCTGTGAAGCAAAGTTGCAGTTCAGAGATGGCATCATGGCCACATAGTATGAATTTTTTTTATGTGTGCTACGATTTTGTGAAGTCGTGATCTGAAAGCAAATATGTGTAACTCTGGGCAATGTTTTTCTCAATTTGTTGCATTAGTATTGTTTTTTGTACTGGAATACATTGGTGAAGAAGCAAAGAATCAAGAAAACACTAGATATTTGTGTTCAGAAAACACGTTGCTTTTTATAATTTTATATTGATTTTGAAGTGCAAGTTTTTGGTTTTTCATAATTATACTCAAGTTACTATACTTCAAGTTGCCCCATATATATCAGTTTTTGTATTTGAAGGGGTTTACCGAAGTTAATTTACTTTTTTGTTTAGATTAGAAAATTTTCTACCTTTGTCTTTTTCTCTTTCTATAGTACTAATCTTCCTACCTTTGTTTCAGTCCTATGTAAGGGTTCACTAAATTTGCAAAAATTATGTCTAGGTAAGAATTTTTTTTGTTATTTCAGTTCTATGTTGGGGGGTCACCTAATTATGAAAAAGAAGGTTAAAATAACATTCCTAAACTTAGTTATTCGAGGATTGATGTGTAAGTTCCATGCCATGTTTCAGAGTTCAATAATTAGTACGCCTTGTTTCTACGAAGGCAAGTTAGATTTCAGAGTTTACATTGAATCCCCCAGGATATAATTCACAATTTTTGTTTTGAGTGTACATTGAAGAATCCCCTAACATATAATTCACAGCTTTCACTATGATGCCTCTTTTGGTGGTTTGTTCAATCTCTGTTTAATCTTTCTAGTTGCTATATTATTTTCCAAAGTATGCAATACTCACAATAATGCTTGGAACTTCTGTTCCATGTAATTCTGGATCTCGTGATGTCCTTCTCATGCTAGATATGTGCATTTTTTAAAACTTATATATACCAGTGGTTAATATTTTTTGCATGGTTGAGTCATGTGCAGTGTATTAGTTATTTGCGTGCAATTTTCTAAGTAGTCATAGGTATTTTTTTGTAATATGTATGTATCTTTCATTAAATATTTATGGATATTACAAATGTCAAAGAACATATAAACGTTCTTAAAAGTTTCATACCTTTTAAACTAGATTTGTAGTACCATGTGCCATGCAATTTCAGTACAAACTGGTTGCAAATTCTAATGTGGTAAGATTTTAATACACTTTTGTTGGTACCGGTATCTAGTATTTCAATTTAACAAGACGCATATTCATATTGCATACATCTTGTTGAATGTATGTAGCTACCCTATTTTAGAATTAAGTTTTTTGTTTATGTATTGCATAGGGTTCACCAAGTATAGGATTTTTTTTTTGTCTAGGATAGAAATGCATGGGATTGCTCCTTTTGTTGGTCTTTATTAAGTTAACCATTCATGCAAAATCGATTTTTTGACAATCCAGTTGTGGAAATTGACGGTTCAGTTCTCTTCTGTGTTATTGCTTTTGATCTTTTGCTCTCTTTTTTTTGGGGGGGGGGGGTTGTCTTAATAATTTTAGTATAGTTTTAACTACAGATCAAACAAGTTTCTAGGGATATATTGTGTGCATATCCAACTGTTGGAACCATAATATTTTCCTCAACAATATGAGTTATTTGCCCTCTATTCTACATGCTTTATTCTATCCAAAGTGTGTAATCTTCTAATTTTGTTTCGTTTCCTTAACTAGCTCCTCGCAGCTTCTTATGTTGTCTCAATAGCATTACGGTGTTCCCCTATCTGTCATATCTTGTGATATTCATTTGTTCAAATGTTTGAAGTGAGCAATGTCTATACCGAGAGTATATTTATGGAGCTATATCAATATAGCCTCAGGGTAGTTCATATAGTTCATAGATTTTTTAACATATGGCCCTGGTAATGTTGAAACTAAGTTATACACGAAGCGATTCATTTCTCTTCTCCAAAAGTGCAAGAGATGTACTAAATAACCTTGACGAGGATCTAATAATCCTCAATTAATTAAATTGTTTATCTGTAAATATTATTATAGATAGCAATCTCCTCATAATACTCTCAGTATACCCCTAATCGTTCATAAGAGAGAAACTTAAGATAATCGGTTGTAAACCATTGTAGGACCACTATTTATGGTCGTAAGATGTACTATGACCATATCATGGTCGTAAGCCTTTCTATGACCACCTCATGGTCGTAAGCCTTTCTATGACCAGTCTATGGTCGTAAGTCTTTCTATGACCAGGTCGGTTAAGACCACCCTATAATCGATAAAGCCTACATACATATGGGCCCAATCGATTAAGGACTCTTATGTGTTGTGTTCAATACACAGAGCAGTTAGTATACGCAGTTATTCTCTAGCATAACTGCGTGTATTATGTTTCTGTCTCTAACGATAATTGCCAAACGACGTGAGGTATTATCTCTCTGATAGTAACCTCTATCAACGTGCGCATTTCGTCAAGTGTTAAGGCGTCTCTTGGTCTAGAGTAACTATCACCCCTTCATGCGCTATATAAAAGCAAAAGTCAGTGGACATTGGGGCAGAAGATCAGTAGACATTAGGCATTAGTTTTCTTCCTGGTTGTAAAGGACATAAGTCAATACATCAACACAGAAGTAGAGTTATTATTCTCTTAGGAGAAGGCCTGAACCTGTCTAAATCTCTATGTCTTTCTCTGCGTGGTTCTAATTCTAGGAGACCGCCGAATATTCATTCGTAGGATCGATACTAGATCATTGACAAACCTCTTTTTAGAAGTCGATGTTCGTAATGCTGAAATGGACCCAAATTTGAGGTCTGCATCACACACTACTTTGTTGAATAATTTCCAAGTCAGTGCTGAATATTTATTTTCTTTTTTTCTAAATTATGATGCAAGCTCTTCAATCTCATACACCTCGGTCTCTTTTCATATCATCAATGTTTGCTGTCTTTTTAGTTTTTGGATCTATTGCTTTCTTGTTATGCACTACAAATAACTAGTGATGAATTATGTTATATTATTTTTCGGTAGTAATGATCCATCGGTGCTCATGAAGAAAAATGATCAGAAGGTGCTCTTAGCACATATTTCCAGAAAGATGAACTTGCCCACCTCAACAACCTTAGTTTACTCCTGACCTGCATCTGACACCCCTTCCGTGCTGGCCTAGTGGCATAAGCGTCAGCTCCCTGTCTTGGTAGTTAAATATTTATTACTTTTACAAGATTATAGTACTTTTTATTCCTACGGTTTAGTGGTTTCTGAATTTCATCTAGTGGTTTATTTTCCTTTTCTGCCTCTCTCTCTCTCTCTCTCTCTCTCTCTCTCTCTCTCTCTCTCGTTAAGTGGCTCCTTGTAGTTAAATATTTGTTACTTTTACAAGATCCATTTATTTACTCAATATCGTTTCACTGTTTTTTTTGTCTTTAGGTGGTGTTCTGATTTTTTTTCTTGTGTCTTATTGTATTGTCCGCCTTTAATCTTAGAGTAGGCAAGTAAGATAGATAGATAGTTCTCATAAGCCATACTTCTTGTAATAAAAGTGAGTGATTTTTTTAATTTTGTTTTTGTCTCTTGAATTGGACTGTCATACATAGGCTCCCTTTTGTTTGTTTTAAGTTTAAGTTTTGAGTTACTAGGCCATATTAAAGGGTGAAAAAAAAGCCCAAAACTCACGAGTCCGCTCGGCTCATTAAGGGCTCGGCTCGACTCGGTTTGAACTCGGTCCCTTAAAGAGCCGAGCCGAGCCGAGCTGACCATTTAGCTCGCTTTCTTAACGAGCCGAGTTTGAGATGGCTCGCGAGTTGCTCATTTAGCTCATTAAAAAAAGCCAGCATAGTGAGCGCTAGGCCAGCCCAATGCTTAGGTGGTCCAGGGAGGCCCAAGCGGCCAAGCCCCCAACCCCAACCCTAAGGCTGTGAGGCATTCCTAGCAGCCGCATGGCCGCACGCCCG
The DNA here is from genome assembly GCA_036346405.1 of Phyllostachys edulis. Classification (NCBI taxonomy): domain Eukaryota; kingdom Viridiplantae; phylum Streptophyta; class Magnoliopsida; order Poales; family Poaceae; genus Phyllostachys; species Phyllostachys edulis. The sequence continues at coordinate 28,071,501 of CM070552.1, forward strand.
CACTCGGCACTCCCCAATCCCCACGCCTACGCTGCCACACAGTCTCCCACCCCGCCTCCGGTCCGGGCTCCCCCCCCCCCTCCCCGCCCGCTCGGCCTCTACCTCGCCCACCTCCCGCCCTAAGCCCCGGCCCCTCCCGCCCGCTCTGCCTCCACCTTACCCACCTCCCGCCCCGGCCCCTCCCGCCCGCTCCCTCCTCGTGCTTGGCCTTTGTGTCTAGTGTCCACCCCCATGCCTCCACTTCGCCCACCTACCGCGTCGGCTCCAAGCTCCCACGATGGATCAACAACCGAGCCTAGAGTACAAGAACCGCGGAGGGAGGAGGTCGTCCGCCTCCGACTCTATTTCACCCTCTGCCTCAACACCAGCGTCCGGTGAAAGTCGCCTCGCCTCGCCAACCAAGTGGGTCTGCACCGAGCCCTCTCTCATGTTGTCCCCTCGGTGAGCTCTCCTCTGATCTGGATTATCCATTGAATTAGATTTACATGTTGGATTATGCCTAGGTTTAATGAGTGATAGTGGGAGCTTAGTAAATGAGTCACCTTGAGTGATGTGGTTTATGTTCTTGTTGTATTTGATCATAAATTAAAGGATGTGGTTTATGTTCTGGTTATATTTGATCATAAATTAGTGCACATTGAGTGATGTCATAGTTATGATGAAATTCCTTTTTTTCATCCTGTTGGTATGTTCAGTTGGCACTTTAGTCTTGAACAGGGAGGTTTTGTGTTGACATCAAATCTGATCCCCTAGTACTGAGTACTGACTCCCTTTTGGCCAGGATAGGGAAGTTTTGTGTTGATTATTTATGTACCAGCTTTAAATGCTAACTAGGAAATATGATTGCTTCATTCAACATTGCATTCCTGATATGTCATGTTTTGTATCTGTGCAGGACTCCGAATATAGTGATTTCGACATGCCTGATGGTTCATCTGAGGGCGAACCTTCACATGTGTCCATTGATTTTGCAACTCATGATGAGAAACAAGATAATGGTGGTGTGTCTGGAACTCCCAAGGCAAAGAGTAGAGCCAAAAGACAGAAGGGTATTCCAATGTCTCCTTCCAAAAGGAGCAGAGGAAAGCGTTCAAATTGTTTGGAGCTTTTTAAGGTGGTTAACGTTCCATCTAAGAAGGAGAAAGGGAAGACTGAGACAAAGGCAAAGTGTAGGTTTTGCTATAGGCTCTTTGCTTACAAGCCAGGGGGTCAACTTCAACTCTCTTAAGGCATGTACCAAAGTGCACACCCTATTTGAACAAAGTGGGGAGGCAAAAAGCTCAAGGTACATTTAACTATGATCCAGACAATCCAAGTACATCTCTTGTTGTTACTCCCACTGAATATGATCATGAGGAAACCCGTAGAACAATTGCTAAGATGATAATTGTCCATGAGTATCCATTTAAGATGGTAGAACACATTTGGTTTAATGTGCTGATGAGGTATATGAATGCATCATATCAGTTTATTGGTAGGAAGACTATAAGAAGTGAATGCATAGAGGTTTATGAATCAGAGAAATCACTCCTTAGGAAGAGTCTCAGAGGTGTTGACAATATAAGTTTAACTTGTAATTTGTGGACATCAAATCAAACCTTTGCATCAAATCAAACCTTTGCTACATGAGTTTGGTCGCTCATTACATAGATGCTAATTAGGCTATGCAATGTCGTGTCTTGAACTTTGTTGAGTTAGACCCTCCACACACAGGAAATGTGATAGCTCAGGCAGTGTTTGAATGCATTACTAAATGGAAAATAGAAGATAAAATTATGACTATCACTCTTGATAATGCAACCTCAAATGATGTTACCGCTAAGAATCTGATGGCCAAGTTCATTGCTAGGGGAACATCATAGTTCATTCCTAAATATTTTCATGTTCGTTGCTGTTGTCATATAGTGAATTTGGTAGTGAATGATGGCATGGCACCATTGGAATCTTTGATAAGCAATCTTAGGAAATCAATCAAATACATGAAGAAGTCTCCATCCCGTATGTACAAATTCATAGAAGTTTGTAAATCTATTGCTTTGGAAGTTGGAAAAGGGTTGAGTCTTGATGTATCAACAAGGTGGAGTTCAACATATAAAATGTTGTCTGTTAGCATTGCTTATAAGGACGCATTATTGTACTGTGCTGATTCAGATGCTAATTACAAGTGGCTTCCTTTGAGTGAATAATGGGCTTTATACAACAAAATTCAGCCAATATTGAAGGCATTGGCAAAGGTAACTACTGCATTTTTGGGATCTCTATACCCCACAGCAAACATTTTCTATCATCATATAGTCAATGTTAAGATTGCATTGAAGGCTGCAAGTACTTCTAGTAATCAACATTTGAGGAGCATGGGTAAAGCAATGTTGGATAAGTTCAACAAGTATTGGGCTGAAAAAAACAATGTTATGGTTATTGCTACTATTCTTGATCCAAGGTTCAAGATGAGATTTGTTAGTTGGTGTTTCACACAGATGTATAACTCATCCAAAGCCGCTAGTGAGGAAAGTGATATCCGTGGCGAGTTGTTTGATCTCTATGCCCAACATGAGATGCAACATCGCCACAAGAAGGCTGCCAACAGCAGGGCTGAGTCCTCTTCAACCATTGATACCAGTTGCTCATTAGTCTCAGTTTCAAGTGAGTTACAGACCTTTCTGCGATCTACTTCTATAGTGATGAGGATATCAACCCTAAGGAAGCAATCACTGCTTCGACCTGCTGCACTGCATCCTCTACTTCAACTATATCTTCTCCAATAGGACTTTCGGCTACTGCAATGCTATATTCCCCAATTGGACCAAGCTATTTCTACTGCTACGAGCCGAGCTGCGTCTACATGCCATCATACTACGCCTACATGCCCTGGTGTTGCGCCACCTCTTGTTGGCCCATGGGCTATGTAATGAATGGGCTGACTTATGCCATGAATGGACTTACTTGGCCCATATGCTGGCCGGTCGCTCCAAGGAGCCCATACTATTCATGTGAACAGTACCACCTCCGCGTGAACAGTACTCCACCCTAGGGTTTCCACCTCCTGACCGCTCTCCTCATATAGGAGCCGCTGCCCTTTAGCAAAATTCGGGTTTTATTGATTGAAGTTTAGCTTTGCTACTTTATTCTTTGTCCTCTTGTTCGGCAAGATCAACAACGACATTGTATTCAGAACCTCACTTATCAATACAATTTTAATTCATATTTGCAATACATCATATTGCGTTTTACCTTGTTATTGTGTGCTTCTTCGGTGTATGCAGGAACCGATCTTCGTGATCAGGTCAACCGGGTATTTATGCATGGTTGATAATGACTTGTCGAGCAGTTCAGCGGTTGTATGATTTCGGGCCTTGCGAGCTCGTAGCCAGGATCGTGAGAGTTGAGCAACTTCTACCGAATTTACCTTCTCATCGAAAGATCGAGCCAGATCAGAACCTCTCTGGTTCATCAAGTGGTATCAAAGCTTTCATTCATCGGTTAGAATTTTTTCCTTCTACCTACAGTCCACAAAAAATCAAAAAAAAAATAGGGTTAGTTCTTTTCCAAACCAATCTGTGCCTTGCAATTTTTCTTTTCGGTTTTTGCTTTTTGAATTTTTTTGTTGCATCGTCGAGTGAGTTGCTAAATTCTAGTTCTAGTTTTTGTCTAGTTGGTCGACATCAAGTTTGCATCTGTGTGTTGCTTGATTCCTTGCCGCAAGGTCACATCATCTCTGTCGCGGCAACCAAGCGGCCGACCGTTGCCTCCACCGAACACTGTCGCGGCAACCACCATCATCTACCACTACCAACATAGCGCTGCCATGGCAACCCTTCGCTACCAAACCCCCGCCACATCCACCAGAACCGCTACCGTGGCAATCATGGTCTCCTGTCACCGCTTCCACTAGCTGTCGTGGCAACCGAAGGCCTTGCCACCGCTACATCTTGCTACCACGGTCCTCAGCCACGCCAAACCAACCGCTACCTCACGTTGCAAATCTCTGTCGCGGCCAAGTGAGTTTCCTGCTGTCGTTGTTGCTTCATCTTTGCCACGCCCGGCGAGACGCTACCTCTGCCACAACACTCATCATGACACCGACTTGCGAGCCACGACTACTTGGCGGCGCCATGGGCAAAAACAAACACCGCCATTGTAATTTTACTACTGCGGCATACTTCATCCGGCGCCACTTCTTGGTTTCGGGGAGGATCCAATATAAAAAGGGAAGCCATAGTTGTTTTGGTTTACCAGAGAAGGAAAAGGAAAGATTGATTTCGGTAGCAAAAGGAAAAGGAGAGAGTTGGATTTCGGTTCCCAAGTGGGTTTCAAACCCTAGTCGAATTTAGTATTGCAAAAAAAAAAAGTTGGTTTCGGTTACAAGAGAAAATTTGGTGTCAGTTTCCATACCTAGCCGAATTCAGTTTGCCGAAGCGGATTTCAATTTTGCCAAAGCAAATCAGGTTTTGCCGAAGCAAATTTCAGTTTCGATTTTGGTTACTGTAGCAATATGAAAAATTTTAGGTTTCGGTTTTTCAAAAGTTTTCTGAGGTAAAAAAAAGAGAGGAAAAAAAGAAGAAGAACAAAAAAAGAAGAAGAAATAGAGAACGACAAAAAAAGAAGAAGAACAAAAAGAACTTCAGAGTTGTCTCTTTTCTTGACTTATTTCCTTGTTCAGGTTGGCATTGACCATCCATTGCTCTCTCTATTTTGATAGTTCTTGTGCTAGCCTTCCGTTGGTGCTCCTAGTCGTTCATGTGAGTTGCTCTAGCTAAGCTTGGTTTAGACTAGGACCAGCACTTGTGACTAGTACATTGAATTACTTTTCAACTTTGCATACTAATTTGAACAATTGCTACTCCTTTGCTACATAGTAGCCCTCCAAGCTCCACCTCCTACTAACTCAGCAGATATCATTCCTTGCAATCGTTGGGCTATTCACAAGTGAGAGTATCACAAACCAGCCACCGGTTGTACCACCTCCTTGCTACATTGGTAAGAACTTACAAGAACTTGGTAAGGCGTTGTGAGAGAGTGACTTGTTTTAGCTGAGCTACGACTACATGCCATCTAAATCAGAGTTACTCATCTATCTAGATGAACCAAATCATCCTTTAGTAGACACGGGTTTTAAATTTCTTGATTGGTGGAGATTGAATGCTCATAGTTTCCCGGTTGTGTCAAAGATGGCCAAGAAATTCTTAACGATACCTGCCAGCAGCGTATCATCTAAGTCAACCTTTAGTGCTGGAGGTAGAGTTCTTGATGATTATCGTAGTGCTCTGCGCCCATCTATGGTTGAGGCATTAGTTTGTGGTTCTAGCTAGATACGAGGTTCTCAAAATGACATGACACCCCCAATGTTTCTGGTACGTTTTCTCATACTAAGTATTGTCCTCTTTCATATCCTATTTGTTAATATTATATCTAACTCAATTATCATTTTTCTCAATAGGAAGAAGGTGATGAGGACGATGTAGAATCTGTACCATTTCCTGAGGGTGTGGTGGCTAGCAACTAGTTAAATAGTAAGTTATTTTTCATAGAACCTTATTTGCAATATTGGTTTGGCTTGCTGTGAGTAGAGACTATTTGGTGGTGGACTGGTGGTAGGATTCGTGTAGACATGTGGTCCTGAAGTTTTCTTTCAATGGCATGATGTACCCACAGGAGTGCGCATGAGATCCCCATATTTAAGATATGGGCAATAGGTCCCCGTCTGAAAAGGACATGCTTGGGCCCCCCGCATTTGATAATGCGGGTATGAGTGAATACCGACGGGTGTTACACTCAGCTATACCGGTATAAGCAGAAGAGAAGAGATTTTGGCATATGCATGAATTGCATTACATTGCATTCACGGATTAGTATATGTATGTTTTATACTGAGGAAGAATCGTTGATGCTTTAGTGTTGTTTTTTATTAACACTGCATGTACTTGCTGAGTCTTAGACTCACTCTTGCCTTTTGTAGTTTTAGGTGATCGTTGAGACCAGCATGCATCGGATGGAAGTAGCTCATGAAAGGATTTCACATCTATGCACTTCACACTACCTAAATACCACTTTTGCCATGATAGAAACTCATATTTTAATAATTTGTTATTTTGTGTCTCTATTAGTTCCCTATGGATTTTCTCTATGCTAGCGAATGATCTTTTCTACTTGAGTACTATTCATGATGTTATAGCAATTGTTAGGATTGAGATGATTGTGATTTTAGTATTATTTCCTTGCGGAAATTTACCATAACCTAGTGATTGCAAACATATGGTTCTGAGGTCTAGTTGTTAATAGTGGTTGATTTGATGAAAATTTTGTAGTGAATGTTAAAGTTAGCAGAATAGTGTTACCTCTTGGCTTTTGCTAAGCTGGGGTGTTACACCACCCTCCCTGGACAAACAATTCAAAATATATCTAAAAATAATAGCATCACAGCACCACACTTTATTCTAATCGTCATTGCGCGTCTACGCCAAACCGACCCAATTAACCCAAAATTACCGGACGCAGTACCTGCTGTCTCATTAGTAAAATGGTTGTAACTTATTCATCTGAACTCCGAATCTTGACATCCAATACTTTATGGAATCCTCATGAAAAATCCTACACCCTCCTAGTTGTGACGAAATCCTGATTCTACTGTTCTCTGCCCTGTTTCCTTCCCCGAAGACCGTCCCAGAATCTGTCAGGACAGTTCACTTCCCAATTTTATATCTTTAATTCTAAAACTTGAAAATATATGAACGATGCCAGTTATGTAAACTAATCAAAAATTCCTAGCTTATTAAAGTTATCACTGATTTCTAATTATTTTATTTACTAGGTGAAAACAGCCCGACAACACGATCTCTGCCAATGACTCCCGAATTCTGGACAGCGACCTTCCTGAGGCCGTAATTTTTTGCTCGCTAATCCGAATCTAGTGACCTAGACCTTCGTGGAAAGCTAACAAAAATATATACAAATTTTTTAATTATATGAAACCCTGATTCCAAGCCTAAATACCTCAAATTGCCCCCGCAAGGTTCTGCATCGAACCTCGATGAACTAGGGCATGCCGAAACCTAACCTTCCCCTAAGAAAAATGATCTATGAACTTAATAGTGACTAATCCATGACAAATATAGGGATTAACAGGGTTTGCCATTGATGAACGCGACGGATCTTAGGAACCCGCAATTTTCCTCCTCTTTTCCTTCCTTCCCTTCTTCTTCTCCTTCTTTCCTTCCTTCCTTCTTCTTGCTAGTCAAACCCTTGCTGTCCTCCATGATACCTCCTATGGCCAGCTACAAACGGTGGCACCTAGAGGTAGGGGCAGCACGGTGACGCGACAAGGGAGCATGGCGGCAGGAAGTGGAGGCGCAAGGGGGAGGGGTGTTCAAGGAGGTGACAGCTAGGGTTTGGAGTGCTGCCCCCCCCACCTTGGCCCCTTAAAGCTGGCTCGTCGGTCCCTCCTTGGGCCGCGACACTGTGGACCGAAGGCCCACGGCCCAGGTTGTCTAATATTTTTTATTTTCCTCCTTTTAAAACCCTTAATTCCCTCTCTAATTCATTTTGGAATATTACTCTTCTGGCAAAAAAAAAAGATGACATTCATTTAACAAATTCTAATGATACAAAATAGGCATTGAATATGATATGGAATAGTAGACACAATACAAAATAGCCTATTAACATTTTTATGGAAATAAATTCGGTGAATTGAGCTTATTTAGATGGATACACAAAGATTGATGGGCTTCTTCAAACTTAAAAAATTGTAGTTCAAAACAATATAATCCTATTAACATTTTTATGGAGATAAAGGCACAAAATTTTTTTTTGGGGGGGGGGAGCTTAAAGCCAGCTTCTGCTTCAAAAAAAACTAGAAGCCCCCAAATAAGACAGCTTAATAAATATTTTTTATATAAGCCAAAGCTATCAATTGGAACATTACCCCTAGAAATTGGTGAAAATTACCGACCAAATATCATCCCATATAAACCATCCGCGCATCCCTCCCTTTATCTCCCTCTCTCTCCGTCATTCTCTTGTTCCCCCCTCCCAACTCCCATCCGCCTCCCTCCCGACGCCGACTGCTCCCCCTCCGCCTACGCCTCCTCCCAACTCCCGTCCGCCTCCCTCCCGATGCTAGCTGCTCTCCCTTCACCTACTCCCCTCGGTCTCCCCCTCCCCCTCCCTCCCGACGTCGGTTGCTCCCCCTCCGCCTCCCCTTCCGCCTCCCTCCCGATGTTGCTCCCCTCCGTCTTCCCCACCACCAACCCCTCTGCCTTTGCCTCCCTCCGCCGCTCTGCTCCCCTCTGTCTCCCCACAGGCAGGCCTCCTTGCCGCCTCCCTCCCGACGCCGGTTGCTCCCCATCCGCCTGTCCCCTTTCGCCTCCTTCTCGATGCTGGATACTCCCCCTCCGCCTCTTGAAGTCATGACGTTGCTCTGATACTTGTGGGTACTAGGCACCGGGCAGTGAATATTTCAAATTATAGATCAAATTGATTCATGTGTTTGGATTACCAAATTGATGTAGGAAATCACAATTGGCGTTCTAATTAATTTGCTAGAGATGTGATGGTCAGGGTTACGGTTTGGATGAAGTCATGATGTTGTGTCAGGTGTTGCAACAGAGTATATGAGCTTGTCGTCCATGGTCTGGTTAATGCTCTTCATTGCTTGTAGTCACGACACAAACACTGCTAATTTTCCTAATTTAAGCCTCTAGCCATCAAAGTTTTGGAGAATTAAAAGTAAATAGGTGGCCGAGGATATAATGGCTGACTGTAAATGCAAACATGTACATGTATATCGATGTATGTGTGGATATCATGAGGATATGCTCATGATCTTAGGATGATAATACAATCAGCAATGACGTTGAAGGTTTGTCGAAACACTCGTTTTCGGCGAAATTCTTGTTCTGTTAGGAAGTAGGCGATCAGACCGGCCAAGGCAGCGATTAGACCGGCCTATGTAGCGGTCAGACTGGCCACCTCCGGCAGTCAGACTGGCCAAGGTTTTGGTCTAGTGGCTGGCGGTCAGATCGGCCAATGGGTGGCGGTCTGACCGGCCAAAAAGGGTCTTTCGAGTTCGAAGCTGGGCCAAAAATAGAGGGTTTAGGCAAGAGAGGGGTTTCTTCTACACTTGGTTTCATAATTTTCGGAACTTCAAGTCAAAAGTTCTATTCGTTTGAAATTTCCAGAGAAGTCTCGGATTTCCAGGGATGAAATTTGGTTAAGTCCCTTACTGGGCGTTCAGACTGGCCAGGTGGCGGCCAGACCGGCCAAGGGGCGGTCAAACCGGCCATGGGTGGCGGTCTGACCGGTTTTGACTTGTTCGTCAGCCAGTTTGGTGGCGATGTTTGTTGGTTAGGTCATGTTCATGGATTTCAGTGCATATGTATTGCATGATGCATGTTTTGACTAACGTGGGTCAAGTTGCGAAGAACTTGTTCTCGGAATCGATTTCTTAGTCTATTGTTGTGCAAGAGGCTTGGAGGTCAACAACGGTCAACGGCGAGGTAGATCGAGACTAGGCTTGGAGAGCTGAGGTTCAGAACGATCGAAGATGCCGAGTGAAGTCAATAGACTCAAGCATAGCGCAAAATGGACAAGGATGACCGAACGGGAAGTTCGGTGTGACGGGTTGCATCAAACGGCGTGGGGGTCAGTGCAAGGTGGTTTCGGTGGGAGCCGAATAGGAGAGACTTGCCAACATGAAGAGAGCCGTTGATAAACCTACATGTAATGAAGCATGGGATCGCTTCATAAAGTTTGGACTCAGTCTTTGGAGAAGGATCAAGAAGGGGTATTTTGGTAATTTCACCAAAATACCGCCTTGATTCCTTTTGGCTAAACCGCGGTGCAAGACGGCGCAAGGAGAAGTGGTTTAGGTCAAGAGAAGATGAAGACGACACTTTGAAATACGTGCGTGAGTGAAACCCGATTGTGTGTGGGCTTAACGGGTGCCCATTAGGGATGTTCTTCTAGAAGCTAGCATCCACTTTAAATAGGGGAGGGTACGGTGCTGGTTGTGCACCTCCCAACCCTTGTATTTATGAAACCCTAGTTTGTGTTTAGGGAGAGGAAAGTGGAGAGGTTAGGGTTCTAGAGAGTTGGATTGTTTGTGTGCTCAAGTGTTGAGCCTTTGTCCTCCAGGATGGAGTGGCTGTAAACCAACATCAATCTCGAATCAATCTAAGCAAGATTCCTCAAGATGAGTCTCTTTTTGTTCTTACTCTCTCTTTTGTGATTTCAGGGCTTTCTTTGATCCTTCGGTTTTTCTTTGGTTTTTGGCCTGGATCTTGCTTGCTGTGACATATAGGAATGCATCTAGGATTATCTTGATCATCTATTAGCCACAAGCAAGTTTTTGGATGATATTTTAATTTTGACTCGGTTCTGAAGCAACCTTCACTCAAACAAAAAAAAGGTCGGAAATTTCACAATGATCTTCACGATCCTTGATTGGAATAGGTTTCTGACATCCTAGAGAAGGTATGTTTCATGTTTTGTGAAGTTTGGATTTGTGGATCAAAAGTTAGACTAATTTGTGATTTCGAGTGCGGGCTGATTTTACTGTTCATCGGGCTGGAGGTTAGACCGCCCCTTGGAAAGGTCTGACCACCCAACTCATTGTGAATTGAGTTTTTGGTGATTTTGGTTGTTTTGCTTCGGGGTTTCAGTTGGATTCAATACAAGTCTTCCGCTATACTTGTACATTGATCTTCATAGCTCTCGTAGCTATTGGAGTGAAAAATGTGTTGAATCCAATCAAGGTAAAAAAGAGATCGTGCTCCTATTCACTCTCCCCCCACTATAGTCGTCGTTTCAGTCCAACAAGTGGTATCAGAGCCCAGTTAGTTCAATCTTGATCTTAACCGGTCACTGAACTTGGCGATGGAGAAGTACTCCACCAAGCCGCATGTCTTTGATGGGCTTGACTATGCCTATTGGAAGAATCGCATGCGTGTCTACCTTCAGAGCGAAGGACAAGCTGTATGGGAGGTTGTTCGTGCCTAGCTCGTTTTGCCCGATGTTGCTACGTCGGCTTCAACAGCCCTCTTGGCTAACAACCACAAGGCAAAGAACCTTCTGTATGCCGGGCTTGGTAGACAAGAGTATGATAAGATTTGTCACCTTGAGACCGCGTATGAGATTTGGAACACACTCGAAACTTACCATGAGGGTTTATCCCAAATCAAGAAAGTACGCCAAACGGTTTTTAAGCGAGAATACAATAAGTTCGAGATGCATCCTGGAGAGAGAATCGATGATATTTTCACTCGCTTCAACAATGCTTCAACAAGGTGCTCAATTAACTAAGAACGGTCGACATCGAGTATTCTCAGTCTGAAAATGCTACCCATATCTTAGCTACAATCAACACCAAGGAATGGGAGATGAAGGCTACTGCCATTGCGGAGAATATCAATCTCTCTTATCTCACTTTGGAGTTGCTCTATAGCAAGCTCAAGACCCATGAGATCAAGAGAATTGATCATCCTAAGAAAGAGAACATGGCTTTGGTCACTGACCCTCTCAAGAGAACCTCTGATGGCTCTTCCGAACCTTCCTCTGGATTTTCACTTGCTTGTTTATCAGCAATCCATGAAGAGGAACTTGAGAGTATTTCTGAGCTTGAGTTAGCCCTCTTAGCCAAAAAATTCACACGGACCTATAACAATGTGAGAAACAAGAAGAGAGGCATCCCTGTGACATGCTATGAGTGTGGAGAGCTCTACCATATCCGGGCAAACTGCCCCAAGCTAAAAGGAAAGGTCAACCACAAGGAGAAGAAGGCAACTTAGAGGAAGCCTCAAGGGAACAAACCCAAGTTTGATGCTGCCAAGCTCATGAAGGCCACTCATCGGGTTCTTACCGCACTTTTGGAGAGCAATCCGTGAGCGATGTGGACTTTAGGAGCGAGGAGGACAAGGAGGAGGAGCTCCCTCAAGACAAGAAGAAAGGAAAGGCAAAGGACTTCACCAGCATGTGCTTCATGGCCGACTCCGTCGACATCGATGAGGTACCTCCATTATATGAAGTTCTGTCTACTAGATGTGATACCATCTTTGAGCAACTGCTTAGCCAGGATAAGGCGTTCGAGTTCACCATGGCTAGGAATAAGGACTTAGAGTCATAAGTTGATAATCTCACACTAGAACTTGTGAATGCTAAGAATCTTAATGCTGATGAATGTTCATCCTATCATGCTTTACACTCTGAACTTACTAAATTGCAAACTTCTCATGATGTTGCCTTGCACCAACTAGAAAAATGTTAGGACTGAGTTAATTGAAGTTAAATCTGCTCCATGTGAAAAATGCTTAAAATCTAGCAAGTTGATCGCTTCTGATAAGGCTGAGTCTAGCACTTGCTATTTCTGCTTAGAACGTGAACATGAAGTAAAAGACATATTAGAAGTAGTTAGAGCTAAGTATGCCAAGCTTAAGGACAAAATTGATTCTGCTCCTTGTGCTTCATGTGAAGCCTTTAAGCTTGAAGTTGCTATTCATAAGGAGAAGCATGCTAGAGCCATTAAGGCCAAAACTTGTGAATCATATTTTAACCTTGGAAAAGAGAATGCTTATCTTAAGGATACTTTAGAAAAATTCTCTAAGGGTAAGAAACAGTTAAACATGATTCTTGACAAGTCCGAAACTCCTTATAAGAAGTAAGGGTTAGGATACAACTTTGCCCAAGACAATTCCAAACCAAATGTCACTCAAGTCTTGGAAAATGGCTTAGTTGAGTTCAAAACCCAACCTGCAAAAACCATTTTCAAATCTGTAGGTTTTGCCCAACCATCTTTTGAGCCAAAAGGTGCTTCTCCCAGTGGTACCAAATACCATTGCACCTATTGCAAGAAGGATGAGCATTTGCTTGAGTTTTGTTGGCGTAGGTTGAAAAATACTAAGAGAAATCTTGCTATAATTTCATCTCATCAACCTAGAGCCTTCATGAGACATGGTCATCTAGAAAAGAAGAAACCTGGACTAGGATTTGTTTTACATGCTCATCATCATCATATTCCTAGACAGGATGCATCTCATGTTCGTGTAACCATTGCTCATGATGGAATCTCAAGTAGGATCAAGGCTAGCAATTCTGTTCTTTATACTACTCGCAGACATGTGTCTCGGTACTGGGTTCCCAAGTCATGTTTAACTAACCCCAGTATTGAGACACATCGATCTTATGTGCCTTGATTTTCAGGATCACCGCGGAAATGGGAAGAACACGTGGTTCGTCGACTCCGGGTGTTCATGTCACATGACCGGAGACTCAAGATGGTTCACCTCCTTCACGCAGTCGACGGGTGATGACTTCATCACCTTTGGAGATGATACACAAGAGCGCATTGAAGAAACGGGATCAATCTGGGTGAACGACAAATTCATCCTAAAGGATGTCGCTCTTGTGGACAAGCTAAGGTACAACTTGTTTTCTGTGTCACAGCTTCTTGATGATGGCTATGAGACTAGATTTAAGAAAAATACTTGTCGTGTGCTTGATTCAACTAGTGAGCTTATTTTTGGGATTTCTAGAGTTGGTAGGATCTTTAGAGCTGACTTTTCTGAATCTCTTGCTAGATCTCTCAAGTGTTTGATTGCATCTTCTTCTGAGTTCTGGCTTTGGCACTGTCGTTTGGGACACATTGGTTTTGATCATCTGACATTAGTTAGCAGCCTTGATCTCATGAGAGGTTTGCCCAAACTCAAAGCCGTTAAGGATGCTGTATGTGCGCCCTGTAGGCATGGTAAGCAAGTTGCCGCCTCACACCCTTCATTGACTATGGTCATGATTGACAGACTAGGACAGTTGCTTCACATAGATACTGTTAGTCCTGCTAAGTTCCGGTCAGCTGGTGGCAAATGGTATATTCTTGTTATAGTCGATGATTTTTCGAGATACTCTTGGGTGTTCTTTATTGCTTCGAAGGATGAAGCTTTTGATCATTTTCATAATCTTGTTCTTCACTTGGCTTCTGAACTTTCAGGTGACTTGAGAGCAATCCATAGTGACAATGGCACGAAGTTCAAGAATGCCTCATTTGCCTCTTTCTGTGCTGAGCGTGGTATTGAGCATCAGTTCTCTTCTCCACATATCCCTCAACAAAATGGCGTGATGGAAAGGAAGAACAGAACCTTAGTCGAGATGGCTAGGACGATGCTAGATGAGTATAGCACTCCGAGAAGGTTTTAGACCGAAGCTATTGCTACAGCTTGCCATATTGCCAATCGTGTCTTCTTGAGACCGTCTTTAGGCAAGACATCATATGAGCTTCGGTTTGGTAGAAAACCCTCTGTTTCTCATTTTTGAATTTTTGGAGCCAAGTGTTTCATTCTCAAGACAGGAAACCTAGATAAATTTGAGTCAATGACTTCTGATGGTTTATTTCTGGGTTATCCTGCATATTCGAGGTGTTTTCGGGTTCTTAATGTTGAGACTAATATTATCCAGGAGACATGCAATGTCACTTTTGATGAGACTAGCCCTGGAGCTAGATCAGATATTTCAGGTGACACACAAGCGACAGAGATCATCTTTGTGGAGGAAGATGAGGACGAAGCTGATGTTTGTCTCTCGCCTGCTGCTGCTACACCTCCTGAACCAATTGAAGAACCTGTTTTGACTACTTCACCTTCAATTGAGGCTCTTGCTGCATCTTCATCAGCAGCAGTACCTGCGAAGGTCGAAGAGATGCTATCTCCCCCGGACGCTCCACTTCACATTCAGAGGCATCATCCTCCGGATCAGATGATTGGTCATCTTCATGAGTGATTCACTCGCTCCGGGTATCGTGATCCGAGTCTCTACTCACATTCTGCATTTGTTGCTTCTTTCGAACCCCGCGATATATCGCATGCTTTATCTGATTCTAGTTAGGTTAATGCCATGCATGAGGAGTTAGAGAACTTTGAGAGGAACAAGGTCTGGAACCTAGTAGAGCCTCCTAGTGATCATAATGTGATAGGAACCCGTTGGGTGTTCAAAAACAAACAAAGTGAGGATGGTTCTGTGGTTAAAAACAAGGCTAGATTGGTAGCTCATGGTTTTAGCCAAGTTGAAGGGCTAGACTTTGATGAAACATTTGCTCCTGATGCTAGATTAGAAGCCATTCACATTCTGCTTGCATTTGTTGCATCTAAGGGCTTTAGGCTGCACCAGATGGATGTCAAGAGTGTATTTCTGAATGGTTACATAGAGGAGGAAGTGTATGTTAGGCAACCCCTAGGCTTTGAGAATTCCAAGCATCCACATCATGTTTTCAAGCTATCCAAAGCCTTGTATGGTCTTAAACAAGCCCCTAGAGCCTGGTATGATAAACTTAAGACCTTTTTGCTTAAGAATAAATTTGAGATGGGTAAGGTAGACAAGACTCTATTCATTCTTAGGCATGGCAATGACTTCTTGCTTGTTCAAATTTATGTAGATGATATTATTTTCGGTCATTCCTCTCATGCTCTTATTTTCAGTTTTTCTGAGACCATGTCCAGGGAATTTGAGATGAGTATGATGGGAGAACTCAACTACTTTCTGGGACTTCAAATCAAGCAATGCAAGGAATGGATCTTTATCCATCAAACGAAGTACACCAAGGATTTGCTCAAGCGCTTCGAGATGAGAGACTGCAAGCCAATCGCTACTCCCATGGTGACTTCGACTGTTTTGGATCTAGATGAGGAAGGAGAAGCCATAGATCAACGCGAGTACCTCAGCATGATCGGCTCCCTCCTTTACCTAATGGCCTCAAGACTGGACATACACTTCGCGGTCTGCCTCTGTGCGAGGTTTCAGACGTCTCCGAGGACTTCCCATCGTCAAGCCGTCAAGCGTATTTTCAGGTACCTTCACTCTACCCTCCAGTATGGCATTTGGTATGTAATAGCCCAAATTTCAAATTTCAGTTGAAAATAAATTTTAATTACTTTTGTGGAATTTTCTGAAATTTTAAAAGCTTTCCTTTAGTTATTTCAAAGCCAAAACAAATATATTTGCAAAATTGAATACTAAATATAAGTTGGAAATATTTTATTTAAATCCAAAATGTCTTAGAGAATTTCTGTGAATTTTCTCATAATGTTTGGATTTTATTTGCTATTTTCTAAAGCCTTTTCGAATTATCATAATTAATTAAATTGCTAAATCATTTGAAATTCCCAAAACAGTTTTTGGGTCGAATCTCTCTCGGCCCAATCCATCCTTCACGCGCGCACGGCCCACGCGGCCCGCTCACCCGCGCCTCTCTCTCTCTCTCTCTCTCTCTCTCTCTCTCTCTCTCTCTCTTGCCGACAAGCATGGCCCACCTGTCAATCACTCCCTCTCCCTTTCCTTTCTTTGCTGTTGGCGACAAGTGGCGCCCGCAGCGCCACGTCACCCCTTCGTCTCCTTCCTTTCTTCTCTGCAAAAACTTCGCTCGCGTCCGCCATTTTCTCACGATCGGACCTTCCAAAACCCGGCGAAATCCTTATTAAATCTCCGAGATTCTGCACGCAATAAAAACGACGCGTCAAATCGCGTCCAACCCAGCCTTGTCCCTTCCACCCTCGGCCCCGAATCCCTATAATTTCACCGGCGACCTCGCACGACCTTCGTGCACCACACGAAGCCTCCGCCTCGCCCGAGCCCTATATAAGGGAGCACCGGGACCGCCTTGGCCTCCACACCTCAGCGTCGCCACCCACATAGCCTCTCTCTTCCTCAGCTCACCGAATTTTGAAGATCATCGCCACCACTCGAAGCTCCTTCGACCTTCGATTCCACCTTCGTCAGGGCCACTCCGCCCCCTTCGTCTACGCCATCGACTTCACGACGACACCGCGAACCTCGTGCGCGCACTCACTCGGCTCGAGGACCACCAGAGCACCTCCTTCACCGTCGACCTAGCACCGCCGCTGCTAAACACCTCGCCGCCGGCCAACTAGTCACATTCCACCGCCACAAGGTAGCGCACCAAGTTCCTTACCACCTGCTCTCTCTTTTGCACTCACTTACGCCCCTCGCCGTGGCGTGTAGCGCTAGCGAGGGTGTCACCGGAGCTCCGCTGGTCTTGAGCCGACGTGGCATGCACATGTGTGTGCCACGATAGCGCCACCTCAGCGCCCCGCGTCCGCATCAACGTCACGTGGACTTCCACGTCAACCCTTGCGCAAGCATTAGCAGCCCGTTAACTATTTCATGAACCGTGTCCACCGTGGACATTGACTGTTGCGTGGACCTAGTCCATCGACTAGGGTGCCCACCTGTCAAAGACTCAAACGAATTTCCTTTAAGAATATAATTCGGCCGAAAATCGGATTTTCCGGGCGATGACGTCAGCTTGCGTAGTAATTCGATTTTCCTTTAGAAAAATAATTCGGGAAAATCAATAAAATCTGAAATTAGGGTTTTCTTTAGATTTAAACTTCCAGGAGCTCGTATTTCTTCATACGAACTCCGATTTAGGTTATTCAAATTTCTAAATTTATATGGAGTTAATTTGAATGTCATTTGAATTTATTTTAGCAGTATTTGAATTTTTCATATTTTCGCGTATAGATTTCGACGACTCTGGAGAATTTGACCCTTTTGAGGAGTTAGATTGCCAGGACTTTGAGCAAGGCAAGTTATACCATTGATCAGATTGATCATACTATTTTAAATTTATTTAATTCTATTTTAAATTATTACTGCATACATAATTCTATTCAGCTATTTTAAATTCCTGTTTAAACTCCTAGTTATTCTAAATCCTTTGTATAGCCAATTTTAATTGTTGGATTGTCATTTCCTTGTCACTATAGTTAAAAATAAAATTTGAAAATAATTATATGCTTAGATCAAGATCTTGTATTTGGAAAGTTTTAGCCAAATTATTCAAACTTGATTTAAATTGAGTCTATAGTATTGTTTTACCATAGAAAATTTATGAAATGATTTTACTTGAAAGACAAATTAAAATGGTTTAGACTTGGGCATAATGGTTGTTGGTATGGTGCAAATCGATGCACAGGATCGATTCATTCTATGATTGAGTCTAGGGTTGTAGAACGTTGCCCAAGTTAGTTAAGGACCGGCCTTTGAGTGTATTTTGCTACGCCCCACTGTACCACCACATATTCTGAATGGGCAGGACTAGGCCTAATAATTTATGATACCTTACTTTATTTGTGCCATGTTGTTTTGTGGGTGTCGGTTAGACAGTAGTCCCACTTGGCGCAAGAGGGGGCTTCTGGAGAATGGTTTATCCAATGGAAGTGAAACCTTAGTGGGCATAAATACTTTAGGGTAGAACATTGTAAAAGCCTTGTGATAATTGCTTAGTCGCACGCCTTCGGAAGCGTGTATTGGTCGACATTAAAAGCAAATTATCTTTTATGGGTAAAGTTGTACACATTCTGTAGAGTAGAAAACTATTCGAATAGCTGTGTCCATGGTCATGGACATGCTGAGCAAAGCCACTCTAAGTTAGACATTATTTTTTGTTTTAAAAATGATTTTAGGATGGTAAATCCTTGTGGCAAATTGGGCGGTTAGCCATGTGATAGGAGGGTATTTTTCACCATTCATTCATGGAGGTTATCCACTATAAAACTGTCAGTTTAAAAATCTAATTTTAGTTATAGATTAAAAATGGCCTTGAAAATTATTATGAATATTTAAAACCGAAAATGCTGCTTTATGCAAATTAGACCCTATTAGCCTCACTTGTTTACTTATGCATGCATCATATTCTTTTATTGGGTGTAACTTGCGAGCACAAAAATTAGGGTCAATCTTGCTAAATATAACTTATTCAGGTGAAGAGCTTTATCAAGACTGTGAGGATCTTGATGACTAGGCCTACGCCCCCAGACGATTGCATGTGGCGCATCATGTGGCTCATCTACTATTTTATTTCCATTTTATTATTTTATTTGGCCTCAGGCACCATTTTGTAATAAACTTTGAATTATATTAAATAAATGTGTGGTATGATTGTGATGTCACTTTTGTGCGATTGTGTACACTAGCTGTCCTGGACTACTGTATGGAAACACAGAGAATTCGGGATCCTTCGTTCCCAGGTTCGATATGGTATTCTTGCTCTTCTTCCTTGTCCATTCGGGGGTTTTCTTATTCTGATTTTGTGGGTTGTCGGCTAGATAGGAAGAGTATCTCAGGCACTTGTCACTTCTTAGGTGCTTCTCTTGTCTCTTGGTCTTCTAGGAAGCAGTTTTCTGTTGCACAATCCATTGCAGAAGCTGAATATGTAGCTGCCGCTAGTTGTTGTAGTCAGATTCTGTGGATGGTGTCCACCCTTAAGGACTTTGGGTTAACTTTTGCTAGTGTTCCTCTTTTCTGCGATAACACTTCTGCCATTAATATTGCTAATAACCTTGTGCAACATTCTAGGACCAAGCACATAGACATCCGCTATCACTTCCTTAGAGACCGTGTAGAGAAGGGTGATATTATGCTAGAATTTGTGGAGTCCAAGGCTCAGTTAGCTGACATTCTCATCAAGCCTTTAGACCCAACTAGATTTACCACCTTGAGGAGTGAGTTAGGGGTAATTTATCCCTATGGGTTGGTTTGAGGGGGAGTTGTTTCTCTTATGATATTTTCTTGTTCATCTGATCTTTCCTTGATCTTTTTCTGAACTTACTGATGCATTGTAATATAAGCTTTATTGTTTGTCCTTTAAATTGATGAAGATTTGCTTATTACCCTCTTGAGCTTTAGTGTTTTAATTTTTTGCTCAGTTCCATGTCTAGTTCTTTGACTTGCTAGAATTATCATGCTTTCACATGTGTAGCTAAATCTTTGCTAAATAAGCTAGAACTTTAAGACAACTTGAACTAAAAATTGCAATTTGTGGATCTCTTAGCTAGTTGCACTGTAACACCCCGATTTTCAGAATCAGGATGTTAATACTTAATTTGGCGATATATTAAATTTTTTACTATGTTTTAAAAAATTTCCATAGTTTAATCAAAACATTGCTTTAAAAATCAAATTGTTTGAAAGACCGCTTTTTTAAAAAAAAATTATTTTGATTTCTTGTTTTCACATGCATTTCAAAAATCATGCATGCATTAGTACCATCGCTCTTTTTCAGTCCGACCGACCGCAGGCGAAACGCCTACGTGTCCCATCTTTTCCAGTCATCTCCTTTTTTTTTAACTTCCCCGCTAACTCCTTTCGCTTCTTTCCTTCAAATCTCATCCAAAAACTCAAAACCAAGCCATGCATGTCATACCACCGCGATCATCATCGCACGACCAACCTATTTCTGTAATTCATTTTCACATGCATGGCAGTTTGAGCGAATTCGCAAACAGACGAAAAGAAGTAGCAGATGAAACGCCTGCATGCCCATTCTTTTCCCCAACTTCTCTGTTCACAATCACAACCAAAAACCAAAAATCGTGCAACGCATGTTATACCGTTGCGATCGTTGTCTCGAGAGCATTCCATTTTAGTGTTTAGTTCGCGCATGCAAGGTCGTTGGAGTGAGCCGGAGAAAAGAGGAAGAACTGTACTGCTATTCATCTTCCAAGCAAATAGGAATTTTAAATATTTTTAGAGAGCATCACACTCTGCAAAAATTCCTGAAAATTTTACCTAAGCATCAACATTATGTCAGGAACCTTCCATAAAAATTTTGTGATTTTTGGAGCTAGGAAAATATGTCTAAAAATTATCGAACTCCCCGTTGCTATTTTTTTCCCAATCCGAACACTGTTCATCCGAAATCCTTGCTTCCAGCCGAACCAGTGTCTACTACTTCTTTTAGTCCCCAGCCGAGAGCCCTCTTCTCCCACAAGCCACTGCCCTTTTCTCTTTCCCCCATCCTTTTCAGCCACTCACCAAAGTGCTACACGGCAGCAGCTTCTTTTCCACCAACAGAACTTTGCTAGTCCTTTCTTCTCTCCCTCCATGAGCTCATCTCCACCTTCTGTTAGACCATGTGGCTAGGTCTAGTATATTTTAGTTGATGAATAATTGATAATATTGGGTATTGATATTATTTGAGGCGTGTGGTGTGTGTGGACTAATGTCGGTCAAGTTGAAAAAAACTTGTGTCGGGAAAATATGTTGTTTTGGCCTTTGCATGTGCAGGGTAACTCGGAGGCGATCGTGGTCTACGGCGGTGACCGGGAGATGACTTGGTGCGAAGTTATGGTTCAGAGGGTCGAGGATGCTGGAGGAGACGGTCGAGCTCGAGTTGGGGCGCGTGGAGATCAAAGATGGATGATGCGTGTTGAAACCACGGAGGTGCATTTCGGAGGCTACAACATGTGACAATTTTGGAAGTGTCCAAAATTGGAAAGCTGAAAAAAATTAGGAAATCTTTGTTTGTTAGAATTGGATTAGAATTATGAAACCATGTCGGATAAGGACACGTTTAGGGTGCAGGGCTAGTATATATATATCCGTATACAGGGTGTCCGATCTATCGAACACATATCACGTTGGGGGTATTAGGGCGGCGGCTTTGGAGGCGTGATTTAATCAGTAAAGTGCAAGCGGCGGCTTGTTTGCATCTTGCTGTGACTTGTGGTTGTGGCGAGACAAGCAATTGATGGTGGTCGTCGTCATCTAATCAGAAGAAGAAACCACTTTTTCGTTGAGTTAATGGAAAAAGGTGGCTGCATAGTGTTTTGACCCAAGGTGTACAGCATTGATGTGCATGTGCTGATTGTAGTGTCTTACCTTTTGAAGATTTGTTTACTACTAGCCTCTGCAACCTTTTTGCTTGTGTTTTGACGTGAGTTGATGGAAGCTTTGGCATGGTTGAGTTCTAAGAAAATACATCAAGCAGATTTGGTGCTTTGGTGCGTGTTCAATCCAGTGAGGGGCTCGGGAAGGACAGCTCTCCCCTGCCGCTGAGTCGTGCGTGGACATCGACCGCTACAGACAGGAACAGTGATTTGTAGCGGCACATCGTGACATCCGAGCTTCCAAGACGACGAGAAGCCAAGCCAGGCATTGCTCTCGCGTGTGAATTCCAGAAAATAGCGCGTGATCGGATTCAACACTGTAGGGTGAGAAAAATCTTCTACAATCATTCACCCCCCCTCTGATTGTCATTAACGATCCTACACCTTCTCTCCTCCCAAACACCACCAAGAACTATGAATCCTTCAATGCATGCTATGCCATCGCAATCCTCATCACATGAGCATCCCATCCTCGTAATTAGTTTTTGCATGCAAATTGGTTTGAGAGTCCTTAAGAAATGGTTGAGGGCAGTGGCGGAGCTACAGGGTGGTCCCTGTGGGCCGCGGACCACCCTGCGCTCGGCCCAACCAAGGCCCATATGCTCATCTTTTCCTCAGAGACGGAGCCGAGCCGGCCAGAGGCAGTTCACCTTCAAAGAATCAAGATCAAGATCGAGAGCAGTTCACCAAAGAATCGGCGTACACACTGGAGACTCTGAACTGTGCTTTTCTAATCGAATTTGTCAGGTTTGTAGATTTTTTCTTGTCAATTTAGAGAGTATGACTCCTGTTCAGCAGATTAGCATTTGGAGACCCTTGTCACACATGTATTCGAATTTGGAAATGCTTCCCGAATTAACTTGCCTTTTCCATGTTGGTGGCTAGCTATAAGGTCATTCCTTTAGCTTCCCACCTCACACTGTGTTTGACTAATTGTTGAGTCACTGAAAATATTTTTCTGGTGAATGTTTCTAATACCGGGATTGTACGTGGTCACATTTCGTTTTGCCATACTACAGCAGCCAGGATGTAGATACAGGGCTTGAGAAGAAACTGCTATCAAATGAATGTTGTGAGAGATAAATTACCATATTGCTACCAAAACCAGAAAGATCCATTGGCAAACTGTTTATGGTTGGAAGTATTTCAATAGGGATGTGTGGGGACTGTCATGTGGGGGCACCACTAAAGCAGTTGTGAGGCCATCTGTGCGCCAAATCAATGGCATGGCATAGCTATATTGTCATAATATCATCCGATAAAATTAGTTCATTGACTGGTCTGCTTTTTATGAGATTTGGTTGTTTTTTATCTTGTTAGGTGATCTTATCCATAGTCTATGGCGGAAGCATCAGATGATCAGACATCAGAGAGAGGAATTTTTTCCCTCTCCACACCTTCCTGAAACGATGCTTCAATCACAGAGAGAACAAACTGCACTGCTGCAGCACAATAGTTTGTCATATACGCATACAGGAGTTTAAGGAAATTCATCATAAATGTGTAACAACAAACGATTTTACAGATAGGGAGATGCATACTGATCTTTGCAGAAATTCATCATACTGAATTTTTTATTTCAATATATGATCTTTGCAGTATTGGATTATTGGTTTGATATACTGATTCATTATATAATTCTCTTGCAGAATTGTTGAAACATGAAGAGGAGTGGTGATATTGCCTCTCTTTTTCAGAAATATGAAGCAAAGAAGAAGGCATCTTCTCCATCTCCTTCTGTGCCTGCAGCTGTTCCAGAAGACCAAATTGAAGAACAAGAAGGTGTGGCTGCAGCTGTTCCAGAAGAGCAAACTGAAGAACAAGAAGGTGGACTTGATCAAGAAAGAGTAATCGAAGAGAATGTAATTTCAACTCCAATGCCTCCAAGTCCACCACCTCCAGTTTCTGAAAAGGAACCAATTTATGATATCGAGAGGCTTCCACTTGATCCGGAGAAAACTGACCCATTGCAAATTATCCGTCAATGATCAAGATGCGATTCGGCGATCATATATTATTAAAGGCCCATACCAACCTTATGCACATGAATTTGAAAGTAGGAAAATTGGAAATAGGGACGAGCGGTTCAATCCTATATGGTTTTATAAATATCCTTGGATAGAATCTGATGTCAAGAAGGAAGCGAGATTTTGTTTTGTGTGCTACTTGTTTGGAAAGGGAGAAGTAAGACATCCGCATTTGTTGAAGGTGGTGGAAAAATTGGAATAGAAATGATGCACTTGATTTACATGTGGGTGGTGTAACAGTGGTCACAACGCAGCTCAAGAAAGATATAATTTATTTATGACTCCCCATGGAGCAATTGATGATAAAATTGTGAAGGTGGATAATGAGGAGCGTCGTCTCTACAAGATCGAGTTGACTTATTCACTTAGATGTTTGAGGTTTCTTTTGCAAGCAAGGATTAGCATTCCGTGGGCATGATGAAAGTGAAGAGTCTAGCAACAGAGGGAACTTCATTGAGCTTTTGAAGTGGCTTGCTGACAAATAATGAAGAGGTGGACAAGTTTGTTTTGAAGAATGCTCCGGTAATTGCACATTGACTAGCCGGACATACAAAAAGAAATTATTCAATGTTGTGCAATGGAGACTAGAGATCAAATCATTAATGAAATTGGTGATGATCACTATACAATTTTAGTGATGAGTCTAGTGATGTCTCTCATAAAGAACAACTTGCCCTTTGCTTGTGTTATGTTGATAAATCGGAAGGCCATGTGAGCGGTTTCTTGGAATTGTTCATGTAGATGATACTACTTCTTCATCACTTAAGGAAGCAATTCAATCTTCACTAGTTAGTAATGGTTTGACTATAACTCAAATCCGTGGGCAAGGCTATGATGGGGCTAGTAACATGAAAGGAGAGATTAAAGGGTTGAAAACCTTGATCATGAAAGAATCACCATCTGCTTATTATGTTCCTTTGTTTTGCACATCAACTCCAATTGGTTCTTGTTCTTTGTTGCTAAAGACAATGATGATTGTGTGTGGTTTTTGATCGAGTATCCCTCTTGTTAAATATTGTTGGTAGTTCTTGTAAGCGTCATGGCATGCTTCGACATCACCAATATGACAATGTCATGAAAGCACTTGAGTGCGGTATACTAGAATCTGGAAGTGGGTTAAATCAAGAGATGGGGCTGCCTAGACACTGGTGACACCGGTGGGGCTCTCATTATAAAAGCGTGGTCAACTTGATTGCTATGTATCCCACAATTCGTGATGTACTCATAGCTCTTGGACGAGATACTTGACAAAGGGTGGTGGCCAAAATACATACTATGGTTGGAGTGCTTGAGTCATTTGATTTCATTTTCAATGCTCATTTGATGCTTGACATTCTTGGACACACAAATGAATTGTCTCGGTGTTTGCAAAGAAAAGACCAAGATATTCTTAATGCAATGTCACTTGTCGGTTGGCAAAGAGTAAAATTCAACAAATGAGGTCTGAAGGGTGGGTTTCATTTCTTCAAAGGGTTACAATATTTTGCAACAAATATGGCATTCAAGTTCTGAAATGGAACATAATTATGTGCCATATGGAAGATCAAGACGTTTTGCTCAGACCAAACAAATGATGATCACTTGGAAGAGAAGTATATATTGGAGTCATTGATAAAATTAGTCAAGAGCTTGATAATCGGTTTGATGAGGTAAATATGGAGTTACTTACTTGTATGGTCGCTTTGAATCCAGCAGATTCCTTTGCTTCTTTTGATGCAAACAAGGTACATAGACTTGCTGAATTTTACCCTAATGATTTTTCAAGCTCGATTTGCTAAGACTTGATTTGCAACTTGAAACCTTTATTGATGACATGAGAAATGATGAATTGTTCAAAGGCCTAAACAATCTTGTTGACCTCTCAAGAAACGTGTTGAAACAAAGAGGGACAAAGTTTATCATTGGGTCTATTTACTTATCAAGTTGGTATTGCTTTCTACCGGTGGCTACCGCAAGTGTTGAAAGAATATTTTACGCAATGACCTTTATCAAGAATAAGTTGAGAAATAAGATGGGTGATAGCCTTCGGATGATTGTCTATTGACTTTTATTGAGCGGGATATCTTCTTACAACCGAGTGAAGAAGAAATCATCAACACTTTCATGGCTATTAGAAGGCGCAGCCCGACAAGAAGAAGAAGAAGAAGTAGTGACATATTGTTCTTCAACTATTATGGGTACGTAATATTTTAAATTTTTAATTCTATGTTAAGAAAGTTATACTCATCTATTTTATGAACTCTGTGCGTCATTTTTTTTTCTTACTTGTGTTTTGTAATTTATATACTTGTGTATGGACATGTTATATTTATAGCGGTCAAAAAAAAATTTAGACAATGGACCACCATAGCTACAAATCCTAGCTACGCCACTGGGTGAGGGAGAGGCAGTGTGCTGCCTTGGTTTGCTGTGGTTGGGAAAGAAGGAGGTAGAGGATGCATGGGGAGCAGGCGAGCTAGCGGCGAGTGTCTTGTTGGCTGCGTGCATGCGGCATGCAAAGACAGTGCACGGCCGCCAGACCAAGGTCGGCCTTGCAGCCTTGTGCACAACCGGATGAGTAGTAGGCTGCAAAGATTGCAATGACTTGGTGGTGACAACGGCTGCATGTTGTGGCCAGCAGCAGATGGAGGCCGAGCAGTAGCACTGCAGCGGCGTCTCGGCCAGTGGGGGCAGCAGGCAAGGCAGCAATGGGAGATGGTGCTTGCGCGGTTCAGCCAAGCGGTGTGGCCGAGGCGAGGAAGCCCACTGGACGCGCAACTGAGGGGATGACAGCGAGGCCAAGGCGGAGGTGGCCGAGCCGAGGAAGCGAGGTTTGGCGGCGTGGCCAGCGGCGCGAAGACGGTGGCGTGGAGGAGCCAGCCGAGGACGCGGCGCATGCATGTGACGTCCATGCATGTGGCGGTGCGGCGGCCCGAGCGAAGCAAGGCGGTATGGCGTGTTGCGTTTGGGCGCCGTGTCGGCAAGGCGGCTCCGTGGGCGTGGCCGAGAGCGATGGCAACGATGTGGAGCGGGACACGGATGTGGACAGCGGAGGCTCGCTGCGGCACGGTGGTACCGAGAGGACGGATGTGGACGAGGAGCCGGACGCAGACGCAGAAACGGCGATGACTACAGTGGATGCGGAAACGACGACGACTACGGCGGACGCGAACGAGTGCCGACAAGACGATGTCCGCTGATACTTTGCACGCCTAGTGCCGCGGTAAAAATCTTTAGTGTCAAATTGCGTTTACGTTATTTACTTGTGCATGTTGCATATAAGTCATGAGCATGGCATCTATTTATGCATGTTTTATTGTAAAAATTGTTTGATAGCTTAGGCCGGTATAATTCTCCAGTTAGGTTGTATTTGTGTGTAGGCGTGATTATGTATCGATATGTTGGTGAATGCGAATAATTAGATTTTGTGGCGAAATGTGTGTGTTGTTGGTCGGTGGATACTAGATTAAATATATGAGTTGATTACTTGATCGGATGATATTATTTTGAAGTTGCATGGATGTTAGTGGTAATCTTTGGATAATACAATAGTTGTAGATTTTTCCTCATGTTGGATTAGTAATTTTAGGAGATAGGGCGCATAAGGATTTTTCTGATTTATTACTTGATGAATAGCTTAGGTCATGATGTTTAATGAGATATAGATGTTGAATCGAGTGATGTATTTAATCATGATTAAATGGATGGGATGTCTTAAGTAATAGTTATGTGAGTCATTTGTGCTTGAATTTGGAGAAGGTAGCAATTGATCATTTGGTTGTGAATAAATATTTGGATTTGCCATGTACTTAGTAGGTAAGTCCCATGTACCGAGTCGGTGGAATTGTACTATCTATTGGATTAGTGGATAAATAATTATTAGTCGATCGTAGAGGCGCATATGTGATTGGATTAGTAGTGGTTGTACACGACTAGTCCGGTGAAATGGATGTAAGTTGATTTATTAGTGAGCTATGAAATTTTGGATGTGCTATTAAATTGTAAAGCTCATTAGGTGTCGGTAAATCAAATAAATTTCGCTCGGTGGAAATTTTGGTGTATACGAATGTGAATTGCTGAGGAAATACTATTAGAGTTAGATAGTTAGTATTAGCTTAAATAATATATCGGAAAATGATTAATGGATTTAGTCATGGTAATATGCTTATCACTTGGTGGATTTCATATAACTACTAGATGGATTGTGTAGATGGAAGTCTATGAGTCCGAGAATTATTTGTTGGATTGACTACCTTGATTATGCCTTAGTAAAGGTTAGTGTGGGATTTAGATCAAGATATGAGAATATGATCAGCGAGTGTTATGCATGTGATGGGATTCAACACCGAAGAATTGGTTAAGTCAATGATATTGAGAATATTATATTTGCCGGTAGATGTTTTACTTTAGGAATTAAATGGAAAATAAAAGGAAATACTTAGGCCTCATTTGTCATGACAGAGGCTAGGTTAGCATGTACGCAAAAAGTATTAAATGATTTGAAAAATTCGGAATGCAATTATTTATGCACTGCATATGTAATAGCCCGTTTAATTAATTGTGTACTCAACAAATTAGAGAAAGTAATTAAATATTTAATTCAGAAAGTAGAGGGGGAAATAGAGGTGGGCTTTCGGCCCAAGGCCCAAGAGAGAGATTGGCTGCACCTAAAACCCTAGCTGGCAACTCCTTACCCCTGCACCCTAGCCGCCGCTCACTTTTGCTCTTGCCTTGCACCAGCCGCCCCTGCATGTGTGTTGCTTTTCTCTACGGCCGATTGTTTTTCCTACCACTTGCATCCATTTGTTTTCCTGCGCATCTGCTAGCTTCCTCCTGTACATCTGCATGTTGTGCTTTTTAGCCAAGCCAATTGCATGAAGTGCTTTAGCCCCTACGCTGCATGCACAGGCCTACGGCTCCTCCTTGCCTGCTGCATGATGGATAGAGAGAAAAAGAAGTTGTAGCATGCAGTTTCCCTACGATGTTTCCTCTGTGTGTGTGTGAGAGAGAGAGAGAGAGGGGGGGGCTGCATGTATGGCTACGTGAGTGCTGCTGGCTGCTGCTGAGGCATATGTTTCTGCTGGGATTTTCTCTGCTGCCAAGGAAGAAGAAGGAAGAGAAGGAAGAGAGGAGAAGAAAAGGAGAGGATCGCCTCGTGGGGAATTCAGCTAGCACATGTGTCTTCAAGGGTAACGAAGTGCTTTCTTCATTGTTTGATGTTTATTAGATGCGAATACGATTAGTTGGATTGGATCGAAATGCTACCGTTAGATTTTCAGATCTGTCCAGATTGTTGCGTGGTCAATTTCAGATTCTTAGAGGCCGAATTGGATATTTCCATCTCCTACAGATATTGACGGACTGTTCTTAGCTTTCTGTAGCCGCCAAGAACACTTAATTCCGACGTACGGATCAAAAGTTATGGTTTGATCTTTACCGCTGTCCTGAAATCCTGACGAGAGTGAACTGTCAAGTTGTCTCCTAAATTATGATTATGTTATTGGCAAATTCAGGGTTTTCACTCAACTAGGTTATTGTAGAAATTTTTATATCTTTTCCATAATGATAAAGAACGCCTTAATCGGAGTTGTAGATCAAAAGTTGTGATATATTCTTTACTGCTGTCTTTTTTGTCTAGACAGAATCTGTCTTGTATCTTCATCTACCTATGAGCATATTATTTTGACCGAATTGGATTATCTCGCCAACTAGGATTTTGTGTTTATGTTCGTTAAGTTTCCATAGGATCTAGGCTCACCTCGTTCCGGGTCCCAGATCAATAGATATGAGTGATTCCGTGCTACTGTCCAGATTCGATTCCGTGATCGTGTTGTCTGTTTTTAGAATAGATCTAATAGTAATTCGTGGGTTGTCGGGAAGGTGTTGTAAAATGTTACTGGTAGTGCCTTGTACCATGTTGTTCTTATTTCGAGTACTTACTTGTGTAGGCGGAGAGGCTTCGGGTTTAGGGCACCTTTGTTGCCTACTAACGTGTCGCATCACGGAAGGCAAGTACTTTGATTTTCTTATGATTAGTGAATGCTGAATGCTTGATGTTCGTATTGTGTTTTTCTATGATCCATGAGAATATTCAAAGTTTATGTTCCTTTCTTATGCGTTATTTTCATGTATATATATGATGCATTTCATAATTCATATTTCAATACATGCATCCATTTTCATATTCCTTCCACAGGAGTGGATTATGAAGACCCATCAATTCCAGTATGGGCACGTAAGACCCACCATTCTAATGTGGGCAGATTTGGACACCCGTATGAAATGTTCTTCATACGGGATTTGGATCCCCGCATTTTGTTAAATGTGGGCTTAAATGAACACCGACGGGTGTGTCACTAGCTATACCGGTATAAGCATGTGTGCAGTCCTTTCATTTCATTCAATCTATTCATTCCATTCATTCGTATATTCATTCAGTGCTATGTTCATATTCTTTAAAGATGTGGTCTTGTTCATATTGTTGTATGTCCAATTATTCACTGTACTTGCTGAGTCTCGAACTCATTCTTGCTTTGTTTGTTTATTTTAGGTGATCATTGATGATGGCTCTAATGGGAGGGAGCAGACACGCACTATTCGTTCACTTCACCATATTCCATTTCAATAATAGGACTTGGTTCTATCTTTCATTCGTTAATTGATGAACTGTAATAAATAAAGTTAGATGTGGTTGATAACCTTCTCCATGTTATTGTTGGTTAAGTATTGGTTGTAATCTTTGATCACCCCTTTGATATACCTGCTTGAATTCAAATTATATTCATGCCATAGTCCTATTAAATATTGATCTCTTTATGTCATTAGATGAGATATTATTCAAATTCTTCCGCACTATGGTTGTATGTTAGATTAATTAGGTGACATCTTGGCTTCCGAATAGCCAGGGTGTTACAGCATATTCATTTAATTTCAAAAATTCATAACTAGTGCAAACCAACTCCAAATCAAGTGAAACCAAGTTTGATAATTTTATTTTTAAATGTATTTTAATTTGAAATAGATTTGAAATATGTCTCTGCACAGAGGATATAGTTTTTGGAAAGTGATCCAAAGTTATTTTACTTTTGAACTATAAAATGCTTTTAAATTTAAAAATTCATAACTATTTCATAAAACCTCCAAATAGGATGAACCAAGTTATTTTGGTCTTATATTAGTATTCTCTATCCATCCATATAATCCTCATCCTCACCACTACTCTACAAATTTTGACCAAATAATTAAATTCGGTGAACAGTAACAGATTGTAATTAAATTAGATTTTTTTCTGAGAACTGATATTCAAACTGCTATAACTCTCGCATACTAAATCCAAATAGAATAAGTCTTTCACCTAAATTCATCTAAAATCATCATATAGCTACTGTATAAAATTCATGCATTTTTGAGCACTTTGATTTTTTCGGCTTTTCTCGATGTTTATTCGATATTGCCTTTCTATAGATTCCGAGTTACCAAAAGTACGTGAGTATGTAACCGAGAGTGAGCAAGTGAACTCCCTGAAAGGCAAGCATAATTTGAACTTTTTTTTGCATCATATTTGATCCCAGATTTGTTAAGTTAGTGCAATGATAATTGCTTACATGCTATTTTGATAATGTCGCTATTTTTTTGATGTGTAGATTAGTTATCTCCTATTCATTGAGGTTATCCTTGAATTATTCCAGTACCACATGCTTGAGTTAGGATGGTTGAATTATATTATTCGAGTTTGCTTAGCCATGCAAGTCTAGAACCGGTAGTTGATTGTCGGGAATAACCCGACAATTATGGGATACACACAACTTTCATTATATACTTTTGTTTCAGATCTTCGTATCTGTTTTATTAGTTAAATTTTTTTATTTTAAATGAGCTTTTGGTCTGGACAAGTGATGGTTATTGATGGTGTCTTTGTGCACGAGATTGGGTAAGTGATGGACTTGTCTGGACAGTTAAGGATCGAACTTTGGGTACCTACGGTTCAAGCAAAACTCGTGTTATCACACGTGGCGTATGGGTGCTGCTTGGTTAAGTAAGGGGTTGGTGTTGTTGAGTTGATGACTGGTGGTGTGAGGACGTATATGTGTCCCATCGCATATATGCTCCGTAGGGTGCCGATTGCAATTCTATAATGTGTGAATGAGCACTATTTAAACTTATTAATTGGGTCGGTATGCCCAGCACAACTTGCGTGCCCGTTTGGTTAGTAGGCGGTATAACCTACACTTAAGTGGGATTACGTCGCGCATGGGTGATTCAACTTAATAATGCCAACTTGCTGAAAAATACTAAGTCTTGATTTACCCGGCCGGCATACCATAGAAAGAATGCTATTTTCGGAGGCATCTGGAGGCTTCGGGCTAATCAAGTCATGTGGGTAAAGTAGTACACCCCTGCAGGATATAAATCTATTCGAATAGCCGTGTCCACGGTTATGGACGATCGCTTGAGTTTGTGGCTGCTTATTGTTAGACTTGGAATTAAAATTGTGGTTATAACTTGGGATTCGTCATGAATGGGATGTTCATGCTTGTTGTTGTATCAAAGTGGACAGCCACTTTGTTATTTGTATGCTTCATTCGTTATTCAATTTACTACTTATTCACATGCTTTACTTCTACTTCAAATCTATTTTCGAAATGGCACTTGAAAAACTAGTATGTGTAGGTTGTAAATTGTTGCGTCTCTTTTGCAAAACTAAAACAATATGAGCCATCCTTTGTAACAACCTCTAGCATAACTACTTTTTATTTGTGTAAGACTTGCGAGTACCTTTGTACTCAATTCGGTTGCTGCAATTTCAGGTGAGGAAGGATATGAGTCCGTTGAGCTCGTTTGCGCCGATTTAGGCGACGCTGACGAGTAGTGCTATCTTTTAACTCCCAGTCAGTTGCCGATGGGATATGGGCATACCACTGCTGGTCTTTTGGTTTATTTACTCGTTTCCGCTGCTACTTAATAATCTTATTTGAATTTGGCCGGTCGGCCGTTTGTAATAGTTGTAGACTTTAACTATTATGTTGTATGTCTTTTGAACTATCAATGTATGATTGTTGTATGGATGTGATCAACGTTGTATGAGAGTATGAGCATATTGGTCGCTGATCTTGGGAGCCAATATGAGTTCATGCTCGCTGTTCGTGGCTTCCCATTTAACTCACTAAGTGTAGAGCTTGACTTGTTGGAGAACTGACAATCATGTAGTGCTCGTAGTGGAGCAGCGCGTATGATCGTTGGGGCTCTAGTTTTCAGTTAAGCCTCTCGCTTAGATGGAGTTAAGTTGGAATCCATTTACTTGAGGTCCAAAAGTTATGTCCTTAAGACCATGCTTAGTCTCGGTCTTATGTAGATAACCCGGGGGTCCTCACATGCACAATTAGTGATCTTTTTGGGATATTGCCCTGTCAAAATTGCTTTGTTAGCTCTTGAATCTAGAATTGAACAATTCTTGAGCTTCTTGTTCCTTTGTGAATCTAAAACTGCTCTTGTGCAAAATGAAAAATCAAATTTGAAAATTCTCATGTGGTTAAATTGTGCCAAACTATTCTTACAAGACTGCATGTCAAAGATATGAACTTGAAGATAGTTTGATGATCCAGACGATCTCATAGGGACTGCTTGTCAAAATTGACAAGAACTTCAAGATTTGTCGCCTTGGTTGAAGCTTAAGAAGAGTTTGTAGATGGCTCCTAGTCTAGGATCTTCTTCACTAAGATAGACCATTAATCAACATCAATATTCATTGGAAATAAAAACTGTTGTAAAAATTGGGTGATTAAGGTTCTTTGAGCAAAATGATTCGATTTAGGACTTTTTGTCTCTAGGATGGTCGTTGTTAGCTTCTTGATCTCACATTGACATTCTGACATGGCCTTTATCACTTTAGGATCCCTGTTGATGAACTTGCTAATTTTGAAGCCTTGCTTAAATTGTTACAATTCATCGCTTTACCTTGAGCCTTCTAGCTTAGCAATGTTATATATGTTTTAACATGATATTGCTAGCGCTTTCAGGCTTGATATGCATTGAGTAATAGTAGAAATGCTAGCTTGTTCTTTTGGGTAATCTCCAAAGCTTCTTGTACTAAAATTTCAAAATTAAAAAAAATAAAGCCATTTCATTGCATTTGATGCATGCTCTTTCGTATGCTTCTTTCTCATTTCTGTACTTGTCATCTCTGCATGAGAAGAAGGCGTGATTCCTTGATGACTCCATTGTGAAAGGGAGAGAAGATGTAACAAAAAATGTTAAAAAGGGGGAGCTATTTGGAGAAAAAGGGAGAAAATATTTTTATTTTCTGAAAAATGATGAGGGGGAGTATTTAATTTGCATTATTATGACCTTATTGCTATTTCTGAACTTAAATTGCAATTCTTGGATCCTCACAATGATGAAAGGTCAAATTGAACAATTGTTCTTTCATATGGACCTTAAGTGAGATTTTTTACTCTTCTCCGAAAATTGAAGCTTTTTTGTCTTCTTTTGCCCGATCTCACTTGCCTATACTAATCTGAAGCCAATTTAGTCATTTCCATTGCGTTCTCTTGCTTTTGGACCAAGTTGTGCCTTTGCGCGAAAACGTGAGTATTTTTATTTTCAAACCTTAAACTTACATTTTTTAGAAATTACCAATGTTTTCATCAAGTGGGAGATTATGGATATCATGGGGATATGCTCACGATCTTAGGATGATGATACAATTGGCAATAGCGTTGAAGGTTTGTCGAAACACTCGTTTTTGGCGAAATTCTTGTTCTGTCACCAGGACGGCAGTCAGACCAGCCTGTGTGGCGGTCAAACTAACCAAGGTTTTGGTCTAGTGGCTGTCGGTTAGACCGGCCAATGGGCGGTGGTCTGACCGGCCATAAAGGGTGTTTTGAGTTTGGAGCCGGGCCAAAAATAGAGGGTGTAGGCAAGAGAGGGGTTTCTTCTACATTTGGTCTCATAATTTTTGGAGCTTCAAGTCAAAAGTTCTATTCGTTTGAAATTTCCAGAGAGGTCACGAATTTCCAGAGAGGAAATTTGGCTAAGTCCTTGTCAAGCGATCGACCGGTTAGAAGTGATCGAGACCGCCATGGGTGGCGATCGATTTGTTTTGACTTGTTCGCCGGCCATCTTGGCGGCGATGTTTCTTGGTTAGGTCAAGTTCATGGATTTTAGTGCATATATGTTGCATGATACATGTTTTGACTAACATGGGTCAAGTTGCGAAGAACTTGTTCCCAGAATCGATTTCTTGGTCTATTATTGTGTAGGAGGCTTGGAGGTCAACGACGGTCAACGACAACGATGATCGGGACTAGGCTTGGAGAACTGAGGTTCAGAACGATCGAGGATGTCGGTTGAAGTCAATGGACTCAAGCATGGCGCAAAATGGACAAGGATGATCGAACAGGAAGTTTGGTTCGACGGGTTGCATCAAGCAGCGCGGGGGTCAGTGCAAGTGCCATGGTGGTTTCAGTGGAAGCCGGATGGGAGAGACTTGTCGATATGAAGAGAGCTATTGATCAGCCTACACGTAGCGAAGCATGGGATTGCTTCATAAAGTTTGGACTCGGTCTTTGGAGAAGGATCGAGAAGGGGTATTTTGGTAATTTCACCAAAATACCACCTTGATTGCTTTTGGCTAAACCGCTGCGCAAGACGGCGCAAAGAGAAGTGGTTTCGGTCAAGAGAAGATGAAGACGGCGTTTTGAAATGCATGCGTGGGTGAAACCCGTTTGTGTGTGGGCTTAACGGATGCCCATTAGGGATGTTCTTCTAGAAGCTAGCCTCCACTATAAATAGGGGAGGGTGCTGGTTGTGCACCTCCCAACCCTTGTATTCATGAAACCCTAGTTTGTGTTTAGGGAGAGGAAAGTGGAGAGGTTAGGGTTCTAGAGAGTTGGATTGATTGTGTGCTCAAGTGTTGAGCCTTTGTCCTCTAGGATGTAGTGGCTGTAAACCAACATCAATCTCGAATCAATCCAAGCAAGATTCCTCAAGATGAGTCTCTTCTTGTTCTTGCTCTTTTTTTTGTGATTTTGGGGCTTTTTTTATCCTTCGGTTTTCCTTTGGTTTCTAGCTTGGATCTTGCTTGCTGTGACATGTGGGAATGTATCTAGGATCATCTTGATCATCTATTACCCACGAGCAAGTTTTTGGATCATATTTTTGTTTTGACTCTGTTTTGAAGCAACCTTCACTCAAACGAAAAAAGTTAGAACTTTAGTAATGATCTTCATGATCCTTGATTGGCATAGGTTCCTGACATCCTAGAGAAGGTATGTTTCAAGTTTCGTGAAGTTTGGGGTTGTGGATCAAAAGTTAGACCAATTTGTGATTTCGAGTTCGAGCTGATTTTACTGCTCATCAGGCTGGAGGTCAGACCGC
This sequence comes from Phyllostachys edulis, assembly GCA_036346405.1. NCBI lineage: Eukaryota > Viridiplantae > Streptophyta > Magnoliopsida > Poales > Poaceae > Phyllostachys > Phyllostachys edulis. The sequence continues at coordinate 28,107,547 of CM070552.1, forward strand.
CCCATGGAGTGGTCTGACCGCTAGGCTGAGAGGTCTGACCACCCAACTCATTGTGAATTGAGTTTTTGATGATTTTGGTTGTTTTGCTTCGGGGTTTCGATTGGATTCAATACAAGCCTTCCGCTATACTTGTATATTGATCTTCATAGCTCTCATAGCTATTGGAGTAAAAAATATGTTGAATCCAATCAAGGTGAAAAGGAGATCACGCTCCTATGCCCCCCCCCCCCCGGGCACGCCTCTGGTTGCTGTTTCGGTCCAACAGTATGTTTTCCCTTCGAGAATGGTTCTCTCTGCTAGCTAACCAAATGTTTTTAAGATGCTTGTACCCTGTTGGTTGACGTACAAACTGAAATAGGTGGATTTGAGTTTACTATATTATAGTTGCAGGTTGATTCTGAGTTAACTAGATTATCATTATTTCTCCTTTCAATAGAGTACATGAAAAGTTAACTGTTGGAGTTGCATTCTGTCATACATGATACATGTCGCTATGATGTTCATTTACAGCTGCTAGCTTTGTCTTGTTTCAAAACTATAGAACATTGTTAAATTGTTTCATTTGAGCAATGGTTTTGCAACAGATGGACAAAGCCATCCAGTGCATGTTCAACTCCAACTGCATGTGAGTAAACAACTATACTGATATGACAAATGCTGGTCAATACGGCAATGTTGATTTACCTAAACATGAAGATCTATGCATCTCTCTGCAGTTTGGAAAACGTATCACCATTTGATACTTTTATTAAGTCATTCTTTAATAAACCATTATCTCAGTGGTACTATTGATTTTATGTGCGTAACGTAGCTTCTTGCTGTTGAAATCTTATTTATAAGATGGTTCTTTCATATTAGAAGAACAGTTCATAAGTGACCTCGCGTGAGAAATAATTTGTCTCTCCTTAGACCAGGGTACAAGGTCATTAGTTTTCGCTAAGAGTATTTGGTAGTGCATTTTTTTCATTATAAGCTACAGTTTACTCATTTCTGTCTCCGATTATTTTGCTTCACCAATGTCAAGTGAAAGAGGACCAAACACCAAAATTCCTTGCTAACTAAGACATGTGACTATGTGAATTATCAAGATGGAAATGTCCCATGAGAAACTGTGAAGATATTCTGCGCATCAGTGAAACTCGACAACCTGTATTTGGTACAGAAGGTGAGAAGGTGGCGGTTGTTGCTGCTTACAACTAGAAGTGTTTTGTTGATCTGTAAATATGGATGCTAGAAGAGGAATGTTGCCATTTCTACTATGTATGGTTATGCATTGTGTAGTTTTTTTAGTTTGTATGTATGAACTACAATTTTGCCTGACTGACGAATAGTTTAGATTTTGGTTGCACTTGTGTATTAATTTTATTTGCTACAATTTATCTCTTTTGATATTGTAATTTGTATTTTTCCCCTACTCATGGTGTACTCTAATATTTCGATTGTACCTATGAATATTGTGAAGAAATAAAGTTATTTTCTTTAAAGCAAGAATTGCAATGTGAGGCACTTCGAGTTACATTCACCAATATTAATTCTTTAATAATTTCTAATTGTAATCGTTGAAAAGTATTGAGAAATTACGTATGAAATAATGTAGGAAATTGGTGATATTTTGGCCTTTTTAGCAAGCAAAGAAACAAGTAGTAGCTTATGTTAGAGTTATATTTCATCAATATTTCCGCAAAAAGAATAAAAACAATGATATTTACGTTAAAGCAGCACACAAACATGCCTTCAGAGCCCTCGAGGGTATTTAAGATATTTCATCATTCTTTCATAGTTGAAGCGGTAAGCCAGCCCAACAAAAAAACAGATTGTCAAGCGCTCTCTCAAGAAAAGCTATGGCTGCTTTTTAGCCTAGTAAGTCAAAAATCAGCTTTTCAGAAAAGCTACAACTCACCCAAATAGGGCCTAGAAGAGGGTAGCTTTGTCGGCTCTAACGGTAGGACCAGTAATTTAACAGAAGTGGTAAAATACTAAAAGTGACACAATTGAGTGGTATTAAGGTGAATTGAAGTTTTTCAATAGTATTTTCCTAAAGTGCGTATCTTTGAGTGGTATAGAACTAATTTTTCCAAAAAAACCATTTCCTTTCTCCTTTCCACTTTCTCGGTAATAGCCACCAGCACCTACCATCTCTGAAAAATATTTTTTTTGTTTGAGGTACCGGTGTCCATGTGAAGCACTAGTTCTTCTCTCTCTTCCTTAGCTGCAGTGTGTAGTGCCGGTTCTATGGCACAAAGATTCCCTCCGCACCTCCTCTATTTCATCTGCCGATGCATGTCCACCGTTTCCTCCAGATCTTTGCTCCGCACGTCGTACCTGCACAACACCTCGTAATCCACATATAGCAACATCTCATCTCCGGAATGTCGGTCTCTTCTTCAAGGAAATCGATTCGGCAACGGCAACCACTCCGTGCTGAAGTATAAGTGAATTATCCATCTTTCCTCATTAGATTAAGCTTTGGAGTGAATTGGTTGATGTATACAACTCAATATGGATGACTTTAGCGTCGTCTCTTGGCTCTACACGATGATCTACTCGAAAATCCTCGGCATTGCCATGCAGTCGGCTGACAATGCACACTCCGTTTGGGTGAGCATCGAGTCCATCTTCCATGACAACAAGCACACCCGGGCCATCCACATCAAGGCGGAATTCCGTAACATCTTCCAAGGCGATCTTGTTAGTTCTAAGTTAGTCATGTTTAGTCTTTTCTGTTTAAGAATTGTTCTTGGATTGTCAATTTGTTAGACAAATCCGAAATAGTGTTGTATATCAGTTTTAGGACAGTTTGCTCTACAAAGGAGTTTCAGTTTTCAATTCGGTTTAGGATCTAGAATCTGTTTCTGTAAAGGCAGTGTTGTGTCGTATACTAAATAGTGTATATTCAGATATCTATATAAGAAAGCAAAAAACACAAAAAGACTGCAAGTTTCCGGCACCAAAACTCATAAGCGTTCTGTGATCTTGTTTTGTTTTCCTCTACTGTGATTCGGTTATCTGTCTGATCTGGGTCTGAGTTCTGTCAATTGGTATTAGAGCACAGACGAGTTCATCGTGAGGAGCAGCGAAGCTTCATCGCAGGAACTAGCAGAACACGAATCATGAGTGGAGGTGCATCTTTGTTAGGTGTTGGAGAAGTGTCGGAAGCAATGAAAGGAAGTTTTGCTCCGACTGTATATCCACAACTTATGAAGAGCAACTACACCATCTAGGCGATGAAGATGCGAGTAGTCTTGCAAGCTCAGGAGGTGTGGGAAGCCATTAAACCGGCAGGTGACACGTTCAAGAAGGGAGGCGCTGAGTATCGCAAAGATCGGTTGGCTCTGACAGCACTTTACCAAGCTGTTCCAGAGAATTTTATGTCAATTCTTGAGGAAAAGGACTCGGCAAAGTTGGCGTGGAAGACAATCGAAACAGCGAATCTAGGACATGAGCATGTCCGAGAGGCGAAGTTGCAAAATATCAAAAGGGATATTGAGGAACTAAAGATGCAGCATGATGAGTCTGTTGAAGCGTTTGATGAACGAATTTCAGCACTGGTTAGTGGAATCAACGAACTCGGAGAGAAGATGCTGGATGATATCGAAGTCATCCGACGCTTCCTTCGAGTAGCACCTGCACGATACTTGCAATTGGTAATTTCAATCAAACAATGTGTTGATTTAAAAACATTATCTGTTAAGGATCTTGTCGGTAGATACAAAGCATATGATGAAAGGATGAGGAGCCATTTCGGTGATCCAAAGGATCGCGAACACCTGCTGCTATCTCGATCCCAATGGGAAGCATTGTCGACTGAGAACAAAGGAGGGTAGAGAGCAGCTGGTCAAGGTGAGGAAAGACACAACTCTCAACCTAAACCACAGTATGATAAAAAGAATATCAAATGTTATAATTGTGGTATTTTCAGTCATTTTGCCTCTGAATGTTGGAAACCGAAGAAAGAAAGGACACATCGATTAGAGAAGAAGGATGAGGAGCCAGCTGTGTTGATGATTGAAACATTTGAATTGATGGAGACCAAAGAAGAGAATCATGACTCTGTGACAATTGTAGAGCATGATATGCAACTCAATCACGGGGTGAACGAGAAACATGGTGGCAATACTTGGTACCTTGACACAGGAGCGAGCAACCATATGACAGGTTGCAATGAGCAGTTTACCCAATTAGACACTTTAATCAGTGGAACTATGAAATTTGGAGATGGCTCTACGGTTGCTATTGGTGGTCGCGGATCAGTACTGATTGAAGGCCGCACGGGTGAGCACAAGGTTTTGTCGGACGTACTGTATATCCCAAAATTATCAAGTAACGTCATCAGTCTGGGACAACTTGAGGAGCGCGGTTGCAAGGTGATTCTGGAGTATTTGATCGAGAGGGTCAGCTACTTGTTCAAGTCAAAAGAACAAGTAACAGACTATATGTTCTGGATCTTGGTCAAGTGCAGCATGTATGCTTGTTGACATGCCTTGATAATGATGTATGGAAGTGGCACGCTCGGTTTGGTCATCTGAATTTCAGAGCACTGCGGAAACTAGGCCTGTAAGGTTTGGTTACTGGACTCCCACCAGTTAATCATATTGAACAAATCTGTGATGGTTGTATGGCCGGGAAGCAGAGCCGTTTGTTGTTTCCACAGCAGGGAAAGTTCAAAGCTAGCCAAGTGTTGGAACTTGTTCATGGTGATTTGTGCGATCCTATCGCCCCCAACCCCGGCAGTAACAAATATTTCTTGTTAATGGTGGATGATCACAGTAGATTTATGTGGCTTGTACTACTGAAATCCAAAGACGGAGCATTCCAAGCTTTCAAGAAAGTAAAAGTAACTGCCGAGGTTGAAGCCAATGCAAAATTGAGATCCTTCCACACAGATTGGGAAGGTGAGTTTTGTCTAATGAGTTCACAACCTACTGTGAGAAGATGGGGATTAAAAGGCATTTGACTGCACCCTACTCCCCTCAGCAAAATGGGATAGTAGAATGAAGAAATGAGACTGTGATCTCAATGACATGAAGCATCTTAAAGAGCATGAATGTGCCAAACTGGTTTTGGGGTGAAGCTGTGACAACTTCAGTTTATATCTTGAATTGAGCTCCAACCAAAAGTGTAGTTGGAATGACACCCTATGAAGCTTGGCACAAACGGAAACCGGCAGTTCATTATTTTCAGACATTCGGATGCGTTGCTCATGTGAAGAAGATTGGCAGCCATATCAACAAGCTAGTTGATCGTAGTACACCAATGGTGTTCACCGGATATGAAAGTGGTTCAAAAGTGTATCATGCATATGATCCAGTCACCAAAAAGGTATGTGTGACGCATGATATTGTGTTTGAAGAAGAAAGAGCATGGGACTAGAGTTCATCGCCTTAGAAAGATGAAATACTTGTTGTGGCGTATGATCAGATGGACTCTCAGGCACTTGGAGATTCTGTACAGAGACAGTGGCTACAAACTACGATAGTCCAGTAATGTCCTCGGTAGGAAAAGCAATATCCTCTACGGCAGCTGAAACGGGGCCTTCAACACCTTTAACAATCTCTGTTGTCGGTCCTGAGACAGAATCATCAATGGGAGCTCCAGTGAAAATGCATTCTCTGGATGAGCTCTATGATACAACCAAGCAGGTACAATTTGAGTATTCAGGTCTATGTTTACATGGGGGCAGAAGAACCAGCCACCTTTGAAACTGCTGTAAAGGAAGAAAGTTGGAAATGTGCAATGCAAGGAGAGAAAGGACTGGGATACAAGCCGTGAAGAAAACATAACTAAACTTAGGGAGGTGATTGTTAGTTATAAGTTAGTCATGTTTAGTCTTTTCTGTTTAATAATTGTTCTTGGATTGTCAATTTGTTAGATAAATCCGAAATAGTTTTGTATAGCAGTTTTAGGACAGTTTGCTCTACAAAGGAGTTTCAATTTTTAGTTCGGTTTAGCATTCAAAATCTATTTCTGTAAAGGCAGTGTTGTACCATATCCTAAACAGTGTATATTCAGATATCTATATTAGAAAGCAAAAAACACAAAAAGACTGCAAGTTTGCAGCTCCAAAACTCCGAAGTGTTCTGTGATCTTGTTTTGTTTTCCTCTACTGTGATTCGGTTATCTGCCTAATCTGGGTCTGAGTTCTGTCAGATCTATCCATCACCAAGTATTGTCACCGCCTCAAAACCCTTGCAGGCAGCCTCTGCGATGTGGATCAGCCGGTTTCAGATCAAACTTTGGTCCTCAACACGTTGCATGGTCTTAACCCTAAATACCATAACGTAGCATCTATCCTCACCATACAGGTCCCCTTCCCGGACTTCTTCCTTGAGGAAACTCGGTTTTAGCAGACAGCGAAGCTCGTGGCTGCCACCGTGCCACGGCCCTCTACTCCCAGAGTCCCAATCAGCCACGGGCCCACAGCTCTACTCCCAGTCATCATCGACTAGCCAGGATGGTCGCGGTGACCGTCGTGAGCCATCCGATCGCAAGAACTGCAAACACGAGAACAAGCATGGCGGCAACAACAACGGCGGCAACTCCTCCAATCATTCCCAAATACCACCCCCCCAAACCATGGACGCCTGTTTCAATCCTTGACAAAGGTCGTCCGTGCATGGCTACTGAACGGCTCACAAGACCCGAAATCCGGTCTTCCCGGCACTCCCGGTCTTCCGGTCGTCCGCCAGACGTCGAAGTCCGTCGGCGTGGTGGCGTGGACGTAACACAGCTTGCTGGCCAGCTCCATCAAGTTCTCGTTGCTGCCGATAGCCTTGCAGCAAGGAGGACACGGGACCACGGCGAACGTCTCCTCACGCAGGCTAAACCTCAGTGTTAGATTAATCTTGCTTTGGTTAGTATCGTTTCCGTTTAGATTTTTTATTCTTGGAGAGCCGAGTCCAAGTAGTAGTAGTATTAGTGGAAACAGCCTTTAAAAGGCACCCTTGAGTCTTGTAACAGAGTCGGGAGTTGAAGAAATAGAAAAATACAAAAGGTAGAGCAGGTGCTCCCGGAAACAAATTGAGTGTTCGTCGTTCATTGTTTTCGGTTCTGTTCTCGTGAAGATATCGGAGGCATAGGTGTTGTCTTACTAGCATCATGAGAAGCAGGAAGGAAGACCAAGGTGGAGTGTTAGTCTTTGCTATGACGTGAAGAACCGTAAGACCGTGGGGTGCTATCGAGTCTATCACGCCAAGACATAGAGGGCAGGAGCAGCGAGGCCCCACGAAGGAAAATATCGAGACATTGAGTTTCTCCGGGTGAGTGCGTCTCTGGACAGAAGTTTAGAGTGGAGGTTTTTCAACAGAACGGTCCGAAAAATTCCAACAGTTGGTATCAGAGCGTTCTGATCTTGGTGGTACCTGAAGATCATGGGCGACAACGCGAAGACCAGGGATGGGCCGTTCTCTCTCCTATATCTTGTTCTGAGACCGATAATTATCCGGTGTGGGCAATGAAGATGAAGGCAAATATGCGTGCCCAGGGAGTCTGGGGTGCAGTCGATCCGAAGGCGAAGGACAAGGAGGTGGACGAGTTCGCCGGCAAGCTGATTTCACTGTACAATCAGATTGTCTCTATTGGCGACAAGATGAAGGAATCTGTGGCAGTGAAGAAACACCTGCGCGTGCTACCAAAAAAGTCCGTACCTGTCGTCACCACCCTCATGTACTCCTCGGATCTGGAGGAAAAGAAGATCGAGGAGATCACCAGTTTCCTCAAGGCGCATGAGGAGCTACTGAAAGGGTATCAATCCCGTAACGAGCAAAGGCATCAGTCCTATAACGAGCAGGCGTTGCTGTTAAAGGGAGATACAAGAGATGATGGTAGACGGTTTCACAAGGGATCATCGGAAGAGGATGACCGTGGCTCATCAAGAAGCTGCGAGCGTGAGCGTGGGCGCGGGCAAGGCGACCAGCAAGGGCGAGGCAGTAGAGCTGGTCGTGAAGACAAGGCTGGGCAAGGCGATGGTGATAGATCCCGTGATAAATCACATATCAAATGTTTTAAATGTGATAAATACGGTCACTACGCGTCAGAGTGTTGCAGCTACATAAAGTGCTTCAACTGTGACAAGTATGGGCACTATGCTTCGGATTGCCGAAACAAAAAGAAGAATGAGGAGGTAAACCTCATCCAAAGCTGTGAAAATGAAGACAACCATCCTACCCTGCTTCTCTCCTTAGATGTCAACGAAGCGCCGATCATGGTGATGTTGAACGAGGAGAACGTAGTTCCTAAACTACACACGGAGGAAGATGGCCACGATCATACTGATCTGTGGTACTTGGACAATGGAGCGAGCAATCACATGATGGGAGATCGCTCTATGTTCCATGAGCTCGACGAGAAGATTATAGGGAAAGTCAAGTTTGGCGACGGCTCATGGTGGAGATAAGAGGTAAAGGATCAATGCTGTTACAATGCAAGAACGGCGATCTGAGGATGATATCTAAAATTTATTTTATACTGAGCTTTTGCAACAACATACTCAGTCTTAGGCAAATGGTCGAACGGGGGTGCAGGGTGGAGCTGCAGGATGAGTTCTTGCGTGTCTATGACAAGAACAAAGATCTGTTGATGAAGGTGAAAAGATCCCCAAACCGGTTGTACAAATTTTTTCTGAAAACTTGTAAGTCGGTTTGTGTGAAGGACAGTCTGGAGGAGCCAGAGTGGGACTTGGGTATCGGCCAAGGACATGGCGGGACCCAAGGGCAGCATGCAGTTGGTGCAGGATGCGTAGCAGGCGGAGCCTTCGGAGGAGGTCCACATGGCGCACAGCAAGGCGTGCATGGCGCAGCAGGGGGCGGCGAGTCCCACGCGCATGAAGGGTGCGGTGTACATGAAGTTGACGAAGGAGGAAGAGGCGGTGTAGCCTCAGCTAAGATGTACGCGGGGAAGTGGACAGACTTGGTCCAAGAGAGGGGAGCAAGAGGCTCAGGTAATGGCGAAGCCCAGGCGGCTGTGGGAGCAGGTGCTCCAGCCCAGGCAGGCGTGTGAGGAAGGACGAGTTCAGTCCAGGTACGAGGCGCGGCAAGCGTTGGTTTGTGCATGGCTCAGGATGGAGCAAGCATAGACGGTAGGGCGGTATTGGCTTAGGAAGGAATGGCGCACGGGAGTGCAGGTAAAAGAGGAAGACTTGGAAGTTCAGATAAGAGAGAAGAACAACGTGATTAAGATGAAGAAACAAGATTAAGGAGGTGATTGTTAGATTAATCTTGTTTTGGTTAGTATCGTTTCCGTTTAGATTTTTGATTCTTGGAGAGCCGAGTCTGAGTAGTAGTAGTATTAGTGGAAACAGCCTTTAAAAGGCACCCTTGAGTCCTGTAACAGAGTCGGGAGTTGAAGAAATAGAAAAATACAAAAGGTGGAGCAGGTGCTCTTGGAAACAAATTGAGTGTTCGTCGTTCGTTGTTTTCGGTTCTGTTCTCATGAAGATATCGGAGGCACAGGTGTTGTCTTACTAGCATCACGAGAAGCAGGAAGGAAGATCAAGGTGGAGTGTTGTGCTGCTGGGACGTGAAGAACCAGAAGACCAGGGGTGCTGCTGGAGTCTATCACGTCAAAAAGACATAGAGGGCTGGGAGCAGCGAGGCCCCACGAAGAAAAATATCGAGACGTTGAGTTTCTTCAAGTGAGTATGTCTCTGGACAGAAGTTTAGAGTGGAGGTTTTTCAACAGAACGGTCCGAAAAATTCCAACACTCAGCAGGGCGTTCGGCCGGGACGCGTCTATGGTGGAGAGGTCGGCGCCCCAGTAAAAGGCCCCTCGCATGCAGATCGGTGGCACGTGACCAACGATAGGGTGCGGCGGATCGACGGTGAGCTTCCAGGAGTCGCCACCGAGCGTGTAAGAAAGACCTCGTTTCCTGTGTCACTGTCCTGCTTGTACTCGCCGGCGCCCTCGTGGACGAACATGCTTGTCGTACTTTCGGTAGCACTGTAGTAGTACCTGGCCACCACGTACCTGTTGCGACACGGATCAAAGCCGTCGACGTGTGGCCGGTGTCGATGCATCTGCCGGGCGGGAGATCCATAAACTCGTTCGTTGGTTGCCGGTTTGCAGACGTAGATCTGCCCCGAGAAGATGGTGAACGCGACAAGGAGTGAGCGGGGACGATACTGTTCGTTATCCCTTTCGACCACGTCCCCTCGTACATCAGCTCTCCGACGGTGACCGGTGACTCTGCCGGACTGATCCTGTGGAAGCTGATGTCCGGGGAGCACTCGTCCTCGGGGTCCTCCTTGCGGCGGATGAGGAGCATGGACGGCGGCCCCGCGCGGGAGAGTTCGAGGTGCCGGCAGACGACTTGCAACGCACGAGGGATTGTTAGTCTGCTCGTCGATGTCTATGCACACGAGATGTTTGAAACACAGAACACATATATTCGTCTGGTACACCAATCAACAGAGGTGAACAAGTTTTTTGTGCTACCAAATGCCACAGCTTTTCTAGTTTTTCTTTCTCTTATTTATACTAGCAAAATGTGACTAACTGCTCATGACTGCTAAAGTTAATGCAAACTAATGCAAACATTTCTAGTCTAGCTACTATCATGCAGACGTTTCTAGTAGTAATGCTCTAATGCACATGCAACCGTTACATGCAAATATCAATGCACAGCAATGCCATGACTGCATCTATGACGTGCGGCGTCAATGTACTTCATGGACGTGCATCATCAAAGTATTACTACCATTACTCAATGCCATGAAAGCAAAAACTGAAATCTGTAAACACAAAAATAAACAACGCATTAAGGATTAATCAACAAACAACTCCTAATCCTTGATGCGATTTCTTGATCTCGACGATGCTGATTCTTGTGCTTGGCTCTTGGAACTTGCATCGTCGAAGTCGCCGGCCATGTCGCTATCGCTGTAGCCGACAAACCGTGGCTCCTCTAACTTCTTCGCGTAATGACAGCCATAGCTTCGCGTACCAGCAATGTACTGGAGTATATACTTGACTGCTGCGCGTCGCCTGGTGTCGCACCCCGACCGTAGCCGCACCGTGGGTCGGCAGCACCGTGCCACCGGCCATTGAGTCGCACACCATGCGTGCGCTCCCATGCGCGGCCGGTAGCACTCGCCAAGTCACCCGTGCGCGCCCTACAGGCCGCCCGCGCCAACCGTGTCGCCACGAGGCCTCCCGCGCCGCTCGTCGAGTCGCTTGTCACGCCCTTCACGTCACGTCCGTGCTGCTGGCCGCCGGCCTAACGTCGTGCCATGTGTTCGCGCAGTCACTACGCCTGCGTCGCGGCGCCGCTGCCGAGGCCGGCCGCCGCCGCCGGCTCCATCGCCACCGCGCCGCAGCTCCGCTGGGCCTCGCGTGAACCTCTAGCGGCCGCTGCCGCCTCGCTGGCCGCCGAGCTGCCGCCCCGCGCTGCGCCGCCAAGCGCATGCCTGAGCCGTCGTCACCCTCTGCGCCGCCGTTGTGTGCTCTGCGCGTCGCTTCCGCACGTGCTGCGAACACCGTCGCGTGTTGCGCAGACCGTCGCGAACTTGACGGTGCCGGTGACGCCCTCGTCCATCTCCGCGAAGCTTGCCTGGCACCCGGACATGTGATTGTTGGCACCGGTCTCCAGGTACCATGCGTCGTCATGGGCATCCTGTACCTACGCCCACAGAAGCATCGGTGAATGCGCACACCTGCGCTATGAGAAGCGTAGGTTCGTCATCGTCGTCGTCAACATATGTCAGATTAACTTGCTTAGCGTGCTTAGGCTTGCGGCAGTTTCTGGAGTAATGCCCGTACTTGTCGCAGTTGTAGCACTGAACCTGCGACATGTCACAGCGCACACTGGGCAAGCCATCGTCCTTGACGTCATGCCCGCCTTTGCCGTGCCCATGATCACGTGGCTTGCCGCGATAACGGTTATCACCACCGAAGGAGCTGTCGCCTTACTCTGTCTTCATAGCGCGTGCGAGCCACTCCTCTTCAGTGAGGAGCAGACGCCCACCGGAGCCGCCCGAGTCATCGCGCGCATAGCGCTGCTCCACTAATCGAAGCCGGCCAGTGAGCTCTTCGATCGACAACATGCTCGAGTTAAGCAGTGTCTCGATCGAGATTGCCACCTGTGTATATCTGGGTTGCACAACACGAAGGAATTTCTTGACTACCTTTTCCTCTTCCAACGTGTCGCCTAGGATCCGGAGATTGTTGACAAGTCGACCCGTGATCCTCATGGAGAAGTCATCCACTGACTCACCATCCATGAATTCGATATCCTCGAACTCCTTGCGAAGCTTCTGTGCATTCGCCTCGCGAACGCGCTCGACGCCCATCCGCATCGTCTTCACAGCGTCCCACGCCTGCTTGGCCGTGTCCTTCACCGCTAGCGTGGACAACATGTCCGATGACACTGCACGGAGGATGGCGGACAACGCCAATCTATCGTCAAGGTAGTCAGCGTTGCCAGGTTCGATCGCCTCCCACAGGCCTTGTGCCTACAGGTTCACCCTCATCACGAGAGCCCAGTCGGTATAGTTCGTTCGCGTCAGCGTGGGGTAGATCACCGATCCCGTCGTCTCGCGCAACATCTTCGCAGGCAGGAGAGCACGAAGCTCTGATACCAATTGTTAGCTCGCTCGCCAATGTCTATGCACACGAGACGCCTGGAACACAGAACACACACACACACTCGCCTGGTACACCAATCAACAGAGATGAACAAGTGAACACAAAGATATTTTTTATGCTGCCAAATGCCACGGCTTTTCTAGTTTTTCTTTCTCTTATTTATACTAGCAAAATGTGACTAACTGCTCAGGGAGGCTAATGCAAACAATGAGTAACTGCCCATAATGCAGCATGTCCTGCTAGTAAGGCTCTAATGCAAACATTTTCAGTCTAGCTACTATCAAGCAGAGGTTTCTAATAGTAATGCTCTAATGCACATGCAACCGTTACACGCAAATATCAATGCACAGCAATGCCATGACTGTCTCTACGACGTGTGGCATCAATGCACTTCATGGATGTGTATCATCAAAGCATTACTACCCGTACACAATATCATGAAAGCAAAAACTGAAATCTGTAAACACAAAAATAAACAACGCACTAAGGATTAATCAACAGGGATTTCACGGGGAGGCGCGCCAGGAGCCCAGGACATCCGAGATCAGTATGTCCTCCGGGATGGTGGTGGCGCCGCTGGCGGCGGCGGCGGCCAGAGGCGGTATGATCCGGCGGCCTTTCCCGGACTCATCTGGTGGCTCATCTTGTATAGATGTTTCGGTTTCGTTGGTGTACATGTACGTCGTTTGGTACATACACTTAAGGACGACAAAGATGGAGCAGCGTCGGATTCTGGAGACTTCTCGGTGATGGATGGTAAGCACCTGGTCCGAAGAGGATGCCAATTCAACCAGCGGCCGGGCAAGTGTACTATGAGGGTACCTTCCTTTGTTTCGTCTCTTAATTTGTTGCTACTATTCATGCCGTTGCAGGAACAGCTAGCAGCCATGCATGCACCGTGGGGGGGCAACGACGATGAGATGGCCGAGAGAGTGAGACACGCCGGTGGCAGAGGACGGGGAGCCTGTAGCACCAGGAGGAGCTGGTGCTTTCGAATGACGAACAGGAGAGCCGTCGTACCCGCTTAATTTGCCCCCTGCATTCAGTTGACCATGCGCTGGCGGCTTCTTTCAATTCTTTGCGATTTATTTAGGCGCACCCTGAATGATTCTACCAAGGCTAGCCACTGGGTTGAGAGTTTTTTTTTTCTCATTTAGCACGATGTTGAATTGAAATAGCAAAAATAATTCATCTTCCCTCCACCTAAAGAATTGAGAAAAATGGTACACATACCGTACTCAAAATGCACGACTAGGGCTACCGCACCCCTAACCCACGGTAAGCCACGTGGCGGTCTCACATTCGGCGTTAGTTGGCCTGCTGCGCCACCACCGAGTGGCAGGTGGCGTGAGTAGGCACCTGCTGCTCAGTGAGTGCGCGACAGATCACCTACCGCTCGGTGCTGGCGCAACAGGGCCGAATAGAAGGCCTCCACGTGGCCTACCATACGGTAGGGGCGCGGTAGATCTCTTGTCGTGCATTTTGAACGTGACACAGGTGATATTTTTGTTAATTCATTGGTATAAAGCTATTTTGCTATTTTATCATTAAACAGTGTTATTTTAGCGGATAGCTCGGTTTCCACTCAGGTGGAGTGCATAATTGTTTGCATGCTGGCTGCCCGTCAAACACAGTTTCAGAACTGAATATTGCTTGATACCCACCTGTTGGTCGATTCCTCTGAATTGGTCACCCCCATGACGAGCGACATGGTCACGTACGCACTCATGCGGTACAACGGACTTGGACGTCAAAAGAAGCAGGTACTTTCAGTTTGACAGCTGACGCAGTCATTCAGTCAGTCGCACATGCACTGTCACACAGCTTGCTCGATCTGGCCAGCGAACTCCGGCCCTTGTATAAAGCTGGGACGTCCCCCAGGCAGCAGCACTGCCCAACCATGCACAAGCACTGAAGCACTGCAACTACAACATTGCATTTCATACGCACCAATCGAATAAAGGAAGAACCAGGGGTGGGTTAATCAACCAAATGGGGAGCAGCAAGGCGTTGGTTTTGGTTCTCCTCCTTGCCGTCTCTCTTCTTGCCGTTGCTGGGGCAGGTGAGGCGGGGACGGCGTGGCAGCGGCTGGAGGACAGCGCGGAATGGGAGCTCCCGGTGGACATGGAGCTCCACCGCCGCATGGGCACGGCGGGCGGTGATCTTCGATACAATAACGCCATAGCGCCGGGGGCCCTGATGCCGGACCGGCCGGCGTGTGTCGGCACATGCCCGGCGAACGGCCGTGGCGGGCACGAAGGCAGGGGATGCCACATGGTCTTCGGCTGCGTCGGCGGCCGCGGCTAAACATGTCATTAATTGCTAGCGGTCCTTCTGTTGTCTGTTTTCTTTCTTCTTTTTTTCGGATTCATAGGGAAATTCCTCTTGCTCCTTGCACAAATTGCAGGATTTTACTCGAATAGAGTTGAGATCATGTATTGTCTGTACTATTATTGTTCTGTTATAGAGAATTTTAACTAAAGATTCACTCCAAGACGCACTGTTTTGTGTCCCCCCCCCCGGCACACACGCGCGGCCATGCCCCCTGGCTCCCTCCTCGAGCTGTGATGCTTCTTCCCCAATCTTTTCTCTGCCTCGCCTACCTCGCATTGCCCTCCGCCCTCCGCCCGTCACTGCACCTCCGCGGATCCGCCTCCTTGCCTCCCCCTACTCCCTTCAACTCCCTTTACGAATGCCAACACGCTGCCGCCAGTAACCGCCCCTCAGGCACAGGAGGCCTCCTGCAGTCCTTCCCTGACGCTACCACCCAAGACGTCGCTGCCGCCAACGGATCACCCGTGCCCCCACAATGAACTCGAACGTGTGACCTCTTGGCCCCACCCGTCAGGGTGAAGACAGACAGTCAGACAGGCCGACCATCGCACCTATAAATATTTGTGTTGGTGATGGTGATGGTGGATTGAGGATCTTCTGTGGATGGATCTATGTACACATGCATGTGCCTTAGTTAGAGGATCTTTTGCAAAACATGTGATCATCTATGCACATATGTGTATGCACTGCCATGATTAGACTTGCCTATATGATAGGAATTTTTATGCAATTTCCATAAAAAAAAAATTGAAAAGGGTAGAAACCCAGCTTTTGATAGAAAGCAAATTACAGAGTCTTGCTACAAACAGAAGGAAACCAGGCCGACTGGGGATACCAGTGCTGTAGGACCGGAAAGGCGACTAGAGGGGGGGTGAATAGACGCTTTCTCTATTTTTCACCTCGATCGAACTCAACACTACTTTCTCTCCAATAGCTATAAAAGCTATGAAGATCTGTATACAGGCACAGCGGATGACCTGTGTTGAATCCGATCAAACCCCCGAAGGACGAGTTTAAGAAAACTCAAAGCTGCAAGATCTCAAATCTAAACACCACAAGAATTCTCCACTGTAAGCAGATAGCACGCACTGCACAACAGTGAAGGCTCAAAACACACAGCAGCCAAAAATTGGAGATCAAATCAAACAGTGAATCGCCCCATGCAGTCGCCGCCCAGAGCTGCTGATCTTGCGGGTGAACAGGGCGCTCTCCAGGGCCACCACAAAGCCCTCTACAGGCGCTGCACAAGTTTTTTTTTCTTGGGCAGGACAAGCTGCACAGAGAAGCTGCAAACAAAAAACACTGGCCGGAGGCTCCTACAGACACTCGGCTTTTCTTTTCTGCCCCAACAGCACAGGCGGCCAATCTTTTTAGGGGCGCCGCCACACTCGGTCTTTTTTTTTCTATCTAAGACCGAAGCTACAAAGTTGTCAGACTCTGCCCGACACAAAGATCAAGCGAGAAACGGTAATAAAAAAACAGGAAAACTGCAGCCAAGAACTGGAATCAACGGCCAAACAAGCAATAAAAAAACTTCAATCAGCAGATCACAGAATCAGCAGATACAGCTGCCGCCGAGAATCTTTCACGGGCGCTCCACACACGTAGGGAACAGGCTGCCGCCCTGCTCCGGTTTCTGCGGAGGACATCACAGGGCGCCGCCAAGCATTGGGTTTTCAGAGGGAACACAGGCCGCCAAAATCTACTATCTCCAAGGGAAACAGGCAGGCAATCAAATCAAAGAAACAAAGTGTTGGGTCACGGGGTAGGCTACAATAGCTACAAACAAAATTTCTACCATGCGAACCAGGATGCCAAGCAAGTAGATGATCACAGATCGTTACCAACAGACGCGCAGAGCAGCGGAAGAAGGGTTGGAGCAGCCTGGTCCAACGAAGAGCGCGTCGATGTAGTGGTCGAGTCGATCGTCCAACGCCCAAAGAAGTCGATGCAAATGGTCGCATCGATCGTCTCCTCCAAAGAACGTCTGCGGTTCCTCAGAAAATCGCGGATCGCCCTCAAGCGCAACAATCGTAGTAGCGCCCTACGGTATCCACACATCCAGGAAGGAACAACCGAACGCTGGTGTGCCAAAGACTAAATCGCACGGTAGAGCTCTAAGGAAGATGGCGGCTAGGGTTTCGTGGTGTTTCACGATCCTTTCAATGACCTCATGCACCTCCTTATATAGTGCTCGTGGACGGATCCTATCCGGACACGCCATTTAATCAGATTCGTATTGGTTTGTTCCAACCCGCTAAGTGTGTGACCCAGAGGTTCATGTGTAGTTCGGTTGTGACTTGGAAACCGCTTCCGATCACGAGTCGAGCGGCTCCTAGCGTAACATATCGATTCGAATACACACAAATTATATCGGACGAACCTTAATGCAATATGATCTACGACTAGGTCCTCATCACTTACGACTAGGTCCTATCTCTATACGCACTCAGTTCAGATTTGATCACGACCAACTCGTAACTCCTCACGACTTGGTTTCGACCACTCTGTGATTACGCTCGACCGATCACGACTTGCTTGTATCTCCATACGACCAACAGAATCGCTATTCGAACTAAGCTTACCTACGTGTATACTCCCTTTGCCTCACGATGTCCGATCGAACTCCTGTGAGATGTTGTGTCATCCATGGACTATTCAATACTTTCTCGATCGAGTGTCGATAACTTTACGTGGTCGAACACTTGACTACTAGTGGCATGGCCATGCACTTTCTTTATCCGATCACAACGAGGGGCCCGAGACATCTCTCTGTTATGTTAGGAGGGCAAATCCCATATCCGACCGGTCACATTCCTCTCCATGTTTGAGCATACCCAAAGCTACCTTTATAACTACCCGATTCACGGTGTAGCGTTTGGCAACCCCTAAGAGTGCTCTTACACATGTAGGAAACCATGCCGATCTCGTGTCTAAGGATTATACATCATCATTGCTTGAGACCAACTAACGACACATAGATTCATAACATCATGTTCTCTAACATGTGTCTATATTATTGGTTTGATATCTCCATATCTATGACTCGTGAAACATAGTCATCAACCAATGCATATGCTAGTCTATTCATATGTGTCCTCATATGTTTACGACCAGGGATCGTATAAGAATAATTATTGCAGAAATATAGAGTTTCACAACCAAGTCACATACTTGATAATAAATATTAACAATATTATTCTAGGAACAAGATAACACATTATCCAATGTCATGAACATAATGAAATATAATCATCTCTATGATTGCCTCTAGGGCATATTTCCAACACAAAGCTTACCAAAAAACTGCAAGTCGCTGCTGGCCTAAAACCTCACTCGGTCGCAACAAGCAGGATTGATTTTTTTCCTTTGAGCTCTGCCAAATAGCTGCCTAAAAGGGACGGCAAAAACGACAATCCCTTAACCTGTTTCCAACAGCTACAGATCGCAACAATGAGAAGTCCAGGCAAAGAAAAAAAATCAGAAAATGAATCAACACAGATCCAACAACTCGGACACAGCCTCACACACACACAACATCGCTCACTGGTTTTTGGGCGCACAGGCTCCAACAAGCGCCACAAAGCATCGATTTTTTCTCTCAGAGCAGCCGCCATCGACTCGATTTCTCCGGCCTACTGAGCTCACCATTTGGGGGCGCCGCCACACTCTGCTCTCCAAAAACGCCCCATTTTTCTTAACAGCCCTATTCACCAGTGGCTGCCCTAATCTCCAAAAGCAGCACCCTAGAATATTCATCTCAGCTCCTTTTATAGGGTAATCCTAACCTTAAAAACCTAACGGGCTTCCATTAAAGCCCAACATCAACGGAACACATACGCACGCATCTCAAAGCGCCGTCTTCATCGTCGATTGATCTAAACCGCTTCACCATGCGCCAACCCGCGCCGCGGCTTAGTCAAAAGGTCACCAAGATGGTATTTGGTAAAATTACCAAAATACCCCTTCTCGATCCTTCTCCAAAAGACCGAGTCCATCTGCTGAAGCAATCGCCGCTTCGCCACGTAGGTTGATCAACGGCTCCATGTCGCCAAGTCTCTCCCGCCCAGATCCCACCGCGCCATCGAGCACTTGCAACGACTCGCGCCGCTGATCCAACTAGTCGACCGAACCGCCTGCTCGGTCATCCATGTCCATTTCGCGCCATGCTTGAGTCACCGACCACCGGCATCTTTGATCGTTTCGACCTCGGCTCTCCAAGCTTAGTCCCGATCCTCCTCGCCGCTGACCGTCATTGACCGCAAGCCACCGCACAAACAATAGACAAGCAACACGAATCCGGAACAAGTTCTTCACAACTTGACCCACGTTAGCCAAAACATGCAACATGCAACACATATGCATTATCAACAAGGATATGACCTATCCCAAAATCAGTCCATAACTAATATCAACATTCAGCACAAAAGCCGGTCAGACCGCCGCTGACCTGACAGATCTGAAATTTTGTCGAAAACACATGAAACTTCAAACCAAAAGCCACATTGCCAATTGTTTCATCATCCTAAGATCATGAGCATATCCCCATGATATCCACAAGTGCTGACAATACAAACAACCACCACCCAACAAAGCAGTCACTACAGAAGAAAACAACACCGATAGCAGGAAACTGAACTAAAGCACAAGGTCTTGAACCAAGATTCGGTCCAAAACGGCGCAGCAAACAGGTCTTCGACAGCACTTCACAAAACAGACAGCTAATGTTTACAAAAGGTCTTGGACCAAGACTCAACCCGCAGCAAGATACTATTCACTTTGTCTTTGTCGTCACTTTTGAGCAGGACAGTCCAGCGCTGCAAACAAGATATAAAATTGTAGATAACTTCCATTGAATGCTTAGGGAAATGCTTGTCAAAAGCCATTCGATTCCTACATTTCCAAAGATTCCAAATCGAAGCTGCAAAACTAAACATCACAATGTTGTAATCATTAGAACCCCTGTTATCAATCCAGTTTAGGTAGAAATCATCAAAAGAACTGGGAGCTCTGTCCCAACTTAAACTCTCCTTCATGCCAAGCCAGAAAAAACTAGACAGATAGCAGTTAAACAAGACATGATCAAGAGTTTCATCCGAACCGCAGAGAACACAAGTAATGCCTCCTTTCCACCCCTTTTTAGAGAGCTGATCAAGAGTCTGAATTCTGTTGCGAAAACACAACCAAACGAAAATTTTAACCTTCAAAGGGAGCTTACTCCTCCATAACTTTTGAAACTTAATCCCAGACACACCACCAAAAGTCTCTTTTTTTTTGTTGATTTTTTGAGAGTTTAGAATTTATAGTATCAATTATTTGAGATCTGTTACGGCACACGGGCTGAATGACTTTCTAGTTTGACAAGACAGGATTTACGAGGACCAGCCCAACCCTGAGAACAAGGCGGACCTAGCCCAACATAAAAGCTACGAAAGCCTAGAAAGGGCCCATAAGCATTCGTGGCGCACTCAAACGGCCGAACCACGGACCTTACCGGCTTGCCCGGACCTCTCTTAACCCCATAATAAACCACAGAGACGGCCCATCACCAACACACGCACAAATGTAATTCTCAGTGCCTGCAGTGCGTCATGCGCTACTTGCCGGCCGCTTCCCACGCACTAAAGCTGCACGATTACAAATAAACCAACAGCTACGCATGCACGCCTTCAAGACGAGATGTTAAATTAGGAGGACAAGCAATTACTCCCTCCGATTATAGAAGAAGTCGTTTTTTATTATATACAGTCAAACATTACAAATTTTGGATATTAATATCTTTTTGAATATGTATATTGGATACGTGAAAATGATACATGTAGATTTATCTCGAAAAATACTTTTATGGGATTATAATTTTATAAAGTTTCATAATATATATATTATGATATAATTTAGTAGTCAAAATATCATTTTAGAGACCCTATCGGTTCAAAACGACTTTTTTTTGTAATCGAAGAGAATAGTTTAATAATAGACGGTTAGTAGTTCGCAGTGTCCCGTGCATTGCCGTGGATGGAGGACACCGTGAAGCAAATGCGTCAAGTAACATCCTTCCTCTGCACACTTCACTTCTCCGGGCCGGCGTATCAATCAACCCACCTGTTACAAGGTCTGAAAAAAGAGAGAAGAAATTACTTCTGTTCTCTGATCGTCTCAGATCCCAAGAAACTTAGCTGTTAGATACCGATCGCCAGCGGGCACCGAGATTCAGATTAACGGAATGTGGGTGCATCGACGAAAGAATAGAAGATGGTATAGGAAAATGGAATTTATATATCTAGCCATATGCTCTACTCTGTACGCTTAACGGATCCGGACCCTCCCCTCTATTACGTTGTAACTTGTAATGGCACAGGAGATCGAGTAGTGCCATATGCCATTCCTTCCCCTGAGAGGAGGTAAAAGGAACAATGCATCATAGATAAATCTCTACGATGAATTGCAACCAAACATGATCTGCTACATTAAGAAAAAATGCTACAATATCGAATAGATGTTGCATTCATCCATGCTTTTGTAGTTGATCCAGGGGAGGATGCAGATCCGTCTGGCTTGCGTACACCAATTGACAAAAAAGGCGACCTCATCTCGATCATCCTTTTTCTTCAGAGGAATACCGAGATGACTTATCAGTTATGTCACCATCGCCGAAATTTGAGACATATATAAAGAATCAGATATACATTGTACAAAGCAGATAACGTAACGTGATAAGCAGCAGCGAGCCGGCAGCAGACGCCGGAGCAGCCGTGCCGCCCGTGATCACACACACGAGAAGGCCAGGACGTAGTTGCTTCGCGCACCCGTGCATGTGGCAGCGATTGCACAGGCCGTTCCAAGAAGACCACGCATGTCGTCCAGGCCGGTCAGGCGAGGCCGGCCGCGGTTGTCGCGACCCGTGCCCCTTGTGCGCGGAAACTATCATATGACATTTGTATATCAATGTCATCTTCTACAGTACCATAACATTGCGTAGAAATCGTCGGATCGAAAAAGAAAGGATGAGACTGTACTTTGCCTATAGCAAAAATGTTGTAGCATCAACATTATTCACGAACACGGTAGTATCACTGTAGTAGTTGATCTGAGCCGTTCTTCTCCGATCGGTCAGCTCAGATCTGTATAATATTATGATACTGTGCTTCTCTGCTATTGCCCATACAACACAATAGCATAGAATGCCAATCCTCTGTGCGTGCGGTGAGGAGGTCACATGCAAGCGCCGCGTGCCTGGTCGGGTCGGACGGGCGGGAGGCCCTGCTTCACCACGCGCGCGCGCACGGCGCCATCTGTTCGCGCGAAGCGAAACGACAGTGCTTGCCGCCGTGGGACGGGACAAGCTACTAGCTAGCTAAGAATCGGTTCTTTCGGCGCCGTGACACGTACGTGACAATGTTAATTTGTTCCTTCTTTTCATGAAAGAACTCTTACATTCGTGCGTTCTTTTCACCTCCTGAAAAAACCTGTTCCATCATAAGAAAAGAAAAGGAAGTATGTTTCTAAGGAATGAATAAATGTATTCACCAAAATTAGCTGGCCGGCCGGGGAGAAGGAAGTCACTGTAACATACCCGTCATCTGGGCCTCCGTGTCTTCTTTTATTACCATCAGCAACCATATACTATATGCATACTGCATTTATTACCACTGGAAATAAGAAAGCCAAGCTTATCCTTGTCCTTATGCTAAGGCCAATATGTATTTTCTGAAATTCTTTACAGTATGCTTAACTAACAAAATTATCTGCGCAATTGCACGCTAGCTAATATAATATCTCTAAAAATAGTATTATATTATGTCAAAAAATAGTATTGTATTTGTTATCCAACTCCAATACTTATATAAGATTAAAAATATAATCGTATATTTCATACTACTTTAATAGCTCTCATATACATCCGATTAATCTACATCATTATAATCTATACCTACTACAATCGATGGTATGGATCTTTCTCTTTTTCCTTGATTAACGTGATAATTTCTAGTCCTTAAGAGTGAATGCAGTGACTTCTTTTTCCTCAGTCTTAATAATATAACCAGCAAGGTGACCCGCGCATTTGCGCGGCTAGATTTGTTTTAAAGTTTGTAGTGTCAAATGATATAACTTATATGCTTGAGAATATATTTACGTATCTTGTAGCTATTTTTATTTTTAAGATATCATAAATATTAGAAATGACAATAGAAGCTTGAAGAAAAATATAACTTGAGAAACGTAATTGAAGTATGAGCATTGATGGAAGAAAATCTTGAGCATAGTAAATTAACCACTCTGCATTATGTATGTATCATGTAGCTGTATACCCCTATTTTTTTCCATTGGTTACCCTTTTTCAAAATGTTTGCATGCACATGTACCTCTGTTAATCTCAAGTAATACATTGATTATGTGTGCAGCAAATTATCTTATTAGTTTATATGGTATTAGAGTACCTTAAACTTATGTTCCCTCACACCGGTTGCCCCACCGAACCGTGTGTCTTCTATCCCTTCTCCCTGCCACAGTTTTTCTGCTTCAACCACCAACAGCAAGCTCAATTCTTGATCGATATCTCTTAGCCGCTACCCTTTCCAATGCAATCTTCTATCATATAGTTATCTTCTACTTCTCACCAATTATTGCTTAATGTTGACCGTTGTGACACCAACACACATACACGTGCAAATGTCATCGATCCATGCTGGGGACACTCATCGCACTCTCTCCGCTAACCCCAAGCCTATTCCTTACCGTTGTGCCATCTCTACTCCGAACTCTTTTCTCCTCTGCTTCTGTACGCCCGTGCTTCTATTCGTACGGATTCGTGCATGTATATACACATGCACGATGTTATACGTGCTCAATGTCTTCTTCTCCCGTGTCGGTCGCTCCTCTTCTTCGATGTTGTCCAGCTCAATGATATAGCTTCCTCACTAACCGTGACGACCTCTCATCTTCACTGATGCTGGTATGTTTGTTTTAGTCGCTGTATAACGATATCGAGAATCTTCTCACCATCACCGTTGACGACATGTCACTCACCAATGATGGCACACTCCTAGCTACGCGATGACCCTATAAAGTTGATAGCTCATGTTCAATGCAAAGTTCCATCTCCTCTTTGCTAGGGCTCTCACAATCATCGATGTTCTTTGGCCACCGACTTCTTTAGCCATGCCAACACTCACCACTCGTCGTCACAGCACTTGGCTCCTTCGACTCTGGTCTGTCTCTTAAACGGCTCCAGCGAGCAGCGCGATATTGTCCTTGTTGAATGGCTAAGGTGAGCAGCATATAATTGCTCTCATCTTCGCCGCCGCTGCCTCGGCTCTTCGCTTCCTTCTAGATCAATGTTTTCTTGTAGAACAGATCGACACCATTGCAGTTTTTTGTGGTCTCCTTCGACACCATTCATGATATCCTCGTTATAACTTATATTTTATTTATTCAGATTTTAGATATTCAATGATTTTACTTTGGAATTCATATGGAAATCAAATTATAAATTTTATTTTATTTTTATATCCCTAATTTCACACATTTTTGTTGGAATTCATATATTAACCTAATTATTAATTTTTTTATTTGATTTTAATGATGAATTACGCTTATTTATGGATTTTATATTGCAATCAGTATTTAAATCAAACTTATAATTTTATTTTATATTCCAAAATAAAGTTATTTTTGTTGAAATTTGTATAATAGTCATATTTTTGTTTTTGTTTAATTTTTATTTCGAGTTATATTTATTTAGGATTTTACTTAGGAATTAGTATGGAAACCAAATTGATATTGCTATTTTTTTTGTTTTGAATTTTAGTCGTTTAAGTATTTTACTTTGGAATTTATATGGAAATAAAATCGTAATTTTTATTTTTTTATCCCAAATTTCAATTTTTTTTGAATTTGAATACTAATACAATTGCTAATTTTTATAAAAATAAATTCGAATTACGTTATTAGGATTTTACTTTGGAATTGTATTGAAATAAAATTGCTTATTCTATTTTATTTTAAATTTTTAATTCCACTCATTTTTGTTCGAATTAGTATACCAATACATTTTTATTTAATTTTTATTCCGATTTTTTTTGAGATTTTACTTAGGAATTCATATCAAAATCAATTTACTAATTTTAATTTATTTTTAATTCGAATTTCAGTTATTTAGGATTTTACTTTGGTATATGTATGGAAATCAAATTGCAAAAAAAATCCCTAATTTCAATTATTTTTGTTGGAATTAGTATACTTATCCAATTGCTAATTTTTTAAAAACTATTATTCGAATTACAATTATTAGTGATTTTACTTTGGAATTTGTATCAAAATCTATTTGCTAATCTTATTTTATATTATTTATTCCGAATTCCATTTTTTGTTTGAATTCATATAGTAATCCAATTACTAATTTTGTTTAATTTTATTCGAATTATATTTTTGTACAGATTTTACTTGGGAATTCTTATCAAAATCAAATTGCTAATTTTATTTTATCTTTTATTCTGAAATTCAATTATTTTTGCATTGTATTTGAATGACTCTTATTTCTATATTGTATTTGACATGGACTCTTTTTTTAATCCGGATCTCTATAATCTGGGCTCACTGTAATCAATAGTTCAGATATTTCTATTTTTCATGATTAACATGAGAATTTCTAGCATTCGAAAGCGAACATGGTATTTTCTTTTTCTATCTTTTTTCCCAAAACCTAGTGAAAATGAATGTATCACATCATCTTCCAAACCTTTGCTAGTCAGTTTCGTCCCCTTTCTTTTTCTCTTTGAGATGATGAGGCCAAGTCCTGAATTACTCGATCGCTTCCTTTCTCGTGGTACTCTTTTATCCAGACAACTTGCTTCGCATGGATTCCTATTCGATGCTTATCAGCGTCGTGGAAGTAATCAATGGACCTTGTGACATGCATGGGACCCAATTATGCTTCTTCTTTTTTCCTTTGCAAAAGGAAATAATAGAGAATAACATTTCATTTGGTGCAGCAGAGCAAAAAATAAAAGAAGAGGAAAAGAGGGAGCCAGACAACAGAGTGATGGCCATGAAGGGCTCTGCCATGAATGAGTACATACATCAGAGTCATTGCAGATGTGCTAGTTTCACGGGAAGGAGGACGCAGGAAGCAAAGCAAAAGATTCAGAAAATAAAGAGGAAGCATAAAACAATATAGTAGTGTTTTCCGCTCGAGTCGAGATAAGCTGGATGTCCTTATCGTCGTTCGACCTAGTTGTCGTGTCGACCGTGTCAAAGACGAGATAGACGTTTCTTCTGCTCCTCGTGTTTTCACGAGTGAAGACTGTAAATTTCACGAAACTAAACATGTTTTGGCCACTGACAGGCCGGTCCCGTAACAGTTACAGGTAGGTCCCACCGTCACGTTCCGTCGCATTTTACGGAAATCAACGGATGCATAGTTTTGCGAAATTTACTCGTTGCAAAAATATGGATCGTCGGGTTGTGTGGCTCCGACGTCACATTATCTGTTGGACTGGTTGGGTCCCCATTTGCTTGGCATAGAATCATTGTCCTCCTACTACATACGTGCTTACGGTTGTGCCTTGGAGTATGCGCCTCTACCTCTAACAACTCAGGCACGCACGGCCAGACAGAGAGAGAGAGACGACGCTATCTGCCCTTCTGCAGGGTGCATGCAGCCGTGCAGAAGAATGCAGCGGGTGGCGCACACATGAAAAGACTCGACCGACAAAAGCAAAGCAAAGGTTGGATTGGAAGATGGCTCAGGCAACGGGCCGGGACGGTAGGCATCTGGCAGTTTTGGTGCTGCATTGGGAGTAGGGATGGGAATGGGGGGTTATTCCCGACGGAGAAATGGTGGGGAACGAATCCGATAAGAATTTAAAATTGAATTATATTGAGATAATCATGTAAATTTATCGTATGGTTCGGTAGAAATCACAATTATACTGATATATAAGATGGTAGAATAATACTAAATGAGTTATACAATATAGATTGTACTAACATATAATAGGTAAGAGACCAAATACCTATCTTTTAGACATGTAGATATATTAATTTATATGTATATGAGTGTATATTGGGGGAAAAGGATTGAAGTTTTTGGCCGAAATGACCGTATTTGACGTGTGATTTGCAAAAGTGGTATCCTTACAGCCGCAATTACAAAAATAATGCTTTCGTTCGCACGATCACCGTGCGGTTTTCACCACGACACGACATGTGGCGGAAAACCGCACAGTCACGGTGCCACGTGTCGTGCTGTGGCGGAAACCGCACGGTAGTGCGGTTTTCCGCCACATATCGCTCTGTGGCTAAAACTGTATGGTGATCGTGCGGACGAGACCGTCATTTTTACAATTGCGACTGTGAGAATTTCATTTTTGCAGATCACACATCGAATACTGTCATTTCGACCAAAAATTAAGGATTATGGTGGAACTCTCGTCCCTTACCATACATAGAACTAGCGGGATAAAATCACTACATACCCATCCCTAATAGGGGAATTCTCGACGGATTACCGGGAGCGGGGGCCAAGGCGGCCGCATCATCCGACCCGGCGTACGTACGTATGTATGGCTGGCTTGCACTGGTCTACTCTACTATATACGTACCTTTTCCCACCTATACAACGACGAACTCCATGTAGTACACACTACTTTTGACCATGTACATCAGTACATCGATCAATGTACTGCCCTGAACGCACGCCACGTATGGGGCTTGCAAGCATGGTGCCAACGTGGAGCACGCCCCCCTATCGAGAAAGTGTGGCTCGGAGTGCACGTCAGCAGGTTGTACATAGGATATGGGCTTGCGTGGTATCCGTCTCAAAAGAAATGAAAAACAGTAAGATCATATTCAATGTTGTGTTTTAGCTGGTTCAAATGAAGAGAGAAAGCATTGAATTGATTCAATATATTAGAGGTGACGATTCCAACAAAAAAAATGTATGGAACCGGACTCTACTTAGAATATATACAATAGTATAGACAGCTATTGTCTATAACAACTATCCATATCACTTGTAAGCGGCGTTAAAGACAATTTCATACAATAGTATAGGCGTCTGCTTTGTCTTTTTAATTGTCTTTATAGAACACACAATCTTTTAATGTTTTCTTGTTTCTTGTCTTTATAATCATTCTGATTGTAGACAAAGATCTTTCTCTCTTCATTCTCTTTCATCCACATCAGCAAAAAATCCTACGTAGCAATGGTTATAGACGGCTAATATAAGCCCATTGTACATACTCTTAGGAGTCGATTCAAAACATTAAACAACGCATTTGAGCATTAAATAATTATAGGAGAGAGTACGGTTGAGAGATGATATTATTATTTTGTGATTTTTTTAATGTAACATGGGTCTTAATTATTAGTAAGAATCGGTTTAATTAATTTCTAGAATATTTATACGATATAACTTTAAATCAACATTTGTTTAATATACTGAAGATGCTCTAAAGCCATTTCGAGCAGGACTGTCAAAACCAGAAGCGCCTGCCTCAATCAGCTAGCAGTTGTCCTTGAGGAGCTTTCCACGTCATCACTTGAGCTCGGCCAAGACACAAGTGGGCGAGTGGGCAAGCTGTACCGCGTGTACCCCATGTGTACTGTAAGCAGAGATGGTGACAGGAGAGGCTAGTGGGAGCCCTCGTCACTATGATTATCATGATTAAGTTTTCTATGTAGTTTTTAGCTTCCCCATTTGAAATAACAAAATATTTATACGTAGCATCTCACAATTTTAAGTTTTTACTGTTTGATCCACCGGGTAAAAACAAATTGGCTCCGTCTTGTGTGTACGTGGGCGCCACCCACGGCTAGCTCCAGTGTTGTAAAAGGCACAGCTAGCCGGCCATCGCTAGCATCCCAAGCAAACTTTGCGCCATGCAACCATACATGCATCGATGCATGTCTGCTCACATCAACAGTGCAATTAATTATCCAACCAATTATTTTGCATACGAGATACATGCATGGAAACACGAGAGATCGAGAGAGGGACAAGAAACCTAATTCAGACGGAACCCTTCGGCGGGTGGGTCACGCACGCAATTGTTTTAAAACCGGAAATAACACGCACATCATGATTGATCTCTGCACTATACAACAGGCCAAATACAACTGGTATATATGACTACTTGATTTTTATCAGCCGCTTGATGACTGACGGCCACGACAGATGTTAGGGTAGTAATGGACAGTTTTTTGGCACGTCCATATTCCAAAATCCTTTCATACGTTCCCATAATCCTTTCGTATCTTCCTCACGGATTGGCATCCAATGAGCACAGTGCTGTCATATTCGGCGAATCTGAGTAGTCCAATTAAAAAAAAAGGCTCGATCAACTACTATAGCGATTTGAATGACATCTATGCTACAGTATTTTTGCTGCAGGTGCGCAGCACGATCTTATCATTCTCTTTCCGATTCGCTGCAATGTCATGGTACTGTCTATAAAAATGTCAAAGAATGTGTTTCCTTTAGAGATTAACATTCTCTGTCATTGCATTAGCAGAGAATGCATTTCCCTTCCTCACCCTAGCATAGTAATGGTCACTGCTCACGTATCCCAATCTCTCATGTTTCCCTAAGTAGATAGTGAAACGGTAGGGAACGTTTATTGTTCCCTTGGGTTTGCTAACACCCTAGGGATCCTTAATATTCTAGGGGTTTCTCCGAAGGGATTGTAGGTCTTAAGGCATCTTTAATAGTATATTTATTATTGTCTCTTAGCTATGTCACGTCAACAAAATTCTACGTCACTACTACATAAAAAACGTTATCACAGACGGTTTCTGTCGGACCCGGGAACGAAAGATCCCGAATTCTCGTGTTCATACACCATCCCAGATTTCCGGTGTACGATTACAAAAATGATAACATAACCAAATCTCGCATTTCATTAATAGTAAATCGAGTTCGATACAAATGGGGCATGAAGCCAAATAAATAAGTAAATAACACAATGAAATAAGAAGATAGTAGTAGGCGAACGATCCGCCACAGCAATAAATGCAGGGGCGTAACCTAGGCATCGGTGTCCTCACCGCCCCGATAGTAGTCTTCTCACGAAATTTTGTTGCATAAAGCAAGTATGAGCACAACTACTAGTGCTCGCAAGTTACACCCAATATGGAATTGTAATGCATGCATAAGGTAAACAAAGGACATTGGCGGGGTTATTTTTGCGTAAAAAAGCAGCTTTAATTTAAATAATCGTAATAGATTGCAAGGCCATTTTCATACATTAACAAAAATCATATTTTATGTGACAATTGAATAATGTGGATAACCTCCAAGAAAGGTGATGGATATCCTCCAATCACAATGGCTAACCGCCTAATTTTCCCACAGGACTAACCATCCCGAAAACATCTGTTGAAACCATTTTAAAACCAAAAACAAGTCTAACTTAAAGTGGCTTTGCTAGCATGTCCATGATCATGACGCATTATTCAATAGTTTTCTACTCTGCAGAGTTTATGCAGCTTTACCCACACGAGATATTATACTCTTTGTGTCGGCCAATCCACGCTTCCTAAGGCGTGTGTGAACAAATATCACAAGGTCGTTACAATGATCTACCTCACAATACTCATGCCCGCTAAGGTTTCGCCCATTGGACTAACCATCCTCAGGAGCCCTCTTGCGCCATGTGGGACTCTTGTCTAACCAACACCCACTCATACAACATGGCACGAATATCTATTAGGTATCCCAAATTATTAAGCCAGTCCTTCCCATACAGACATGTGGTGGTGCGTTTTGGCATAGCAAAGGAACGCCAAAGGCGGTCCTTAATTGACTTGGGCGTCTTTCAAATTAAACCACGGCTTAAATCCTAACCAGATTAAACCCGTGCATAAACTCGCACCCACCTTTCATCCGTTCGCCCAAGTCCAAACCCTCTTTATTTTATTTAGTAAAACCACCTTTACAACAATCCTATGGTAAAACAATACCATAGGTTCAAGTTGAAACAAGTTTGTAAAATTTGGCTAAATCCTCCCCAAAATCAAAATCATGGTCTAAGCATTTGCTAAGCATTTCCAAACAATTTATCTATGGGGACAAGGGATGACATTTCAATATTCAATATTGGCCATACAAGGATAGTTGGAATATCTAATCATTTAAACAGGAATTTAAAAATACTTGAATAAAAGTATGCATGCACTTAGTAATTTGAAAACTGAATTTAAATAACTTTAAAATAGTAGGTGCAAGATGATCAAAGTATAACTTGCCTTCGCTGAAGTCTTGAAATTCTAATTCTTGGAAGAATCAAATTCCTAATCGTAAGTAATCTAAGCGTGAAAATACGACAATCAATTGAAATTCAAGTAAAGACAAGACATTAATTCCAACTAACTCCAAATAAAATAATTATATTTTATTTAGCTAGATAATAATCTTATAAGACCTTATAAGTTTGAAACATTCAATTTGGAAATATGAAATAAAAGATATGACCTTTGCAAGTTTAAATTCTAAATTTGCAAACTAAATAGTTTAAGTTAACATGACAATTTCAACTAATTCCAAATAGACCAATTCTAATTTATCAAGCTAAATAATCTTTTTATAAAATTTTAGAAATTTTAATTCACTAAATTTGGAGTTGGAATTCAAATGATATGAATTTTACAACTTTTAATTTAAATTTGGAATTTAAATGGATTTCTAAATTCTAAAACATAACCAAACTGAACTCCAAATTGAATAACTATATTTTATTTAGTTAGATAATAATTTTCTAAGATTTTAGCAACTTGAATCATCTACTTTGGAATTATGGTTCAAAAGATATGAATTTTACAAGTTTAATTCCTGAATTAGTGGTTTAAATTATTTCAAATTCAAACAGACAGTTTAAACTTACTGCAATTCAAATTTTTATATTTTATTTAGCTAGGTATTAATTTTATACAATTTTAGAAATTGGAATCACCTAATTTGGAATCAGAATGCAAAAGTTATGAATTTTACAAATTAAATCCTAAATCTGTTATTTAAATCAATTTCCTGAATTATTTTTCTAAAGAAAAATCTATTAATGCGCAAGGCTGACGTCAGCGAAGAATTTCTGGGATTTAAAAGAAATTAAAAAGATTCTGACGTGCGGGCCCCTTGTGTCAGAGACGCGGCTCATGTGGACCAAGTCCACGGGCCTTGGCACTGTTGGAGGTGGTGCGTGTTTGTGGCGTGGGCGCCACGTGGCGCGCGTGGGATTGGGTCTTTGGCGTGGCGTTGTCTTTGGCGCCGAGGTGGCGACACGCTGCCATGCCACGCCGCCAAGACGCCGGCGTTACTTCTGATGGCAACCTTTGCGGCGCTTCACGCGCCACGGCGAGGCGTCGCGGGTGGTGCCAAGCGAGAGGAGGACGGCGAGGATGATGCTCACCGGAGATGCGCGAGGTGTGGCGGAAACGGCGTCGGCGGCGAAGCTTGAGCGGCGGCGGCGGGTCGGCAGTGAAGAGGGTTCCGTGGAGCTCCGGCGACGTGGGCCGGTGCTCGGCTCCGCAACGACGGTGGTGCCGAAGATGTGGTCGGCGGGTCGAAGCGGGACGACGGCGCCGGAATCGGAGAAGAACGGAATTGACGCGGTGAGGAACCTCAAAATTCGGCCATTCTGAGAGGAGGAGGAGCGATGGTTGGTGGGGTTGAGTTGCGGTGGAGGCGCACCGGGTGGCTTTATAGGGGTAGCGGGGCTCGAGGCGCGAGGATCGTGGGGATCGTCGCGACCGTTCGGGCGAGGTGGCGCGCTGGCGAAGAAGAAAGGAGAGAGGGCGGGGGCGGTTCGTGCGCGCGCGCAAACGTCGGGGTGGTTGGGGGCCGCGAATGTGAATGGCTTCGGTAGCGTGGCAATGGCGGCCGAACGGCTCGCTTCATGAGGACGAAGGCGAGGAGAAGAAAGCGGCGGTAGGATTAGAATCCGACGGCTAGGATGAGGTGGGCGTGGCGCGATGCGGACCATGGGATCTTGCGATCAACGGTGGAGAGAGGAAGATGGGATGAGAGAGATGGGCGGCGTAGGCCGTCTTTGGTAGGAAAGGCGGTGTGGGTGATAAACAGGAGTAGGCGGGATGGTTTGACCGAAAGGATTTAAGGATTTTAATTGATTTCTCAATTTAACATAACCGATTAATTCATTTAGGCTCTAGAAAATAGCAGATTAATCCCAAAAATTCTAGGAAAAATCACATAAGTTCTTAGAATTGTTGTGGACCTAAATAAA
Source organism: Phyllostachys edulis (assembly GCA_036346405.1). Classification (NCBI taxonomy): domain Eukaryota; kingdom Viridiplantae; phylum Streptophyta; class Magnoliopsida; order Poales; family Poaceae; genus Phyllostachys; species Phyllostachys edulis. Next base: position 28,140,693 of record CM070552.1, read on the forward strand.
ATTATTCCAAGTTAAGGTTGACAATAGATTTTGAATTTAAATTTCTTTTTGGCTTTAAACAATTTAAAGACAAGCTTTTAAAATTTCGAAAATTCACAAATTCAAATAAGTTTTAAACTTTAACTAAATTTGAAATTTTGGGTCATTACGGCCAGAAACCGTTTGAGTTTATGGGTCAATAATGACATGAGGTCATCACAGAGCGGTTTTAGCTATCGCTCGTGATGCACACTATCACGCAGCAGATTATTAACTCGTAACCGCTCGTGATAGTCAACTATCACAGACGCTTTATAGATGAAACCGTCTGTGATATCTAGATACATCACAGACGGTTTGTAGATGAAACCGTCCGTAATAGATGATACATCACAGACGGTTTGTCCTAAGGAACTGTCTGTGATATTCTTTTTGCATTGCTAAATCTATTTTTGTTTATTGGCTAGCCTCAGGAAATGGTAGCCATGCCCTCTGAAATAAGCAGAAACACAACAAGTACATATCCAATTCACATCCATTTCAGAAATAAGCACATCCAATTCACATTTATTTCAGAAACAACCACATCCATTTCATAAATCAATTAACTCAAATGAACTAAAATTAACCATTCATGAACAAATATACACACATGTTCTATAAAGTTCAATCTTATCCCAATCAAGTTCAATCTACATTGTGGAACTTCCCTTTTGGGTTTATGACCTCACGCATCAAGAAGGCCGCAAACTGTCTTCAAATGCGTCTGAGCTGGGCCTGTTCCAACGGAGTTTCAGCGATGGTTGCAACCTGTCGCTAGGAAGATTAAAGTAGTGTATATATAAATTAATAAGTATGAAATAATTGTTGCAAGATTGGCAAACCTGAGGATCTTTGGTTATCAGGGAACCGAGGAGTAGTTCCATGTGGCAAACATAGTATCCACAGGTGTTGCCCGGCGGCTGCTGGTGGCACTGCAAAAATAGAATTGGTTGGTTCGAGAGACATTACTACAAAGTGTTATATAATATTAATGTGTACTAGCGAATACCGGGAATTTGAAATCGTGTCGCATGTTCACTCCCTTGCATTTCCCTCCCTTTGCATAGTACATGATGAACGACCTACGTGATTCCAAAAACTTAGCCTTAGCCATTGCAAAGGAAGGAAAGACTACAATAGAGTAATCTTTAGAGGAAATGTATTTACCTGTCGATTAAGTTTTTGACAACTATGAAGTTGTTATTAGACCTCTTTAGGGAATCAAGGTATCTTACTTGGTTCCATTTTGGTATAATTACAATTACAATCCAGTGGTACCTACACAGGTATGTTATCATGGTCATTAAACCTAAGTTCGTGTTGCTTATAAAGTACAAATCAACAAGTATAGCCACTAGTGCAGCACTTACCCCTGGTTGTAGGCCAAAAATATGAAATCCTTCTCGCAGTGATCCAGCAAAAACGTCGCCTTGTACTCCTCGACGAAGGTTGCATTGGCGTTGATGCATTGCTCAGAGACCAAGTGTGGGTCGAGAAAACCTACCGATGGTTTACTTGATGTGGTTTCTACGATCATGTATCTATATATATGTACAAAAGTTGGAAGTTATATATAACATTTATCGGTATTACACAAACGTAGACCGTGATTGTACACACTAACAGTGTCCAGCATTGCATGAGTGAGGCATCGAGGGAGTTGAGGTTGAAGAGTAAGAACAAGTCATCGAAGGTCACCGTGAAGACACAATCTTGAAACTCGTGATTAAAATAAAATTTCTTGAACTTGACGGTGACACGAAACCTTTGTTGTACCCGATCTTTTGGCATGTTCCATGTACCATTCATGCAATCTCGGGAAGCCAATCCTAGGGTTTTGAGGTCCTCTTAGGGACGACCAACGGCTCGCCATGCAATTTCGGGCCAGCGGCAAGAAGGGGATATCATCGTCCGCTTCGATTTGCCCTTCTTGCCCTCGCTTTTTAGAGATCGATCAAGCACGAGGTGTAGATGCATCGATGTAGGGTCCTTGCCGCATCAGTATAGATAATCGTGATCTGGTAGCCGGTCTGCAGATACTTCCGTGAAGTTGACACCGTGCAGTAGCTCTGGTGCAGATACTTCTGTGAAGTTGACACCGTCTGAGTAGCTCCAGAGCGAGGCGGAGATGGGCCTCGGGCGGTGGGCAACTTGACTCGAGGCCCGAAAAAATTGTAATGGAAATTTTAGTAATTATACCAAAAAAAGCCTACACCGAGAGGCCGATGCCTATCGGCCGGCCGAGGCAGACGGCCCAAGTGAGAGTGAGCATGGCCAAAGAATTTCAAAGACCCTCCCTCCCGGCTACCAAGCAAAGACAAGAGCAGGAGCCGAGCTCATTCACCATTCTCATCCCCAAATCTTCTTCTCAATTCCTCGACCTCTGGCTCCTCCTCCCTCCCGTGGTGGCGCCTCGACCTCTGGCTGCCCCCCCCCGGCGCCGGCCATTGCCAGCGCTTGGCCCACCCATGCTCACCATGGCCACAGCTCCCTCCTTCTAGCGCCCAGATCTGCCCGGCCCCTCATGCCGCTTCGCCGCCGGCGCCAGCTCCCTTCCGGCGCCGACGCCTCCCGTGTGTGGTTGGTGTCTTGGCTCGACCTCTGGCCGCACAGGTCTTGGATTTGGGATGGTGGCGTTCTGAGGCTCTATGGCGTCGCTCTTCATCTCCGATCCGAGCGGCGAGCACCAGCTGACTTATGGGGCACCCACTCACCACCTTCTCCGCCGCCTTTGGCGTGGCAGGGTTTGTGCCGCCTCCCAATTCCGTCTCTTCTTTTTTTTTTCTGTTGCTCTACTATTTTGACTCATTTGTGCGAACTAAACAAGCGCAGTTGATGTGTTCCGCTTATTTGGTAAGGAGCCATTCGTAGAGCCGTCTGAGTTGGATTGGAGTAGCATGCTATTCATATCGATAGTTTAGATGTATTGTTTTGAATGTCGGTGTTTATTGCTCGACATAAATCGGGATATTTAACATTTTTTATTTATCTAAAGTGGCACTAACACCTCTCGGTGTCGCTTTAATCGCACTCTCGTAAACCGATCCCTTGGGGATTCTTCTATCGATAGTAGATATGAGTGGTGGAGAAAGCATTGGGATTCATAGTTAGTTTAACTCTAATACATGTCGTCTATTTAAGAGCCTGTTAGGTCCTGTTTGGCTTATATCAGGGCCTATTTCGCGGTTTTCGCCTGCTTTAGTTTTGGGCCCGAGACTTGGTCAAATCCTGGCTCCGCCACTGCAGGCAGATGTCTCTCTTGGGCCACTGGATGAATGCTCCAATGGCTTGCCCTAAAGTCACAACCTCGTTGTTTGGGGGCATCTCAAGCTAGAGAACCTCGAAATTGGCACAAACATCGTCTACATTCACTTTTGTGAAACCTGGCGCTATATTTACACCGTGCAGTAAGGCCCCGACACCTGATGGATACGCCTGGCCCCAGTAGCATCCAGGGCAACGGAGGCACATCTCACTTGGAGCTTGCACTTCGTAGCCACCTACATAACGATAGAAAATTAGTAACTCCAACAGGCCTATCAATGGATCGAGCATTCCAGGGATAATAATTATTACCAGGATGTCATCAACAAGAAATCTGTTATCGATTTCTAAGTTATGGTTGGACGCGCAACTACTCGGGCGTTTGGGGACTGGCTAGCACAGTAGCGGCGGGGGCCTCCAACTGAATTGTGAGGGATGCACGAATCTCCTCTCGTGCGACATCCCACATCTCTTCTCTGAGGGATGCACGAATCTCCTCTTGTAGTTGTGCTTCGTGCTCGGCGTTGGCTCTCTTCCTACTCCAGTACGCCCCAAAGTCCGCTGCGAATCCATATTTCCATGGAACATAAAGACCAATGTCTCTTGTGCGACAGAATAGCATGTATTATGAATTGGATCACAGAACCTGGAGGTTCAACCAATTAACCAACCGAAAGTAACAGACCAAATGCTAAAGATCAATCAATAGCAGTAAGCATTACATTCCAATTAGAGCTCAAAATAATTTCAGTACAAGACTATTATCATTGCAGAGCATTCATCTCAAGCCCACCACACCACACTGCAGTATGAACATATCAAATGCAAAGGGGTAATTAAATTGAAATGTTGTGATACTCATAAAGCAAATGGCAATCAAAGCCACGGAGCAATATAAGCAATGTGTGAGGGCGAAGGGGCGTCGGGGTCGGCAACTCGGCATCTGTTACCTTTGGGCGTCGAGGGGAAGGACGAGCAGAGAGCACCAAAGCTGTAGGGCGGCGTCGAAGGGGAGGCGCTCTGGGCTTGGGGGAGGAGGAGGCGACGCGTGCTTGGGGCATGGGTGGAGACGGGCTCGGGGAGGAGGGGCGCCAGGTTCGGGGGAGCTGCGGCTCGTGCTCGAGGAGGAGGTGGCGGGCTCGGGGGAGGAGGCACGCCGGGCTCGAGGAGGAGGCGGCAGCGACGAGCTCGAGGAGGAGGCGACGACGGGTTCGGGGAGGAGGGATGTTAGAGAAACTTAATCGTTTGAGTTGGGGGGGGGCACGGTAAACCCTAGAGTTTGAATATAAATAAGGTTGGACATCACAGACGGTTCCAATAAATAACTGTATGTGATATGTATGTATCACAAACCGTCTGTGATAGATCATCTATCATAGACGGTTTCTATATGAAACTGTCTGTGATATCTGATGTATCACAGACGGTTCCTTAGATGAAACCGTCTGTGATAGATAATCACAGACGGTTTGTCCTAAGGAACCGTCTGTGATATTTTTTGTATTGCTACATCTATTTCTGTTTATTGGCTAGCCTCAGGAAATGCTAGCCATGCCCTTTGAAACTATCAGAAACACACCAAGTACATTTATACATCCAATTCACATTTATTTCATAAACAAGCACATCTATTTCACAAATTCATATATGACACATTCTCATATACATAAATACAAATTCACATATGACACATTCTCATATACAAAAATGCAAATTCAGAACATATGACACATAAACATTTCATTCATCATTCCACTTGCTTATCTCCTTTAAAAATTAGCCATTCATGATGATCGACGCGTATGTAGCTAGTTTTGTCACATTGTTCTTCCTCGACCCTTATGCCGTTTCCAAAAGGTGGCAACTTATCAAATTGATTGTATTCTTCCTCATCCACTGCATTCTCAACTCCGACAATCCTCCTTTTGCCATGAAGAACTACGTGGCGCTTCTTATTTGCCTGATCGATTACATAGAAGACTTGAACAACTTGGTTAGAGAGTACGAATAGTTCGTCTTTGTATCCGACACGTTCGAGGTCTACGGTAGTGACGCCGTACCTATCAACTTTCACCTGTGGGAGATGGACCCAACGGCACCGAAACAGGGGGATCTTGAAAAGCACATAGTTGAGCTCCCAAATCTCCTCTATGAACCCATGGTAGGAGCTCCTCAACCCATTGGTACTAAACACATATATGCGGACACCGCTGTTCTTGTTAGTGCTCTTTATATCCCGAGTCTATGTATAGAATGTGTACCCATTTATGTCGTATCCTTACTATGTCACAACTGTAAAGGTTGGCCCTTTTGCCAACCATGACAATGTATCACTTGACAATTTCCTAGCGAGCCGCTCCTTCAACCATTGGTTGAACCGACTGTTATGTTGTCTCGTGATCCAAACATTCAGCCGCTCCGGATTCTGTTGTCGAAGCACGTCCTTGTGCTTGTCGATATACGGGGACACTTCAGTCATGTATTACAAGATCGTGAAATAGGCTTGAGCATACGCTCTCATCTCTAGAGTGATTGCTTTCCTTCCGATGGTCTCGATACCCTCGAGCATCCCTTCATGGTGAGATAGAGACACACCTATTGGTTTGACCAGAGCCATGTAATCGACACTGAACTCAATGACCTTTTCGGTTGCATAACCTTCGACGATGCTGCCCTCCGGCCGAGATCGATTCCATACATAGGACTTGAGAATTCCCATAAACCTCTCTAACGGGTACAAGCTACGTAAGAACACGAACCCACACATCTTTACCCCCCTCACAATGTGAACAATAAGATAGGCCATGATATTGAAAAACGACGGAGGAAAATACATCTCAAAATGACATAGAGTCGTCACCACCTCATCCTGCAGAGCATCTAGTCCTTCGGGATCGATGACCTTTTGAGTAATTGTGTTAAAGAAATAACACAGCCTCATGATTGTCTCTCGGATCTTGATCGGTAAAATACTTCTAATTGCAACAAAGAGCATCTGTGTCATCAGCACATGTCAATCATGAGAATTCATGCCAATTAACTTCAAATCTTCCATCGAAACAAGTTTCTTCATGTTGGCAGAGTAACCGGACGAAACTTTCACACCATGCAAGCACTAGCATAGTCCAGTTCTCTCGGTCTTGAACCGAGTGTAACAAGCAGGGGGAAGGTACGTTCGTCCTTTATCGGTGCTAATTCAGGTCTGATGTCCATATCAACCAAGTCATTAATGCACTCTTTACTCATACGGTTCTTAGCGTACATCCAGCTTCGGTCCATCACACGGTTCGTGTTGAAAACCCTAGAAATAAATAAAAGGGTGACTTCGAAATGATGACTACTGCACCGAATGATTAGTAAGCGAGTAAAGTGGCGCACCGTCTGTGATGAGTTAATTATCACAGACGGTTTTCAACAAAAAAACTGTCTGTGATATATAGTAATATCACAGATGGTTATTGTTAAGAATCGTCTGTAAGGTATCACAGACGGTTGTTTGTTGAAAACCGTTTGTGATATGTAGAATTATCACAGACGGTTTTCATTATGAACTGTATCACAGACGGTTTTCATTATAAACTGTCTGTGATATTACCTCTTCACAGATGGTTTTTAGTGCAGCTAGTAACACAGACAGTCTTTAAACTAAAACTGTATGTGATTCCATATATCTGAACAATTTGGGTTAACAAATGCGTGATAGGGCGTCCAATATTATCCTTTTTGTAGTAGTGCGTGGAGGAGAGGGAGCACATGTTGTCTCTTTCTGAAGAGACTGTCGTGCACGCGAAACAAGACATGATACATTAATTTATTCTAGTTGACATGTAGGCCTGTTTCAAAGGAAAATTATAAAATATAAATGTTAGAGAGTGTGCTAGAGATCATCTATTAGAGATATTGTCTTTAAAGATGATATAACATAAGTAAGAGCCTATTAGAGATGACTTTAAGATCCCCTCGATATTAGTGAGACATAAACATAATTATAGTTATAAATCCTCAATAATTTCTTTTATAAAACGGTAGGGACGATTTTACACGCTTAGGGAAACTATGGGATTCTAGCAGTGGAGTTACCAGCTGGTATGCACCCTGCTAGCTACCTATGCTAGCTGACGATAGATAAAGAAACGTATGTATGTACGCTTTACAGTGAGTTCAAGTTTATATTACTGCAGAGTTATTGGACTTAAACTGTGTATATATGTGTATGTTAGTTTTAATATGACACAACAACTTTAAATCTGGTATCTCGTGCACCCCTAAGCTTTACGTGCATCCGCTCCTGCATACGAAACCGTATCCGGGAATCGATAACTAATCGAGCGTCGAAGAAAACCCAAAACAAATTCAAAGTAGGTCGATCGGCCCATACCTAGAACCCATCAAAGAGCTCCCGAAATCTCCATTATGCCTACTAAAAAAATACTGAAAAGAAAGCGGCTCCATCGATGGATGGATTGCTTCAGGCAGCGCACGGTGCTCGATACGGGAAGCAGGGTCGCCTCGCACAGGGTAGGTTGGTTTGTAATCCTTGTTTCCGCGTCATCGTTGCATGCCGGACACGGGGGTCGGTGTCCTTCGCCATGCCGCGCGGTTTGCTCCGAAGCCATCGCGAGCCGAGTCAAGCAAAGCCACCCTTTTCGAAAGGACGAAGGAAAGAGAGACAAAAGCGAGGGTAAGGAGGAGGATCTGGAAGCCTGTCAGGTGGCCGGCGGTGATGGCTCAAGTGTCGCCGAGGTGACACGGACATCGGGACATGCATGTGGTGCTGCGAAGCGGGGAGCGGCCGTGTGGCGCATGTGAAGCTATTCATTCATTATGTTTTTGGAAGGCTCGTTAGCATTCATTCCTTAGTGTGCTCCGATGCCATCGCGAGCCGAGCCAAGCCAAAGCCTCCCTTTCCGAAAGGACGAAGGAAAGAGAGAAACAAAAGCGAGGGTAAGGAGGAGGATCTGGATGCCTGGCAGGTGGCCGGCGGTGATGGCTCAAGTGTCGCCCAGGTGACACGGACATGCGATGCATGTGGTGCTGCGAAGCGGGGAGCGGCCGTGTGGCGCGTGTGATGCATTATGTTTTGGAAGGCACGTTAGCATCCAATTAATGCATGTCACTCTTTTTGTGACCGGAGACGCTGACGGCCACGCCACGGCGCACCTGGCCCTCACGACGGCGACGGCCACGGCGCACCTGGTGCTCGAGACGGCGACGGCGCTACAACTCAAACCGAGCGAGACCACTGAAGGTACGGGCGTCCGTTGGGGTCTTGTGATCTTGTCTCGCCACCGCGAGGAACGCGACGACGGTAGCGAGTGAGCAGCTTCGTGCCGGCCACCATGGGTATTGTCAAGAATTTCTGAACACCGTATGCAAAGATGAACAGTCATGCGATCTAATATCGGTACTTACAAATTACTCTCTTATCGCCGGCAATTTTAAAAACTTCAGGCCAGTTTAAAGAAACATCTGAAAATTCAAGCAAGATTTCAAAATGTGAGCAAAAAATTGGATAAGTTTTAAGTAACACATGCAAGTTTCAAGTAACAAAAAGCAAGTTTTATGAGGTTTCAAAAAATCTTTTAGCAAAATTTTGGACAAGTTTCAAGTAACAAAAGTAGGTTTCAGCAAGTTTCATGAGGTTTTAAGAAACTGAAACATGATTTCAGCAAATTTCGGACAAGTGTTATTGAAACTCGAAAGAAGTTCCATGAAGTTCCAAAATGTTTTAGATCAGGCTACAAATTTCAGAGAGTTTTAGGTGAGTTTTAGAATGAGTCTTCAAGTTTCATAGCGTTTTACGCTAGTTTCATTCCCGAAGCTTCAAGTTTCATAGAGTTTTAGGCGAGTTTCACATCCCGAAACTTTAAGTTTTACAGAGTTTCATGCGAGTTTCACACCTCGAAAATTCAAGTTTTGAAAGAGTTTCAGACAAGTTTCATAGCAAACATTGAAGTTTTATATCAAAATACTCAAGTTTCATATGAGTCCTCGAAAAATCAAGTTTCAGTCGAGTTTCACATGAAAACATGATGTTTCAAGCAAACTTCAAACACACAAAGTCAGGAACTTCACATTTCAGATTAGTTTCGAGAAAGTTTCATAGCAAATCAAACAAGTGTAACGCCCCGTGTCATTACCCCAAGGGTAATTACACTTAGGCATACGGATTACTATTCGTTTGCTCAGTAAAACACTGCTCCAACGAATAGTAAACCATTACCGTGGTTACTGTGACGAGAACAATAAGATAGAAAGCTATGCGTTTTATTTCGGTAATAGCCACGCAAGGCTATGGTTCTTAATACAGGTATTATGTAATTACAAAAGGAATTTCTCCGCTTCTCTCGCCTGTTCCGAAATACCGGCCGCCTATTCGTCCCACACGTCAAACATAGCGCCCATTTCGCATTGATCCTCGTAGTCTGCGCCTTCTCTTTCTGCAATTGCTTCGGTACCTGCATTATCCTTCACCCCACTTGGGATAGTTCCCGGCCGGGCTAGGATCTACAAAGGAGAATACTAACAAGGTTGAGTACACGAGTGTACTCAGCAATCATTAATAGCAAAGAATGCACTGAATGAACTATCTCTATTTGATTATCACATTTTCTATGTCATCTCTTTTCGGAAAATAATTTATTAAAACATTAGGTGGCAAATTTTATCTGAAAACACTACTTGTCACTCGAAGAAAGAAAGACCCCGATGGTTCCGTAGACTCCAATCGGGACAACGGCATGAATTCATGATTTTATTTAGCACTGCGCGGGCTTTGTACCACTTTACCCATAGCTATTCTGAGCTCTCTGTGAACTGGGTCCACCGCATTTCCTTTGATGCGGTTTCAAGATCGTAATCTGAGCGTTTTCGAGTTCGTGATCAAGTCTCCACCCATTACTTTTAAATCGGTGGTGATTTAGTCACTTATTCTTGACCTCGTCATACACCGAGTTCGATAATGTTGGTTGGGCGCTATCGTCCGTGCTCAACACTCCACCTTAAATTGCTCTCTTCCGTGCCCAACACTCCAATGTGACCCATTGTGGAGATCATAATTACGTAACAAGGTAGTATTTTCTGCCCGCCGAAACAGGAAAATGGTTGGTACTGAATTTATGGCTTCAGACCGAGTAAGAGTTTTGTTTGTCCTTATATTATCACTACTACAAAACAGGCTATAGTAGGCGCCCATCACGACGGTGGGTCGGTCAGAACTGCGGTGGGGCGCGAACAACTATCATAGGCGGTATTTTTAGAACCGTGCGTGATAGTCATCTATCCTGAGCGGTTGATAAATAGAACCGTCAGTGAATTATCCTGAGCGGTTCTATCCAAAAACCGTGCGCGATAATCCTAATCACGAGCGGTTTTACGTTACAGCGTGCGTGTAGTATCCTGAGCGGTTCTTATTTAGAACCATCTGTGATGCCAGTTATCACTGAGCGGTTCTAATTAAGAACCGCTGCGTGATATCCTCCCATCGCTTGCCGCGATGGGCCGCAGCCGGACGCCCCTTCGCCATCGCGGTGGAGCAACCCGACCGCCCCGCGGCGGCTCCGAGATCAACATACCTACACACTTGATGTCGATGGGATGAGGAGCTCTTACTATGGGCAAATAGATATAGTAACTTCACCTCTAAACTTTTTTTTTTTCATTTTGTAATTTTCATATATATAGCCAAACAATGTGGCGTTAAACACAAAAAGATTAAAAACTAGAAACCTATCTAGTGGCGGAGGTAGGTCGCTATCTCCGTCTTCAATACTTCGTGGGTGGCGGCGTCGGGCGGGCGGTTCATGATCGAGCGAAGCTCGAAATCGCCCACCACCGGCGCTCGTTCGAGTGTGTCGAAGATCCTCGATTGTTGAACCAAGAAGAATTGAGCCCATATGCTCTCTTCTCTTGCTTGAGGGTCTCGGCACGGTCGACTCGATCGCTTCTTGCCTCGATTCGCGATCAAGTGACGACAAACCTCACCGAGGCGTGCAACCGTTTTGGAGGACCACGTCGACGACACGATAAACTTCGCCGAAAGTGGGAGATCACCGGAAGACACGGCGGAGGAGAATGTCAAGATGGCGGAAGGTGGCGTCACCCGCTCCGGCAAATTCTCGGACAGAGGAGTGAAGATATTGTTGAAATAGTGTTCTTCCGCAAAGCGATTCAACGTCTGTGACAAGAGAGTCTTGCGCAGACTGAAGGCGTGTCTGAAGAGGAGGCGACCATTAATTTGCTTTTTGTGGAGAAAGGGGATCAAGGAGGTTGTGTGAAATACATTGTAGAAGGGACACATCTATATATAGAACAAGTTCTAAAAGCGGAGCGGGAGGCGAAGAGATATTTGGGGAGGCATGGCGGCGTTGGAAAATGAAGAGATGAAGCCGCGCCGTGTGATCGTGAGGCGAAGCTAGAGCATGCGAGGAAAATGAAGAGCGAAGAGACACGGAAAATGAAGAGTTATCACGAGCGGTTACGTTTGCCTGGCAACCGCAGTGAAAGGAATCCTGAGCGGTTCTATTTAAAAACCGTCGTGATAAATCCATATCACAGACGGTTCGTTTATAGAACCGCGTGATATAATATCACCGGCGGTTCTCGTTAGAAACCATCGTGATATACTTTTTATAAAGCGAAGCGCTAGGGTTTTGCTCTCACTTGTCACTTCCTCTCCGCGCCCCTTAGGCTATCGCGCTCGTTCGCCTCCTCTAGGGTTTAGGGCTGCTTGGTAGTTCACCGCCGACTACGACCTCGGCGCCGCGCCCAACCTCGGCGCCCCGACCTCGGCGCCTTCAACCTCGGTGCCGCCGCCCCCGACCTCGGCGCCCCGACCTCGGCGCCTTCGACCTCGGTGCCGCCGCCCCCGACCACGGCGCCCCCGTTCACCTCCCTGGCCGTAAGCCCCGACGTCGCCGCCTCCGACCTCGACGCCGCCGTCCTCCTCCCCGTGTGGGCCTCCTCCCTCTGCACCGGCCTTCTCCCCGCGCCGTCCTCCTCCCTCTGCACCGGCCTTCTCCCCGCGCCGTCCTCCTCCCCGTGTCGGCCTCCTCCTTGCACCGTGAGTTCTTGTGCGGCATCCTCTCTGTGAGTATTGCTCCTCTGTGGCAGTTCGGCTTTGTTGATCAATGGGCTTTGTTGACATGCTCTGTGATGAACTACATCTTATCTTGAGATTGAATGTGATAGTTAGTTCATACTTGAGCTCTATTGTATTACTTGCTCTTGTCAATATGATCTCTTTGTTAATTGGTTACTTCGGTTGAGCTCATCGTTCATTTAAATCGATCGGTGGGCTTTGTTGACATGCTCTGTGATGAACTCATCTTATCTTGAGATTGAATGTGATAGTTAGTTCATACTTGAGCTCTATTGTATTACTTACTCTTGTCAATATGATGTCTTGTTAATTGGTTACTTTCGGTTGAAAGCTAGTTATTACGATTCTTCATGTTGATTACTGTTGAGAGTATTCGGTTTTAGTTGGTAATCTAATGACTAGTTTGTGATTCTTCTAGTTGTGCAGTATGAGCTCATTCAACTTTTCATTTGCCATCTTGATCTCGTAGTCAACCTCTGTTTGTTGGAAGTTTAATCTGTTTTAGATTAGCAGTTGAGATCGTTTGACAGTTAAGCAAAGTATTGTTTGGAGCTCATAGTTTGAATTTATATTATCATATTCATTTAATGAAGAGTATAGACAATAGGATTGAGATGGCAAAGACTTGTTCTTTAGCTACTCTCATACGAGAGCACATAATATCATCAATCCGTAAAGAAAGTTTTACTTGATTCTATTTTGTTTCTATGTCTTCATTAAAGGCTAGTCTTACGTACATGAAGCATTAAACCTTTGCTTCGTTGATTAAGGAGTGTTAGGAGTGTTAGAATAGGAGCAGGAGGCGGCGGGCCTTACAGATTAAACCTTTGCTTAGCATTTCCTTTCGTCGATTCGACACACTTGAGTGTACCTTTACTTCTTGCCAATCCTCCAAGGCAAGAAGCATATGGTACACTCCAAAGGTGTCGTGGTCGATGAAAGTATAGACAATCTGATTGAGATGGCAAAGACTTGTTCTTTAGCTACTCTCCTTCCGAGAGCACATAATAGGAGCGGGGAGGCTGAGCCCTCTGAGATTAAACCTTTGCTTAGCATTTTCTTCGTCGATCGACACCTTGGAGTGTGCCATTTGTTTCATGCAGTCCTCCACGGCATGAAACAAATGGCACACTCCAAAGGTGTCGACTCGATGAAGTAGGCTTCCTTAGAGAAGCTAGTGGATTAAGGAATGTTAGTACTCTGTATGAGCTCATTCAACTTTTCATTTGCCATCTTGATCTCTATAGTCAACCTCTGTACTTCTTCACGAGATTAATTGTTTCATATTTATCTGGAATTATTTATGATTATTTGCTAATATTGCACATGTTGAGCATATTATTAATTAAGTTTAAATGTATATGTTAATTTGGGACACTTGCAATCCATTTTATTGCATATGTAACTTATATAGATAGCAAGTAAGCGAGATGGCAGAACCTTGTCTTCGCCACCGCCACCGACGCCTTGAAGGTAAGAGGCAAGCAAGCGGCCGCCGACAATCGACGCCGCAGATGGAAGAGGCGCCGACGAGGCCGTCACCGTCGGCGATAATGACACAGGCGAGATGGCAGAGGACAATCGAAAATGCCTCTGGCCGATGGTCATCACGGAGGTCGGTGACTTTGGGGTCCCTCTGAGTCCCAAGAGATCGTGGCGAGATTCCGGACCATCTGCGGGATACTTGCAAGGAGCAGGTCCTCATCACCACACCAAGCGTGGAAGGACTCGACGAAAGAAGCGAAAGCGCTACTGTGGACAGAACTTTCAAAGAAGTTTACTATTCCGAAGCACATGTGGCACGCGTGCGACGGACGGCGATGCTCACGATGGGTAAATCGTGGAGGACCTTCAAGAGCATTCTTGTCACGGCGTAAACACGGGTCAAACGCCCGCCGCAAGAATACAAATTCTTGACGCGGAAGCATGGGACACCTTTGTGGCTATGAAAACGACGGCGAATTTAAGGAGCAAAGTCGGCGTACAAAGCTCTCGGACACGAAACACTCACCCAAGACAGACTCGGACTTGCTGGGTGCAGCGGTAAATCTGAGGAATGGGCGGCGGAGAAGGAGAACCCGTTTCACGATGTCACAGACCAGCGTTCCCTAAAATTTGGTTAAGCGAGGGCACAAGTCTCGTCTTGGGCAAACATCTCCTTCACAAACCCGCAGACCGGGAAGTGTCCCAGCGTGTGGTAAATATATCGAACTACTAAGTTGTTAATAAGTCCATAACTTCATAGTGCCTATAATAACATGATGACCTCTTGCGGCGTGACTTGATCGCCCAAGCTTCCCAAGGCTCCTTCCATGCGAGCGGGGAGAATGATATACTATCTCTGACCTTGGGAAACAAGGAGCACCTTGTCGCACGCGTGACCTTGGGGTTAACGTGCCTTGGAGTCATGGATTCACGGACGACTCTCGACGTATAAGACTAGGAAGAGATCCAAGGCGAAAGCACGACAACCGGTTAGTGCAGATAATTACTAACCAATTTCAAGTAGAGATGGCGACATTGCGAGTCAAATGGATATACTCATGAGCGGTGATGTAAGCCGCCCGCTAATTCGGAGGCGATCCTCCTCGGCGTCGGAGTAGCGTCGCGTCACAAGATAATTGTGAACATGACGACGTCCGACACCGATGAAGCGACATCAAGGTAGCGTATATCTATGGAATGCACCAAAGATAGACCTATAGGGCGCCTTAGCTAATTGCGTGTCGTTTTGTAGGAGCCGACGCCTGTAAACTCCAAGTGAGGATGGATGGGTCCTTTGTATTGAGGTTCGCGCAGGGATGGTGTATCCATACGAGGAAGGGCGGTCAAAGACGGTGCCACCGGGCGCACGATTACGCCGGTCAGTGGATATGGTACATGTCAATTTCCGAGCCGTCCGTGAAGATTTGCCCAAACGAAGAGATCACAACACTAGGGGATGCCGTCCTCTCTTTTATCCGATGGCCCAAGAAGGACATCGCTCGACCCAAAGGTGCCGCGATCCGACACGACCATTCCTCTCCAACGGGACCCTCGATGACTCCACCTCATGTTTCGCCTCATAAGGCCACCTCTTGATTCTGTGGAGAAGACGCAGAAGAACGACAAAAGCGTGCCGTCGTATCCATTCCCGAAGTCGTCTCACAAGAAGACGCCGCCAATCGCTAAGGCCAAATCGAAATCCACAAGCGTTAAAGCGCCTCCCAAGTCCGGAAGTCCGCGATACCAGGAACTACATCATCGAAAACCATTGTGCTCGACGCAGATAATGCACGTTGGATATGCTTGTCGGGCTTTGCATGCACGGTATGGCGAGGACCCAAAAGAAGGGGTGCGATCATGGAATCACCGCCGATACGAGGACAAGCATTTTTTCAGCGGGACGAGGTACTTCGTCGTGGGCTTCAATGACTTATTTGAACTATTCAACCTCGTTGGCCTCGGCGTCTCGCTTCTACGATGTTGGACATCGTAAGCGCGCACAATCAAGTTCTACATTCATGTAATACCAATAAATATCACAATTCATTGCTTATGTATAGATACATCTTTGAAAAATATCCGGAATGGAAAGAACCATTGGGTTTCCTCGATCCACATGTGGTATCGTTGCAAACCATCCAACAAGACTCATCCTTCGCCGAGAAATACATAACGAGGTCATTGCTTCGTCGGGGCGAACATGAAGTACATAGTGGTGCCCTACAACCGAGGGTAAGTGTCACTACTTGCTATACAAATTTCATTTGTACTTTATACGCAAGACCACGAACTTAGGTTTAATGACTATAGCGACATACATGAGTAGGTACCATGGATCCTTTTAGTTATTATACCCAAGAGGAACCATGTGATATACCTTGATTCCCTAAACCGCAACAAGCACGACTTCAAACACTCTAAGAGGAATACTCGAGAGGTATGCTCATTTCCTCCTTACATAACTCTATTGTAGTCTTCATTCGTTTGAAATGGCCGAGGATAACCTTTTCGAATCATGTAGGTCGTTCATCAATTATGTTGCCAACAAAGGAATATACAATGGAAAGAGCGCCCAACTAACACACAGGATGGATTTTCCAGTACGCGCTATAACACTATAATCCTATATCATACTTCATAATAACGCGTCTCGAACTGACTATACTCTTGCTATTTTTGTAGTGCCGCTTGACAAAAAGATGATGAGTTATGTGCAATCTCGTCGCTATCATATGCGACTAATCCTTCTGACTAGGAAGAAGGATCACGAGGTTTGTCAATCTCGAAATAATTATTTCCTAATTATAAATTTAAATATATATATCTTAGCACTTTACTCTTGCTAGCGGCGGGCCTTGAATTTACAATGTGATTCACTCGTTGCGAAAGAGATCAAGGACATTCGAGGAAGCTCTGCGCCTTTATCAACACAAATCATTAACGACAACGGAGAGTTTCACTCCGTCGCCTACCCGAGCATCACCCTCTAAAACCATCAACGCAAAACAATTGTAATCTAGTTGTAACTATAGCGACAATACTTGAACAAATGCTATCTTTTGTAATTTATTTTGAGTAATGATCACTTTGAGTTGTCATGGTCGCTTGAATCTGTTTTTGTGAATGCTTGAATCATTTACGTGAATGCTTGAATCATTTCGTGAATGCTTGTTTTGAGAGGGCATGGCTAGCAATTCACAGGGCTAGCCAGAAAACAACAATTTGTGGGAAGAAGTGCGAGCTATCACGAGCGGTTTTGTGTTAAAACCGTGCGTGAAGGCAAATATTACGAGCGGTTTCAACTTCAAACCGTGCGTGATAGGAGAATATCACGACGGTTTTAAACAAAAGCCGTCTGTGATATTCAAAATCACTGCAGCGATTTTTATTTAGAACCGTCGTGATATTCTCCTATCACGCAGCGGTTTTGTTTAGAACCGCTCGTGATATTCTCGAATCACGAGCGGTTTTAGTTGAAACCGCTCGTGATACTTGACTTCACGACGGTTTTTAATAAAACCGTGCGTGATATTTCCTATCACGTATGGTTTTGTACCGTGCGTGATAATATCTGTTATCACAGACCAACAAACATAGGCGGTTCGAAAAATGCGTGATGACGATTCGCCCAACCGCCCGTGATGTCGGTTCCTGTAGTAGTGTATAACCATATGTAAAAAGGGGCCCACCTCTTACCTCATCATCATCGTTGTCGTCGCGTTCCCCTGCTAGGGCCCCCTTTTAACCACCTATTAATTCTCATTTCTTTCTTTCTTCCTCATTTTTATTTCTTTCATATTCATCTTAATCATTTTCATTTCAATCATTGATTTAAGTTTTGAGAAAACAATTTTGATGCAATAAACATATAATACAGCAAAATACGGTTTACATTTAAGATAACTATGTTTATGTTCAAGAGAATCGCTTGCCTTCGTAGGCGTAGGACAGGTCAGTTCTGACGAAACTTTGATCAACTGCTCCCTCCGGTGCCAGATCGTCTTCTGTAGCAATACGGAAATACGAATAATAATATAAGTAAATACGTAGTTGATTTTGAGTGATATAATAAATATCTAAGTTAGTGAGTCCTAATTGTTAGCACGGTTTAATTTAAATAAAACTTTTTCGACATCTAACACTAAGTTAGCACTCCCCAAAATAATCGCTTTACTATCTAATCGCGCTACGCTCGAAAGCCCGAGATTCCCATTCAACTAATTAAACTAACAGGATTAAATAGCTCAAACTACCTGACTAAATACCAGAGACGCGCAAGATTGCTACACAAGCTAACTATTCTATTAAAAATAGAAATAACGGCTACTCAACTTATCTAGCAATTTAATCCACAGATTGGCTTTAAGTTGGTTAATTCGACAAGATCTGAGTTAAATTATTTAACAGCAAGAATTAAATAGCTAATAATTATACACTTAACCACTACTACCGAAAAGCCATTAATCGCAGCAAATAATTAAAATCTATCCCTTTTTCTAATATTCTCCCTAAGCAAAAATCTAATTTCTAATCTACCCCTAATTTCTACCCTAATCCTTCTCTCTCTCTCTCTCTCACTCACGGCCGACCCTAATCCAACACACGCACAGCACACACACTCACCTCACACATATATCTCTCTCTCCTTCTCAAGCTGTCGCCGCCAAGAGGGCCTCATGGCCTCATTGTCGTGGCCGACCGGACGGCCAAGCCTTGCCCATGGGTCCCCTCTGCTTGTTGCCCCTGCCGCATCGCCCCTCTCCCTCAAGTCCGGCCAGCTCCCTCTGCCCAAGCCGCCGACCCGACGCTCTCAACGCCTCGGCCGGCCGCCACGCCCGACGCCTCCACGCTCTCGGCCGGCCTTATCGACGCAGCCTTCTCCTCCCCTTGGCTCGATCCGCCCCAACCGAGACGACGCCGCTTAGCGCCTCCATCCGCATGCCGGCCGCTTCCTCGTGCGGCCGAAGGCAGCGCCGCCACTCACTGGCAAGCCGCCATTGTCCAGCTGACCTAGTGGGCTCTGGCCCGATCGGCTCGGCCTTACGGCCGCCAGCGCTGCGCACAGAGATTCCACTCCCAAAGCCCTATTCTAATCTTTAGCTAATATGCTCACTTAGACATGCTCTGATGGATCAAGCACTGACGGCAGGAAGATGCATGAATGCAGGCACAGATGGAGGATCGGAGGTGGAAATCGCTAAGCTGCTACCTAGGTTCGCACTCACCTAGAGCTCACTATACATTTGCTTTTACCTGTTGCTTGGAGACTGAGATTGATTTGGGTTGGTGATTTGCGAGGAGGGTTGACGATGATCGAGTGGTGCTGATGGTGATGGATCAGGATGGAGCTGGTGCTGCCAATGACCTCCTGACGTGGCGTCGCCGTGCCCCTGGCTAGCTTTGCTCCTTGATCCTCGCTCCTTGGAAGGCTGCTGCTATGGTGGTGGTGGAGGGGAAGCTCAGGAGGTGAGGCAATGGATTCTGCGAAAATGGTTTGGGGAATGAATGTTGGGGTTGAATGCTTGGGGTGATGAATGTTTGCTGTTGGGTGCTGGGGGATGAATGTTTGTGATGCCTGGGGGAGATGCACTTGCGAGTTTGCCTGGGGGAAATGAACTTGTGAGCTTGCCTGGGGGAGATGAACTTGCGACTGGGTGCTGTGAAATGGGTTGGGGGAATGAATGTTTGATGCGCTTCAGGGGAATGGGAGGGGCTGGTGCTGTTTTGAGGACCTGGGAGCTTGTTGCTGTTGAACTTGTGAAGGGAATGGGAGATGAACCTGAGCACAGGCTAGTTTGGTTGCTGCGAGCTGCTACTGCAAAGCTGCTATAGGGAGGTGTGGTGTTGAAAGTGGAGAGGGAAGGGGAGCTGAATGTGTATTGAGCTGCTGCTGCTGTGAGAGAACTGGGAAGGGAGATGCTCCTGGGGAGTTGAGAATAGGAGGGGGCTAAATGTGGCTCATGCTGCTACTACCTTGTGACCATGACAGGATTCCCTTGGGGTTGCTCCTTTGACTAGAAGGCAAGGAAGGAAGAAATGCATGGGGTTCTGGGATGGTGGCTGTTGAATGTGACTGTTGTGCAAAGCTGCTAATAGAGAATAGCACTACGCTCTAAATTGTTTGATGTAAAGATCCTATTGTAAATGATACCTATTGTTGATTGATTTATCTAATGAAATGGAATGTGAATTTAAATATGACTTAATGCTACTGTTGCAATGATGAATGTAAATGAGACTTGTGATTGAATGTTGAGATTGAACGGATGATGCTAATGAATGAATGCTACAATGATGCAATATTGGTTCTATTGACTAGAGATGGTAATGCTCGCGAACGAAACCCACTAAACCAACGCGCTGACGACAAACTAAAGACTTATCAACGATCGCAATACTATCACTAGCGTACCACTAATACAAGGTTAATTACCGCTAACTATCGATTACTGCTACGCGATTAAGTCTAATTACGCGGGTTCTCACAACAAGCTTCAGTAAACATTTAGAAAAATTCACAAAAAATCAGAGAGAATATCACTTCTTGGTCCCTTCCACGGGAAGCTATCAGGAAGCATGGAAAAAGTGGAACACCCCAAATTTTCAATTTTGGTTAAAATAAAATTTAATAATTTTCCTTGAGTTTTCTGAATTTTCTAGAATTTTTAAAAGCTTTTCCTATTTATGTTAAAGATAAAATAATTTATGTGCAAAATTAAATACCAATGTTAAGTTGAAAATATTTTAGTTAAGTCTAGAATGCCTGAGGAAATTTCTGGGAATTTTTCCATAATTTTTGGACTTTATTAGCTATTTTCTAGAACTAAATTGAATTAACAGAAATTTTAAAATTTATAAATCAATCAAAATGCGAAAAATGAAATCGGGTCGAATTTCATTCGGCCCATCTACTATTTTCGCACGCGACCTATTTTCCCTGGACCAACAACCGGCCCGCGCCACCTCCCTCTTCCTCTCTCTTCTTTTCTCACCGCCATGTGGGGCCCGCCGGGCAGCCGCTCTCTCCTGCTCAATCTCTTCCCCGCACGCCACGCCTGTGCACACGTGGTGTTGTTCCTCTGCCCGCACTCCATGTTGGTTTAAGAGAATCAGCCAGATCTATATGAAGAATTGAAGCACTTGAACTTGGAGATTGTCAGCCAAGGTTATGTGAACGCTTTAGAAGTTCAACCAACCGTTCAGAGTCAAATCAGAGAAAATCATAAAGAAGATGAAGACAAAAAGAACATGAGAAGTGGCAAAGCCCCGGAATTTTCAGAAGATGAGCATGGTACCGTCTGGTTTGGAAATCGCATCTGTGTACCTAATCATCAGGAAACCAAACAGTTAATTCTGAAGGAAGCCCATGAATCACCTTACTCCATTCACCCGGGCAGTACCAAGATGTACT
This sequence comes from Phyllostachys edulis, assembly GCA_036346405.1. Lineage (NCBI taxonomy): Eukaryota > Viridiplantae > Streptophyta > Magnoliopsida > Poales > Poaceae > Phyllostachys > Phyllostachys edulis. The sequence continues at coordinate 28,161,974 of CM070552.1, forward strand.
AGGATCTGAAGGAAAAATATTGGTGGGTTAGCATCAAGCAAGAAATTGCTAAGTTCGTTGCATGCTGTGATGTGTGCCAAAGGCAAAACATCAAAGACCCGCTGGTTTATTACAGCCATTACAAATCTCCGAATGGAAGTGGGAACAAATCGGCATGGACTTTATCACCGGATTGCCTAGGACCCAATCGGGATATGATTCCATCCGTGTTGTGATTGATCGTTTGACAAAAGTGCCACACTTCATTCCCGTCAAGACCACTTATAAAAGTTGTAAATTGGCAGAGTTGTATATAGCCAAGATCGTCTGTTTGCATGGAGTGCCCAAAAGGATAGTATCCGATAGAGGTTCACAGTTCACCTCTAGGTTTTGGAAGAGCCTACATAAAGCCTTGGGGACCAGACTCAACTTCAATACAACGTATCATCCCTGAATAGATAGACAGATGAAACGTGTAAACCAAATTCTAGAAGACATGCTTCGAGCCTGTGCTATAGATTTTGGAAATAGTTGGGATCAGAATCTTCATTTTGCAGAATTTTCGTACAACAACAGCTATCAGGCCAGCTTGCAAATGTCTCCATGTGAAGAATTATATGGTAGGAAATGTAGAACCCCTCTCCTTCAAGATCAAGTGGGAGAACATCAGTTCTTTGGACTTGAGATAATACAGGAGGCCGAAAGTAAAGTAAGAATGATAAGAGAACGCCTAAAAGTGGCTTAATCCCGACAAAGGAGTTATGTTGACAATCGTCGGAGAGAATTGTCCTTTAAAGCAGGAGATTTCGTTTATCTCAGAGTAACTCCGCTAAGGGGAGTAAGAAGATTCCAAACCAAAGGAAAACTCACACCTAGATTTATTGGACAATACAAGATTCTAGAAAGAAGAGGCGAAGTTGCCTATCAATTAGAGCTACCGACATCCATGTCTACAGTTCATGACATCTTCCACGTTTCTCAATTGAAGAATTGTCTTCGAGTCCCAACCGAGCAAACACCTTTAGAGAGCATTGATCTCCAAGATAACCTCACCTATGTGGAGCAGCCAATCAATATTCTTGATGTCGCAGAACATGTTACCAGAAGCAAACTCATCCATTCGTGCAAAGTCCAATGGAGTAATCACTCAGAAGAAGAAGCCACCTGGGAATGAGAAGAAGATTTGAAAGCCTAGTATCCCCACCTTTTTGCTAACCAAGTCTGAATCTCAGGGTCGAGATTCCTTTTAAAGGGGGTAGGTTTGTAACACCCCAAATTTTTAATTTTGGTTAAAAATAAAATTTAATTATTTTCCTTGAGTTTTCTGAATTTTTAAAAGCTTTTCCTATTTATGTTAAAGATAAAATAATTTATGTGCAAAATTAAATACCAATGTTAGGTTGAAAATATTTTACTTAAGTCCAGAATGCCTGAGGAAATTTCTGTGAATTTTTCCATAATTTTTGGACTTTATTTGCTATTTTCTAGAACTAAATTGAATTAACTGAAATTTTAAAATTTATAAATCAATCAAAATTCGAAAAATGAAATCGGGCCGAATGAAAACACGCGGCCTATTTTCCCTGGCCCAGCAACCGGCCCGTGCCACCTCCCTCTTCCTTTCTCACTGCCATGTGGGGCCCACCGGGCAACCTCTCTCTCATGCACTCTCTTCCCCGCACGCAAATGCGTATGCACACGCGACATCGTTCCTCTGCCCACACTCCACGCGCACGGCATGCAGCTCGCTAGCCCATGTCGTCGCAACTCCAGCACTCCGCCACCCGCCTACGAAAAGCCAGCACCGAGCCAGCGTTTCCTCCTCATGCTTCTACCCCCTTCCTCCCCCATCCCTCCTCCACTAGGCTCCAAGGAAGCCCGAGCGCCATTGCCGCTCTTGGTCACCAAGCCGCCAGCGCCGCCCAACGTTCTGGCTGTCCGGTGACCTCCTCCCTAGACCGGCCGCGTCACTCGGTGTCCTAGAGCCCAAGGATCAAAAGGCCCCAACTATTTACTCCCTGCATTCAAAGGAAACAGCCGGAGTCTCCATCTCCCTCCGCACCGGCCAAATCCGCCGCCCCGGCCGCCCTTCTTCGCGTGGTGCGCCTCCACCCAATTCTTCGTAGTGGGAGCATCCTTGGACCTCCCCCAAGCTACCGCCACCCCCCTTTAGAGCTTTCCCCCACCAGAGCATCGCCCCCACGATGCCCCCGTGTGACGACCCGATCTTAGGGCACCCGAGAGATCCTCCAGGACCTCTGGAAAGTCCACCAGGACCTCCCAGGAGGTCCAGCAAGGACCTCTCGGGTAGTCCACCAAGACCTCCCAGGAGGTCCAGCAAGACCTCCTGGAAGTCCAGGAGAACATGACCCAAGAGAAAGGATCTTTGAACCGAGGAGCACCCAAGGCCTGCCACGTCCCCATGTAACAATAAGTGAAGAGGTCCGAGAGAGTACCAAGATCTCCCACGACCCACCAGAGGAGGTCGTGGAGGTCTGGGACCTCCCAGAACTCCACATGTTATTACCATCATGAAGACATGGATGGACCGAGCCTGCTCCAAGGTCCTCTGTGAAACCTAAGCTAGTCCCAAGGATCATGGCTAGCCCTTCACAGCAAAATACACAGTGGTGATATCCCGAACAATCCTTTATTTATACCACATGTTAACAAAGTTGGTTACAAGGTGGCCTTAGGCCAAACATAAATACATAAAAGCAAAAGAGAGCAAAAGGAAGCACGAGAGTCCATCAACACGCCACAGGCAGCTGACTGGAGAGCATAACCTAGCTGCTTCGATCTTCATCACTGCCAATATCTTCTCCTGGCAAAATTTGTAATGAGCAAGAGTGAGCACTACCACTGTGCTCGCAAGTTACACCCGTGGGTTAACAATATGACATGCATAAATGGATAATCAAAGGATGGCATAATAGGGTGATCTTGCACAAAGCCCATTTTCTTTCAAATACCATTACTAAGTTCCAAAGCAGGTCTTTCAATAGATAAAATTCATTTTACCAAAGCAATTTTTCAGTTGGATAGCATTCATCATTATTTGGTGAAGGATACCCTCCTGACAAGAGGCTCCCTGCCCCAACCCAAGGGATGATAATTCCAAAACAGATTTAGAAACCATTTCTAAAAATTCCCAAAATCAATATCTAACTTCAAGTGGCCTTTGCCAGCACGTCCATGACCGTGGACACGGCTATTCGAATAGATTTAACTCTGCAGAGGTTGTGCACTTTACCCACACGACATGAGTACTCTAGTTTATCCGGCACTCGTCAATGCCATCTCTCACTACCAAAGGTAAGAGATCTAGAGCTCATGACAAGGCCTTTACAATGCATTGCTCCACCACGCCTTTTCCTTGCTAAGGTTTCACCCCCTATGGACAAAGAATCCAAATGGGAAGCCCCTCTTGCACCAGTGGGAACAGTAGGTTATAAAAGACCATTGGCCAAACAAGACCTCCCACACCTCCAATGGAGCAGCATATGGTGAAGTTTTGCAAATTACTCACCAGTCCCACGCCCATTACATCGGAGACATGTGGTTGCACGATTTTGGCATCACCATTATAGGCCTAGCATTGGTCGCTCAAAGACCGGTCCTCAACCGACTAGGGCGACTTCCACAAACCCAAGGGTATCGATCTACCATAAAGGCACGATCCGTGCATAAACTTGCACCAACCAAGCCAACCAATTCGCCCCATCTAAATCCATTTTTATTTTCTTTGCTTCCCCAGCAATACTTTCATACCTCCATGACAACCCAATGTCATGGTTAAAACATTTAAAAGAAACAGTTGGTCATGTTGGTAAAGATTTCCCCAAACCAATATTTTTGGTCTAAGCATAACTAAGCATATGTTTTTCAAATGGTCTTGGCTCATACTACTGCATTAGCCAAGTTTGATCTAAAGGTGACAATATGTTCAGTTCAAAATCAACAGAGGTCATACAAAGGAACTGGGTATAACTATGAAGTTAAAACTGGTATTGAACTAACTTGATAGAAATAAGCGTGCAATACATTTTAAAACTGGACATAATTAATTTGATATACTAGGTGCAATATGATCAAGAATGCAACTTGCCTTGCTCACTACTTAGAGATTCTTCTTCTTCAGAACTTTCGGATTCCCCGGAATCTTCACAATCTACATATATATAGAAGGCAAATTCAAAGAAGATTCAAACAGAGATCCAATAAAGATCCAAATAAAGAACCGGAGAACTCCAAAGAAATCTCAAAAACCCAATTAATGTAAGAGCATTGTATTTAGATTAGGTTCTTTTGGAGAAGGTCTAGCTTACCAAAGGAAAAAGAGGTCTTTAGAGAAGGTCCCAAGATGTGACCTAGGCAGAGGGGCGAGAGGTTCTAGAGGCGAGATGCTTGCACAAGGTCGAGAGGAGGTCCTCACACGAGCACCTCGAGTTTCAAAAGAAGTCCACGTAAAGGAGGTCCTGTGAAGGACAAGATCAGCTCAGTACATTGGTGAAAACAAGGGTGGAGCAGATCACCAAAGGAACTTACCGGGTAAAGGAAGTAACGGGTGAAAGGGGAGGTCGTAGGAGCCAAGGTCTTCCTTGGAAAAGTCCTTGGACGAGAGCCAAAGTAACAGAGTGTGGAGAAGGAGAAGGGTGATGTGTTAGAATGTTTCAGTCTATGTGTAGTCAAAGTGGTGAAGAAAACTAGGTACATACGTGCCAGGGATAGGTATAACAATGAGTCAAAACTTGGTGAATGTCAGGGCAGGTGTCGCTACTACCCTGGATAAAAGGTACAATAAAAGGACACGTATGATGCTATGGGAAGGAACAAAGAAAAATATCCATGTACGGCTAAGTGACCCAATTCAAGGTAAACTCCACGTATGTGAATGTATTTAATGTGACAAGACACGCATTAAATGTCCAAGATAATTATGTGGCGGAGAAATGAGGTTGACTAAGACCGGCAAGTGGGGCCATCAATTTTGCTTGATCGGGTTAAAACAGAGGAGGTCTTGCCTCCCAGAGAGGTCCTCGGGGAGGTCCGAGCACTTAGGAGGTCCTAAGCCCAGGGACAGGAGGTCTAAAGGTTAAGGAGGTCCAGACAGGGAGGTCCCGACGGTCAGATCTCACCAAGGAGGTCTAGCGAGGAGGTCTAAGCGGTTGGATCTCCGAGAGGAGGTCCAACGACCAAGAGCAGCGAGGAGGAGGTCCTCGAGAGAACAGAGCGCTGGAGGTCTGGGCCCTCGGACTTAAAGCGAGGGGAGGTCCAAACCATTAGATTCAATACAGAGGGGAGGTCTGAACCGTTCGATTCAGAACAAAGGGGAGGTCCACGAAGGGACATAGCGCATGGGAGGTCTAGACCCTTGGATTAAAAATGGGAGGAGGTCTGGACCGCTAGATCCAGCACAAGGGAGGTCCTTTCGGCCAAGAAAGGATATCCAAGGGGATTTACATGAATTCAGGAGGTCCGCAGGTGAACAAGAAGCTCACTGGAACACACGGATGTCCCAATGAAAGGAGGTCTGGGCATAGAGAGGCGCCCAGACAGCAAGAGGTTTAGACTTAAGAAAAGTCTGAACAGAAAAGAGGTCTGAACCCTAAAAGATCTAAACCAACAAAGAGGTCCAAGTGACCACTTTCAAAAGAACAAGCCCGACGTAGGAATACGTCCAAGCCAGAGAAGGTTTAAGCCTCACGGGAGGCTTAACCTCACATGCCACTGGGGAGGTCTAGACCACAGAGGAGGTCTAAACCTACACACCCAAAGAAGATATACTAAGGGAGGCTCTGGGCACACCAAAAGGAGGTCTCGACAATTCAAACCTCTCCAACCGAACCAAACTTGCAATTCTCATTAAAATAAAATAGCTTTAATTTATTTTACACATTTAAAAAGGATTTAGAAAATCAGAATGTTACACCCCGTAACACCGCCACCGGCTCCCGCTACCAGCCCTCCTCGGCACCTCCCCGCTGCTATCCATGGTCCCGATGAGTTACTCTCATCCCATCGGTGCTCATGTGCGCCTCTGTTCCTTTCCTCTCCCACTCCGGTGTCGACGCCCCTTTTCTCCTCCAGGTCCGGCCGCCGCAAGGCACTATCCGGCCGCCTCCGACCACCCACGACCGCACCTCCACCGCCCTCGGGACCACCTCAGTGTTCTGGCTCCATTTCACTCACTCACAGTCGCGGCGTCGACCCTCCCACCGGTGTTGAACCTCGCCTGAGCCACCTCTGGCCGTCCTCTAGTTCTTGAGTCCCTCTCTCTTTCAGTGAATGAATGTATGAGAGTATTAGTAGATTTCAGGTTAGCTAAGGCAGTTAGTGGTTAGATTCAGAGGATTAGTTCAGTAAATTAGAGGTTGATTAAGAAAGGTCAGTAAGCAGTTGTCAGTGTAACTTGCAAAGACAAGTTTAGTATCCATTAGCTCTCAGTGTATGTGTGTATCTCAGTATGTATGATTGAAGCTAACAATGGGGTTTACTTGTGGTGTTTAGGGTTGATTAACAATTGAATGGCAGTAAGGCCCAGTTGGATTAGATAACTAGTTAGGTCTATTAGAGGAGTAATTAGCCAATGGATGTTACATTTAGTAGATGTGTGGTTAATTGAGTTAATTAATAATTAGTTTAAGATGATAAGTTAGGTAATCAAATGACAGGTTGTGTTTTCATATAGTAACATTTAGTGGGCCTATTAGTTAGGGTCAACAAGGAGTTCATCAATATAGTGAATCAGTATATGTACATTTTAATTAGGATGATTAGGGTTAATTTAAGTAATTATCCTAAGGATGTTAAGAGGGTAATCAGTTGTAGATATTCAACTAGCAGACTGCTTTTTCAGATAATGTTAGTAGGTTAATTAGTTAGTTAACCTCAGTGTATGGGTGTGCCACTAGCAACTTGCAACTACAAATAATATATGTGCACACTATCATATAAGAGGATTGATTTTGATTGTATGATCATCGTGGATGTATACATAGAATGCTTGGAGAGAGAGTGCTTGTGAGTACTAGGTGGCCTGTTAAGGAAAACAATATCACCTAGGCTCTAGGTATCGTTCGTCATCATCCGTTCCCAGTAGCAAAACCATTCGTGATCCGAGAGCAGATCCGAGAGTATTACCTAATCAGGTAGTCTCTCCCTTATCGGTAACCATTGAGGAATGTTCCTGTGAACATTCCCTCTCTCTCTCTCCCTGTTAGATTTATCTACTTTTGTCTGTAGTATTTCCTTCATCAACTCCACTAGGTACGATTAGTTTTATCTGGAATACTTTCGTCCTTCAAAATGTTGTTAGTTATGTTTACTTTCATCCGAAGTGTTTCTTTTCATTTGAATATATTTGAATTTGGTTTGTTTTCGCATATAGATTTCGACGACTCCGGGGAGACTGATCTTTGTGAAGAATTAGATCTCCAAGCATACGAGCAAGGCAAGTTACATTCTTTGATCATATTTGATCTCAGTATTTTAAATTATTTAAATTCTGTTTTAAATTATTATTGCATGCGTATTTATATTCAATGTAATTTAAACACCTGTTTTTAAATTATAGTTATGCCTAAATTCTTTGTACTGCCAATCTTGATATTGAAATAAACCTAACTTGACACTTTAGATGAAAATCTAGTTGATACAATAGTATGAGCTAGAACATGTTGAAAAACTTTATGCTTAGTCATGCTTAGACAAAAAAATATTGAATTTGGGAAAATTTAGCCAAATGTTCAAACATGATTTAATTGAGCCTATGGTATTGTTTTACCATAGGAATTTTGCAAATGACTTTCAAAAAGCAAAACAAAATAAAAATTGGTTTAGACTTGGGCAGAATGGACGTTTGGATGGGCGAAGGTTTATGCACAGAATCGATTCATTTCAATGATCGAGGCCCAGGGGTTCTTGTGGAAAGTCGCTTAAGTCAATTAAGGACTGGCCTTCAAGCCGTAACTTGCCAAGCCTTACCGTACAACCACAAGTCTGAAGTGGGTAGGACTTGGCTAAATAATTTGTATTATTTTACCATGGTTGTGCCATCCGGTTGCGTGGGTGTCTTTTATGACCTACTTTTATACATTTCCACATGGCGCAAGAGGGGGCCTGATCCGACGGATGGTTCAATCCAAAGGAGGCGAAACCTTAGCGAGGCGAGACTACGGTGAGGTGATGCATTGTAAAGGCCTTGTGATAGTGATTTAGTCGCACACCTTCGGCAGTGTGTCAAACGGACATTATAAGTCAATTATCTCTTGTGGGTAAAGCTCTACAATCTCTGCAGAGTGTAAAACCATCCGAAATAGCTGTGTCTGCGGTCATAGACATGCTGAAGCAAAGCCAATGCAAAGTTAGATTTTGGTTTTGATTTCAAAAGATTTTACAAAATGATTATGGATTTCTTATCCAATCGGGACATTAGGCGGGAAGCCATGTGATAGGAGAGTATCCTTCACCACTCTTGTGTGAATGTTACCTGACTATAAAACTAAGAATTTAGAAAATAAATTTTAGTTATACCATATCTGCCTTGGAACTTAGTACAAGTATTTAAATAAAACATCGCTTTATGCAAAATAAACCCTATAAGCCATCCTTTGTTATATCCTCATGCATTATAATTTGTTATTGGGTGTAACTTACGGAGTATATTCATATATTCTCACCTTACTTAATAAATTGTTGATATGGAGATGACAACTCTAAGGAGAATGAGAATGTGGATGACTAGGCTACGCCCCAGACGATTGCCTGTGGCGAATCGTGTGGTTAACCTTACCACTTTTGCTTCTGCTGTATTTTACTTTTGGACTTATGCTTCTTTGTAATAAACTCGCACTTATGCTTCTTTGTAATAAACTCGCACTTTTATGATTATAGCACTTTATGGTTATGTTATAACCTTTTGTTTAAACTGTGTACTCTAGCTACTGATCACGGGACTAGGGTGGAATACACAGAGGATCTGGATCCTTCGCTCCTGGGTCCGACAAAAAGCAAGGACACCAGCGTGCTCGCACGTGGCCCCACACATACCGGCGCCTGTGCCGCCTCTCTCCGTCATCGCATGGTTCTCCTTATCAGCATTCCCCGTGGGCTTCGTCTTTGCACATGCCCATTGTTGACCGTGAGCTCGCCGTTGATTTGCACGATGCCTCACTGGAGCTCATGTAGTCAATAGCCATGCCTCCTGTCGCTGTTGGCCGCCAAACCACAACGGATCAAGGAGCACCGCCATGGCACCATCGATTATCGAGCCGCACTAGAGCGATTACTCCGGTCAAGCCACCACGACGCATTATGGGTGTCTTCGCTGTCCAGCGCTGCAGAACCGATGACACGGTGGTGTGAAGATCCGGCAAGGAGGACGACGGATCCAACGGTGGTGTCGATTGTAGCCAGAACGATGGCGTCACCGCTTCATTAGGCGGTGGGCGTTGCTCGTGTATATTATGTATAGAGAGAGCGTTTGTGAGGATGTGGTGGAGATGGTACCCGTCTGGATAAGGGTAGGAAAAGGAGGTCCACCCGATGGCTTGCACATGATTTCTTATCCCGTTAGTTGGGGAAAGAACGCTATAGTTTCCTCTAGATTTTCTATTAATCTAATAGCAAACTATTTGGGTGATTGCTTTAGACAATAAAGAGATTTCTTCAACTTGCAAGCATAATTATCATTCCCTGGAAAGACAAAACTTTTCGGATGTTCAATATAAATGTCTTCCTCCTATTCCCCATTTAAGAATACAGTTTTCGCGTCCTATTATTCATGCTCATGATCATGCATAGTCACTATGTTGAGTAAAATACGAATGGAACTATGCTTCACAACTTGAGAAAAGACATATGTGAAATCAATACCTAGGATTTAGATGTATCCTTTAGCAACGAGCATTGCCTTGTACCTAACCTCTTTAATTGGTGAAATACATTCTTTTTCTTGAAGATCTATTTGCAGCGAATAGCCTTCTTATCAATTGACATCTTGACCAGCTCTCAAATGCCATTCTTCTCAAGAGATTGCATCTCGTCATGCATGACAACCATCCATCTCTTTGAATCACCAGAAGAGATGGCCTCTGAATAAGTGAAAGGTTATATAGTACCTTCAATTTCTTCTACCATATTCAAAGCATAAGCAACAACATCAGCTTCTGCAATCAAATTTTTTGGGAGCTTGAATCTTCCTTTTAGGTTTGTCGGCTGCAATGGAACGTTGTGGTGGTTGAAAGACAACAGTAACTTCATGTATGTTTTTTCCTTTTCAGCTTCTATTGTAGATCATGAATCAACTACATGCTCCACCTGCACACTTGATTCCTATAGCTTCTCAACTGGAACATCAATAGATGGTTTAGCATGCAATATAGCAAATTCATCAAAAATAACACTTTTGCTAATAACCATCTTTTTAGTTTTAGGATTCCACAATTTATATCCTTTAACACCAGGTTTATAACTAAGAAAAATGCACCTAGAGGCTCTAGGCTCCAATTTACCATTGTTAACATGAGCATAAGCAGGATAACCAAATATTCTCGAATTTGAATAATCTGCTAGAAAACTATACCATACCTCAATTGGGGTCTCCTAATCAATTGTCAGGTTGGGTGACTGATTTACCAAATAATAAGTAGTGGACGCGGCTTTAGCCCAATAACCCCTAGATAAGTTGGAGTTAGATAACATGTAGTGTATCTTCTCCATAATGGTTATGTTCATGCGTTCGGACACACCATTTTGTTGAGGAGTACTTGGGATAGTGTAATGTCTCACAATGAATTCTAATCTGCAAAAGGCTTCAAATTCTCGAGAACAGAACTACAAGCCACTATCAGTATGTAGCTTCTTGACATATTTACCAAAAAAAATTCAATCATAATCTTCAAGGCCTTCAATGTCTTGAGCACATCTGATTTGTAGTTCACCAAATATGGTCAAACTCTTATTGAATAATCATCAATGATGGTTAACATGTAGCCAGCATCTCCAAGGGACAGAACACGGGTTTATCCCCAAAAATTAGAGTGAACATAATCTAATATATCTTTTGTAGAGTGAATTGTTGTGCTGAACTTTATCCACTTTTGCTTCAGCTTATTGATGCTTTGACCATCAAGGAGTCATCTTTTGCATTACTCATCATACCAATTTCACTTATATACCCCAAACACATATGTCAAAGATTAATAGCACCAGAATAGAATGATTTATTTGAAACAGCAACTACGTTATCTAACAGGTGAATTTCCCGCGAGCTACCGGGGAGTAGGACTATTGCCATGCCATTATCGAGAGTTGTGAAAGGCGGCCGCATCATCTGACCCGGCGTACGTAGGTAGTGGTTGGGCATTGGGCCATATACTGCGTCGCAAGACAAGACGGCCTGTGTTCAAATGCTTGGCTCAGCTTGACCACCCGTCGTCGTGCGTCTTGGCCCGCCTCACCTCCGGCGAGGCCCAAGCATGGCCCAAAGCCCACTGTGCTGGGGGCCGTGTCGTGCCGGCCCAAGCCCAACCCTAAGTAACTATAGACGACGGCGGTGACGATGGTGGTGGCGACCGCCATCTTCATTTTTCTCGTGCCCGTCTCGCTAAAAACCTAGTTAAAATTGAATTAATTGCGTAAAAATATGGGTACATAAAATATTTCAGGGGAAAAAGTGGTATTTTCTTGATATTTTATAGATACAATGTTACTGCCTCATTAAAAACCTTACGCCCCAGACTGGGGTTCCCTGAGTAAGGAAAAGAGTACAGCAACAACATGTGTACATACTAACTGATCATTAATGTTGAGATCATTCATGTGTTCAAGGTCAGCATATGCCTGCACGATCTCACGATCCTCCAGTTAATGTTGTTGCTACTCTTTAGCCAATTCCCAGCCCTTGGCGCATATGATTGCCTCCACCATCCTAGGCATGAGGGATGATCTTCTTTCTTCAATTATTCTCCCTACCATGCTAAATATTGCTTCTGAAGAGACAGTGGACAAAAGCACCAGCAGAACATCCCGTGCGAAATGTGACAACACAAGAGATATCTGCTTGTTGTTCTTCCACCACTCGAGCAAGTCTATCTTGCCACCTGAAAGATCAGGATCAATGTTTGCAAAATCATACTCCAAGTAGTGGTTTTGCTCCGAGACAGAATTTCACTTGGGGGCTGCCTGAGAATGAGAGGATGAAGAACTAGACTTACCCTTTAGCTTTTTTCACAAGTGGGATGTCAAGTTTGTCTTTCCTTGTTGCGTCTGTTGTGAGGCTTTCGATCTCGCGCCACTGCCAAATTTGTCATGATATATGCGAAAAACATGAAAAAGCTCCTCTTTGACATGTGTTAAATCTTCCGAGTAATCAAGACCAAAGCATTCACCTATTCCCTCCATACCGATCTGCAAACCTAGTAACTTTTTCGTAGGATCGAAAATGATAGCAAAGCAATACACGTGTGAAATAGAACTGAAATATTTAATAAAATTTTGCTCCATTAGTGCGACAGCATGACCTAAAAGGGGATCCTCCGTAGATTAGGCAATTTTGTCTGCAATTAACCAAATAAATTATATAACTAAGCAAGAGGTATGGTAATAAACACCAAACAGAACCTTTATTGCTGTATAAAAAGGTCTTAAAAACTCTCAAAAATGACTAGCAATTTACCAATCTGAATTAATAACTACCAATTCTTTGTTTTGAGAGTTAGCATTGACAAAAATGGATATGACATGTTCGTACCCTTGTAACTTCTTTAACATGATGTATGTCGAGTTCCACCTCACCTTGATATCAAGACTAAATTTTCTTGGCTCCTTCCCATTGGCTGCGCCGTACTCCGTGAATCTGGCTGCTATTTGTGGGGAATTTGTGAGGTAGGGAATGGCATCGCAGACACTGTTCAAATATTCGCCAATCGCTTCCATACCGTTTTGAACAACAAGGTTTAAGATATGGCATACACATCTCTGGTGGAGAACATAACCACCGATATACGTCTGCAATCTTGGGGTGAGGATGTTCATAGCAGTCGTGTTCACTGATGCGTTATCAAGAGTTATAGAAGCAATCTTATTATCTATCTTAAAATCATCAAGTACGTGTAGTATACGCTTGGCAATAGCTTCTCCCATGTGTGATTCGTTAATTACCTTAAACCCTATGACTCTCTTGTTTAGCTTGTAATTGTTGTCTAAATAATGGGCTACAACACTAAGGTAGGCACTTCTTTGGTGTGATGATGTCCAAATGTTTGAAGTTATAGCAAAAGAGAACTGAACTTGTAGGAATAGTTCTTTTAGCTCTGCTAGTTTCTTATGATACATCCGTAAAATATCAGATGTAGTGGTTCTCCTACTAACATATTGATACTGTGGGAAAAGCCGCGTTGGACCATTCTTTTGAAAGCGCGACTTTCACCCATCCTAATCGGTTGATCTTCCGAAACAATATATCTAGCAATTTCCTCATAGGAAGAAAGTGGGTTGTATGCCCAAGTACTTACAGAGCCATCGACCTCGAAGTTTAGCTGCATTTGTACTCCTCCCCCTCGGCTCTACACCCCGATCTTGCGCAAGCATGCTTTGTAGTGTCGGTTCAAGTGCCCTGTCCCTACAGCTGTACAAGCAGTTAAGTTAGCTTTGCAATAATTACAAGTTGCGATATCTACCGTTTGGTCATCTTGGATTTCCTAGCTCCAGGTCATGTGCTTCTAGCAATTCGGCCTTTCGTCCAGACCTACTAATGTTGCCGTCCAAAATGGGGGAGAGAACTCTGGTGTCCCCATTGGCTCCGGGCCGCCCTGGTACTCCTCGTAGCCCTCTGTATTGTCCATACGACGGCCATCCATGTCGTAGTCTCCCATGCTTTGGTGAGAACTGACGTGCATCAACGGGAGTCGGAGTCGGAGTCACGGGAGGACTGGGGGAGCGGCAGCAGGAGCTTACACTAAGTCGCCCTGCTGCCTTTTTCATGCTACGACTCCTCGGTAGCATACCGCTTGGGAGCTCCTTGGTGCTCCGAATCCTTGGTAACATAATGGATGGATGGATGATGAATAAATGGGGAGAGTAGATGGATGTTGAAGAAATGAGGAGAGTAGATGGATGTTAAAGAAATGAGGAGAGTCGAGAGTGGATGGATGGTGAATAAATGAGAGTGGATGGATGGTGAAAAAATGAGGAGAGTAGATGGATGGTGAAGAAATGACAAAATGAGTTGATTTTATAGCCATCCATCAGGAAGGCTCGTTGCTCCCGAACGTTGCTAATGACCATTGTCTGCACCTCCCGAACATTGCTAATGACTGTTGTCCGCATGCATGAAACTATGCAAGCTTGATTTGAGTGAAAACCAAAAAACCATGCATGTACCCGTACACCGGTCACTCCCTCTATCTAACTTTCCTCTCTCTTTTCCCTGATTCCCTCTCTCAGTCTCAGACACTTCTCTCTTCTATCTAATCGGCCGCGTAACCCCACCGAGGCATCGACCCACTCCGCCGCCACTCCCTTAGTCATATTCTAAGCGCATGCATGGAATCTTTGTCCCACCAAATGGTCAGAGAAAAAATCAGCTTTCGGATACAAGTTGTTGTGTCTCGAGTAGATAGGTCATAGGCTGATGTAGTGATGTATCTACTTGGATAGTTGGACTCATGAGTCATGAGTCATGACCCCCAGTCCCCCAGGCGGCCAGGCCCCATCTCCATTGATTCCCCACTACCTACCACATAGCTGAGCGGCGCAGGAGGCGGAAGGCGGTCGGTCCAGCGGCACGGGAGGCGGGAGGCAGAGCGGCGCGGGAGGTGGGAGGCAAGGAGGCATGGCGGAAGAGGCCGAGTGGCGTAGGAGCCGAGGTGGGAGGCGGAGTGGCGGGAGGCGAGGAGGCACAGCGAAGGAGGTCGAGCGGCGCGGGAGCCGAGGCGAGAGACGGGAGGCAAGGAGGCACAGCGGAGGAGGTCGAGCGGCGAGGGAGCCGAGGCGGGAGGCAGAGATGCAGGAGGTGAGGAGGCACAGCGGAGGAGGTCGAGCGGTGCGGGAGCCAAGGCGGGAGGCGAGGAGGCACGACGGTGCGGCTCCACCTCGCGTGGCGCGTCGTGCGCGCAGCAGAGCTCTTGGCCATGTGCAGTCCTCTTCTCCCGCTCCTCCTCTCCCCCAACCCCTGGCCGCGGCTGTGGCCTCCTCCGTCGTCCACCTAGCCGCCTCCCTCCTTCTCCACCCGCGCTTGATCTTCATCCTCGCCAACGCCATCGTGCTCGGCCCTGCGCTCTCCCGCCGCGTCGCCATCGATGTAGGAGGGCCAGCCACCGCATGGGCTGGAGGGCATCATGTTGTGGGACAGTAGGAGTGCACCGCGCCTTCGCCTTCTCCCCCTCTCCCCCACCCCCAGCGCCGGCGACTCCCCCACCTCCCCCTTCTCCCCTTCTCTCGGTGCGGCCGTGCGGGGGTCATGGTGCGGGCGGGCTTGGCGTGCCGCCACTGTGTCGCCATCTTTGTCGTCGCAGTGTGTCTTGTTGGCTGCACAGACGCCCCATCGTCCGTGCCGTGCCACCCATTGTGCCATGTCCGTAGGCCTAGCCCGGCCCGTCTGTTCGTGCCGTACCGGCACGGCCGACCACATGCCATGTCTAGGCCATGCCGTGTTGGCCCGGAATAGCTCGGCCTAACCCCCAGCTCTAGGTTGTGGCCGAGTGGCCAAGTTGTACTAGGTGGTCGCAAAATACACCATATGTATTGTGTGTATGTGGGCGCCACCGACGGCTAGCTCTACTGTTGTAAAAGGCACAACACAGCACAGCTAGCCAGCCATCGCTAGCTTCCCAAGCAACCTTTACACCATGCATGTATGCATTGCATCGCATGGATGCGTATCTGGCCACATCAATAGTGGCATTTAGGGATTGGCATCCTCTAACATTCCAATTGGAATGTCACCATGAACAGTACCGTGACATTAGGTAAATTCGAGCCGTTGGATCTAAGAAGAACGGTCCAGATCAATAACTACAGTAATACTACAGTACTCATGAACAGTGCATATAGTATAGTATTTTTGCTACACTACGTGCTACAGTGTTTGCTACAGTGCTCGCCTCGATCTGAGCCTCTCGTTTTTTATCCGACGGTCCATACGCAATGTCACGATACTGTTCATCTGTGACATTGCTATGGAATGGTAGAGGATGCGTTTCCGACATTTAGAGGAATGAGAGTAGCTCAGTTGCTGAGAGCTCACGCTCAACAATAATTTATTTTGGATTGGTTCTCAGCAGTGGCAAATCCAGGATTCCTAAGATGGGTGTTCGGAGTTACAAACATGTTATTCAATGTAAAACATAAAAGTTCATAGTATTAAAAAACATCAAGTTGTTTGTACATTTAAGAAAGAATAATCTTCTCTTTTAGCTAACATCAAGGTGTCTTCATATACATCAAGGTGTTTGTACATCGATGAGGCACCTAATTCGTTTTGTTAGGGATAAGACAAATTTTCGTTATCTAACAACTAAAACACACACATATCTCCAAGCATATCTTACGACCATAAAATTCAACTTACTTTTATAGAGCGACTAATTATACATGGAGAGCATTCTATACTTTTTTTTACTGCATATGTGATTTTTCTACACTACTATCCAAATAAGTAGTAGCACTACATGGATGTGATAAAATTCAACTTACTTATTTACTTTTATTGTGAAAGGAAGTAGCATTACTAAATGGTCCACATCCATATAGTTCATTGACTCCATTCATCCTCAGTTCCTCACTCAATTTGGAAATATTTGTAAATCTCAATCAAGATAATCCATTCATCCTCAATATAATCCATTCAAATTCAACTAATGATCACCGGTCAATCTTCTAATCTTCCATACATTACATACAAACTAACCAGTATTATACATGGAGAGCTCAAGTATTCCAAATTCAACAAATGATCACCAGTCAAATTCAACTAATTATACATGGAGAGCTCAAGTATTTACATTAATTAACAAGTATCAGTGCCAATCTTTCATACATTACAAACATACTATTATACTAAGTACTAACATACAAGCACCTGTTCTTAGTTCTTACACTTCAATCGCCATCACCAGTCATCACATGGTTGAGATGCAGGAAGGAGCCAAGAACAATTTGTTCTCCTCCATGAGCAGCAAATCCAATCCTCAAATGATCGAATGTACACAAATCCCACACCAAGAAACCAAAAGGCGCATCCTTTCTAATCCATTAATTAGCATAACGAATCAACAAAATCAGCAGAGCTCACCTTGACCTCGTCGGCGCCGCATGCCGCCGCCGCTCCTTGCGCCAATCTTTGGTGGTCTGCCCTCGCTCAGCTCGGCGCCGCCGCCGCCCCTACCGCTCATCAGGGTTGCCCCGCCTTACGGTGATGCTACCACTGTCGTGTGCTCTGAGGCTACCTGCTGCTCACGCGCTCTATCCCGGATCTGCTTATGGCGCTCGCCTTCTGACCCTTTGCGCCGTCGCCGCCGCCATAGAGCGAGAAAGGGGAGAGTGGAGAGTGGAGAGCTGGTGATAGGGGTTGGGCGAGAAAGGGGAGAGTGGAGAGCTGGAGAGTCGGGCTCTCGGCGACTCGGCATGGGGACTAGGGATGGACGGGGTTGGGCTGCTGGCTGCCGCTTGGGCCGTGAATTTGGGCCACACAGATAGAGCTGTGACGGGATGGAATCGAGAGATAAGAGGTTGCAATACATATTTAAATAAACTTACCAGTATATATATCTAATATACTTGATAAATACTGAGTTTTTTTGCCCAAAAAATGGGTGTACATTTGTACACCCATGTCCCTATACTTGGTCCGCCCCTGGTTCTCAGGTAGGAATAAAAAATCATAATAAATTTGGACCCAATTCGTTAGATGAAAAAAATTGCAAATCTCAAAGCATATCGGACGAATGAAAATTTGACTATTATGATTTTTTGTTACAGCACATCAACAACACGAATCTTATAGCACATCTAACAAATGTAAAAGTGACAGTTTTAGCTTCAAAAAACTGTTGAAAGTTATATAGCAATTCCTATATATATATATATATATATATATATATATATATATATATATATATATATATATATATAGACACACACACGTGTACGTTCGATGATCTAAACGCTCGTGGTGTATGTGCGCCCTTCGTGTATTCTAAAAACCAATGGCATTTAATTATCCATCCAATTATTTTGCATACGTGATACATGCATGGACACACACGAGCGATCGAGAGGGGGACAAGAAACTTAATTCAGACGGGCGGGGAAAGGGGGAAAAACGGAAAAGGAGAAACCGGGCCGGCCAGAAAATAATGGCGATCGAGCTGCTTAGCCCCAACGCAAAGGCGCGGGCGGGCGCTCGCCAGCTTCCCCTGTTCCTTCCTCCAGCACACTGTACACGGTACCGGACGCGATGAGCATTGCACGTCACTAAAGCTATAGCCGGTGCGTGCATGCACCGGCCGGTTGCACTTATTTATCGCCGCGCGCGGCGATGCTTACACGGCTACACCTCCCAGCAGAGTCCCACCTCACGAGCCATGCACGTCGGCTCGTGAGTCATGGCCCGCCCGGACCGGGATGGTTTAGTTTAGATTTGTTAAGAGACCTTGTTTGGTGGGCAAAATGCTAAACTGACCTAGTAGGTCTTATCTATAAATATGACTCATCATTGTAAAGAGAATGAGATGATAAATGCAGAGCTACACCCTTTCTCTCACTTACATGTGTTCATCTTGTGTCGATGTGACTGTGTTTTACATGTGATTGATACGACGACGACTACCCAATGTCAACAAGATTAACTGGAGGGTGGGTTAGCTGATGCATGCATGCATGGGTTGCAGTCGGAGCCTCCACGCCACCGTTGCATGCGGGACACGGGGGATCCGTTCCGTTGGGTGCCCTGCGCGCGACGGAAACCTTTGGGCGGTGAGGTGGGTCACGCACGCAATTGTTTTAAAACCGGAAATAACACGTACATCATGATTGATCTCTGCACTATACAACAGGCCAAAATACAACTGGTATATATATATATGACCACTTGATTTTGGTTAGCCGCTTGTTCAGAAAAAAGAACAACTGAAGCATCGCCCTAATACTAGCTAGTAGTTGTCTCGGTCCGTCAGTCGCTAACGAACAGATGTTAGGATAGTAATGGACATGTTTTTGGCACGTCCATAATCCTTTCATATCTTGCTCACCCTCGATCGTTGTCTAAAAATCGAATATGATATGGCGCTTAAAAAACTCCAGATTTGGGATTGGTACGCCGCCCAAATTTTGTTTGGATTTCTTGGGTGGGCAATCAAAATATCCCTTTGGTTCAACAAGCTAGAACACTAGGGGGACCTTGCCAGGTCAGTGCTCACGTATCCCAATCTCAGGTTTTCCCTAGGTGGACGGTGAAACGGTAGGGAACGTTTATTGTTCCCTTGCGTTTGCTGTCGTCACCCTAAGGTCTCGTTTAGTCCGGGGTTAAGAGGTGGATTAGGGGTTTAATTTGTCAAATACCCTTGGTTAGGGAATGTTAACACGATCAAAGCCTTTTAATCCTTCTAATCTAGGATTAAGTTAACCCACCGCAACTATTCCTCCTAAATTCTGTTTTTCGATTTGCTAACCCATCTAATTTAGCCAAACACAACATTTAGATTAAGGTAACTTAGCTAGGTTAAGGTTAGCCAACACGGTTATTTTAATTGTCAGACCCGGATTTCGTAAATCCAAATCCTCTGTGAAAACCACCGTGTTATTCCCTGGATCAGTAGATAGCACTCACAGATACATCACTGAATCAATTCACACACGATGAAAACTAAACCATTCATTAATTAACACATCAGAGTTTATATAGATCGCATCGGGTCAGGCTTTACAATAAGGGCCGAACAGGCCAAATGATTACATCACAAAAGTAACGGAAGCAAAAGGGGTATAGCACATCTCTCCACAGGCAAGCGACTGTGGTTGCTCATGTACGACCAATATTACCCAAGGGCTTGGATATTATTGATTATACGCAAGTACCGACGGAGTCAGCTAGACTGGGACGAGACTAGAGCACCTAAAGACTAAACAACGATTCATCATCTCCTGGACCTCCAACTTCTGGATCCTCGTAGTAGTCATAATGTCTATGATTTTCTGCTTCTGAGGGTTTTGGGAGAAGAGCGAGAATAAGCACAACTTCCGTGCTCGCGAGCCAACACACAAGATGCAGTAGTAATACATGCAAGGTTTAACAATGATGGCTCGGGTTCTTTTATTTGCTAAAGTAATGTTTTCAATTATAATAATTACAAATTCCTATCACTTAGCATTTTAACCAAATTTTATTTCATTAAAGAGAGTAATTGTGCAATATTTATAGCAGCAGAGGTTACCTCCACCTTATGCATAATTTGATTGTGGTTACCTCCACCAATTAACAACACTGGGGTTCATTTCCCTAGGAAAAAAAATCCAAATTTAGGGCTAGGTGAGCCCGCCACATTTTTTATCCCACCACAAGGATTTTTAAATAGAACTAACTATAGTAAGTTCCCATTTCCGCCTTTGACCGTAGACACGGCTGTTCGAACAGTTTATTACTCTGCAGAGACTGTACACTGTACCCACAAGAGATAATCGTCTTGATATGTACACACGCTTCCTTAGACTTGTGAATCAAGGGGAGATCACCACAAGGCCTTTACAATGCCTCCCTCAATATTAGTTACACCCGCTAAGGTTTCATCTGAGAAGGGTTACGTTCATATAGACCCGTTAACCCCTTCGCAGACCCCCTCTTGCGCCCTCTTAACGACTTATGTTGTGCACCTCGATCCGTAACCACAAAGGTTTCCGGTGTCTCGGTCATCTATCTGGTGCAACTCGTACTGATGGATACAAATTATTTAGCCAGGTTGTATTTTACAGACTGGTGGTTGCACTGTTTTACATTGGGAGGTTATCACAGAATTAAGTCCTTAAGGTTATCTGGGCGATTCTTTCCACATACCAACATTCCTTGGGTTGCATTAGTATCCATCATCACACCCTTCATCACACCAGCCGCCCAGATGGTCATAGCAGGTTATTAGGGCTTTTGCGAAGTATAAACCAGATTATAACAACCATTTCACTCATTTGCCCCAATGACTGTCCAAATCCATTTTCATGATTAAAAGATGATGATTAGGGCATTTAATGCCCTGGTACTTAAGTAAGACTAGCATGTCGCTTAAGTACAACCTATAGCTAGTATAGTTATCATACAATTACTAGGTGACAAGGGTTCATGGATTTAATTATCAAAGGATGGTATAATAATTAATTAATTATCAAATTGGTATTTAACTACCTTAAGATTTAATATACATTTGCATAAAGAATCAAAGCATGCAATTTGCTATTTTAAAATAATATAATTTGCATGAAATGTGGGTTCAATATGATCAAGTATTGACTCACCTGGGTTAAAGGCAAGAGAGTCTTGATAATATTGAGCTTGATCAAGTTGGAGATCTCCCGCTTCTTCGGACTCCATCGGACGAACGTACCAGAAAAAGAATAAACAAGCAAGGAGAACAAATAAATATACAAGAAATAATAAATAAACTCCAAATAAAACAAGACCACTGCTATTAGCAAGAGCTTGAATTTATAAAATTTTATAAATAAATTTCACTTGAATTGGAGTTAAAACGAGGGAGAACGGAACTTCCGAAGTTTGATTTTTACAAGAAAAGATGGAAATTCAGAAAATGCACTATTTTAAAAACATTGTTCTGGTATTTTACCACAGTGCCATTGAGGGCATGACATTGTGGGCCCACCTGAAAGAGAGACAAGGAGAGGGAGAGAAGGGGGGTGGGAGTATGACATGGGGGCCATGTGTCATTGAGAGGAAGGGGGAGACAAAGAGGGAACAGAAGAGCCAGGGGAGGGCGCACGGGCGGCATTGGGGACAGTGGCGGCGTCGGTGATGTGGGCAGTGGGAGTTGGAAATATGCCCTAGAGGCAATCATAGAGATGATTATATTTCATTATGTTCATAATATTGGATAATATGATATGTTGTTCCTAGAATTATATTGTTAATATTTATTATCAAGTATGTGACTTGATTGTGAAACTCTATATATCTGCGATAATTATTCTTATACAATCCCTGGTCGGAAACATATGATGACACATATGAATAGACTAGCATATGTATTGGTTGATGACTATGTTTCACGGGTCATGGATATGGAGATATCAAACCAATAATATGGACACATGTTAGAGACCATGATGTTGGATTAAACCCACCTTGAGACACTATTGAGATTGTTATGATTCTATGTGTCGTTAGTTGGTCTCAAGTAATGATGATATATAATCCTTAGATCTGAGATCAGCGTGGTTTCCTACATGTGTAATAGCACTCTTAGGGGTTGCCAAACGCTACAATCAGAATCGGGTAGTTATAAAGGTAGCTTTGTATGCTATGAAACATGCAGAGGAATGTATTTGGCCGGATATGGATTTGCCCTCCTAACATAACAAGAGAGATGTCTTTGGGCCCTCGTTGTGGTCGGATAAAGAAAGTGCATGGCCATGCCACTAGTGGTTGAAGTGTTCACCACGTAAAGTTATTTGACACTCGACGAGAAAGTATTGAATAGTCCATGGATGACACAACATCTCACCCGAGTTCAACTAGACATCGTGAGGCAAAGGAGTATACACGAGTAGGTCGCTTAGTTCAATAGTTACGATTTGGTCGTATGAAGATACGAGCTGGTCGAGATCGATCGAACGTAATCACAGAGTGGTCGTAACTCGTCGTAAGGAGTTACGAATCGTCGTGACCAAATACGAATCGGTCAGATAGAGATAAGACTCGTCGCAAGTGATGAGGACTCGTCGAGGTCGGTCGACTATAATCACAGAGCGGTCGAATTCGGTCGTAAGGAGTTACGAATCGGTCATGACCAAATACGAATCGGTCGTATAGAGATAAGACCGGTCGTAAGTGATAAGGACTTGGTCGAGATCGGTCGAACGTAATCACATAGTGGTCGTGAATCGGTCGTAAGGAGTTACGAATCGTCGTGACCAAATACTGAACCGGTCAGATAAAGATAAGACACGGTCGTAAGTGATGAGGACTCGTCGAGATCATATTGCATCAAGGTTCGTCCGATATAATTTATGTGTATTCGGAATCGCTATGTTTCGCTAGGAACCGCTATGACTCGTGGTCGGAAAGGGTTTCCGAGTCACAACCGATTACGCATGAACCTACAGGGTCACACACTTAACAGGTTGGAACAAACCAGTACGGATACGATTCGTCAAATGTGTTCGGATAGGATCCGTCACGAGCACTATATAAGGAGATGCATTAGGCTGTTGGGCGTGACAAGTTTTTACACCACCGAAACCCTAGCTGCCATCTTACGGGTCTTTACATCTCACTCCCGTGGGTGAATCATGAACGATGAATGAATGAATGAATATATAAATTTGTAAGACGAAAACTCAAGAAGCATGTATTCACATACATGGAACGAAACAGAAATCAATAAAAACTACTCATAGACCATAGTATTCAGTCATAGCATGAACATCAAATACTATGAACAAACAACAGCAATACATTACACAATGTACTTGCCTTTCGCGTTGCGACGCATTAGGAGGCAAAGTGGAAGCCACTAATCTCGAAGCCTCTTCTCCCTTGAAGACCCTTAGAAATTCGCTGAACAAATCCCACGAGAACCCTTCTTCCCTTTTCCCCCCTTGTCTTCTCCTTTGGCTGATGGCAACCTCGGGGCACTCCCTCCTTTCTTCACCTTAGTCGGCATCTTGGGGCAGCACCAAAGGAGAGGAGGAGATGGCGTCCAGGAGAGGGGATGGCAAGGTGGCTTAAGGGAGGGGAGGAGATAGGGCGGTGGCTAGGAAAGGGAAGAGGAGGGGTTCGGCCAAAGGGAGTGGGGCGGCTAGGGTTGATGGGGAGCCCCCCCCCTTTTGCCTACTAGGCTGGCCCACAAATGGGCTTTTTACACAATGGGCCGAGAGCCCACGGTTCAAACACTCTAAGAAAATCTGAATTTTGATCTTAGTTCCATCTCTAAACTTTGTTGCGGTCGAAATTGAATAAATTTCGCTCTCCCGGATAATATTCTCTCTAATTGAAATTTGGGGTATTACAACTTTACCCATGAGATATAATTATCTTGATATGCACACACGCTTCCTTAGACATATGAATCAAGGGGAGATCACTACAAGGCCTTTACTATGCATCCCTCAGTATTAGTTACACCCGCTAAGGTTTCGTTTGAGAAGGGTTACGTTCGTATAGACCCGTTAACCCCTTCATGACCTCTCTTATGCCCTCTTACGACTTATATCAGACACCCCACCCATAACCACAAAGGTTTACTTGTCGCGGTCTTCTATCCGTGCAACTTCGATCGATGGATACAAATTATTTAGCCAAAGTTGTAATTTACAGACTTGTGGCTGCACTGTTTTACATTGGGAGGTCATCACAGGATTAAGTCCTTAGGGTTATCTGGGTGGTTTTTTCCACATACCAACATTCCTTGGATTGCATTAGTACCCATCATCACACCCTCCATCACACCAGCAGCCCAGATGGTAATAGCAGGTTATTAGGGTTTTTGCGAAGTATAAACCAGATTATCACAACCATTTCAGTCATTTGCCCTAATGACTGCTCAAATCCATTTTCATGATTAAAAGATGATGACCAGGGCATTTAATGCCCTGGTACTTAAGCAAGACTAGCATGTCGCTTAAGTACAACCTATAGCTTGTATAGTTATCATACAATTACTAGGGTGACAAGGGTTCAAGGATTCAATTATCAAATGATGGTATAATAATTAATTAATTATCAAATTGGTATTTAACTACCTTAAGATTTAATATACATTTGCATAAAGAATTAAAGCATGCAATTTGCTATTTTAAAAGAATACAATTTACATGAAATGTAGGTTCAATATGATCAAGTATTGACTCGTATGGGTTAAAGGCAAGAGAGTCTTGATAATCTTGAGCTTGATCAAGTTGGAGATCTCCCACTTCTTCTGACTCTATCGGACGAACGTACCGGAAAAAGAATAAACAAGTAAGGAGAACAAATAAATACACAAGAAATAATAAATAAACTCCAAATAAAAAAAGACCATTTCCATTAGCAAGATTTTGAATTTACAAAATTTCAGAAACAAATTTCACTTGAATTGGAGTTAAAACGAGGGAGAACGAAACTTCTGAAGTTTGATTTTTACGAGAAATGATGGAAATTCAGAAAATGCACTATTCTAAAAACACTGTTCTGGTATTTTACCACAATGCCATTGAGGGCACGACATTGTGGGCCCACGTGGAAGAGAGACAAGGAGAGAGAAGGGGGTGGGAGTATGACATGGGGGCCCCATGTGTCATTGAGTGAAAGGGGGAGATAGAGGGAACAGGGGAGCCAGGGGAGGGCGCACGGGCGGCATTGGGGGCAGTGGTGACGCTGACGATGTGGGCAGTAGGGCGGCCGGTGAGTGGGCAAAACGGGACCCTGTGGGGACAGGGACTCCATGAGCGGTGGTGACGGCGCCGAAAACACACAGCGGCGGCGGCAAGATGACTTGGTGTGGCGCCGAGTTGGGGTGGCGTGTGCATGGGCGGCTTGGGATGCGAGAAAGAAGGTGGGGTCGGGCAACCGTGGCGGCGGCAAAGAAGCCGCGCGTGGGGGAGGAGAAGCGGCGGCGCAAGATCTCAAGCAGGAAGAAGAGAGGAGGGGAAGACTTCTTGGCATTGGGGCATCTCGTGACGGGGTCGGTCGGGGCAGAGGCTCACCGGAGTGGTGCTTCGACGGCGAGGCAGCGCGGCGGCCGAAAACGAGAGCTCGGCTCCGTCTCGGCTTTGCGCACGGGAAAGAGGGGGAGAAAGGGGCAAGGGCGCCAGTGGGGAGGGGAGGCAAAAGGGGAGGTGGCCAGGGCTACTTGTAGCCCGCGATGGAGGATGGGGTTGGAAGAGAGTTGTTGGGCGCTCTGGTGTGTGCACGGTCCTGAGGGGCGGCGGCACGGAGCGACGGGGCGAAGACTTTGAGGGAGCCAGGGCAGGCGAGCAGGTGTGGGAGCAACGGTGCGAGGCGACAGGGCAACACGGGTGACGCTCTGTAGTTGTGGGCGCGCGCAGCCGGGCGCACTGGCGGCAGAGCCGAGCTGGCAAAGCGGTTGCGCGCGCAGCGCGCGGCGGTCGAGGCACAGCATGGGCACGGGTGTTCGCTAACGTGAGCACGATGCTGGTGATGCGACGAGGCGGGAGCTGATGAGGGCAGGAGGGCGATGGCGTGGGTTGACAACGCACACGGTCGTAGAGGCGCGGCAGGCGACCACACTGGAGTGGCAGAGCGCCATGCGTGCGCGTGCGTGGGGGCACGACCTGGGCAGCATGGGTAGCAAGGGCAGGAGTGTCAGGACGTGGCCTGGGCATCGAAGGTGGCAAGGGGCATGGCTGGCTAGAGCCGGACCATGGGAAGGCAGGAGGGGGAATGGGGAGAGGAGGAAAGAGATTCAAAATCAATAGCTCAAACCGAAATTGAAGTTTGAAACTTGAATTTTGACTTAGAGCATTTGAATTCAAATGAGGTTCTTTAGTTACTGTTCACAGTCTTGAAAACAGGCTGTTACATTAACCCCGAACTGGACGCAGTCTATGGATCCTTAATATCCATGGGGTTCTGCAAAACGGCAGGGAGCGATTTTACACGCTAGGGAAATGGAATTCTAGTAGTGCGGTACACGTACCAGCTGGTATGCACCATGCTAGCTACCCATGCTAGCTGACGACAGATAAAGAAAGGTACGTATGTACGCTTTACATGTACGGCGAGTTCATAGTAGCTGCAGGACGTCACATACGAAACCGTATCCGGGAATAAATAACTAATCGAGCGTCGAAGAAAAACCCAAAGCAAATCAAAGCAGGTCGATCGGCCCACACCTAGAACCCATCAAGCTATCAAAGAGCTCGCCGAAATCTCCATTATTCCTACTAAAAAAATTGAAAAGAAAGTGGCTCCATCGATGGATGGATTGCTTTACGATTTGGGTGTAATGGGAGCGGATGTGGACATATATTACTTATTATGTATTATATTTTATTTTTTTTATAGTCGGAGTCAAATACAGATAGTATTAGATACCTATTTTTTCATCTCGTATTCTCTCTGCGGGTCTTTGGTCGATCGATTGGACGTAAATTATCCGCTTCTTTTGCACTGTACATAGGATATTAGATAGTATAAGTGTAATCATAGCGAACACAGAGAGACCGATCACTAAGATGTCAAAAGAAAAACACTCAATATCATCTGTATACTCAGATGCAACAGTCTATCTATCTGTTTTTTTTTTCTTAAGTGAAGTCACAACATGTTTTTATCGTACCATCTGACATACAAACACATCCAAACGAATATCGTTTATTTTGTATTCTATTTAGTATTTTTTTCTCGTAGTTAGAATCAAACTTAAATAATATCAAATACACAATTCTCTATCCTGTGTTTGCGCTCTTTCGGTCGGTCGGACGGGTTGCGTCTCCACCGCTACTTCAGAGCATGAAAAGAGACGGGGCACGCAGGCAGCGCACGGTGCTGCATCCGGGAAGCAGGGTCGCCTCGCACAGGGTAGGAGTAGGACTGGTTTGGAATCCTCGTTTCCGCGTCATCATTGCATGCCGGACACGGGGGTGGGGTCCCTCGCCATGCCGCGCGGTCTGCTCCGATGCCATCGCGAGCCGGGCCAAGCCAAGCTTCCCTTTCCGAAAGGACGAAAGAAAGAGAGAAAGAAAAGCGAGGGTGAGGTAGGACGAGGATCTGGAATCATGTCATGTGGCCGGCGGTGATGGCTCAAGTGTCTCCGAGGTGACACGGACAAGCATGTGGTGCTGCGGAGCGGGGAGCGGCCGTGTGGCGCATGTGAAGCTAATATGTTCATTCATTATGTTTTGGAAGGCTCGTTAGCATTCATTCGTTACAGTGTGCTTGCTAACACATGACTTGTCCAGTTGATATGACATCCGGCCAATATTATGTGGCTAAAGGCCATCGTTTTAGTCACTTTAACTGGAGGATGTTTACTGTTTATGGAATTTCCAGGTTTGTTTTAGATCCCGTACGTGACACGTCGTGCACGAGCCTTAATTAGGATCTATATGTAAATGCGATAACTAACCACAGTTCTTCTTGAAAGATTACTCCACGCTGCTTATTTAGCTCCACTTCCCCCTCAGCGTACGTAAACGATACATATCATAATTCGAACTGTTGAAGCAATCAAACCCGTCACCGGGAGGAGCCTACCGGGTCACTTAGTACTATGCGTGATGAGCTAGGTTCGAATTATCTATTTTTAAATACATCGTGTGTTACGAAACCTAATTATAGACAAAAAAAATTAAAGTGCCCTTAGAAAGGTTCGACCCCTTTGAGCTATAAATATGAGAACCCTCCATGTACAAGAACAGACAGATGAATAAAAATCTTGGATTCTTATTGTGTCGCTCTTAGGTGTTCATTGCGTGATTGGATTGGTTGTCTTCTTACTACGACATCGATTATTTAACATGTTATCAACACGAATTGTTCTTCCGGTCAATCGGTATGTGGGGTCTCTTCTTTCCTATCCCTATTTTTGCTATTGGATTAATCTAATAGAGTAATTTGTATGAACCCGATTAGATCTGTTAATTGCTAATTAGAGTTAAATGGTTATATTACTATTTATCGCTAGTATGACCGGCACAATGTTTCTCACTCGTCGCCGTCACCACGTTCCTCGTGGTGGCGAGGTGAGACCCCTATCGGACGTCCATGACGCTAAGTGCCTTGCTCAGTTTGAGTTGTAGCGCCATCGACATCGCCATCATCGTGTGCGCCAGATGCGTCACCACGCCGAGCCCGTGCTGCGCCACCACCGTACGGCGCCTGTCGACCCGGATTTCGCAAATCCAAATCCTTTATGAAAACACCGTGTTATTCCCTAGATCAGTAGATAGCACTCACAGACACGTTGCTGAATCATTTCATACATAAAACCATACCATTCATTAATTAACACATCAGAGTTTACATAGACCACATCGGGTCAAATTTTGTAATAAGGGTCAAACAGGCCAAACTGATTACATTACAAAAGTAGCGGAAGCGACAACGGAAGCAAAAGGCTGAGTGCACATCTCTCCATAGGCAAGCGACTGGGGAAACCCGTGTGCGTCCGATATTACCCGAAAACTCAGATAATATAGGATGCACGCAAGCACCGACGGAATCAGCTGGACTGGGGTAAGATCTAGACTAAAAGAACTAAACTACTCCTCATCATCTCTTAGGCCTCCAACTTCTGGATTCTCGTAGTAGTCCTAATGTCCAAGATTTCCTGCTTCTGAGGGTTTTGGGGGAAAGAGCGAGAATGAGCACAACTTCCGTGCTCACAAGCCAACACATGAGATGCAATAATAATACATGCAAGACTTAACAAGGATGGCTCGGGTTCTTTTATTTGCTAAAGCAACGTTTTCAATTATCATAATTACAAATTCCTATCACTTAGCATTTTAACAAATTGTATTTTATTAAAGAGAGTAATTGTGCAATATTAAATAACAGCCGAGGTTCCCTCCGTCGGAAACTCTACATTATGCTTCTTTCAATTGGAGCTACCTCCATTATTAACACCACTGAGTCTGAAAACACAGGAAAAATCCAATCTCAGGGCTAGGTGAGCCCACCACAAAGTTTTTGAAGTAGAACTAACTCTAGTTAAGTTCTCATGTCTGCCTTTGACTGTAGGCGCGGCTATTTAAATAATTTAGACTCTGCAGAGGTTGTACACTGTACCCATAAGAGATAATCATACTCGTTACCCCACATGATTTTGTAGTCATATAGTTGAGCGATCGTCACAGTAATCTTTCAAATTACCTCGCCCCTTCCGTCATCTCACCCATATGGGGTTACGCCCGTACGTTGTGCGGGATGTCTACCTCGACGATCTGGAGTAGTTCGACTACACCACAGCGACTTGCAACTTCATCTTGTATCGGTGTCCCATTCAAGCCGGATGTATCACTCCCTTGCACATTCCCGTTATCCATCCAGCGAGATGACATTCAAGGTTTAATAAATTTACTACGCCAAGTTACACTTTGCAGACTTGTAGTTGTACTTATTTTACACGAGAGGTCATGACAAGATTAAGTCCTTAGGGTCATCTAGGCGGTTCATTCCACATACCATACATTTTTTGGGTTGCATTAGCACCCATCAACATACCATCCATCCTACCATTCGCCCAGACGGTAACAGCAAGTTATTAGGGTTTTTAAGGAGCAAAATACATCAACTCAACCATCTCAGTCATTTACCCACAATGACTGCCCAAAACCACTTTCATGTTTAAAAGATGATGATTAGGACATTTAATGTCCCGGTACTTAAGTAAGACTAGCATGTCGCTTAAATACAACCTATAACTAGTATTCACCATGTAGTTACTAGGGTGACATGGAATAATGGATTCAATTATCAAGGGATGACATAATAATTAATTAATCATCAAATGGGTGTTTAACTACTTAAGCTTTAACATTTGATTAAAGAATTAAAGCATGCAATTTTGGTAATTTAAATGAATATAATTTATATAAAATGTAGGATCAATATGATCAAAGCATTGACTCGTCTTGGTTAAGGGTAAGAGAGTCTTGATAGTCTTGTGCTTGATCGAAGTGGAGATCTCCCGCGTCTTCGAATCCTATTCGGACGAACGTACTGGAAAAAGGCACAAACAAGTAAAGAGAGCAAATAAATACAAATAAAAAATAACAAATGAACTCCAAATTAAACAAGACCAGTGCCATTAGCAAGACCTTGAATTTACAAATTTTTAGAAATAAATTTCATAATTTTTGGAGTTATGGCGAGGGAGAACGAGACTTCCGAAGTTGAATTGGAATTAAATCGAAAAATCAAGAAGGGAGAGAGAAACCCTGATGTGTGGGTCCCACTACACAGTGACTCGGCTTAAAAGGGCATGGACCAAGTCCACAAGTACAGGCCCACTTGTCAAGGAGAGAGGGAGATGTTTTGGAGCCATTAACGGGTGGGGCCACAAAGCAAAAACAATCCATTCCCCTTTTCCTTTTATTCGGCCACAGAGAAGGGGAGCAGAGGGCGGCTAGGGCGGTAGGGAGCGGTGGTGGTGCTGACGAGCGGCGGCGTGGGGAGGCCGGCGAGGGGGCGGAATGGGTCCCCATGAGGGTGGCAACCCCATCTTGGGCGGCGACGCCGAGAGGATTTCGCACGGCGGCAGAAGGCAAAAAGGCGACGGCACACGAGTATGGAGGCGCGGTGCGGTGGTGCGGAGGGAGGCGACGTGCGCATGGGTGGTGCGGGGGTGTGGGGAAGCCGAAGGGGAGGCCAGGGAAGCCTGGGGTGGGCGACGTCGGTGGAAGCGTGGCGCAGGCGGCGGAAGAGAAGAAGCGGTGCACGTCTCGGCATGACGGGAAGACAAGGGGAGGTGGGGGATGGCTTTCTCACGTCGCGGGGCACCCGGTGACGGGTTGGCGAGGCGGCTCACCGTATGATGGTGCTGCGGCACGAGGCAAGACGGCCAAATTGGGAGCGGCGGCTTCGGCTCTGCTTCGAGGAAGAAGAAGAAGATGATGAGGTGGGAAGGGGGAGACAAGGGGAGGCGGCCGGGGCTCTTTATATCCTCAAGGGGGAGGGAGATGGTCGTTGGCGCGGTGGGGGAAGCGCGTGGTCCCGAGATGGCTGGTATGGCGCGGCAGGATGGGGTGTAGAGAGGGGCGCAGTGATGGCGTCATGGCGCGACTTGGGCGGCCAGGCGGCAGGTGAAGCGGGGCCAGCGACGGGATAGGACGCGGGAGGGCTGGCATCACCGTGTCGTGCATAGCATGGGTGTGCGTAGAGCGGCGTGGGTGTGACCAAAGCGAGAGCGGGGCGCTGGCATGGTGGTGACGCACGGGCGAAGAGACCGGGCGAGAGCATGCCACTGGATTCAAGGTTGGTAGAGGAGTGGGTGGACCGAGGCAGGAGCCAGAGGCGTCTTGTGGCGCGAAGCGAGGGTCAACAAAGCAAACACATGGGGCCGCCAAGGAGAAGAATGTAGGGGGATAGGGAAGGAGGAGCACGGGCATGGGCGGGCCAAGAGAGCAGGTGGCGGCGCAAAGGGCGCACGCGGATGGCAGAGGAGCTCGTGGCTGGCTCGGGTGCGAGCGGCAGGGCAGTGGCAGTCAGCGCGCAAAGTGACGCATGGTCGGTATCGGCACGGATGGAGAAGAAGAAGCAGGAGGGTGGGAGGTGGCGACCGGATAGGCCAAGGGGATGGGGGGAAGCCTAGGCCAAGCAGGCCGGGAGGAGGGAAATGGGCTGGGGAAGGCTGTGCCGGGGAAATGGCTAGGCCCAGAGGAGGAAGTGGGCCGAGCCTAAGAAGGAAAATGGGCAAACGAGAAAGGGCCCAAACTCTGAGAGGAGAGATTCAAATTCGAATTTGAATCCGGGAATTTGCAAAAAGGTTTGAAACACAAACCCGAACTTAGCTAGAAGCTAGAAGATTTGAAATTACCGGCTAATTTGAAATAGGGTAAAAATCAAGAGCCAAATATAATTACTATTCTCGTCCAAAAACAGGACGTTACCGCGCCGACGCTCGTCCACCGTGCTGCCGCCTCGCCTGCCCACACTGCGTTTTAAACCCGCCACTGTGGTGCCGGCAGCGGTTTTATTAGGAGGAATGGGCGACAAGGCGAGAGGAGAGGTGGACCTTAAACAGCATGTTCCCCTTGTATACACACGTGTATAGTAATAAGCGCAACAACTCTCATGATCGCAGGCATGCATGTGTTACCTGCACAAGGCCACCGGCATCCTTCAGCTGCCTCTACCTCTTCTAATAGTGCCTACCCCTTATCCAATTAGCATCTAAACCCCCTCGATCTAGTTTGTACGGTCTACATCTAACAAGTAGTTCCTATGATAAGCACGAAGGAACATGCCAATTACCTTAACCTCTCCACTCACGCGGGTTCAATTCCTAGGACTGCTTGGGTGCTTATCTTGAAGCCCCTGGCTAATTTACAAAAAAAAAATATGATAAGTATGATGAGAAAAAAAAAATACGATTTTCCTACTAGAAGTCCACATTTTCTTTCCAAACGCACGCGCGCGTTAACGTCAACGGTGGAGCGAGCTAAGCAGGCAAGCCAGGTAGCCGCGGTTGGCCGTAGCCATCCACATCCGTCCAAGGTCTCTCAACGCGGGCGCAAACGGCACCGGTGCTGGTCTCCATCCAACCCACTGCTGCAACGATAGCTCAGTCTCTTTCCCTCTCGCACACACATCCGTTGATACGTTCGAGGCGCAGCGCCATCTCCGTCCACCAACGCCGAATCTATATGGCGAGCAGCGAGATATTTTTGGCGAGTCAATCGCCGGCGCACGTTTCCGGCGCACTACTGGTGCGTGCCACATGTTCATATCCGCTCGCCAAGATGCGAACGATCCCCCAAAGCCATGGTTGTATCTCTGAAACACAAGAGATTTTACAGCAAGATGAGAAAAGTAGTCATTCATTCCTTCAGAATTTCTAGCGAAGCGGTAGGTTCCGAAATGGACTGAAACGGCATTTGTTCGCGGCCGTTCGGCGCAATGGGCCGTAACGGAGCCGGGGAACCGCAAAAAGGCCGGCGAAATGGGCGAAACGGTAACAATGAGCGGGCGCGCGCGGCCTCGCCTCACGCTGTCGGTTTGTTCGGATTCACTTTTCCTTTTCGCAGACGCAGCAACCGCCCTCTGCGTATTGAACGCCAGGGCCATTTATTTCCTTTGTCGCATTTCCGTTTCTCTCCCTGCCGTTTGTAACAGAAGGCTCAGAAGGAAGCAGACAAGCTCGAGAAAGGAAGCAAGGAAACGGCAGAAATTTGTCACATTTGACATCTCGACGAACAGATTTGCTTCCGGACAGACAGTAAAAAAAAATCGCCAAGTACCAGACTTGCTTTTCCTTTACCTCAGCGACCATGTACAGAGGGTTTGGAAAAAAACAAAGGGAAAAGAACGGCAGAACCATGTACAGAGGGTTGGGAAAAAAACCAAGGGGGAAAGAACGGCAGAAAACCGGCTATGTAACAAGAAATTAACGGGAGAAAGGACGCGGCGGACTGTCATGGTGCCGGAGCGGCAACGGCGGCGTCGCCTGCGGCGGCATTGGGGTTGGCGTAGGCGGCGTCGAGCCACCGGTCCATGGGCGTGCACTCGGCCTTGTGCGCCATCTTCCAGTGCAGCGCCTGGCACGCGCGCGAGCAGTAGTTCACCACGCCGCACACCGAGCACCGCCGGAACTCGTGACGCCGCGTCTCCGGACGGCCGCACAGCGCGTGCGAGCACAGGCGCAGGCCCCCGCCGGCGCCGTCGTCCTCTGCTGATGCCGCGCTCCCTGCGCCGGCGGCGCAGACCAGCGGCCGCGACGCGAACCACTCGACCAGGAACCGGTTGGCCGCGTGCGCCTCGCCGGCCGCGGCGGCGGCGCGGCACCCAAAGTCGCTGAGCAGGCACGAGTGCCGCCGCGAGGCCTTGCCGTTGCCGGCGACGCGGAGCAGCGAGGCCGAGGCGGTGACCGCGGCGGTGAGCTCGCGAGCGTTGGCCTGGATGAGGAGGCGACGCCCGTCGAGCACGGAGCGGCGCACGCCGTAGCCGTCCTGCAGGCAGTGCCCGAGCTCGCGGAGCGCGTCGACGTGGCCGAGCGACGCCGCGCGCGCGCACAGCGCCGCGCCCGCGCGGAGATCGCGGTCGTCCTTGGTGCCGCCGCTGCCGTTGAACTGGATGACGGCCAGCGAGTAGAGCGCCTCCTGGTGGCCGCCCATCGCCGCCGCCGCCATCAGCGCCGCTCCCGACCCCCGGCTCCCCAGGCAGTAGAACCGGATCTGCGCCGCACGAAAGACGATCGAAAGCTCGATCAGCACGATCGCCAAAGCACAACGCAAAGAAGAGACCACAATTGGTTATTGCGCCAATCTTGCTGTTCTTACCACGCCGAGAAGGTAGCGCGCGTCCAGGTTGCCGGCGTCCGCGCAGCGATGCAGGAACCGGTGCGCGGCGTCCGACCATCCCTTGGCCCGCACGGCGAGGCACCGCGGCGACGCCCTAGCGAGCACCACCCTGCTCTGCGCCAGCTCCCTGAATCTCTTACACCTGCACGCACAAACCCAAACAACACCCCGTAAGAACCCCATCCCGGCAACGATTTCATGGCTCTTGCAACAACCGTAAGAAAACCGCAGTTAACAGGCACGTACGTGAGGATGACGCCGGCGAGGTCGGCCGGCGACCCAGCGGACGCGGCCACGTCAGCCAGGATAGACACCACCAGATCATCAGGCAGCTCCTCGAACATGTCGCCAACGCCAGCACACCCCGCCGGGGCGCCGCCCACCGCCGCAGGCAATCCCTCTGCCGCCGTCCTCCGCCTCTTCCGCCGGTGCATCTCCGGCCCCTCGGCCGCCGCCGCCGCCGCCGCGTGGCAGGACGAGTAGCACGCTCCACGCCTCGTCCTCATGCCGCTCCTCGATGCGTTCTCCGAACGTTCTTGCGGCGACTTGTTGCGGTTCTTGGACGGAGGGAGAGAGAGGGAGGGAGGTGTGTAGTCCGTAATGGCGAGAATGGGAGGCGATGAGAGTTATATATAGGAGCAGAAGAAGAGGCTTGGGGTGCGTGGCCGCAAGAGGAGAGAAGTCGAGAGGAGGCTCCGTTGCAACGGGGTGGTGGTGCGGTCAACAGGGACGCTGACCGGAAGGAGGGGTTGCTTGAGGGGGAGCAGAGCACGCTTGGATGCAAAGCCTCGCCCTTTCTTGATACTCTCACCCCCTCTCTCTCTCTCTCCCTCCTTCCTTTTTTTTCTCTCCTCCTCTCTCCTCCTCAGCTTTTCACCCTTTCTCTCCCCTCAGCTTTTGCTGGATCTCTGCCCTTTTTCTTAATCTTCTTGTTTTTCCGATTTTCAGAGAGAGGGAGAGGGTGGTGGGGTGGGGCAATTCATGATTGTGGTCAGTGTGTGTATCTTTGACAGCCTTCGCTTGGGTTGTTTGCTTGCTTGATTTGTTGCTGGTTTTGTTTGTCACTAACACTAGGGAGGGGCCAGGGGGCTTGTTTCTTTTTGTCCTCACGGTTTGGTAACATTCATAGGGTTGGTGACATGGATTCCTTAATTTAGGTGAATGGCATGGCAATCAGGCAAAGTCGGGGGTGTTGGGTTGATTTGTGAATCTGGGTTGGCACAACAAGCTTGCTTCGTATCTTGCCACCAAATGAAGTTTTTGGCTAGCTAATCTGGTGTTGTCCCCATAAAGTCTATCAGCGGTGGGTTTGGTCTCAAGGGAATGGTTGCTTCGTTGCATTAAAAATGGTGGGATTTAATCTCCATGCTTACTCCGTGAGCACATTGCTTTCGGAGAAGATTTGCTGGAGACATCCCACGTACATGTGTGTGTGAACTGTTTGCGTATTGTTTCTTCAAAATGCGGCTTTGGAGAGATTAAATCCATGTGTTATGTGATTTTGGCGAGAGATTGCAAAGATCAATGTTAAAAGGAAAAGGAAAAAGTCCGGTTTGCTCCCCTGAACTATCAGAAAAGTCTGGTTTACCCCCTGAACTATAAAACCGGTTTTTTAACCCCCTGAATTTGTCAAAACCGGTCAATACACCCCCTGGACTGGTTTGGAGCGGTGGTTTCGTACAATACGTATACAAGCCACATACACATGTACAATACAGTATACAAGCCACATACACATGAGATTAAGCCAATGACGGTGGGCCAACAAGCAAAACAATCCATTCCCTTCCTCATCGCCCTACAACCCAGGTCCCGGCTTTCACCGCCAAGACGCTGTCGGCATCTACCCCGACACCGAGGAGCCCGACCACGCAAGCACCAAGGCCTTCGCCATGGACCTCCTCCCTGCAGCCAAGCGCCTCCTCCATGCATGGCTTGGCCTTGACTGGCCACCAATGTCGACGCCATGCTCGCCATCGTCGAGGCCGACCTCGCCAGGCCGACAAGCCCTCCTCTTCGTCTTTGGCTTCAACGCGTTCAGCGGCTTCTCGATGTTCGCCGCCTCGATCGCAGAGGTCGAGCAGACAAGACCGGCTGCGGCCGCGCTAAGGGAGGAGGTGTGGTGGAGTCTTTGGCGGCAACGGCGAGGTCGGGTTCGCGGCGCGTGAGGAGATCTTCTTGGTGTGGTCGACGGTGTACGAGGTGCTCGATGTAGCCGCCAAAGCTGCCGCTGCATTTAGGCGGGCCGGGACTTCGTGCTACGATCGCACAACACGGTTCGCTTCGCCACGCTGGCCGCATCCATACACGGCCGAGCAGAGGCGGCCGAGCGGCACGGCGGTGGCACTGTGAGGAGGCGGCGCCAGAGAGGAGGGAGCAAGACCAAGAGGTGGCGGCGCCAGAGAGGCAAAGTTGAGCGGCGACATGCAAGCACGTGGAGGAGGCGGCGCCAGAGAGAGGAGAGCAGCACCGGAGGCGGCAGACAAGGAGGAGGCGAGTGAGTGGCGGTGGGCACGGGAGGAGGCGGGCTGAGTGGCGGCGGCACCAGAGAGGAGGCGGACTGAGGCGGTGGGCGGCGGATGGAGAAAAGAAGGAGAGAGAGAGAGAGAGTGGATGAAGGATGTGTGGTATGGATGAGGATGTATGGTATTATGTATTTGTATCATTATTTGCAGTTGTATTTAGTGTTGCACACATCTCAAAGCATCAACAGACAGCTCAGATGTGTTGATTGTACAAAACCACCGCTCCAAACCAGCCCAGGGGGTGTATTGACCGGTTTTGACAAATTCAGGGGGTTAAAAAACCGGTTTTGTAGTTCAGGGGGTAAACCAGACTTTTCTGATAGTTCAGGGGAGTAAACCGGACTTTTTCCAAAGGAAAATGTGCTAGACCTATATGTTATTGTTTCGCAATTACCTTGTTTAAAATCCCTTTATATTGAGCATTAAACCCTTGCCTTCTATACGAAATAAGTAAACAGAACAGCTCCTCCAACCACGTGATAATTTCTTGCGAGACTTTTGGATAGCAGTCTTTCTTGCACATTAATGCACATCAATTATATATATTTTGGGAAACGCTATGGATCGAACGTACGATGCAGACCATAGCATAAGATGCATCTGGTTCCCACTTACACAATCACACAACAAACATCTTTCAGACTTCCACTCATCCTTATCCAACGTGAGCTCCACTCATTTCGCTATCTCCTTTCGAGTCATGCTACACAGATCACCGCCCTTGGAGACACCGACAAACCTTGATTGGAGTGGCTCGCCTCTCACCGACCCACCATGGCTCATGCTCATGCTTCCGTGTGTTCCTCTCTATGCGGCATCGGCGTGGACGGCGAACTCTCCCAAGCTAGATTGGGGAGCACGAGGCAGTGACGGAGCTCCTCGACAAGGTCAGTCGAGCTCTTGGCAAGATGTGTGGCGGAGCTCCGCTACGCAGGGCCTAGGCAGCAAGGCCTCTCGAGCTCAACGGGCACGAGGTGTTGGTAGAGCTCCACGATGGGGCAACAAGCCCTTTTGAGCTCAATTGTGGGTTGACCTGGCCTAGATCCGAGCCTGCCAATGACGAGATGGTGGTGCGATCAAGCCACCTCTTCCTCCTCCAAGCTCGTTACCAAAATGTTGCAACTTGTAAGTCCGTTGTTGCAGCACTTAAATACCAATGTTGCAATACCATACACTCAAACATTGCAGGTGTCCTAATGATTTTTTTCATTGCAACAACAAAGTTTTTTTGTTGCAATTAGATCTTGGATTTGTTGCATCAATGGTTTTCGTTTGTTGCAATTTTTTGTTTCGATTTTCGATTTGTTACATCGAGGGCTCACCGACGTCGGGCTCCTCACCGTTGCCATCAAAGCACTCGAGCAGGAGCCAAATGTAGCGATCATCGGCGAAGCCACACCCACTGGCCACCCTCTCCTCTACAGGAGCTGCAACTTGTGCTAACTCGTTGTCCCAGCAATGACGATCCCCGCAAACGACAAACTCAGTAGTGGCCCCGTCAGGATCGGGGGCGATGAGAATGTGGTGTCAGGGCCACTAGATCCGACCGGTGATGAGGTGGCACTGTGGGCTGGCCACCTCCTCCTCCTACTTCGAGCCAATCTAAAATGTTAGTACCAGTAAATCGAGTTGTTGCAGTGGTTATTACTGAATGTTGCAGCACTCTCTCCAAAATGTTAGGGCTGATTTAGCGGTGTTTCATTCTTGTTGCAACAGATTCTTGTATTTGCTGCCATAGTTGTTCTCATTTGTTGCAACAATGTTTTTCATTTTTCATTTTTTAGTTTGTGTTTGTTTTTGTTGTATTGGAGTGAGAATTTTGTTTCAACTATGGAATTGATTGTTGTGATTCACGAAATTTTGTTACGCCAAAACGGGATTTATTACCAGATGTGTATGGCTTGCCTTTTTTACATTGGCAGTCAATCTTCTGACGAAGGGAAGAAAAAAAGGCCAACCTTGCAAGAAAAGAAAACGAAAGAGATGGAAGGAAAGGTAAATTCGTGGATGGGAAGATGGCACTGGAAAAACTTGCGGTGAAGCGAGGAGTTGGCAGCTACGTTTGGGAGGGCAGGAGGCTCTTGGATTTCGAGGACACGATTAAGATCGATAAATAATAGCACTAATAACTCACAATTAAGCGCCTCGGACCAGACAAACTAGCAGGGATTAACGGGCCGTAATCGACCATACTAGTAATGGATTGGTCCAGTGGCGTAGCTTTACCAAAGATCACGAGGAGATCACCGTAAAGATGAAACATCAATTTTGCAAAACTAACTTTTGAACCGACAAGTTGATAGATTAGAGAGGGCAAAACTAATAATTTATTAGCGTAATATACAATATAAACTATTAGCTTATTAACTATACATATATGGTGTGTTTGGTTCCCTGCATACCTTTAGCCAGACCAAAGCGAGTTAGGCTGTGTGGATGCAATATGAGTTGTTTGGTTGACTGTTTCTGTTGGGACAGGCTGTGCTGAGATGTTGTTTGATTAGGTGCATAAGGACGTTGACTGCAAGCGTAGATGCGAGAGACGGTGGAAAGAAAATATTAGCATGGCTTTAATTTTGTCTTAATACATTCTAATAGCCCTCATTTTACCTTAACCCACTTTAATCCACTCTAATACTACCTAATATGCACTAATCACCTCTTAATAACGTCATTAGTATAGCCTACATCTGGAGAAACAGAGAAATTGGACGTTTCTGTCCAGCCTAATCTGAAGGCACATTTTACATTTGTTCAGCCAGGTTACTTTACGTGAGCAGATTCTGCACTCAAAAAGCTTAAGCCAAACTTATGCACCTAACCAAATACACCCATAG
This sequence comes from Phyllostachys edulis, assembly GCA_036346405.1. Taxonomy (NCBI): domain Eukaryota; kingdom Viridiplantae; phylum Streptophyta; class Magnoliopsida; order Poales; family Poaceae; genus Phyllostachys; species Phyllostachys edulis. Next base: position 28,202,502 of record CM070552.1, read on the forward strand.
GAACGACAAAACGAAGGAGACGTAGCCCAGGTTGGCCTGGTTGACGCTCCACCCCTGGATTGGTCAAAGAAAGCTTTCTAACCTCGCCTTGCTCCGCTCCTCTTCCGTGATCTTTCCCTTGCTTCCTCAGGTTTTACGCTACCCCTTTTCACTCTCCATGTGTCCATTTATTAATGGGTTTAAAAGAACGTGTCTGCGTGTTTTCAGATAGGTCAGTGCGGCAGTGTGCTTGTTCAAGTTGGCAGCAATGCGGTGGTCAAGACGGGATGTTTCCACACATATTATTTCTATAGATAATCACTAAATTAAATGTGATTCTTTTACTCTAAAATTCTAGAAGGACAGGGATGTTTCCACGCATATTATCACGGCAACTTTCTCATCATTTCTTCGTACTTCACGCTCGATCGATCAGGCCATGCTTAGGGCTGAATGAATCCCCACTGCCAAATTTACCGCAAAAGGAACTCAAAAGATTGTTTCTTGGCTGCCCTGCACACTGCGGCCGGAATACATCCGTGTCCTCTTTTATCTTTTCTAGAACTGTCTGAGGCAATCATTCCATATATTTGTTTCTTAAAAAGTAAATGAACTGACCTACATGACTGGCCGGCCGGCCATGTGTTTGTATGATAACGAAAGTGTTCAAATCATATATCTGCACTTTGTTGTTGTGGATAGGAATGGACCCATGTTTGTTCCGATTACAAGGAAGACGCACACGCTCCCCTATATATACTACTTTGTTTTCTTTCTGCAATTTGCCCGGATGACAAAAGTCGTAATGTCACAGGTCTGATGGAACGTCTAATTCATAATCAAATACATCGATGAAGACCGCCAATGTTTCAATCCCTTCCGGTCCCGCTCGCCTGTATATACTACTTTGTTTTCTTTCTTGACAAAATTTAGTGCTTATTTTTGCCGGCCTTCGGTTTCGTAGAAATTCAGAAGCGATAAGACTATAATAGTCCTATATTATATTACAGAAGTTCAATCACAGCGACGCATGTTAATTTAAATCCGATGACCATGAAAACATCACATTCGTTGAGATATTTTCAGAACGATTGCCTAGCATATGATCTTCAGCAAAAGGGAACTTACTTAAGCTAGCTAGTTTAGAAACAAGCATTGAGAATGGTGTTTGTAAATGAAAAGGATATATTTACTAACCATCAAGTAGATTACAGGTTGTATTATACAAATATGTAGTTTTTGACTGTTGGATTATTTACTCTGAGATTCATATTCACCTTCCGGTCTCAATCATCACACACTGACTCGCTTGCTCCGCCGCCACTTTTTTCATGTCCAACCAGTTTGATGTTCAGCGAAATTATAAAAAACAAACAAACTTAAGCAAGATAAATTCAGACTATTTTTATAATCCAATTGAATACGTCAGTAGCTAATCAAACCAAACTGAACCAATCAACTCACAGTATCACTGAAATTGTACAAGGTTCCAAATCAAGAAACCTCCCCAAGCATGAGAAGTAAATTAGAATTGAGAACTCCTGGCTGAGCTCACATCGATTGTTGATAGGCATTTCCCAAATTTGGGCCCACAACTGGCGATTACATTTCAATACACTCGTCCATGGTTCGGATTGGAAAGTACTGATCTATATATGTATATGGTGCAGTATATATGTGCTTCATATCAAATCCACACACAATACTCCCAAGTCCTAACCTACTTTTAAAAATATAAGTTCGAAAAGACACAACAACAATTGTGAATGCACACACTTACCCTACTTTTACACTTCAGTTTTAGTACAGTACACAAGCTACACTATACGTTTAGTAATTAGTATAGTCTCAAATCGAACATAGAAATACATAATTTTAATCACATAATTAAGAAGCTAGCCAGCTGAAATGGCTTAGATTGGCATGTAATTTGAGAAGGATAATCATGGTATTAATGGCAACACAGGAATTGCTGGTGATCGCAACAATAGTGTTAGGCTAAAGGGGCATCAACAACCGCAGTTGTCGTGACGACTTTGCTTCAATGCTGCGAAACGCCAAGAGCCGCGATCGAATGATGCAGCCTAAATAATTAAGAGTACGCCATAATTATCGTGGTCCATAATGCTAAGTTAGGCCAGTCTCAATGCCAAGTTTCATCTCCCAGTTTCCAACACGTGAAATTTTGATATGAAACAGGGCTCTCTCTCAATGTAAGTTTCATTGCACGGTTTCATAGCTTATTTTAGTATTCGTGGGTCCCATCGCCCCAATCACATTTTAGTATGGTCTTTGTGATGAAACGAATTGAGTCCTCAATGGGAGTTTCACACGATTACCAACGTTTTGGAAACAACTGATAAGTTTCATCCCCATGAAACTTTCTCCTTCTCTCTCCTCCTAGTTTCATGCAAAGATTCTCTTTTTGCTGATGTAGCACCCTAATAAATGTGCATGACACCCCCATGAAACCTCCATTGAGACTGGCCTTATAATTCTCTAATAGTGACGCAGGATTCAGATGTCGATTGGTTGTACGTTGTACTTGCACCGATCGACAAAAAATAATGGTACCAGCTTGTACTACTTCTCTCTCAAATTTAATGGCTTCAGGTGTAGGAATAGTGTCAGAATTCACGAGTTAAAACCATTGGTCTTTTATGCAGCAATTTTACATCTTTGATTTCCATCAGGAACCAGGTTTATGGATTTCAATTAGTAGATTAAGTATTCTAATTGAAAATTTCAGGAAAAGATCCCCAAATAAAGAAAAGGCCGGCACTCAGGCGGACGACTTGAAACTTTGTCCTCATCTGCCAAACTGGGACTGCCTTAAAATTTAAGCATATTGATATACAGATAACAAATTGCTTTGACTTGGGTCATCACTTGAGCCGGCAGGAGACCAATTCAATTCAATTCCACTGTTGAAAATATTGGTAGGCTTCTTTGCTTCAAGAGGGGACAAGTGTGTGTATATCCATCCAGCATCGACCCCCCTAGCTAGCTAACCCATGCACTTAATTATCTTCTTTTAATAAAGTTCCCAGTGGAGTGCATTGTTGGCTGCTTAATTAGCCAGGGAGGCTTAGCTTAGCCTCATCAGCTAGTTGAGTCAAAGGGCATGCATCTTGTGGCAAATTAATGGGCATTATTATTCTGTTCGATCTCCATTAGAATAATATCTTGCTAAGATCATGTTCCTTCCATGCATATATATATCCCCCCACTTTGCTTAGCTTTACCAAGACTACATATGCCTTAGATACGTAGCCTCCTCTTGAATAGTAACATATCAAGTAGCTTGTCCAGACATGAAAGATCTCACTTGCACAACACTTTGTAGTGGCTGACATCCACAATTGCAAGCCATTCCATTGATTATATATTCTCATTCCAGCTGAGAACCGCCTAACAGTAATATTCTACGAGCCGCCTAATCGAGCCTAGCTAGGTTTGAGGAATTTGCAACTAGCCAACTAGGAATATTGTGTTATTGTGTGTGATATATGGATCAGGAGCTAACTAGCCATGCATGCATGGGAATGTCAAACTGTTCTCACTAGAGTTTCAAATACCTGTGCCAACCAGCTGTTTACCGCTGATGTATATGCATGTAACTTGAAGTTCAAGCCGTTTCTTGCTTTTGAAAATCAGCATGTTGGTGGGAAAAACTTTAGCTAGGAAATTTAATTTATTAGCTTGACACCTACTTTGAAATTTGAATCTTGAAAGGGTTTTAGCAATGTTAGTCAAGTAAGTTTGGTATTGATTCTCTCTCTTTTTTTCTTTGCAAGAGTACCAAAACCTCTTCCCCAAAATAAATTAATCGAACCGTCTCCAACGATGACATAAAACATATGACCCGGTCTTTGCAGCGCCCGTCTCGATCTTCGGCTAAAAACTAGAGTTCGATTTCCACCAAACACAGGGTCAAAGGGTATTTTTGTGTAGATTTTCCGATACGATTTTCCGGGATTTGAAGCTACAGGCACGGGGCACGTGGGTCGTGAACTTCAATATATAATGACTGCACTTGCTAATTGCTCCGTGCTACAAAATCACAAACGAAAGATTAACTAAACTTTGCTTATATATATATGTCAAGCAGCACCTAAAAATAATGGGCTCTGTTTCAACCCTGCTACGCATATGCATAAAGCATGGCTAATCATCAATTCATCATCAATGACAACATATGTAGCAAACACGGCCGGCCCCGTTCGACGACGTACGCCAATTCCGCAAGCAACCTGCCTTGTCGATCGTACACTGGCACTTTAGCAGGGTCCCATGTAAACGAAGAAATCAGCAACGGCAAGAAAGGAACGAAGCTGATTGATGCTAGGGTTCGGTACGCGTACTCCTCCTGCAGCAAAATTTTCCTCGACCAACACAAGCCGTACAACCCATCAACTATTCGGTGATGTTCTGCCACGTCTAACGCACACAAACAGGCTTAAGTTTGTTTGTTAGTTAGGTGCATGATTATTAGAGCACTTTTTAAAAAAATAAAAAACAGGTACAAGAGCTGCCTACTATATTAATAAAGAAAGGAGCCGATACAAAATTAGAAGTAGTCTAGTACAAAAGGAGATTTAATTACACATTATAAACTACTCTAATCCCTTAGCCTCGGCTAGTTTCAAGTTTTACCGTCGTCCTTTATCTTTGGCACCAGTTCCATAGGGTTAGTGAACATGCTCTTGAAGATTCTAGCGTTGCATTCCGTCTAGACCTTGTAGGAGGTTAAGATGACAATCGTTGCTGTCACCCTCCTTGGGGTACCTTTCAAGCTATTCATTTTAGACCACCAGTCCCCCATGCTGCAACTGCGAGGACAGTTGAAAGGTTTGAGCAGGGCATACCCGAACAATTCTGCTATTTCATTCCACACTCATAGAGTACCTTAATTTTGGTACGAGCACACTTGATTATTTGAGCCACTCGTAGAGTAGTTTAATTTTGGTACGAGCACATATGATTATTTCAACCGTACTGTATACGAAGCTAGGACGCACTCAATGCACGCTAGCTTTATCTGATTCAGCTTAGCTTAGATAGCTGCCGGCTGGTATATATGTGTATGCATTGACATAATGACATGTAACCAATTCAATGGGAGGCTCATGTGTGTGTGTGCATGCATGCTTGTACACAAAGGTAGCCGCAGACTTGGTTTTTTGCTGAAATTGATCGTGTTGATGTTTCTTAGGATTGGAGAGAGATATATGCATGCATGCTGGCTTCTTGTGTAGAAGGGGCTAGATTAATTGCTGGGCAAACCCAAATACCCAACCTAGCTAGGAGTACTTGATTTATCAAATGGATTGTTTTCGCATGCACCTATGATCCAATTAAAATAACGCCCAGTTTGGCTCCATGGAGTTGGATTTGATTTTGGATTCCAAATTCTATTCCACTAGAATTAGAATTTAATTTGGCTGATTCAAATTAAAAAAATTATGTTCGGGGTCAGTTTGAATTGAATATTTTCTTTTGAGAAAACAACATCACAACCAGTTCAGCTAGCTCCACTCTCTCTCTCACACAGCAGCCCGCTCTCTGTCTATCTCTCTCCCCCTAATCTCTCTCCCCAATCCGTTGCACCCCCACCCCCAAATCAGAACTGGACGGTGTCCCACTACTGGCAAGGTCAACTGAAGGAGAGAATGTTGCCGCTCCGCAAATCGGCGAGGATGAATCAACACGCCGTGCACACCACCAACACCGCCTCCCTAGTTCACTACAAGCAATCAACAGAAAGTAGAGCACTATCGTCGCCTCATAACCCTGGACCAGTCGCCGACACCGCTGCGCCACCTCCCCCGCACCATTTGTGGATGAGTCCCAACCCCACTGACTGGAGAGTCCCTCATCTATATCTCCCTCTAAGATTCGTCGGATCCAGTACCTCCGGTGGTTCCAAGCAGAGGCAGCACATCAGAGAAGGGCGAGGGAAGGCTAGTGTCGAGTTGCGATGAGAAGAGGAGGGTTAGGGCAGTGACAGAGGCGAAGGCAGTGAGTGGCTGGAGGCGAGCGACAGAGCGGAGGTGCAATGGTTGTGTAGTCGAGACCGAGAGCATCGGGGAAGAGAGAAGTGATCGACGCACAATTCCAGGCACTCACAAGGATCGAGGGCAAGGCACAGGTAGACCTCTCGGCTCTTGGACTCAGCGCAGAGGGCCTAACTATGCTCGGCAAGGAGGTGGCTGTGGCCTAAGGTCCGCAGCGATGCGTCATAGTAGGGTTTAGGAACCAAAGCAGCTACAAATAACCTATGTCCTCATTTTGGGTTGTGCTTATGCATGTTGCTAGTATGTCCCGCCCCTATGTTGTCCGTTGGGCGAGGGCATCGTTTCACAGACCACATGTAGCAACTTGGATGTATGTCTCATGTTATCACATGTACCTTGTATCGGGTTGTCGAATCTACGTAGTGGCTGTAGGTTCCTATCAGTACATCACGACTTTGTGTATGATGTGTGTCTCCACTTATGATAAGCTGCAAAATCATAACCTGGAACTTTAGGGGGCTAAACACCGTGGCTCGCAGGCAGACAGTAAGAGAGATGGTAACAGACACTACATGTGCCATTCTCTGTTTGCAAGAAACAAAGCTTGCGGTAGTCAATAGCAATCTAGCAAATGAGATAGCATGAGGACGACTGCAAGGAATGATATACAACCAGCCGATGGAATGAGGGGGGGGGGGCATCATGACTCTCTAGGATGAAAACCTAGAACAATTAGATAGCCCTTTGGTTCTAAACAATTCCATAACAGTGAGAGTCATACCACAAGTTGATGGCCAATCATGGATGTTAGCAACTGTTTATGGACCCCATGAAGACCAACCCAAATTAGCCTTTATGGAGGAAATCAAGCACATGCACTCTTTGATCAATGAACCTTGGCTCATACTAGGAGATTTCAACCTAATCTACTGGGCATGTGACAAGAACAACCTCAAATCTGAATAGGAGACTCATGGGACAATTTAGGGTAGCAATCAACCACTGTGAACTAAAGGAAATCCACCTGCAAGACCGCAGGTATACTTGGTCCAATGAGCAAGCCAACCCAACATTGGAATGGGTTGACAGAGCCTTCTACAACCCAAACTGGGACTCACTTTTCTCAGACCATCTCTTGCGACATCTATCATCCTCGGTCTCAGACCACTGCCCCCTCTTGATCTCGGTCGAGGAGGGATTTCGACCGCCAAGACAGTTTGCTTTTGAAAACTACTGGTCTTTCATGTTGGGGGTACAAGGAAGTGGTCCTCGAGGCTTGGTCCCAATAGGTGGACGGGACCAACCCGGTTAAGGTTCTACTTACCAAGCTATAGACAATGGCAAAAGCAATGAGAGCTTGGAGTAGACCCAAAATCGGCAATACGAAGCTACAAATGCATATAGCTCTTGAAATAATTTTTCAACTAGATCGGGCCTAGGAACTAAGGTATCTCACACAGCTGGAAAAAGAACTACGCTCAACCCTCAAATTAACAATCCTGGGACTAGCGGCCATCCAAAGGATGACATGGAGACAACGGTCTCGGATAACATGGATGAAATTGGGAGATGCAAATACAAAAAATTTCCATTCCAAAGCCAATTCAAGGAGGAAAAAGTTTATCCGCATACTCACCAAAATGGCAAGACCTTCACAAGCCAGGTAGAGAAAGAGGAAGCGCTACTCCAACACTTCACAACGCTCCTTGGAGCAGCGAGGTCGGCATCTACCATCTTTGATTGGAATTCCTTATAGCCGCAACAGACCCACGACAGTGAGCTAAGTCAGCTAGAGCAACCTTTCTCGAAACAAGAAATCGTTGCGGCGATAAAAGATATGCCGGTAGACAAGGTCCTTGGGCTAGATGGCTACACACGCTTGTTTTATAAGGAAACCTGGGAAATCATCAAGGCAGATATCTTAGCGGTGTTCTCTAAGTTCTCCAACATGAACAGCTCGCATTTTGCAAAAATCAACACATTAAACATAATCTTCCTACCGAAGAAGGAGCAGGCCACCGAAATTGGAGAATTCAGACCGATTAGCCTGATCCATAGCATGGCAAAGCTAATATCAAAAGTTCTATCAATGTGGCTATCAAAGCACATGGACAAGCTAGTCTCCAAAAAATCAAAGCGCCTTCATTAAGACAAGATGCTTACAAGACAACTTCCTATATGTACAGAACCTGTTCCGAAGCTACCATCGCTCAAAAAGACGCCGATTCTCATGATCATGCTAGATATTTCAAAAGCCTTTGACTCGGTATCATGGCCATACATGTTGGACATGATCCAACAGAGGAGGTTCGGGCCCAGATGGAGAGCATGGATCTTCATTCTCCTGGGAATGTCAAAATCCGCAATAATCCTCAACGGGCTCTGAGGACCCAAGATTTGGGACTAGTGTGGGGTTCGGCAGGGAGACTCCCTATCCTCCTACCTTTTTATTCTGGCAATTGATGCACTGCAACGCATGCTAGACACGATGACACACTAGGGCTGGCTATCGCCCCTCAATGGAAGGACGGTAAAGGCGCGATTGTCCATGTATGCAGATGATGCTACGATCTTCCTATCACCGATCAAGCAAGACACAAACAATTTAAAGGAGCCACTCTACATTTTTGGGGAAGTCACAGGCTTAAAGATAAACTTCAATAAGAGTGTAGTCATACCAATCCAATGCGAAATGTTAGACCTTGATGCCATCCTTCAAAACTTCTCAGCTGCTAGAAAATGCATGCCATGCACATACCCTTCTAGGCAAGATTGAAGCGAGAATGGCAAGCTATAAAGGAAAAATGCTATCCAGAGCAGGAGAGCTAACAATTCTTAAAGCAGCACTCAGATTGATACCCATATATCATCTAACTATAGCTGAGTTACCTACATGGGCAAGGAGGTACATTGACAAGCGCCGTAGGGCCTGGTTTTGGAGTGGAGATGACATGTGCAGGGGGGATGCTGGGTAAATTGGAATGTGGTTTGCCTCCCAAAAAAATTTGGCGGGCTCAGAGTGCTTCACCTCAATTACTTTAGTGGGCCCCCAAAAAATTGGATGTGGTATCAATGGAAGGAGCTGGACAAGCAGTGGAAGGGGACGCAACTACTGCTGGACGAGGTGGACCGCGCCCTATTCTGTGCATCCACAAAAATAGCACTGGGAAGCATCACTAAGGCAAACTTCTGGAAAGACGCCTGGCTGCATGCCATACCTTTGAGAGAGTTGGCTCTAAACCTCTACCGTACCATGGCTAGGAAGAACAAGATGGTGCAGGAAGCGCTATTGGAAGGCAAATGGATAGCCGACCTCAGAAGGAAGATCTCTGATCAGCACCGGGAGGACTTCTGAGGCTATTTGGTTTGATTGCCCAGGTCAACCTCACACCAGATGAGATAACATGGAAATGGACTGCCACAGGATGCACTCAGCAAGTCAGCATACCAGGCCCAATTCCTGGGATCGATTGAAAGACCTTATGACTGTTTCATATAGAAGGCTTGGGTATCACACAAATGCAAAATCTTTGCATGGCTTCTTGTCCAACAACGACTGCCAACAGCGAATGTGCTAGTAGCCCACCACATGCCAAATGATCATTGGTGTCATCTATGTATAAACAATCTAGAAATAGCACTACACCTGTTTGTAGAATGTGTTTATGCCAAAAGAGTATGGAGCTCTGTCGGTGTTTTAGAACCGATCTTACGTAAAGATTGTTTGATTCGGGGGTCTCCAAGACTGAAATCACGCAGAGAGATTGACACGAGGATTTTTATACAGGTTCAGGCCTTCTCTGGAGAGAATAACAACCCTACTCCTGTGTGTGTGTGTGTGTGTGTGTGTGTGTGTGTGTGTATTGAGTATACTGGTTACAATCAGTAGAAAATGCTACAATTTTCCCTGCTACTCGGTGTGTATGTCCGATTGTATGTCTCTAATCGGGCCTCTCCTCACTATCTCTGGCCATAGCCCTTTATAGTGTTCGTAGAGGTAGCCGTTTATCCAGGCCAAGAGGCGCCCCATCATTCCAAGTAATGGGCACATTGTTGGTAGTAATCGCCGGGGTATTAACTCCTCCACGTCGCCTGGTAGTTTCTAGTCAGAGATAATGGTGTGTAACATGCAGATTTTCCAGAGAATAACAGCGTATATTGTCTACTTAGATTCCCTAATCAATTGGGCCTACTTGTCCGCAGGCTTTATTGATCATAGGGTGGTCGTAGCTGACTTAGTCGTAAAAGGGCTTACGACCATGAAGTAGTCATGGAATAACTTACGACTTGAATTTGGTCATAGAAGAACTTACGACTAGAAGGTGATCGTGGCAAAGACTTACGATCATGAACCGATCGAGAAAGACTTACGACTATGAGGATGGTCGTAGAAGAGCTACGACCGGTGGTTGGCTTCTCCTTATGATTACAAGGGTATACTCAAGAATTGTATGACGTCATATTCACCCATAATAAGAATTATAGATAAATAATAAAATGAGGATTATTAGATCCTCGTCAAGCTCCATTACAAACTAGGTACATCACAACGCCCTAGGTCGGACACAATGGTCTGCGCATGATAGCATCCTAGATTGGTGGATGAAGAGATGGCAAATAGAACAACCCACCATCAGGAAGGGACAAGCCCTCATGATTATCCTGACCTTTTGGCCATTCTAGAAAGAAAGGAAGAGGAGGATCTTCCAACACCAAAGAAATAAAGCGTCAGGAACAGTGGCAATCATCAAAGAAGAGGCCCGGGCATGGATAATAAGTAGGACAACAAAACTTGCAGCCTATTTACTGTCAGAAGATAGTACGCAACAAGGACAACCCTGATGGAGCCAGTAGCACCAGGGGCTGGAATCACCAGGCTGACAACAAAAACCGGCAAAGTAAACATGTCATATGTAACCCGCAATATGACACTAAGGGGGGGGAGGAGAGGAAACAAGACATGGTGAAAACTTCATAACAAAGAACAACATAAGCCTTACTAGGGGCGGTGCCAACCAAGGGATGGGAAGACCACGGGCACCCGCTACCGCAAAGGTAATGCCACCTGACTCTTGGCAAAATTATGACTATCATCATCGGGCAAAATACTAGCACCAACACTAGGACCTCTGACAACGGAGCTCTACCAACTAAGACAATCCTTCTTAGCAAGCAACTTGTCGACGATCGAGTCGCCGATCTTACGAAATAAATAGAGGAAAATGACAAAGAGTTCTTGGGAGAGAATGAGATTGCTCTTTACTGCTATAAACTGAATCCTTTATAGGGGATTCCCTCGACAAGGAAGTGGACTAGTCCTAATTACACTTAGTGTACTAACTGCTATGCTAATGCTTCAAATGAAATACAATAGCCTGTTGATCTTCCGAATTGGATTGGATTCTGTCATTTGTGTTCTCCTTTAAGTAGTTGATGAAGTTTTGGCAGTTACTCCTGAAAGAAGCGCCTGTTGGAAGTGTCGCGACTGGTCGGAGGGAGGCGGCAGTTGGTGAAGTATCAACCGTTCAACGGTTGATATCAAAAGGAAATAATAACCATATGGTGGTTACTATCAGTATCTTAGGGCTGTAAACATCATATGACTTAGAGTAAATAAGACATATGCTAAATTCATCACATGGATTCAAGCACCAGTTCATTGCTTCTACAAGCAGTCATCTGGTCAGGGATTGGGTACAGGACCTCATCCGACCAGGATACCCATTATGTAACATTTGGAATCCTTACGACCACAAGGGTCGTTAGCCTAGGGGTTATGACCACAAAGACATATGGTCTTTTAATTACATATTAGAGTAATACATAGAGATTTCAATCCTTGTCAGCTAGCCCCCGAACTTTAAATGAATTGGTCGTGTGAATCCTTCCCCGAAGGAAATTGTATTAGGCAAACCCTCATTATATGTCGTGACAAATGAGATGGTCTGTATTCACTTTAAAGTTGAGAAGCTGCCTTGGAAACTGAAGAGTTTTTCTGTCCGTTGGAAAAAAGGTTTGTTTCCATTGGACTTTGGGTAACTCCCGATTGCAGTTAGGGAGTCGTAGCTATAAAATCCCCAGTGCACACAGCTTTAGAGTTTTTACGCCCTCGGTTTTTCTTGAATCTCATTCATCTTCTCACGACGAATTTCCTTCGACCTTCTTTCATCCTCTTGCCCAAAACCTTCTCCGACCTCTTGTTCGTTCACCAAAAACCCCACAATGTCGGATTCGATCACCAAGTGGTTGGTTTCTGATCTGAGCAGGAAGGAGCTCAAGGCTCTGGAGGAGATCGGGATGCTTCCCTATAAAAATCTGATTAAATGGAGGTCAGCGGCTGGAGAGCACTTTTCGAGCGGTGAAGAAGGGGAAATCCCTATTTTTCTTGCCAACATCGAGTGCAGACTCAAACTGTTGGCTCATAAGTTCCTCTCTAGGGTTCTTAAGTACTATGGAGTTGAACTAGTGAACTTGGCCGCCAACTCAATCGCCAACATCAGCATCTTCACCTACCTCTATGAGGCATACCTAGAGATCCAACCTAATCTAAAGGTCTTCGAGTATTTCTACAAGATGGCGAGATCGGGGAAATCAGCAGCCGGACCTGGAGAGTGCTTGTTGCGTATCCATGATGGGAAGGACGATGAGTACATCCAAATGTACTCGAATTCTTTGTGGTCGTCATGGAAGAAGAGCTGGTTCTACATGACTATCACAAATGAGGATGGCCTTTACTTCGTCGGTGAAGTGGCGAGTGAGAACATAAAGTAGAGGTCCACGACGGAAAACAAGGGAAAGGCCGGAAGATGGATTAAAGCCATCAAAAACCTTAGAGCCAAGGGCTTGACTTCTTGGCATGTGATGAGGGATTTCTCCATGCGTCGGATAAGTCACTTGAAGCTCCGATCGAGTTCCATGATCTGGTGCATTGGTCGTGACGAGGCGACCAAAGATTCCAGGGAAGGTGAGTCCTGAAAAATCCCGACCAGTATGGTTTATTTAGTTGATTATTTTGTAACCTTGGAATCCCTTTATTCTTTTGAATCCCTTTCCCCTGATGTGATCAGAGAGCGAATCAAAATGATCTGCGTCGGGGAGCCTGATGTCAAGGCTGCATTCTCGGGTATTTTGACTGTTGTCTTTGAAAAAAAAGAGACTCAAGGTAAATAACCCTTTTTTTCATCGTGTATATATTCTATGATCAGTTTTTGACTCTGCTCTAATATGTAGGCAGTTGGGCTAAGGATGAAAGAGTCTGATGGGGACTCTTCACCAATTATTGCTCCAATTGATTCCTGCTCGATGACCACACAGGATGATGGTCTCTTGAAGGTAAAAAGAGCATTTGAGAAGAGGAGTATATATTCGAGATGGTAAATTTTATCACCTTATTGAATTCAACTCATAATTTAGGTGGAAAAGGAGAACCCGCAGCCTGAAGCTACGAAGGTCGTAGGCCCCAGAATAGTCATTCACGACTAGACAGTTGCTACCAAAGCAATTGTTCCGAAGGTCACTGAGAACACTATCTCTGACCAGATAGTCAGGGACTTTGATCAGCTGGTCGATGATATTTCTTCTAACCTCCTGCTGAAGGTCGTGGAGGGTCTAACCAGCCCTACCGGTTCGGAACCGATAAAATTGGTTGAAAAGACAAAGAAAGCAAGCGCTACAGATTTTGCTCCAATGTGTTTCAAAATCAAGACCAAGAAGACGACCAAGTATGTATACATGAAAGAGACTTATGAAAAATACATACCTTTTATTTTCCGGTATTCTAAAACCTTGATTTTTCTTTCTTCTATTTTTATAGATCCACTGGTATTCTGGTCGCCTCTGACCAGAGCACCCCTCAAGAGAAAATTCCTAAGGAAAAAGATGTTGAGCCAAGCGAAAGCAAAGTTCTGACACGATGCTGCTCGCCAGAACTTATGGCGGCTCCAACCCCACCTATAGAGGTGGAGGTTCCTGAGGGGCCCCAGTAGGTTCCGACCACTGCTAGAAAATCACCTCAGCCTAGCAGCTTCCCTTATTGCCCTTAGTTTATTAATGATAAAGAACTCGGTGAGGCTTGGGGGAGAATATCGAACCGTCAAGCAGCGACGAGTCCTAATACTATTTTCACTGAATATATTGATGTAACGATCCGGGTAAGCATCTACGGCCACTTTTATAGCCTTCTCCTTAAAGTTTATCAAAAACTAAAAGAAGTTTACTATTTTTATAGCACATGGTGGAAAATTTCGCTGTGATCGGAGAACTAACACAGCAAATAAATTTTTTAGAGAAGAAAAACTCCGAATTAGAAAGTAAGTACTTTCTTCTTGACTTCCCATTTCTTTCTTTGCCTATCTTGCTCCTCTTCTATTAATTAACTTCTCCCCTTATTATATTTGATAGATTCGAAGAAAATTAAAAAAGAGGTTATGGCTAAAGAAGCCATAATAACCAAGCTTGAGGGTGAATGCTAAGCCAAGGACTGGTCGATCGAATACTTGATGACTAGGTACAAGGAAGTCATTGACACTTTCGAGAAGAAGAATTAATGTAACCAGTCATAATCTTGACCAGCGCACTATCTTTTCTAATTATATGTATTTATCCTTTAGTTTACTTGTGCGGAGCAAACTCAAGCATTGAAAAGAGCAGAAAAAGCTCTTGAGTTCGAGCGTGGCAAGGAGGTAGCCTTCGGGGCAGAATCTTGAAGAGAAGGTCAAGGCCTTTAAGAAGATGCTCTTTGACATGGGGTCGGGAGTTCAACTGCCTCTCCTAGGAGATCCGATGGAGAAGATAAACTTCCTTGGCCTACAACTCAGAGACCTCAAAAGTCTGTGTGAGACTACTCGGAAGAATCATGCGCAGACGATGAAGGACACTGTGGCCAATGGAGTTAGCCTTGCTTTGGCAAAGCACAAAGCCTCTGACCCCACCATGCACCTTCAAGTTGTTGAAGAAGACTTCAACTGTTCGGGTGAAGAAGCGACCAAGTTATTCGAGGAAGTAATGTCTTTTGGAAACAAGGTCACAGAGAAAATGGAGGTCAGTTCTCCGTCTCGCAGCGACCAGTCCGATGGTCCCAAAGAGTAGTTTGATGTAAAATATTGAGATTGTAAAGACTTACCTTTTGTCATCAATAAAGTCTATGTTTTATCTTTTTAATTTATGAAGTACTCACATATTTCCTAGCCCCAACTACTTGTATAGTAGAAGAACTTTACTAAAGAAATAATAAGCCAAGAAAAAGAGTAAAAGTCACCACCACTATATAAATTATGTGCTTATTATGTGGCAAAACTGATCGTATTAATACTAGGAAATCAATTTTGGTTGGAACCAGTGTAGGAATTCGACTAGTTGTAGATCTATTTTCCATAATCGAAATACCAAATAATACATTGTATGGTAGGAAGATAAGACTTGCCTTGATGAGAAGAAATTATGTAAGGATGTGATACGGGGTGGCCCGATCTTCTCGAGTAGAACCGTAGATAAATAGCGCTTGACGACGAACACCGCTCAGCTGTACACCACGCGCCAGTGCATGGACTTGCAGTTCTATAGATATTCGCCAACACGCACCAGGATGATCGCCGCTAGACCACGAGCGGAGATCGCCAAGCCCTCAATTTCCAGCGGAAAAGCAAACTTGACCTTAAAATGCAGAACGAACAATTGATCGCCTAATTCTCTCTCAGAAGTCCTCGTATGAACTCTGTTATGAAAGAACAAACAATAACTTGTGTTCTATTCTTTTGCATAAACATGGTCTACTTTACAATGGGGGTCTACCCCTCAATATATAGTCTCGACCTAAGACTATTCAGTACTAATTTTCCATGTGGGACTATTCACATACGTGTACTGTTCACACGAGGTACTGTTCACTCGCGGCCTGGTACTGTTCACACGCGTGCCCATTACTGTTCACGTGTGGCACTATTCATGGGCCGGTTACTGTTCATGCCATGGACGTGTGCTTCCTTCCTGGTTCCTCCACATGGGCTTTGTGCTTGACCGTTTGGGCCTTGATCCCTCACTTGGCCGCATGGACGTTGGCCCTCTCCTCTTTAGCCGAATGGGCCATAGGCCAGCGCCTTGACCTCCTCAATTTATGGCCTTCCTTGGATGACGGCCGCATATCCTTGATCTCCATCCATCGCTGAATCTTCAAACCTGAGCACAAGTAAAACACTGTTTTTAGGTAGTATAAAATTCTCATTAAAATCAATGACATGTTCATTAAGGAGTAAGATCACCTCAGTATGTAGTTTCTTAGCACATGCTCTTGTTATTGGTCCTGTCGGCAACTCGAGGCGTATATCATGAGCATTAGGTAGAGGAGAAGAAGGTGTCGTAGGGATGCCCTCATCAGGATGTATGCAAAAATGATAAGTGGTCTTGTTTATACACATTTTCCAAACCTGGTCGTAATGGTTGCTAAGATCCAAAGACATGATGGACACTTCGCGAAACGTGTTAATGCTCAAGTCCGACTAGCAGCGAAGATTGTAAGAAAATGATCGCCGCTAGGAAACTCTATGCGGTGGGCAGGACCACATGCAGAGAGGAGAGATTTCGACTAGGAGGCGTTCTGTGTCCCGACCAGCAGCCAAACAAGAGTAGAACAGAATGTTGAAGTGGAGAAAGTTAGTCTTCGAATTCTTAAGCATGTAATGCAACCATATCAAATTGTTCGTGTCATGCTCCTTTACTTGCTTGCTTCTTTAAGAAAAGAGTGTATGGTCGCACGTGAGAACCATAGCTGTGATGGTCACGGCTAGGACCCTTATGGCTTGTGACAATTATGTCAAGACAAAAAAAAAAGTAAAAGAGATCCTTTTGGTAGGATATCGGAGATAATTGGTTCTTCTCCGACCAATTAAACAATAATAGTTTGTGACCAGATAATGGGTAACAGACATATAAACAACATCACTCATCGAAGAAAGAAGAAAGAATAAATCTTTATTAAAATTGACATAATATAAAATACATTTATAGAAAGAACTTACGCAATTGATCAATGTTCCAAGAATTGGACAAAATATGCCCGTCTGACATGGCTAGTCGTACCAAACCAGGTCTGGTGACTTCTACCATAGTGTATGGACCTTCCCATTTGTGAGAAAGTTTGTTGCGATTTGTTTGGGTCTGAATTTTTCTAAGAACCAAATCACCTACAACTAGACTGTGGGGTTGCACCTTACGACTGTGATACCTTTGTATGGCTTGTTGGTAAACCGCCGATCGTATAAGGGATTGGTTTCGTCGTTCTTCAAAGAAATTGATGTCGTCAAGTCTTTGTTCTACCTGATCATTCTCATTGAAACAATCAGTTCGAGCAGAGCCAATTTTTAGTTCCGAAGGAAGCATGGCTTCAACAACGTAAACCAGAAAAAATGAAGTTTCACCGGTTGCACGACTGATCGTGGTTTGAACGGCCCATAATACAGAAGGAAGTTCTTGAACCCAAGCTCCTGACCGTTTTCTTAACTGTTCGAACACTCGGCGTTTCACTCCTTACATTATGATATCATTAGCTCGCTCGACTACTTCGTTGCTCTGTGGATGAGCGACAGAAGTGAAATGTATCATGATACCTAGATTCTTGTAAAATTCCTGAAAATTTCTGCTAAAGAATTAGGTATTGTTATCTGTGATTATACGACTGGGTATATGTCATCACATTTTTTGGTGAGGAACCACTTAGCAGCCTCAGTTGTTGTTTTAACAACTGACTCGACTTCTATCCATTTTGTGAACGTGTCAATCACGATGAAAAGAAATTCGAAGCCCCCGGGTGCTCTTGGGAAAGGTCCCAGAATGTCTAGTCCCCAGGTTGCAAAAGACCAAGAAAAAGGTATTATTTGCAAAGCTTATGTCGGCTGATGCACTTGTCGACTATGAAATTGACATTGTACGCACTTCGTCAGGAGCTCTTTTGTATCATGAAGGGCAGTTAGCCAATAGTATCCTTGCATGAAGGCTTTACCGACCATTGTTCTGTAGGAATAATGTGCTCCACAGACTCCTACATTAATGTCGGATAGCAACTTAATGCCATCCGTTTGAGATATGCATCTCATCAACACTCCGTGAGATCCCCGTTTATAAAAGGGTACTTTCGATCAGAGTGTATGATTTGGTTTTTCGAGCTATACGATTAGCCTCTACATCATCTTTAGGAATAATGCCATGTTGAAGATAATTGTAGATCGACGTCACCCAATTGCTACTAGGGTCGATTTGCACGACCTCTAGAGAAGCGTCTTAGTCCTTGGAAGGCTCAACCACCGAGGGTGAATCGAGTTGCTCAAGGAAAACTCCGAGCGAGACGCGTGACCTTGTGGAGGCCATCCGCTCCAACTAGTTTGGCTGAAAGTTTTCTTTTCTAGGAATATGTTGGATCTGAAAACCGAAGAAGTGTTTTTCGAGTTTCCATACTTCCACCAAATAAGATGACATCTTAGTACTTGAGCATTGATACTCTTTTCCGACTTGATTCATTACTAGTTGAGAATCGCTCTTCACTGGTAATCTGCGAACTTTGGCTGCTCGGAGTCCTGCCAATAAACCTTCGTATTCCACTACATTGTTTGTAGCAGGAAAGTTTAATTGAATGGCATATTTGATGTGTTCCCTAGTAGGAGATATCAAGACGACTCCAGCCCCTGAGCCTTTGAGTATCAAGAAACCATCAAAGTATATTGTCCACTCGTCGTGATGCTCATACTCGAGCCCTTGAGTGGGTTCAGGGTTCGTCCATTCGGCAATGAATTCTGCTAAATCCTGAGACTTGATTGCTGTTTGTGAGATGAAATGGAGGTCGACTGCTCCAAGCTTGACCGCCCATTTTGCTATTTGCTCTGATGATTCCCTGTTTCCAAGAACTTGACCAAGAGGATATCCTGTCGGCACGACCACTCTGTGGGCCTAAAAGTAATGCTTTAATTTCCTTGAAGCCAAAAGGAGACCATAGAGCAACTTTTGTACATCTGGATATCGTTCTATTAGTCCATGTAAGACTTCGCTTACATAACATACTGGTCGTTGGATGTTGTCATGCTCAACGACCACCGCACTGACCACTTGTGGCATTACAGCCACGTATATCAGCAATGTTTCTCCTAATCTTGGAGACACTAATATCGGGGTACTCGTAAAGTACTTCTTAAGCTCTTCAAATGCATCGTTTGCCTCTTTAGACCATTCGAAACTTCCATGTTTCCAAAGAAGCTTGAAGAAAGGTAGTCATTTTTCTCCTAATTGTGCTATGAAACGACTTAGTGCTGCCATACAGCCAATTAGTTTTTGGACTTTCTTCTTTGTGGTCGGAGGGCACATCTGGTTGATGGCCGATATCTTTGCTAAGTTTGCTTCAATTCCTCTAGCCGAAACTAGGAACCCAAGAAGCTTTCCATTAGAAACTCCAAATATACACTTCTTTAGATTTAACTTAATGTTATGCCTTCTTAAGTTATTGAATGTTTCGCATAGGTCGAAAATATGATCACTAGCATTGATGCTTTTTTTACAACCAAGTCATCAACATAGGCTTCTAGATTTCGACCTATCTGAGGATTAAAGGGTTTTCTTTTGCATTAACCTCTGAAATGTTGCATCAGCATTCTTGAGTTCAAATGGCATCTTAACTAGCAGTAAGTGACATATGGCGTGAATAAGGAAGTTTTCTCTTCATCATCTTTGCTCATATTATCTGATGGTACTCTGAACACGCATCAAAAAAACTTAACAACTCACACCCAAAAGTAGAGTCTACAAGTTGATCATTGCGTGAAAGGGAAAAGTCATCCTTCAGACAAGCTTTATTAAGATATGTAAAGTCAATAAACATTTGCCCTTTCCCATTGCTTTTTTCTAACCATTATAGGGTTGGCGAGCCACTCTGGGTGGTCGACTTCACGAATAAATCCAACATCAAGAAGTTTGTTGATTTCCAACTGGATTGCCTCATTCCGATTAGGCGTGAAGCGTCTTAGCTTCTGCTTGGCCAGTTTTTTTTTGTCAGGCTGAAGAGCTAGCCTGTGCTCGATCACCTCTCTGGAGACTCCGGGCATGTCGGACGCTTGCCAAGCGAATACGTCCAGGTTAGCTCGAAGGAAGGAGACGATCGACTCTTCCTATTTGGGGTCGAGTCCTACCCCAACCACTACCTTTTGGGGAGATGTGTTAGTATTTCCTGACCCAGACGGTATTTGGACTCTTTCCAGGGAAGCACATTTGTCGAGCAGTATCTCCTTGGTCTGGTCGGAAGGTTTCGGGGCCATCTTTGGTCTCGAGTGCTTGACCTACGCGGAAGACAGATTAGTTTCCCTGGTCGAAAGTTCGTTGACCAGCTCTAGAGATTTTCGATCGCATGTATATGCCATTTTTCTGTCTCCTCGAACCTTAATGACTCTGATAGCCGTAATGCGTAGCTATCAAGAATTTAGCCAATGCCGGACGACCAAGGATTCCATTGTATGCGGTTTTGAAATCCACCACATCAAATGAAATCTTTTTCGTTCAGAAGTTGTCAGGTCTTCCAAACGTAACCGGTAGAGATAGCTACCCTATCTATTTAGCGGTAGAACCAGAAACTATGTCATGGAAGACATATTTCACAAGTTTTACCTTCGACCTGGGACTTTGCATTTCTTCCAATGCTCCCGTAAATAAAATGTTTAAAAAGCTACCTCTATTTATCAATGCTCGATTAACTTTAAAATTATTGATAGTAGGTTCAACAATAATAGGGAACCTACCTGGTCGAGTAGACAGGATGTGGCAGTCATCTTTGCTGAAGGAAATAACTATTTCTGACCACCTGGATGGCTTGACGGTGATTGGAGACTCGGCAAGGTTCACCTCCCGCTCCACGGCTTTCAGATGACGTCTTGACTCGTATGAGGATGATCCTCCGAAGATCATGTCCATAGTGTGCTGAGGCTCCTGGTACTCTATTTCTTCGTCGCCATATTTGTCCTTTTTAGAGCTTGGTTCTCCTAATTCTGTTACGGAGGGGAATGGATCTTTACCTGAGTAGCAATCCTCTAGCTTCTTTTGCCAGGCTCGATAGGTGCACAGATCATACCATGCCGCCCAGTGAAGTGGACACCACTTCTTGTTCTTCTTGTAGTCATCGGTCGGAGCCTTAGCCTTATTCTGACCAGAAAAGTATTTCTTACTCTTGGTAAATTTTTCTAGAATCGCAATGACTTCTTTGTTGTTAGGCTTCAGATTCTTCTTACCCTTGAGAGACTTCTTATTTTTCTTCTCTTGTTTCTTCAAGCCAGGTTTTGAGGGATTTTTTTTTCTTTTAGATCAATAGCTTTGCACCATTCAACCGCTTCGCTTGTGGCTGCATATTTGTCGGCCATGTCGAAGAGTTCGATGGTCGTTCGGGGAGGATTGATTGCAATATCCTCCGTAAACCGCTAATTCCTCAACCCTGCTTTAAAATCCTAGATAATAGAAGACTCTACGACATCTGGGATAGAGTTTCGAACATGACTAAACATCATGATATATTGTCGAAGAGTTTCATTAGTTTTTTTGTCTCATTCAATGAAGATCACCCTCCTTCTCGGGGTAGTCGTACGTCCCTTGAAAGTTGGCGATCAAAGTATCGCATAGCTATTCCTAAGTGTAGATAGATCCGACCAGTAGGTTAAGCAACCAAGACCGGACAGACCCTTCAAGGACTATGGGCAAGTAATTTGCCATCACGTTGTCGTTACCACCAGCAGCTTTTATGACGGTAGTATAGATTTAAATACATTCTAATGGGATCTGAGTTCCATTGAACTTCTCTATGCTGGCTAGTCGAAACATGTCCGGCCAACAAACAGCTTGGAGCCCTACTGAGAATGCTCGACAGCCCGTAATGGAGTCATGACGAGCCGGATTATAATCGATTAGGGACCAGTTCCTTAGATTTGTATACCTAGTATCCGGCGTCACAATCCAGCCGTGGACGTTAGTGTGACGTCTTTGACCACTAGCCTGGTTTAGATGATGTCAAAGATCATCGGAACCAAGCGGTCATTCCTCTTGACGAGGAGGAGGAGTGGCTACTAGGAAGAGCCATCTCCCCTTGTGATTCTCTAGTCGGAATCTACGAGGGGGTCTTGATATCGATCGGTCCTCCGTCTGACCATGTTGTCCTCCGCTGAGGGAGGAGCGCTGGGACAAAGTCATCGTGTGAATCTGCGAGTTCCTTTGCTCCTGGTACATTTCTTCACGCTACATGGTTTGTTGGAGGATTTCTGATACCTGCCTTGCAAGTTGAATATAACCTGGAGTCTCTGCTAGAGCATGATGTGGATTATTCAAAATGTCATAAACTCGTTGCAGGTTTTGGATCGTTATCGTGGGTCTTGAAGGATTCTAACTAGCAGTGGGCGTTCGATGAGTCGAATGTCCTTCCGACCTTCTGTCTTGTCCTGTCTGACCAGTCACGCATTGTGAGGTAGGAACATGAGAATTAACTGATCAACGTCCATCAGTTCATTCGCCTCCGGCAAGTGGTACTTGAGCGCCCGTACCATTTCCACCAACAAGTGGTGGCTGGACAATCCGGGGAGGACTCTGCACGATATTTTGATCGGTATCTTCGATTGCATTAACTTGCGTTAACCTTGTGGCACCAATAACAATCCTTTGACAAGCTCCCATCGTAACTAGGGAGAGTCTTCCATTGCTTCCACAAGGAGCCTCCATGATGGGGGAGCGGTCGGAGATTACCACCTCCAGTGGGTTTTGTGGTGGACTCAGTCTGATCCGGCAGATTGCCGACCTATCGATGTTTTAGAACCGAACTTACGTAAAGATTGTTTGATTCGGGGGTTCCTCTGGGCTCAAAATCACACAGAGATAGAGACATGGGGATTTTTATATAGGTTCAGGCCTTCCCCTGGGAGAATAACAACCCTACTCCTGTGTATATGTATTGAGCATGCTGGATTACAAGTTGGAGCCAAAGACTAGAGTATTGTTCTTCTAATTGGCGTCTCTGATTTCCTCTTCCCATCTCCCCGATTGTCCTAATGATTCCGCCTTTTATACAGTCTTCGAAGCGCACTGTTGTACCTCTAGTCTAAAGGCTGCCTTAATGTTCCAGATCGTGGAGCTGTTACTGGAGGTTATTGTGGGAGTAGTAACGTTCCTACGTTGCTAGGCATTTATCACCATAACAGGGAGTTTAAATCGTGATATTATTTTGGAGAATAACAGCGTAATTGATTGCTCATATCCTTAAGATACGGTACAGAAGATTCCCTGATCGACTAGGCACGCATGTCTGTAAGCCCTATCGATTAGGGACTGGTCGTAGAAGAGCTTACGACCACAGGCTGATCGTAGAAGGACTTACGACCATGAGGTAGTCGTAGGACTTATGACTATGGGGTGGTCGTAGAAGAACTTACGACCTCCAGCTTCTCCCTTATGGCTATTAAGGGGTATACTCAAGACTTATATGACGTCATTATTATCCATAATATGAATTATAGATAAATGATTAAATGAGAATTATTATATTCTCGTCATGACAGTATGCTGAGTTTGACCATGCCCACTTGGCCTACGATCGATGATAACTTAATTGACACCCTCACAAGATGTCGGTTGGCCCCCGAAATATGTAGGAGCCGTTGACGAATACTGGTCGCATGTGACAATACCGAGAGTATATGGATTCTCTGATTGCAGCATTGGGCTCTTGTCGTCGTTCTTGTCGGTTGGATGGACCGGGCTTGTGGAGGCATTTGGGCATTCTGAGCTAGTCAGAACAATTGGTTCTTCTGGGAACGCCACGAATGGTGGCGGTGAATACTCATCCATCCGGTCGATTTCGCTAATCTCAACGAATGGCGAGCCAGCGGAGGAGGATGATGACGACATCTTGTTTTCTTCCATGGCGCGGATGCATGCGTCCATGTAGAGGTTGGAGTAGTCCGCCAAGTCGAACCAAATTTCCTCATCCCAAGTCCCTACCATATTCGCATGAGTGACGATGGAGCGAATGAGGAATGCTTGAGCAAAGTAATATTCAAGAACTCAACACATCCTTCCCCACGGACGGCGCCAGCTGTCGACGATCGAATCTGGACCAAGGGTAGTTAGGATCGCGATCCAAGTCTTAAAGTCTTACGACTCTACGAACCCACGACAGTCTGTCGATCCAAGTCTTACTGCCGATCCGATCCTACTCAAGGTCGGTAGGATCGCGATCCTACTCTTAGAGTCTTACGGTTCTATTTAACCCACGACGACTGTCGATCCAAATCTCCTTTGCCGATCCTACTCGAGAGACATAGGGCAATTTTTTTAGAGGCCGGGCTTTGCGATATTTTGTTTTAGAGCAAAATTTGTTGATATTAATTTCGAGAATGAAACTATAAATAAACAAGGAGCATACAAAATATTGTATCAGTGTGGTAATGCTAGTACAAATATCTATATTATGGCATGAGCAATCTTGAGCTTGATAATGATAAGCTCTTTTTATTCCTGGAGTATGTCTAGCTACTTTTAAGGAACATGCAAGTGGTAAACCATATAACAATCATACAAACTTATAGTATAGATGTTAAATATGTGTATTTTTACAAATCCGTAGAATCGCCGATTCTACGATTCGATACTACGATTCGATCCTACTAGAGGCAAATCGATCCGACTCGGGATCTCAACTCTGACTACCTTGTAGTGGACTAGTCCTAATTACACTTGGTGTACTAATTGCTACGCTAATGCTTCAAATAAAATCCAATAGTTTGTTGATCTTTCGGATTGGATTGGATTCTATCGTTTGTGTTCTCCTTTAAGTAGTTGATGAAGTGGTGCCAATTACTCCTGAAAGAAGCGCCTGTTGGAAGTGTTGCGATTGGTAGGAGAGAAGCGGCAGTTGGTGAAGTATCAACCATTCGGCGGTTGATATCAAAAGGAAATAATAATCATATGGTGGTTACTGTCAGTGTCGTAGGGCTGTAAACGTCGTATGGCTTAGAGTAAATAAGATATATGCTCTATTCATCACACGGAAGAAAATATGCTTAGAATCGGATCCAAGCACCAATTCATTGCTTCTACGAGCAGTCATTTGGTCGACAGTTGGGTACAGGACTTTATCCGATGAGGGTACTCATTATGTAACCTTTGGAATCCTTACGACCACAAGGGTCGTTAGCCTTAGGGGTTACGACCGCGAAGACATATGGTATTTTAATTACGTATTAGAGTAATACATAGAGATTTTAATCCTCGTCACAACTTAAGCAAGAAAGTTTAGTGGGAGGGAGGACTATTGTAACTGGAACTCCCAGGGTGTAATCGTAGTCGGGGAAGATGCCAGCCCAATAGACCACATAGCATACAGGTCTCACTTTGGGGATCTCCTGGAGCCAAGCAGCCAAAACCAGCCCGGAAAGGACCCAGTCTCCACCTGGCTTGATCGCTCTGAAGAAATTCAGGGGCAGGGCTCCCAGTCATTGGTGTGTCTCCAGGATCTTGTAATATACTCTAGGAAACATCGAGGTAGCCCTCCACCATGCATGGAAAGGGAGGGGTGGAGAGGCGAGAGCAACTGCCGGAGAGAGACACCGCAAGCAATACCGATCCTGGGTGGTGCAAATGTTTCCAGCTCATTTTCTTTTTGACGGTCTAACTCTGTATAGCTTTCGAGGCAATGTCCCTCCTGTTGGTCTTGATACCGCCCCATTTTTGTATATTTCATGTTTGTTTCTACTTTTGGCTGACCGTATTCGGCCAGCTTTTGGATGATTGATACTCCTTCTTTAATGAAATAATGGCAATCCTTGCCATTTCATAAAAATAAATCCAAATGGCCGCCAAACAAATTTATACGTTGAATCGAATTCCAATTCCATGGTTCCAGAGTCAATTCATGGTAGCCAAACGGGGTAGGGGGACTCCTTTTTGGCGGTCATCCAATCTATTGCTAAGATAGGCTGCCCTCCTCCACATCCCACGTCCCGGTTGCCACCGAGCTTAATGCCCACTCCATCGCTTCTTCCCAATCCGCTCAAGTCAACAGCTTGTCGCCCTCGTGGCTCACGGCCGCGAAAACTTAACCTAATCCCCGAGAGTCTGTAGTGCCGCGAAAACCTAACCTAATCCCTGAGAGTCGTTGGCCGCCCTCCACCGCCGGTCCGCCCAAGTCACCCTAGGTTCTAAGGTCGAGCTGCGAATGCCTGCCTCCTCCACGTCAAACGACTCAACGGAAGGACAAAAAACTGATCCGGTGTTGTGCCCATGTGCTCTCGGAGCAGCAGACGCGGGCACTAGGGATGGGAATGGGTCGGCCAGCTCCAATGGATCACTAGTCTGAACCTAATTTTCTAGCTAGAAGTGCCAGAGATGAGGCCCCCTCCCAAAGGAGGGGCAACATATTGAGAACATATTGGTCCTTAGGTTCCAGTGGATCAATCCATTCCTGCCTCGTCGAGTCCCCATTCCTCACACTCCCACCCTTCTCTCCCTACCCAACCCGACGGTGCCGCTGATGGCTTCCGTCGCCTCCCCTCGGCTCCCTCCTCCCGACAATGAATGGCTCCACCGCTACCTCAAATTGTGCCGCCGTCAAAACCTAGCGCCGCCACCTCAATCCCCCCAATCTAGACGCCTCCATTGTCTCCGACGACCTCATCGGGTTCCTCTCCCGCCGCCGGCACATGAGACGGATCTTGTGGCCTTGGATCCGGCACGGACTGGCTAGATGGCGGCGCGAGGAGAGAAGGGCGTCGGGGCGGAGGAAGGCGACGATGAAGTTGGCGGCGGATGGTTCTGGCGAAGCGAGGTGTGCGGAGGCCGGATCCGGGAGAGACAACGGAGGCAATGCCCCAGGTAGACGAGGACGGAGTCGAGTTCCGCGGAGGCCAGGTCAGAGCGAGGCAATGGTGACAGGCGCGACCTAGCGCACGAGCAGCACCGCAGGGTCCGCTGAGGAATGACAACCATGGAGGAGGGCCATAGTCCTGGGGTCGGCGCGTCGGTGAGGGGGCAACAATTGGAGTGGGGGGAGGAGGTTGGATTGGGCGGCGGTATTGGGGGAAGGAGTGCACAGGCGAGTCGACTCTTAAAACTCATTGGGTCATGTGGAGCATTGCAGTTGCGCCAAATGGATTGTCCTGTGGCCACGCAAAGATCCTCTGAACACTGTGGATCAGGTCTCCTAGGATTGGACTTTTTTTCTCGTCAAAATATACCATTCCCGCCTGTCATGCTCGTGTTGTTTGAACGAGAAGCCAAGGGTGTGGAATGAAGTCGATCCAGGTGGAGCTTCAGCGATTTTTTTTTTCAAATAATCCATTTTTTATTATTAATTACAATATTATACCTACGATAATATTTTTTACAGAAATATACTCCTATCGCTCAGCTGTTGGGCGATTGGACCCCATTGCCGAAGCGATGGTCCCGATCGCTCAACGGTTGGATCGAGACCCTAACGGCACAATGCATGTCCAGCTAGATAAGTGAAATGCATATTAGGACCAACCGTTGAGCGACAAGTGTCGATCGCTCAAGCGGTTATCTTTGCCGCCGATCGCTCGTGGCCCAATCACCCAACGGTTGAGCGACAGGAATATATTTCTGTAAAAAATATTATCGCAGGTATAATGTTATAATTAATAATAAAAAATAGATTATTTGAAAAAAAAATTCGAGCTTCAGCCGCAGTATTAGTTCAAGAGATCCTTGGATAGTTAATGAATAACTTATTAGTAGTAGGGTAGTTTGACCTCAATTGGATCGATCGTTAGTTTTTGGTCAACAAGGTGGGCGAGGAGCCAAGTAGCCAGCCAGCTCGGTGGTATATAGGTATTGTGTACTCGAACACGTGTGCGGCAGAGCCTGGTTGCGTGCGCTGCGAGCGACCGAACCAGTGCGGTCAGAGCTGCTTTGACGCGCGCCACGGATTGGATCAACTCGAGCCGGTCGGTCGGATTCGAGTTTCAAATAGCAAAATTAGCTTCCGTATGAATAAAATGGTAAAAATAGTATTTCTATCGTACAAAATTAGAGTGGGTTGGATACCGACGAAGTACGTACATATACCGACTTGACTGTAGATCAATTTAATTTAATTTTGGATCACAACTTCACAAGCAGCAAACAAATTATATGGATACGTAAGATTCTCGTAGCATCTAGCCCAGCCTTTTTTTTTTTGTCTAATTTGTTTTTCTTGGTCTAAGAATCAGTTCGATCGCGTTCCTTGTGTTGCATTGTGCCATCTAGTTAGCTCCAAAAGAACATGCTTTGCTACATGTTTTGAACAATGTTTTGAAAGTGCTAATAATTTTTTAAAGTTTTTTAACTCTGAATTTATTTAAATGTGAATGCGAACGTTTTAGTTTTGATATCTTACTCATGAATTTTGAAGATTAAAAATTTTAAAATTATTTTCCCTAAGTTTTCATGTTGATAATAATATATTTAAAATTTCACCTTAAACTTGTACATATAACTTCAAATATGTCATGTAGACTATTTGCTGCAATCTGTATAAAACTAAGTAATGTTAGATCTAATCCGAGGGAACACACGGTGCATTCCAACTAAAAAAAGTCACGATTTTTTTTTTGTAGATGCCCTTCGTGGTTTACTACATCTATGTATAAAAAATCAAGTTCAAATTCATTCTATGTTAAGAGTAAAAAAAGAGAAAATTTTAACAAATTTGGACTCTTAACATTTTGTCAGATTTTCCTCTTTTTTGTTACTTTTAACATAAAATGAACTTGAACTTGAAATTTTATACATAGGTATAGTAAGTTTAGAAGTACATCTACAATTGTTTGGAATTTTTCGAGACTTGTTTTTGTTGGAATGCACCGTGATTGCACCCCAAGCTAGATTGCACACAATATGTTCCCCTAATCCAAGGTTTTTTATGAGATCGTGGATTTATCCCTGGCCTCCATCTATCTAGATGTGTGCCAATGGGGCACACTGGCATGTGTGTAGTATGTGTGCATGTGCATGTTCCTTGTAATCGCAAAAAAAAAGCTATTAAATTTAAAAAAATCTAATCAAGCCATTGTAACTGAGGGTGGATTAGTGATGCATCAGCAGATTTATTTATTCTTTAATTAATATGTGATTTTCTGTACCTATTTTTTTTTTTACCAATTTAAGTCCAGCCTCTTAGCTTTCTTGCTTGCCGGTTGATCACTTCTTTTTTTTCCTTTTCGACAAAGGTTGATTGCTCCGATTAATATGGTAATTTTCTATGCTCGGTCTAGATGATCCACAATTAATTTGAGATTTTCTAGCTTTTTTCTTCTCCCATTTATGTGATAATTTCGAGCTTTTTCACCTCTCAGAGTTAACATGGGTAGAGGCTTCCGGAGAAGCATCCAATTAGTAAAGATAAACGTCACACAAAAACAGAAAAATGACACTGATTTTGGAAAAGCACCGTACGGATATGAAATGCTAGCCAAAGCCTGGTCCAAGCCCGGAAGATCGATGCTCGGTGGAAGCTGCTGCTCATCACACTTCAATTATTAAAGCCTCGCTGAAGTTTCCGCTTCAGCCGTCAGCTGGTAGAGTTTCCGCATCAGAAGTCTTCTCAGCCATAGAAAAGAAAACCCATGTTAATTAGTCAAACACTCCTGTCTTCGTGAAACGCCGAGTTTCAGGAAAACGTTGGTGGAAAAGATTCAATCTCTTCCGAAAACAGATCCGTTTCGTCTCGAAACTAAAAACAAGATGCCATGACTCCGATCAGCTGATGGCTGCGGCAAACAAATCACACGAGGGCCAAAAACAGTACAGTTAGAGAAGTCCATCCACATATATATGCATGTTCGTTCAGTGGCGTACGCAAAATGAAAATAGAGGAGTATCAGTGGAACAAAGTTATCATAAGGTGAACTAGCAAATACACATTTAAATATCATGTGCAATCCAAATTGGTACATAAATTACGAGGAACAAAGTTAAAATAGAAAATACATTAAATGTAGTACATTAATAATGGATATTGCGTTTTGAAAGATCAAAGATACGCATGAGTAGCAATCTTAAGAACAAAATTAACTAGATTTATTATACAAATAATGACAGAGAAACTGAAATGGTACCAAAAGTGCGGTGAGTGGAACCGGTGCTCCAGCCCCTCACGCCTGGATCCGCCACTGTGTTCATCGATCGTGGCGCAGAACCAAACCAATCGATGAGCTTACTTTTCCAAATTCCAAGCAGTGAAAGCGAGACAGAAAGAATCACAGAACGATCTTGACATATATAAGTAATTGTAAACGCATGCTGCATGGTTAGCATGAGGGACAAGCCACGCTTAGATTGAAGCCGAGTAGCTAGGTCGGGAGTCCAAGCAAAGACGAAGTTGCACCTCGCGTTCCTTCGTCCATTTTGGCGTGCATCATACAGTATCTTGCAAGCCTGTACAGGCAGCCTTGGTACACACGCATGCATGGCTGGTGAACGTGAGACACGCACGCACGCACGCCGCTGGAAACATTAAGCCCAAGCGAAGCCACGGCGGCCTCATGCATGCTCATGAATGGAACTGAGAGAGAGAGAGAGAGAGAGAGAGAGAGAGAGAGAGAGAGAGATTAGTTTTTGTATGTGAAAGCCTCGTCTTGCGTTCAGTAACTACTTGGCTTGCATGCAAAGGGACGCAGCTCGTGTGCACCCATATGCAAAAATATACTAGCTAACTTCATACCGAGTGCTAACATTCTATTATTTTATACATGTTGACGGATGTTCCCGTTTACGTACATCGAAACCCCACAAGGCCCTTAACTGCTCTACACAAAAGTTGGTTAATTTACATTAGGTGTGTGTGTGTGTGTTCAGGATGTCCATGCACAGAGCACAGGCATGTTTAATAATCTAAATTTGCAGACAGATTATTTAGCTGCCAATTTGCCATTGATCATATATTCATATGTATGAGCTGGCATATGGAGGCTTGGAGCAGTATGTTTTATTTAAAGAAATCGTCAGAAACTTTGAGTACGCACGTACAAGCAGCCGCGTTATCATGTTTAAGCTCTGTTCTACTCCGTTGAAATTACATAGACAAAGACTTGTGTGCAATCACCATCTGACAGCAATTGCGTGCGTGGTCTCGTCTTCTCATTATCTGTATATTTACTCTTACCAGCTCCAAAATTTCTTCAAAGAGCCAGCTTTGGGAAGTTTGATCCGTTCTATTCTTTCGACGGCCGGGGAACGAAATGGTTCATGACTTGAAGGGCTACTGGCCTAGCTAGCTAGCCAGAGGACAGTTCTGACATTCAGTGCACAAACCCTAATAACTAATTAATCATTCCTGCTATCTTGAGAGAAGAAAACGAGTGCCAGTGAAGGAAAGCTACGGGGTACAGTACATGCTTAAGATCACTAAGATATCCTCTAATTCCCTCGGGATCAATTTACTATGGGCAACCGTGGGATTAACGGAAATTCCTTAGCTAGTTAACTACGCATCACTGCTACAGAAAAACTCCTCGGAGCCTGCACATTCCTTATTCCTCTGATGTCTTCTCTACTCAATTCGATCGATCGATCTCGCCAATCCAGATCGATGAACTTGGAGTAGGAACTAACTGCTATTTTAATTTTACTGGGGATTAGTGAGGAGTGAAAGGGAATCAGGGAAGGCTATTGCCGCTTGTTTGTTGCTTGACGCTATTGCCGCTGCATGCCCCCTCTTCCCTCTCCCCCGCGCGCACATGGCTTCGTCCCGTGGGCTCGACTCGATCTCCTTCTCAGCTAGCTCGTGTCGTGCGCCCAAAGCATGGTGGTGGCGCCGCTACACATGCATCGGCAGAGAAATAATGCCAAGCGGGTTCGTCCGAACATTCGCTGACAACTGGGTCCCACATGGCTGCATCTATCTCTGCTCATGAATCTCTCTCTCTCTCTCTCTCTCTCTCTCTCTCCCTTTCCTCTTTGAAACTATCTCTGCTCACGAAACTCGATCAAGTACGTACCATGCGTGGCTTTTGAATACGGCGAACCAGTTATACGATTTCATTCATTAGGTTTAAATTCGGATGTCTATATTTATACATATGTGAGTGTGCTTTTGGTATGAATTTTGTGAGGCCGCGAATTTATTTTTGGCTTCCGTCTTTCCAGGCATGTGCTAAAGGTGCATGTGCGTGTGTAGAGCTGGGACTTGGGCCGGGCTTTTCCGGGCTAGCCCGAAGCCCTGTCGGCACGGCACGACACGTGTTTGGGCTGGGCCTGAGAACGCGGCCCGTTGGGTGGCACGGCACGGCACGGCCATTTGGGTCGTGCTTGGGCCGGCCAGGGACGAAAGAAGCCCAGTCAGGCAATCCCTCCCCTGGCATGGCCCAATCCTATCCCTCCCCTGGCCTAGTAGCCTGGCCCAATCCCATTCCTCCCTCCCCCCGGCCTGGCCCAACCCCAACCCCCATCCCCCATCCCGGCTAATCCTGATCTCCAATCCCACACGCCGCCTCCACCCTCAGTTCCTCTCCCTCTCCACGTGCCGCCTTCCTCCCTCCCTCTCCAGCTCTCTCCCTCCCCACGCGCCTCCCTCCTTCTCCGGCTCTCTCCCTCCCCACGCGCCGCCTTCCTCCCTCTCCGGCTCTCCTCCGACCGCCTCCCTCCCTCCCTCTCCGGCTCTCTCCCTCCCCATGCGCCGCCTCCCTCCCTCTCCGGCTCTCCCTCCCCACGCTCCCTCCTGCCTGCCAACCCTTCCCCAACTCCTCCAGTCGTCTCCCTCCCTCCCCAGGCGCCGCCGGCCACCTTCCCTCCCTCGTTGCCGTCCCTCTCGCCCCCTTCTTCTTCCTAGGCGGCGGCGGCCGTCGTCTTCCCGGACGACACGGTCCTCGTCATCGTCAACGTCATCACTCACTCAGGGCCGGGCCTAGGCCGGCACGACACGGTGGCGGCTCGTCGTGCCTTGGGTCTATTAGTAATAATCAAGTGCGCGCGTTATTAGCATGTTAGTGCGTGCGTTAGTAGTGTGTTAGTGCGTGCCTTGAGTTAGTGCTATAATGATGCATTAGTGTTAAGTTTCACATTAGCTGTAATGGTGCATGCACGTTATAGCTATAATGGTGCATGCAGATCATGGTGTGAGTTCAGGGAATCGAGGCCACCAACCAACATCCTGGGTGTGTTTATTTAAGGTCTTGTAATCGGTTTGTATTAGTTGAGTCAAACAGAAAAGAGAGAAGAATAGAAAGAGAAAAGTAGCACTAGGCAGTTGTAGTGCTATGCAAAATCTTCTGTGTGTGTTCTTCCTCTCCGTGAGTTTGTCTTCCTCACCCGTGAAAGTGTGCGTCCACGGGTAGAATTTTTAACATTTGGTATCAGAGCTAGTGTTGTGATGGCGAGGTCGTTATCTCCGTTGACGTTGAGGCGTGTCGCCGGTGGCCAACGACGGCTTGTATGTGGCTAGCGGCAACGAGCAGATGACTCGTGGTAGGCCATTGGCACGAGTCATGAAGGAGGAGAGCGTCACGCTCCTGTACCAGTTGTTGACTAGTAGCAACTATACTGCATGGTCAACGAAGATGCAAGTGTACATGGAGGCGCAAGGAGTATGGGATGCCATTGAAGAAGATGGCGTCGAGAGGCTCCAAGACAAGAAGGCACTTGCGGCCATCTACCATGGTGTGAGCGAGGAGACCCTTCTTGCTCTCAACGGCAAGAGGACAGCGAAAGAGGCATGGGCGACTCTCAAGTCCATGTATGTTGGAGTTGAGCACGTGACGAGGGCCAAGCTTCAAACCGCCAAGAAAGAATTTGACAACCTTCATATGCGTGAAGGTGAGTCAATTGATGCATTTACCATGAGGGTCACCCTCGCTCTCAGCAAGATGCGAACGCTGGGAGAGAGGGTTGAAGACTCTTGTGTGGTGGATAAGGTGCTTCGGGTCTTAACACCGAAATTTCTGCCAATCGTTTGCACTCTCGAAAACCGCGAGGACTTGGATGTGATGTCGGTCGAAGAAATGTTCGGACGGCTAAAGGCGTTCGAGGAGTGCCACATGGTTAGTGAGGAGGAAGGTGAGCATCTGCTGCTCACCCACGTCCAATGGGAGTCCAGGGGCAAGAACAAGGAAGGTGGCTCCGACTCCGGCAAGAATCGCAAATTCGACAAGGCTAAAGTAATATGCTACAACTGCAACAATTATGGGCATTTTGCTTCCAAATACCGTAAGAAGGAGGAACAGGCGCATCTCATGGAGGCAGATGCCGACGATGAACCAATGCTATTGTGAAGCCATCTTGATTAGGGAGAGATTGTTAGTAATAATCAAGTACGTGCATTAGTAGCATGTTAGTGCGTGCGTTAGTAGTGTGTTAGTGCGTGTGTTGCATGTGTGAGTTAGTGCGTGCGTTGGTTAGTGCGTGCCTTGAGTTAGTGCTATAATGGTGCATTAGTGTTAAGTTTCATGTTAGCTGTAATGGTGCATTAGTGTTAAGTTTCACGTTAGCTGTAATGGTGCATGCACGTTATAGCTATAATGGTGCATGCAGATCATGGTGTGAGTTCAGGGAATCGAGGCCACCAGCCAACATCCTGGGTGTGTTTATTTAAGGTCTTGTAATCGGTTTGTATTAGTTGAGCCAAACAGAAAAGAGAGAAGAATAGAAAGAGAAAAGTAGCACTAGTTAGTTGCAGTGCTACGTAAAATCTTCTGTGTGTGATCTTCCTCTCCGTGAGTTTGTCTCCCTCACCCGTGAAAGTGTGCGTCTATGAGTAGAATTTTTAACAGGGTCGTGCTTCGGTCCGTGCCGGCCCGACTCCTAGCTCTATGCGCGTGTGTGGCGTGTGCGCGTGTAACCGCAAAAACTAAAAAATAGCTCACTTGCTGTTGGCTAAAGCTAGCTCGATTGATCTGGTGAAACTAGAAATGTTTTTGATGATGACAATCGTCCGATCGGTCCACGGATCATGATGAAAGGTCGAAAAAACGGTCGTCACTGTGAGATCAATTGCCTAGAAGGTTTTTAGGTTGAAAACCAAACCCCTAATCTGAGGCTTTCTAGTAGAGCTTCTCGAAGTAGCATCGGGAGGGAGAAAGTGTGGCACTCACATCAGTTGAAACTACCACCCAAAACCTCCTATTCAGATGCATAATAGCTTCAAAATGACCTATAAGATCTAAAGTGTACTTGGAGGAAAGATTTTAGAGAAGTTTTTGCCGGTTATGCATAGAGTCGAACCTTCTTTTCAGGATATTTTTATTTCTTGGCCCCTGTTTTCTGTACATTCCAATCCTAATGCTTGTATACATTTCCTTTAATTTATATATTTATATGCCGCCGGGGCCTCCTCTACTGTTTTCCTTTCAAAAAAAGATCTGAAGCGTAGTTACGACGTCTCTCTCCAGTACTCTCGAGAAGGGAATAGCCCCCAATTAAGCTCAGCCCACATAGTATAATCGAAGCTACTATGGTCCTCTTTGTTTAGGCTTTTTGTCTGGTTTAAAAGTAAAAAAGCCCAAGCCTAAACAAAGGGGTGACTTTTTTGTTCAGCTTATAATAAGTTTAAGCCAATTTAAACCTAAAAGCCATAAGCTAGAGGAGAGGTGCTTTTTTTGGCTTTTGCGGAATAGAATATCTATTTGCCACCGAACTTCATTAAAATTACCCTCAAATTACCATTTGTATATAATTGCAAACCATTTCGTTTTTTTTTCCATGATTCCTTCCCCCAACCCGACGCCTGCTGCTCCCTTCCCCAACCCGACGCCTCCTGCTCTCCCTTCCCCTCCCGACGCCTTCTGCTCCCATCCCCTCCCGAACGCTGCCACCTCCCATCCCCTCCCGATCGGCGCCGCCTCCCACCTCCCCTCCCGACGGCGCCTCCTCCCCCTCCCGTTCCCCATCCCCTTTGCCGCCGCCTCCCATCTCCCCCTCCCCCCCCCCCGAACGCCGCCGCCTCCCATCCCCATCGTCGCCACCTCTCATCTTCCATCCCGATGGCGCCGCCTCCCATCTCCCCTCCCTGTCGCCGCCGCCTCCCATCTCCCCTCCCGACGCTGCTGCCTCCTCTGGCACGGACGCCGCCTCTCCTTCTAGATCAAGGTGAGTCCAATTGCGGTCATCGGTTTATCGCCGTCTACCGGTTCCTGATCAATCGTGTGATTTGAGTTAGTTATTGAAATAAAGGTAGGTGATCTTGCGTCCCGTTGCTTGTTCCATATACGGAATTGTTGTGATTTGTTCTAGATCGCTCGCTAAAATGGCAAAGACCTGTTTTCTATAGTGATTGAAAATGATTTCTCTGAATCTCTCTTAAATACCGATCATTCGACAAGAATGGCATATGATCTGTGTCCATTTTTGGTCAAATATGTTAAGTGCTAAATACCTCAAAAGTTTACTTGATCAAGTCTTCAAAAACCACCAATTCAGGATCTGTAGTGAATTTGATCATTTGTGGTAGTGTCGGCATGAAGAACTGTATTCCATCTGAAATTCAATCTTGTATTCCATGTGATTTCTTATGTGTACAATACATGTTCTTGACTAGTGAATAAACATCATGTGAGTCCAGAATTTCTTCAACCTTGTATCTTCGAAAATTCATGGTTATATACCAAACATATATATGCACCCTCCTTATGCATTTTTGCTTTCTCTGAAGTTATATTTAACAGGGGGCTATGGACTAGTGGCAATTCTTAAAAATTCTTATGATACTACTATCAACTATTTCAATATGGCGTTAGTGGGATATTAGTTTGTTGGTACTAATTGCTAGTACTTTCAGTTTGTATATCAAACTTTAAACTATCAGAGCCCTTTTGACTGCTCACATTGATGAACTTTTAGCCTGTGACTTGAACTTTTTTGTTAACACCTTGAGCTTATGAGTTTGTGACTCTTGGTCATGACATATTGATCATGACAACGTACCTGCACCTTTTGAATCCAGCTGCACCTTTTGATCATTATATTATGCCCTTACAAATTATAAATTGTCAAGTAAATTGTATAGATGGAACTAGTTGCTATCGGCAAGGCAAATTGGGATGCATTTAGCAACAGGGCATTTTGTCAGATCTGTGCTGAGGAAGTTAGTGCTGGGAATAGGCCATTGGGATGTTTGAATAACAGGGGTTACAATAACCTCCAAAAGAAGTTTTTTGAAAGGACAGGGAAAAAGCACGACAAAAAACAACTAAAAATAAGTGGGAAACATTGAAGAAAGAATACAACTTATGGAACGATTTGAAACAGAAAGCAACTGGGCTTGGTTGGGATCATAAAAAAGGAACTATAACTGCATCCGATGCTTGGTGGAAGGAGCACAAGGTAGTTATTGCAGAAACGTCTATTTTTTAAATGTGTATAATCTCATATTTTAATTTTTGCTAACTTGGTGCAGGTACATGGTGTTGCTCGGGATCGCGGCGGTGGAGTACATTGTGAGCTCCGACGACGAGACGAGACCGGTGCGATCCATGGGCGGGAAGCTTCGACTTGGCCCTGGTCGTGGCAGCCTGGTGCAGCAGTTCGGGCTCTTCTTGAAAGCAGATTATTTCCGTGGCGAGGAAGAGGAGAAAGATCTCGAGGAGGGGGAACATAGATAGGATTCATTCATCAATCTTGTACTATGTTGGTTAGTCTTGTATGATCTTTACTTCTCAAGCTTGTCATGGTTTAATCAACCTAGTGAAGGCGAAGTTTGTTGCTTAATTTGCAGCCAACTTATGCTGTGAAATAGCTTCATCATGGTCGACAACCGAGTGAGAAATACGAGGTGTTCAATCATGCTCACTCGTCCCTTCGCAATGTGATTGAGCGTTCCTTTGGCGTGTTGAAGATGAAATGGAGAATCTTGTTGGCGTTGCCAAGTTACAAAATGAAGATTCAAATGAAAATTATAATTGCATGTATGACGCTACACAACTTCACTAGAGATAGTGCTTTACGTGATGAACTTTTTGAGAGATATGATCTTGACGAAGATTATGATCCAAACGATACACAAACTAGATCATTTGGAGGGTACAATGTTAATGGATCAGCAATCAACGATGGGGATATGGGTGTCTTTCGTGATAGTATTGCTACTTCTTTAATGACTGCAAGAGGGTAAATAGATTACATTAGTATGATATATACATGTTGCGGTGACAAGATAATTGCATCATATATGATTAAATATTATTTTGTTACTGTGTTATTTTGTTTGGTTGACTAATATTGGCATTTCTATATTAATTTCTTCCGTTGCGCATTGTCCAAAATAAATACTTGCATGCACTACGAACGATATCCATTTTGTTTCATATGTACAAATGTATGTATCGTCATATTTTCAGATCCCACGAAAAAATCAGTTTAAATACATGCTTAACAAGGTCATTTAAACCCTTAAAGGCATTTCAGACCTTCATCCTTCACATACAACTCAATAAGCCAACATCCTACAAAAAGCATGACTACCAAACAATAAAGTTTGGTTTAAAAGCTTAGAGGCTTATAAGCTGATTAAGCAAAAAAGCTGACTTTAAGCTATTAGCCAAAAAATCTAAACCTAAACAAAGAGGGCCTATAGCTTCATGAAGCTACCAACAAGGCTTTTGACGCTACCATTCGTACTTGTTCTCCTACATGAATAGGTCATATAGAGATATTAGGTCATTGGACATGCTTGTATAGGAGTTTTACGAGCAATGCTAATTAGCCGCTTTGTTACATAAGGACAGACAAATGTTCACTTCAAATTTGTATCGAGATTATTTCGGTTTGCGTGATTGGGGCCACATCTTCTGCTTTCCCCCCTTTTTTTGGTTCATCTCAAGGGCCATGGGCAAGCATTCCTGTTTCACTAAAGAAGCACAAAGCAGGATCACAGCAAAGGGAGCCGATATGATCTCGGAGCAAACGAAAAAGGAGTTGATATGCCCACACTCCACACGTACTCACTGGGCTCAGAACAGATAGAGGAAGGGCCCACCCATATGGCCCACGTCTAACGAACTAGAGTGAAAGGGCAGAGGTCTCTACTATTTCTCTAGTATTTAAAAATAGGAGTTAGTGGTCACCTGTCCTTCATACCTTTTTTAGTGTTCGTTGGATCGACGAGCAGAGCACCGATAGTCCAGATCACGTCGCTGAGCACAATGACGATTAATAACCTGACATGATGAGACTATGATTTTTTTTTTCTTAGCTACGGGCATTGAACTAAACTCCAATTTGTTGGAGACCCTAGCTTGATTAGTTGACTGGTTCAGATGAACTCAATCAAAGCTGGTTAGAGTCGACCATACTCAGCCAAACTTGGTGATCAGACTTCAGGTTTCTGACGCTAGCTAAATGTCTCACTACTACTTCATAGCCACTCCTTTGAAGTTTTATCCGCCTGAAAGTGGAACTGGGGTGGCAGCACCCTCTGTGTCGAACAACAAAAGAAAAGGTTTCCTCTGCCCCTCTCTTCCGATGATTCTTCCTTGTGCTGCGATTGATATGGTACAAGAAACAGCGTGTCAGGCACGATTAAATTCAGAGCCGTAACGTAGCTCGACGTCTAACCTCATCGATAACGGAAGTTTGCAAACTCTGCTCACTACGACTAATCTTGCGCAAACAAAGTGCAATCTATTGTGTCAATTAAGCAACAAACATCGATGTGGCAATTAAACAAGTACCCTCTCTCTTCTCGGGTTACACTTGACAGCTTCCTATTTCTTCGCAAGAGTTGGTGTGGCACTTATCCATTAATTCAAAATTTCTTACAAGAGGCAGGCCCTACAAGGGCCTCGATCAGGAAATGATAGAGATAGGGGGTGTAATAAATTACATTTAGGTTACCACTGTTAAGGGTATTAGTGGTATTTCCTATAGTTAGGATTTAGAATTTTTACTGTTTTAGCCTCAGAGCGGATTAATTTCAAATTAGCCCCATTTGTCATAATTTTTAAGAGTGGCCTGAGCAAGTGGTCATATCATGACTCAAGGGTGGCGAGGACTCCGCTCGAGCCGGCAGAAGTCAGTCCTGCCCTCGATGGCGGTGGCAGTGCCCCACGCGGCGCAATTTTTCTTTCCTCTAGCGGTAGCGTCGCGCATTTCTTTTTCCTCCTCGCTCGCTGCCATGGTAATCGAAAGAGTGTTGGAAGGATCGTTTTTATTGTTTACTTTTCTTTACATCGTCATTTGTCTTTCGTTGTCTCGATTAGTGAGGCGATAAAACCAATGCAGCGTCGATCGAGGAACTCAAAAGCGCGGCGCATTTTGATTAGTGAGGTAAGTTCGTGTTTAATTTTTTACTTATTGCATTTTTACCGTTAAGCACGCACTTAGATTTTGCTAATGTTAGTTTTGTCTATTTACTGAGAATGGCACGCATGCTATACCACCCCTACTTGAAGCGGCATGGGACGGCAAGCATCATTTGCCACGCTTGGATCGATGGCGATGGGCCGCCAAGTCTCGTGACACGGGGACCGAGGGAGACCTGGCCGCTGGACGAGCGGTATGGTCCGAGACTTCGTCAATGCGGGCTGATTGCGTTCGCCCGCATGCTGAACACGGGGCAAAACTTCTTAATTGATGCCTCTCTTCTTCCGCCTTGGTTGATCGTTGGCGGCCGGAGACCCACACGTTCCACTTCCGGTGGGGGGAGATGACGGTGACATTGCAAGATGTCAGCTTCATTACCGCCTTCCGATTCTTGGCCGCTTGCTTGTTCCTCCGAGGTCGCCGGACCGAAGGCGCGTCTCCATCATCGTTTGCCAGCCTATCCCCGAGAGGTCAAAGGGCATTCCACACGGTTGGTCGCAACAATTCATGCATTGCCCAATTGACGAACGGAGGAGGTGGTTCGATGCCACCTTATTGCATATTTGTTGTTTATATTGGGTGGATCATGTTCCCTAGCACGCAGGGGACATGGTGTACCCGAAGTTATATTCACCTTGCGGAGTCTATCGTGGACGCCGACGATGAGGACGCGCCGCCTGTGATGCAGATTGGGGTTCACCAGATCTTGGCGCGACGACATCGCCACTGTGACTTTGTCTGCAGCTGCGGGCACGGAACGGAGCCCGTGCTCTCGGGTTGCCACACGCTATTCTGGTGTGGTCGTGGGAGCACTTGCCGGACGGTCAGACGTTCCGTTGTTCCGCCCGATCCACCTTACCCGCACACACAACATTTCTATGGTGAGGTGGAGGCGGAGGAGGAGGATCCGTGGAAGGCCCGACCATGGGATCCCGATGGATAATGGCGATACTAGGGTGGTCTAGGAGAGAGTCGTCGTATATACCCCGAGTTCCACAATGAATTCGAGACCGCACTAACGCGACATAGTATGGGCTCCTTGACGGACAAGACGCAGCGAGAACACGGCGCCCGACGGCTGAGCTTGCTATGCCACCAGATCTGGCGTCGAGGACAACTTGTCATTTGGTGTTCTCCCACATGGTTGAGCCGCACAACCCACAACGGGTGATGAGGCGATCGAGCCGCACCAGAGATCCCCCGCTCTAGGGCGACAGCTTGCAAAGGCGTAGTCATTTGTAAGTACATTGCATTACTTAATAATGTTGTAGATCCTTTAGACATACGTTATGCCGGTACCATAAGTTATTTATTTTGTTCCACCCGCAGTGACGAAGAAGGGTCGCAAGAGCGATGATCGCTTCGACGCAGCGGCGTGGGTAGATGCATGGCGACGGCCCCGATTCCATTTTGCAGAGGCCTGACCTTACGATGCGAGGACTTACGACACGCATTTGGAGTGGTACGCGTCTGGAACACGCGGACGAGATTGACAGCGCCCCGCCCGACATGCGAGATCCTAGCCACGCGAACGCTTGGACTTAGGGATGGACCCGTCTGCAAAGACGCCAGGCGATTGAGACGTTGAGCATGTAGTAGATTAACCACCCTCCAAATAGGGTTAACTAACAAAATTTTGTGTGTTCTCAGTAACCATGCGGTCGACCGCTTGAATATCGCTATCGGCGCGGCGCCGAACTCGGCGGGTACTGAACAACTGATGGAGCGCCTTTACGGCCTTGAAGACGGTTATTGATGATGTCAAGCGGTCGTTTCAGTAACATGAGTCATGCGGAAGGGCGGCGATGTCGACTCGAGGCATCGGACGAAGCGTCGTCGCGTACCCTCGCCCCTCCATCTTCCCCGTCCGAGCGAAGTCGACCAGTGGCGAAGAAGCATGGGCGGCGGATCGTCTGCGCGGTTGCCGCGAGGACTCTCTGCCTGCCGTCGTCATCTCGGAGGGACCCTACGCCGATGCCGCCCTCGTCTCGGAGGGACCTACGCTGATGCCGTCCTCGTCTCGGAGGGACCCTACGCCGGTGCCGCCGTCGTCACAGAGGCACGAAGAGGACATTCCGGAGAGCACGGACGTGCAACCCGGAACCGCGGCGGATGTTATCCCAGATTCTCCCTTGCAGGCCCACACTGTTGGACAATTTCCAATGGGCGATACGGCGCCATGGTATGAGTCCGGGTACACAATGTACCCTGCGGCGTTCACCCCGCAAGGCGAACCGTACCACGAGCAGTTCGCCCAGTCCATCCCGCAGCACGAGCAATTCACCCAGTTCATTCCGCAACCAGAGCCGAGTTGGTTCCCCTCCACGGATCCTACTACGGCTTGGGTCACAGACTTGTTGTCAACGCCAGTTCTACATGTGATGCCCCCCGTATACGCCGACACGGCGGTTGAGGAGCCTCGGTATGACCTGCGGCAGAACCCACGGTCACCTGATAGGTTGACGTTTCCACAGGAACAGATTCGTCGGAGACCTTTGGGAGGAACACGGCGCGGAAGGCCAGTACAGGGTACTATGCCCGACAAAGAGGAGGAGCGTGTGAGAAGAGTAGCGAGAGTAGCATTAGTAGTCTATTGTATGTTGTAAGTTGTGCTTCATTAAGTGATTTGTAATCCAAGCAGAGTGTGCTAATTGGAATGTAATTGGACTCTTGTACTTCGTTATCTATGTCAGTAGAACAATTTTATTCTCATTGATCAAGGACTGCGATGCATAGATAACGAGTGAACATTACAATCTCATTACACACTTACGTTCTACTTGGCAAGAA
Organism: Phyllostachys edulis; assembly: GCA_036346405.1. Classification (NCBI taxonomy): domain Eukaryota; kingdom Viridiplantae; phylum Streptophyta; class Magnoliopsida; order Poales; family Poaceae; genus Phyllostachys; species Phyllostachys edulis. The sequence goes on from CM070552.1 coordinate 28,245,575, forward strand.
CAAGATACAAAAGAAGAAAGACCGCAAAAGAAACTAACTTAAGTAACTTGTGAAGCAGCTTCTCAACTCTTTCCATCTGTCATGCGGTGTTTGAAGCCTTTTTCTTCACTTTGCATGGGTTGATCGAACGCCGAGGCATTGCACGAATTGTAGTAACATCATGGGAGTCTTGCATTGGTTCATCGGACGCCGAGGCATTGCATTTAATTGCAAAGAACACCACGGAGTCTTCTTGCAAAGCGACAATTTGCATTGCAATATCTTGAAGCACTGGGGCAACCTTCGACCCATTGCCAAAATCGACATGTTGTGTTCTACAAAAGAATTGAAGTTTCAAATGAAAGTAAGAAAACCCGATATGTACAACGCAATTCATTACGTCTTTGAGTTTGCGAGTTACCAAAGATTTGAACACTTCATGAAAACTCGGGGACGGATTCGTTGGCGTATGAGAGGTAAACACATTAGCCGGATCCTCGCAACGAGGGCAAAGCAACCGCCGTCGTAGTGATTGTAATTCTCTGCCACTCGAATATTCGATGAGGTCAAGACATCTTGTTTTACAAAGGCAGAAAGGAGAAGAGGAAGAGAAGAGTGAGGTCAATGGCGACCAAAGCATCCATATATAGCGTTAGAGCACGAAGGGCCACTCTGCGGAAAGGAGGCCGTGACTGCAAGAATGTGGAAGCGGTGAAGTGAGCACTATCTCGAAAGTCGGACGTGACCACTCTGGAAAGTGAAGTGACAACTCTCGAAAGGGGACGCGACTACTTTACGCAAAGCACGACGTAACCCAAACGAAGCGGTAATAGTAACTCAAGCGATGCAGTTACAACGCAAATCATTACAACACTCACATCACTACAACACTGACATGACTCAAATACACTGGATAGCTTACAGATACTAAGTGGCGCCGGAGGAAGAAGGTCTACTCGGGCAGTTCCTGAATGAGTGCCCACGAAGTCTTACATAGCCTACACCTTATTGGTGTTGGCCGATCTCCCGTTGGCTCGCATCCATGTTCGCGGATGCGCCTTGATCGACGCCTCCACGGCCCGGATGCCGTAGTACTTCATTCGGTGACCACTTCACCGCTTCCCGCCATAGGTCCTGTGAGTGGCTTTCCACTCCGTAGGAGTTGAACTCCCCGTTCCAAGTATCATACAGGTGTCGTATGTCGTAGTACTCCGACATGTACATGCTAGAAGATTGGTGAAATACAGCACATGCAGCATATACGTGGGAGCAAGGCTTGTGCAGCAGTTGAGGCTTGTTGCAGGTGCAAACTGCCACATCGCCTATGGTACAAACATGCTTCCGGTCACCTCTCATGTGGCATAACGCATTTGTCCCGCAAGCGGATCTCGAACTTCCTTCTCACGCCATCCATTGTGATAGCTACATGGGATCGGGCCTTCGTAATTTTCTTCTCCATGTACGCAAGGGTAACCTCCGAGTACTGCTTCCCTTCGTCCAAATGCTGCTTGGCCATCATTGCCCGATTTACGAAGTAACCGACCGTACGGTTCCATGTCTCGTCTACAACAGCGGTGATGGGGAGGGCACGGACCCCTTTCAACACACCGTTGTAGACCTCGGACATGTTGGTTGTCATGATGCCGTACCGAGCACCATAGGTGTCGTGAAGAAGGGACCATTTCTCATAGTCGGGGGCATGCTCGCTCATCCACTCAGTGAACTCACTTTGCGATGCGCCTGGGCCAGAACCTCCACTTGCACGCTGGGTTTCGACCTCAAGTTCCCGCCACACGGCATCGAACTTGCGCTTCTGGTTCTGTAGGCAGAGCTTCTTGAACTTCTTCATGAGGTCTTTGCTCTAAGCGTGTGTGGAAATTGGCGGCTAGATGCGCATGCACCAACGCAGCGCATGTCGTTCCATTGAACGGTGCCCTAGTACCCGATCGCATGGTGCGCAACGCGACAACAACCCGGCATGACGGCCGGTTATGACACACACATTGATCGATCCTTTACAACATGTTGCTTTATGTTGGCTAGAAACCATAGCCAATCGGCGGTGTTCTCATTCTCCACAATTGCAAAGGCAATCGAGCAATTGGTCGTTGCCATCACGGCAATAGCGGTGAGAATGGTGCCCTTGTATTCCAAGAAGGAAAGTACCGCCCATACTCGGGACGGACGCAGCGATGGTGGAAGCCTCGATCGCCGCCAAAAGCCCGAAGACTCGATCAAGGATTAGGGAATTTGGGTTGTTGGACTGTCGGGCCTATCGTCCCTATTGACGCATGTCCCGGATTAGCATCCACAATTTGCTTGAGTGCAGGGGACTAGGTAAACGCCTCCTTGTAGGTACCGTACAACCCTTCAAGGACCTTCCGCCGCCGCCGGACCTCATCAGTAGCTAACGGCATACCCTATTGTATTCGCTACGTTAGCCATCAGAACCTTTGGCGAAATGGTCAAATCGGCGACAACTGCATGGCTTACAATGCTCGCGATGTAGGCTGAGGTTACATTCTTATGCGTCTGCAATGGCTCCGGCTCACATGTGTGATTAAATCACGGTTGGATACGGAAGGCCGTTCCGCCTGAGGAATCTCACAAGACGGACTTTGCAGGGCAAGAGGTAAGAACGCACTTAACTATGTAAGTGTCAGGATTAGACCTGCACATAACAGACGACATATATTAGTTAGTACAACGTACTGTAGATGGTTGAAGATACATCAAACAAAGTTCAAACTCACCTGTACACTCGGTAAGTCCGACAGGTCTTCACCGAAACTCACGATAGCTTGCTCGGCGGCAACTTTTGTGGGAAATGTTGCCCCTGGCGGGGTGTCAGATCGAAGGCCCACGACGACTCGTGCTCCTGGGCCAGAACAAGGGAAGAGGCCGCTTGGCAATCCAACCGACTTGGAACATAGTCCGTGTCAGTCGAAACAATGCCACCGACGATCCCGCCCTCATCGTCGGCTTCGTCCTCGCTGGATTGCGAGTCAAAGTTGTCCTCATCTTCGGTGGCAGTGCCCTCGGCCATGCCATCGATAATCTCGTGACAATCAACACGAGCATCCCGCCATCTATCCACACCTTCATTGGGTTGGAAAGTACCGAATCTCCATCAACTGGAGCATCTCGCGTAACGACGTCTGGCGCCTCGAGACCTCTCCCATCGTCATTAAACCAAAGAGGGGACAAGAGCGCCACCGCTCCTTGAACGGCGCCCCGGAGGATTGAGCAGATAAACAAAATGGACGTACACCATGGGTCGCCCATAGATCGGAGCGTGATGATTGCTAACGATCTCCATGTACTCGCCCACATGCCATCGCTCGTCACCTTCACCGTGCCCCACAACATCTCGCCGGTGTGGTGGGACCATGGTGGCGGTGATCGCTTATTACTATCTTGTTCCTAGCGACGTGGCTATCAAACAAGCGCCAATGCACCGTCGTAGCTCTACCAAATCGACGCGTGCGGGTTGGGAACGTTTACCAAAGCGCTACCGGCGGTGGACAAATCAACTCCGCTCGACCGCACACGACGCGTTACCATGGAACACGACAAGGTTCCATTTCGACAAAAGTAAGAAAATATTTCAACCAACACACAACATAAGAACCATACGTGCGTTGTTGAAATGAACTTACCGTTACGACGCTACCAACTCTTAACCTCCGGCTACGTAAGATCGCAAATTCAAACATGCATCGCATTGGTAACGACTAACGAATTCGCATAAAGGACAAAGAAAAATGTTAGGTACGGGAGAGGAGGCACCTCACAAAGAGGGAGAGATTCCTAAGAGGAATGATCGAGCGAGTGTGTGGTCAGCGCTTAAATAGCCGAGCACCGAGACGCAACGTGGCGTGGGGGCGAGTCCATACCGGCGCTGGCGGAGGGGCAGTCCGCATCAGTCATAAGACCAAAGGAGGCGCTTTGTGCGATGACAAGACCACACGGGCGCTTTCACAAAGGACAAGACCACACGGGCGACTTTGCGCGATGATAAGACCAAAGGGGCAGCTTTGCGCGATGACAAGACCACACGGGCCAGCTTTGCGCGATGATAAGACCAAAAGGAGACGACTTTCGCGGTGATAAGACCAAAGGAGACGACTTTGCGCAAATGACAAGACCACACGGGCCAGCTTTGCGCGATGATAAGACCAAAAGGAGACGACTTTGCGCGATGATAAGACCAAAGGAGACGACTTTATGCGATGACAAGACCACACGGGGTAGCTTTGCGCAGTGATAAGACCAAAAGGAGACAGCTTTCCGCAGTGATAAGACCAAAGGAGACAGCTTTGCGCAGTGACAAGACCACACGGGGTAGCTTTGCGCAGTGATAAGACCAAAAGAGCGGACAAGCACAAGAAGGACAAGACCACACGTGCAAGCTTTGCACAGTGATAAGACCAAAAGGAGACAGCTTCCCGCAGTGATAAGCCCAAAGGAGACAGTTTTGCGCAGTGATAAGACCACACGGGGCAGCTTTGCCCAGTGATAAGACCAAAGGCATAAAGGAGACTTTGAGTAGTGACAAGACCACACGGGCCAGCTTTGCGCAGTGATAAGAAATTAACCATACCATGCCAACCATGGGGCTTATAAAAGGGGGTTGAACCAAACCCAACACTACACAACACTACACAATACATACCCAGCTATGGACTCTTCGGCAAACTTCTATGTGAGGCTGTTGAAGAAGCAAAATTGGCTTAAGCAGAAGAGGAAACAGCTACAATACCCAGATAAATCAATGAAAGATGCTTCAGTACCACCACGTTTTCCGATCCCGCAATGTGTGTGTGGCGAACCAGCAGAGATCATTCAGTCCACACACCCAGCCACCGCAGCCCGGGCGTACTACACGTGCGGGCACCACCTCGTAAGCATTTCTTTCGCGCGCATTGATTTTCGTCAACGTTGACTTCCGTAAAGTTTTAACTTCATCCCCACGAAATGGCAGCCAGAGATGCGTTGCCACTTCTTCCAGTGGATCGACGGCCCGGAGATGTACGACAGGGCATTCATCCAGCAGAAGTATATGCTGAACTACTCGGTGCGGGCCGAGAACTTCGTGCGGTGGAAACCTTACGTACCGGACCCTGTTGAGGACGCACCGAAGGAGCCCAGTAGTCGCCTGGGCGTAATCCATGTCGACGACGTGAGTTATGAAGAATTTACATCCTTTTACGTTTTCACTTACATCGCATAATCACAGACATGGACATGGGCGACATTGAAATACCCACGTGGACAATCCGCGACAAGGGCAAGGAAAGACTCATGCGGCTCCGCCGGCCGCTTCCGGTCGGCGTTTCGATCGCGGGATTCAGATTCACGACGTGAGTTAGTTCTGAAGAATTTACATCATTCTTACGATTTTCACTATACGGCGACTAACATCATGGAATCGCAGGACATGGACGACTTCGACATACCACCGATGTGGGCGATCCGCGACAAGGGCAAGGAAAGGCTCATGCGGCCGAGCGGCCCGCAAGCCTGATGTATCCGGTCGTCCGGCGAATCCAGACGACGACGTGAGTTATGAAGAATTTACATCATTCTTCCGATTTCCACTATACGATGAACTTACATCGTGAAATCGCAGGACATGGACGACTTCGACATACCAGCCCGACGTGGACACTCCCGCGACAAGGGGAAGGGGAAGGGGAAGGCCAGCGAGGAGTTCAATGCCGAGCTTGCAAAGAAAGGAAAATGGCCCCGGTGCACGCAGTAGCTCAGGTCATTACGTAGTAGTCTCCCGTCGTACCCCATGTATTTTACTATCCCTAAAGGCATGTGTACTTATATGGTCAGGATGCTTGTGTCGCAGTTGTATCGTAGTAGTAGCGAGGATGACTAAAGCAATTAGCGGACCATCATGCCATGTCACTACGTGTAGCGTGCTTCTGTCCGCATAATCTAATGTAGTTCTTGTTCCGTGTCTCCGCTAAGCTTATATTGCAAGTATGTCTTCATCGAGGAGAGACTCCGTATTTTCGGACATCTTCATCATCACAACGACCTTTCCCAACCCTCCAATCACATTGTGTATAAGCTTCATAAAGTACCTCATCGATCGCCTGTATATATCGTGTATACGCTCAGACGATTTCATCGTGGAGACACTCCAATAGTCCTCATACCTTTTATATATATATCTTTCGTGATTTAAACCCCGATTTCGGATTAAAAAAAACCCTACTCCTTCCCTTATTTCTTAATGAAATTTTTTATAAATCTCGGTCTTAGATTCATTTTCAATCAAATATAATGAAATTTCGTTTTTTTACAAAATATAATGAAATAATATTTCAACGAGGAGAAAAAAAAGAAGAAATGCTTGTGGGGGGCACACTGCTGCGCACATCAAGGGCAGTGACTCTTGCGCCCAGTCTTGGCAGTCCTCGCCAGGCCGAGGGCGGCAGTCCCGCGCCGCGCCAATGGGAAGCGGAGTCGCCGCGCCAGAGTCAGCAGTATGACCACTGTTCAGGGGCCACTCTTAAAAATTATGACAAATGGGGGCTAATTTCGAAATTAATCCGCGCTACAGGGCTAAAACAGTAAAAAATTCTAGGATTTAATCTTGTGTGTGTCCCTCTTATACTATATATATGCCCTATGGGCTATTGCAATAGACAAGCTCCATTCATATTAACATGGTATCAGAGCAATTTTCAAACCCTAACCTCTAGCTCAGCCGTCTTCCGCTGCCCTGCCCCCAGGAGGAGCAATCTCCACTCCCGAGGGCGGCCAACCTCTTAGCCAGAGCCCTCCTCGTAGCAACAACAGTCCTCGTCCTTCCTCGTAGCAGCAGCAAAAAAGCTCGACGCCGTCAACCTGCTTGACAAGCTCCCCCACCCTTCATCTCGCCCGGACCTGGCCATCCTCAATTTCGTTGCGCCAGATCCGGATCCAGCTGCCGAGCGGGGTAGCGAAGGAGGCTGCGGCATCCACGCCGCTTCGCACCGCCGACGCGCGCTGACGCTGGCCCACCGCTTCCGGCGGATCGCTCTCTCGACACGGCGCCGGCTGGCCGCCGGCAGCGCCAGGCTGGCCTCGCTCCAGCCTCCTCTCGCCGGTCTCAGCGTCGGATCCGGTTGTGCACGCCGCCGCCACTCGAGTTTCGCCATTGCCGCCAAGCGTCTCTCCGCCTCGATTCGCCGCCGGGCTCTTCCTACCATCGATCCGAGCTTTACATGCGGATCCATGTCGGCGCCTCCATCATGCGCCGGATCTCGTCGGCGCCTCCATCCGGCCGCGGATCCGTGTCGTCTTCTTCTCCGCTGGGCCCGAGCGTCGACTCCATCGCCCGAAGCGCCGCCTAACGCGCCGAGGGTCGCCACCTCCTCTTTCGCCGCCGCCGCCAGGCGGATCGCTGCCATCACCGCTCGGGCCGCCGCCGCCGCTCGGAGGGGAACCCTAGAGGTCCCCCATGCGTGCTCCTCTCTCGGCGCCCTCCTCTATTTTTGTGTCTGATTGAGTGCCCAGTGGAAAAAAAAGAAAAGAAAAAAAGGGGAAAAAAAACTACTGCTATAATCCGCTGTCTATGAGTTCTTCCTTTTGAGTCTTCCGTTTGCGTCCATCCAAGTCTGTAGAATCTCTCTCTTTGAGTTCGTCAAAGTCGTACAAGTCCACAAATCCTTGTCAGTCAGCCGATTGCTTTGCTAGCCATGATTCATCCTCTTGGATTGAATGTGGTCCTCTCCTTTCTTTCGCATGGCTGCAGCCGCCGCTCTTCTCTCCGAGCCGTTGCAGATCGTAGAACTCTTTATGATGCCGTCGCTTCTCTTTGAGCCGCCTGAAGCTTCTAAGGCCAGGCTTTCTCAGCGCCTCCATTGCGCTTCTTGTGCCTTCTTGCCACTGCCGTCTTGGGCTTCGATCTGCGTTACCATGCTTCTATATCTCTCTTCGGCTTGATTTGACAGTTCTCTCTATTTGTGTCACCTTTCACATCCTCTCTCATCGTGTTGCCGCGGGTCGACTTTGCTCCCGCTTACCTCTACTTTCTCAGCCTTTGCACTTTGTGCTTGTGGGCTGCAGCATGATTCCGGATGGGAGGAGATCCTTTGGTACCGACACATTTTTCCAAGAGCTGCACACTATGACGACATCTTCAAGACTCGGACTTCGGTTTTTCCCTATTGTAATGTCATTCTTTTTCAAATACAATGCTATTGCATACGCCTTACATTTGAGGGGGGATGTTAAGGGTATTAGTGGTATTTCCTATTGTTAAGGTTTAATCTTGTGTGTGTCTCTCTTGTACTATATATATGCCATATGGGCTATTGCAATAGACAAGTTCCATTCATATTAACAACCACTCCTAGATTATTACACAAGTTCAGGGTCGAGTCGTGGAGGGTGTCTCCGGCGCACGCGACGACCAGAGGCTAAGATGCTCACGGAAGAGACTATTAAGTTGCATGCACTAATCAGTTCACCTAAAAGCTTAAGCTGATAAAGAAAGACGAATAATTCACTTATACTTCCACACAGACGAATAGAGGCTTCAGTATCCAGTTCCTCATTGTCAAAGGCTTTGCTGTTGTGTCTCTTCCAAACAATCCAGAGTGAAAGCAGCAGAGTAGTGTGTCTCCAAACAGTCATGGTTGGATACCCATCCTAGCTTGGAGAGAGAAGATTTGGTTGAGTTTTCTGGTGCCTCTCTGGCACTTATCCGTTTTTGCCATTAACAGATACTCTACTGAGTAAGTAGCTGGTAGCACGTCCTCGCATAAGAACGATTGTGACGTGGATTGCATTCGCGCGGGCTCATCGTCAATCGTTGAGAGTTTGGTGCGGTAGCTGGATCACTTTTCAGATCGCCGCGGTGTGATTATGTGAAGGAATGCCTTGTATTTTAGCCCGTTTTGTCAGAGCTAGCATGGCCCATCCGCCCATGGTTCTGAAAGCTAGCTGCCACATAAACACAGATTTGGGTGGTTGGAGGCAGCACAAAACGGTCAAGCAAATCATACGATGGATCGTCTGATGCTTGTATCAGGGAAAGTTTGACGTCGAATTGAAAGAGTCATCTCCGTCGCAAACAAAAGAGACGGGGGAAGAGTTGAAGGAGTCGTCAGGGAGATAATGACCTGGCTTGCTCTTAAAAAAACGATGATTTTGAATGCACGCCATTTTCATTCTCATCTGGGCCAGCCAAAATACAATTGAGTAATCTAGTGCGTTTTTTTTTCCATTTTTTTCATGTTTGTGGAATTTGTCTATATATAAGATTTCCTCCTGTTTTACGCACAAAAGATCTTTGTGTAGTTGGTTACTATCGGTGTGGGACCAGCCAGTTGTGGCTAGTGCACCTGGGAATTTTTTTTTATTAATTAACTTTTTTTAATTTTATTTTAAAGTTAAACCTCGGCACACTTTATTTCTAATTCTAACATCTTTGGTCACGCCACCATCCGTGTCGTGACAAAACAATACTATCACGCCAAATTTCATTTCATTACTTCTCACGCCAATTGGAAGTGGCGTGTGAAGAAGATATGTCACGCCACAACCAGTGGCGTGACAAAAAATGCTATTTTAGGGATTTATCTTAATACGTGATAGTGTTGTTTTGTCACGCCACCACCCGTGATGTGACTAAAGGGGTCAGAATTGGAAATAAAATACGCCGGAGGTTAACTTTAAAATAAAATTCAAAAAAAAGGTTAATTAATAAAAAAAGTTCTGCAACTGGTATCTAACGAGTCCCACTAAGTAGGCGGCTATTTGATTCGTAGGATCCTAAAAACGTAGGAATAGTATAGGAATGCATGTACAAAACAGAAGATTGGAAAACACATGCTACCCTCGGACTGTTTTACTTGACCTCCTGTAGTCTAACACAGTGAAGATCAACGTCAACTATAAATGTCCGGAGGGAGTAAATTTTATAGGATTGGGTGTTTGGAATAAAGGAAGAGGAGAGAAAAAAGTGGTTGGAGTAGATGTTAATTTTCTTCTGAAATTCCTTTGAAACCACATGGTATGAAAAGTGTTCCTATGGATTTCCCTTGTTACAATCACACATGAATCAAAGAGGTGAATAGTTCTCATTCCAAATGAATATAGAATCATATAATTTTCTCCTTTGAAAATCTTGTGAATCAAATAGGCCCTTAAAAGGTTAGATTACATCTATGGATTTTTCGAGATTTGATTATTTGATATCTTGGTTGCTGAGTAATGACTATGATAACCGATTGCACTGTTCTAAAATAACTAGGCGAGTAGCCCGCGAATATGCACGGCTAGTTGTACTATTGTTTTATTTATATTTCAATATCAACTCTAGTTCATTGTTTAGAATTTGGATATTCATGTTTTAGTTGAGATTTTTTACTTGGCAATGGATTATGTATAAGCACATTGTTTGAATGATACTGTTACTCCTTTCGGTCATACATTCTTCATAATGTTCACACGTGCCTTGTAGTTTAATCGGCTCGTCATTGTCACGCATCACTGGCCCGATGTGTTGAGACACAATGCACGTCTTCTTTCTATATCTCTGCGTTTCATGTCATCTCTATCTGGGAATTTCAAGCCTCAAAGGTATGAAAATAAGTATAATCTCACTGGTTCATATGATGATGCTTAAATCATTCATAATTTTATATGACTTGCTATAATTGGTTTTACCAATTTATATGACAAATCATAGAACACCTACTGGGTAAAGGTAAAAAAAATGATTGAAGTAAGAATAGGAAAAAAAGGGATAATAAAAAGGACTTGAACATAAAATTTCGAAGCTTTCGGTATCATGTCCGTGTAATGCATGTACATGCAGATGGCACGTTTTTTTTCTCTTCTAAGGCCTTTTTTTTTTCCTTTGATGTTATCTTCATTTTCTAAGTTTTAAATTACAAAGCAACACATATATCTAAGTATTAATATCCGATGAATGCTATAGTTCAGCATAATCGGGTCCACCGGATCGAGGGTTAGATGTTTTTTGTGAGAATTTTGAGCATATTTCTCTTTTCTTAATAATGTCCAACGACATATATTGTTCGACTTTAATTAGGGTCCACATAATTAAGGGCCGGATGCTTTTTTTTTTTGTGAAAATGTCTAGCTTATTTCTCTTTTTTCTTGTGCGGTCTCGTCATCTATGATTGCTATAGTTTAGCTTAATCAGGTCCACCAGACAGATTAAGGGCTATATGTTTTTTTTGTGAGCATTCTAGCATATATCTATTTTTTAATAACGTCCAACGGCATATATTGTTCAACTTTAATTAGGGTCCACCTAATTGAGGGTGAGATGTTTTTCTTTTTTAGAATTTCTAGCTTCTTTCTTTTTTATTCTTAGCAATCATCTCTTTTTTAATAATGTCCAACAACAGACATTGTTCAACTACTTTAATTAGGGTTCACATAATTAAAGATCGAAAGTTTTTGTTTTTTGAGAATTTCTAAGCTTATTTCTCTTTTCTCTTTAGCATGACAGATCTGTCATAGATGATTGCCATCGGAATCGGGTAAACATCCCAAGCGAAAAGGTTATATGGGCCATTTCTATCTCCAAATGTAGATTGGAGGCCAATTTAATAGAAGCACAATCTATGTCTTCTAGTGCATTGTAGGCCTAGAATCTATATGGCCCATAAACTACCAGGGAGGCCGATTCTATTTGTTTGACAATTTGAGCTCAACGTGTAGTCCGATCCGATCCGAACACAAGACAACACAACCGCCTCTAGAGAGAGCGAGATGGGCGTGCCGTCCGGCCGGACGGAAGTACCGGACTGTTGTCCGGTCTGGATACGGTACGGTATGTGCTGTTGCTGAGCCGGATTAACATAGGCAATGTTGTCAGAATCGTGATTCTGAATCGGATCGAAAATACTTCAGTAGAATCATATCTTATGATTGAATCTTAGAACTTAAGATTCTACTTGATTCTATCGTAAATAAAATTTTTCAACGTATCGTGTATTCCAAGAGTGATACAAGTGTTTATTTGGTCATTTGACATCTAATTTGATTGATAAATGTCTACATCGTTGTTTAGATTCCATGCCATTCAGACCTATAACTAAAATATTTTTTAACAACTTTACTATTACCTGAACATTTTACATAAAAAGTAAAATAATTAAATAAAATTTATTTTTCCAAACCTCCAAATCTCAATGTGTAACCTACTAATTACTTAATACTTATCATACAACTTGAATTGAGGGATAGAACACAACCAAACATTTAAATATTTCATAATTTGAGGTGATACGTGATTCTACACGATTCTACCTGATTATACGACTAGAAGTGCGATTCTTTCACGATTCTACTAGTGCGTCTCAAGGTGCGATTTGGATCGTATTGGTGTTGTAAGATTGTAGAATCATCCAATTCTACTACTAGAGTCGTGATTTTAACAACCTTAGACATAGGTTGACCGAACATGCTGTGCTTGGATTGGCACACCGGCCTAGCGAGGCGGCCTGACCCGACACACATAGTACTGTGTCATGTGCGACCTGATCTAAGCACGACACGTCACGGCAACGACCAGTGTGGAGGAGGAGGCCGACGCTCCTACGCAGAGGCATTGTAGTCGGGCCGACCCAGCACGGCCAACGCGCTCGGCATGGCGTGCTTAGGCCGGCATGGCATGCCCCGATTACCTAGCCGAGCAGAACGTGCCGTGCGCCCATGCTTAATTGGGCCCGTTGTAAGATCAAGAAGGCCGACTAGAGGGGGGTAAATAGCCGGTTTTAAAAATTCTTTTGGCTAAAATCGAGTTTTATGCGGAATTGTAGATCAATTCGGTTTTGTTCCTTTAAAACCTAAATCGTACAATTCTACGACTACGACTAAAGTGGGTGAATAGACGATAATCTATTGGTGTTGTAGGATCGTACAATCGCATGATTCTACGATTAGAGTCGAACTTTTAACAACATTAGACACAGGTCGACCGGCCGTGTCGTGCTTAGGCCGGTATGGCATGGCCCGATTATCTAGCCTAGCAGAACGTGTCGTGTCTAATCAGGTCCATGTCCAACCGAACTCGTGCTGGACCGATCCAGGCTGCCCATTTGGATACCACTAATTGCCTCTCTTTGAAATCGTATCTCCACAAATATGATCCCCACAAATCCTAAAATGCAAATCTCGAGAAGAAAAAAAAATCACCATACATCTTGTTTGGTTGGAGGGGATTAAGGAGAGAGAATAGGAATTTAGAGGTGAGAGTTATAAAATCTTTTGTTTGGTTGATAGACATGATAGGTGGGATACAGACCTAGAGTTTGAGGCATACCCCCACCATTTTAAATGTACTAGTAGCCCGAGCGCGCCCTTGGGCGCGCCGAGGCAATGTTATAGTGGACACCCTTTTTTTGGGGTAAATTGCTAGCAGGTCAAAGTGTTTTGAAAATATGAAAAAGTAATGTAGATATAAAGACGGCATGTTTACGTAATTATACAGCACGAAAGTTGCCAGACTATTGAAACGTCAAAAAATGAAGGAACGAATGACGCAATGTCTAGTATCAAACACTGTTCCGACATATTAATGGGCCCTACAATAGTAGGGCAGGTGCTACAAATGAAATTTTGCAATACAATCGATCTCACGGTTCTACATAAATTTGACATTTAATTACCGCTGAAAACAAGAAACCATTGCAAGCTCCAGAACAAACAATACACATTAATGAGACCAAAACAACCTGAGTCTTATCAACATAAATAAAAATTCCAGATTTTTAATTGTGAGATGCGATAAAATATTATATTTTCTAACTACAGAAAAATTTGGTTTCAGGGGAATGAACACTATGAACGCTTTATAAAAATAACGATCTGAAATAGTTAAGTCGCTATTGTCTAAAAATGTTACAAAGAAACCTTCATTTAAAGAGACTGAATCTTTTGTGGTTTTTCTTCGTTGCTCCCAGAGTTGACCCCGGATTGTATATTTGAACTGTTATTATCGATTCAGTCTCTTCAGAAATGGTTGCCCATCATGTGCATTGAGAATCACACAATAGCAGTGTTCGTGGTCCGACAAAACCTGCTCAAATTTAGAAGATCACTTAACCCTCTAGGGCCAACTTAGAAAGTATATGGTGAAAGGCATCAAAAGGGAAACCATGCAATATTAGAGATAAAACCATAGGAATCTACAACTTGCGAGGCATTGCGAGAACAGTTTGTTATTCAACTTGGCAGAACTAAATGAGAACTTACCACAGCATCAAAAGGATCATTGAAGTCATCCACCGAGAAACAAATGTTGGGATATGCAGGTACTGTTTGTACAGCCTGTCAAGAGATACAACAGATTATATTAAAATGTTCTCTCTTTACCTCAAATCCAAAAACACAACAGTAAAATATATCACCCAGTTCACCCACTGCAGCAGTAGAGTAGAGGTATGTAAACCACACTCAAGTGATGATTTCCATGTTGATGCCTATTCATGGGAAGGAAACAGAACTGTTATCTGGAGAAGGCAAAAATAATGACACTCAGAGGACTAATTTATGCACGACGATTAACATCATACGAAGGAAACCATATGGAGACTTGGCTTTCTGCGTATGCTAACAATGAAGTAATGATGTGGCCAAAAGTACAAATATTATTATTCGAAAAGCACACATGGAACAGAACATCATATATGATTAGCAGAGAAAGCCACCATTCTAAATATACGATTGGCTGTATGCTTTTTTTTAGGGTAGATCTGAAATTATTTCTAAACTACAAAGCAATTGGTGCTTTTCTGAGTTTAGTGAAAATTTCGTATGAGAAGACCTCTGCAAAAGCCACTTTTCATATAAACATACTGCATAGGTTTCTCTATGTTTTTTATCCACAACAGCTGTTTTACATACCTTCAGGCTTCTCATGTAATTGTCCAAGTCACGGAGTAAACCCTCTTTCTGTTCACTCCTGAAATTTGGTTCTGAATGAATTGGCCGATCATAACTCAACAGACGCTCTTTTGTTATGCCATTTTTTGTTCAAGGTGTCCCAGTAAACGCTAATATCGAAATCGCTCCTGATGTAATCAATTAGTGCCTGCCCATGGGGAGACGTAACCATGAAATCTTCAAAGCTAAAATCTCTACAGCATAAGAAGAATTCAGGACATCAATTACCTGGCATATCACTACATCATCTGGGCATGTATTGTTGTGCAGTTTCTGGTGCCATTCTTCCATCATTCCACCTTTGCAGTCATTATTTCTCTACAAAACCAACAAGCAAGTTTTCATTGACAACCCAAAAGTAACTCATTGTCTAGTTCACTAAAGCAACAAATAAAAATCAGTGGATATTTGCTTGGGAACATCAATCTACCTGGATTACTAATATCTCATCACGAATACGTTGACCAACATCACCTTCGCCTCCACGGCCAACAGCTGACATTATCATTCTTAAGATCTCTCTGTACCGTGGATGAGTTCTGTACATATTCTCAAGATCATCTGTAAACCTATCTTGTGCTTTGATCATCTGCAAATGCGCGCACAGGCATCTATAACCATGCAGTGAGATAAGCAAACCACCTGAATTCCCATCATGCTTACAGCTGCTGCAGGCTCCATTTGGTTGTGTGCTACAAATAGCTCTAAAACAAATACATGCTGTGTTATGCAATGAAGATATCAAAATTACCCAATGCTGCTCAACAGTATGATCCTCAAAATTAAGGATTTGTCTTAAACTAAAAGGTTAGAAATCTATGCCAGGAAAAAGCTACCAACAAGTGAATTTTTCATGTAAGGAATTAATACACCTGCCCTCAACTAAAAATGCAACATTAACATTTGCATAATTAGTTTATGCTATGATGCATTAATGCTAGATGAACTAAACAAAAGGGAAGAGCAAACTTATTTGCTTATGATGAGTTTTAAGCCCTCTATCCTCCACCCTGAAGTTTCCATTTATTAGAAGCGCTTTGAGTGACACCTGCACATACACAATATGCAAAAAAAAAAGTCAAATACAACAACCATCATGCTAGCAGAATGTTCCAATCAAACCATGTACCGGTATGAAACTGTTTTTTTATTGGGTCGGAAAGTAAGGCTAAAAATCAAGAAGAATGCAGCTAAAAGAAACTTGAAAAAATCAGGAGTCGGAAGCGTTCTTGTTTCTTATGCTTGGCATCCGTGAAAGCAGCAACTTTACAACCGAACACTACTTTGAATGATTGGACCGCTGAAAAAGGTCCAGCGCATAAACAAGGTGCTTACATGATTGATGGAAGAAAGAAAATGCACTAATTAGCAAGTGTCACCATTAGCACTTCCCAAATTTCGATTAGAAGCATCCAATGATTTCCCAATGGTCAACAGCCCAAAGATCAATAAAGCACTTCCAATTTATTATAGTAAGAATCTCGCAACTTCACAGTTCACAATTGGCATCACCGCATGAATCTTACATTAAAAAGTAAAGAACCCAAGAGCTCCGTGCCTAGTTCCATTCATCTCTATCTGGTCAAACCACTGGAAAAACAAGAGAAAAAGCATAAGTCTACGCATCACATGAGGGCCGAGGTACAAAACATCAAGCGTAAAAAGAGCACTCGCAATCCTTTTGAGCGCAAAACATTTTTTATATGGAGGGTGGAAGCAATAACCATCGTGACCGCAAGTAGATTTGAGCTCAAAGAAATTTCATCAAGATCATGGCGGGATCGCCAAAAGGCAAACCCACATCATCCGGTTCTCTTTCTTTCCCCAACCCTCACAAAATTCCTTCTTCCACACAAAAATTATCTAACGCAAAGGAGCCAAGAACGACTTCTCAACACACAAAAAGGCCCAAGAAAACATAAACCATCCAGATGAATTCCTCTATCATCTAAGAAGAGAAAAACCAAGAAACAAAACAGGAGCAAACAAAAGCGAGGAGTTTCTTTCCACGAGGAGGCTTAGATGTAAAATGGGTAGTTAGTTTGTTTGTCAGCACAAAGAGAGGGATCTCTTATTCAGAGTGGTGCATGACTAAAAACTTTCTCTCATCATCGCCTTTTTTTCAGCTTTCCTCCCAACAAAGATCAACAAAGAATGTAAAGAGATCCCCAAACTAACAAAGACTCCACCTTAAAGAAAGCCCCCAAAGAACCAAGCACAAAGAATACACCTCACAATTCAAATCAACAAACCACACAGAGGAATCACAAATCAAATCACCGACCAGACAGAGGAATCACAACTCCCCGAATCCAAATTACAAGAGAGAGCGGGAGCAAACAGAGCAAGCAGAGATCCGCACGAGATTCAACAGATGGTCCCGCCAGGTACACCGGCCGTGGCGGCCACACGGCCAGCCGCCGCCTTCTAGAGTCTCCCGCTCCGCGCCATCGCCCGGCGGGTGGCCTCGGGACCTCGCCGCAGTCCTCGCCATCTCCCTGACCATGTTGTTGTTGGGCTTTTTTTTGATTGGCGGCGAGTTGTTGTGGAGGGCAAGAGCGTGTGGAAGAAGGACCTCTCGATCTTCCTCGCCCGTCTGCCATCCATCCACCGCTCATGGCATGCCGCGCCGCATGGGCCGGAGACGGGCACGCAGCTTCTAGCCAGCGGCTATTCACCATCGCGCCATCACGGCAAATGGGAGGGAGGAGACAAGGAGAAGAAGGCGGGCGACGCAAGACGGCCCTATGGGCGCGGAGAGAGGAGGAGGAGGAGGAGGAGGGGAGCGGAGAGAGAGGAGGCGCCCGTCGTGTGAGGCGAGAGGAGGAACGCGAAAGCGGATCAAATGCGTGGGACGCGAGGAAGATGAAGAGGCGTGTTCTCAGGAGATGGAGGATCGACACGACGGCAAAGACGCTGCGTGGCGAAAGCAATGAAGCGCCGAGTAAGGGCGATTCTCCATCCGACGGACACGGACGCGCGAAATGAAGATCTGATGGCCATAAAAATCTTGTCGACGTGGCCACCTTCTCCTCATCTTCTTTCTGCGCTCTTTTATATAGAGAGATTGAGGGAAATAGGAATTAGAAGGGAATTGTTGCATAGAGTAAGAGCAATATATCTTAACTCTTTATCATCACTTATATTAAGATATCTTAGAAGCTCTAAATCAATCTATTACCATATCCCATCTCTTCTGTGCCAAACAAGAGGCTAAGATTAAAAAGCAAACTCTCACCTCTACTCGCATTCCCCCCTCTCAATTGTTGTCAAACAGGCTGTAGCTTTCTGATTCCAGCTCGACGAGACGCCTCTCCCCTCCTCCCGCAGCTATGGCGTCCGCCGAAACCCTAGCCCGCTCCCCGTCCCGCGAACCTTCCTCCGACCCGCCCCGCGCCGCCTCCTCAGAGCGCCACCACAACGGCGACGGCAGCGGCGCCGGGGGCGACTCCTCCTCCCGCCGCCGCCGCCGCAGCCGGTGGGAGCAGTCCAACGACGAGTCCGCCGCCAACTCCGGCGGCGAGGGCGGCGGAGGGGGACGGAAGCGGAAGTCCCGGTGGGCCGAGGAGGAGCCCCGCCCGACCATCGCCCTGCCGGACTTCATGAAGGACTTCGCCGCCGAGATGGACCCCGAGGTGCACGCCCTCAACGCGCGGCTCCTCGAGATCTCGCGCCTGCTGCAGTCGGGGCTGCCCCTCGACGACCGCCCCGAGGGCGCGCGCTCGCCGTCGCCCGAGCCCGTCTACGACAACCTCGGCATCCGCATCAACACCCGCGAGTACCGTGCCAGGGAGCGCCTCAACCGCGAGCGGCAGGAAATCATCTCCCAGCTCATCCGCCGCAACCCCGCCTTCAAGCCCCCCGCGGATTACCGCCCGCCCAAGCTCCAGAAGAAGCTCTACATCCCCATGAAGGAGTACCCTGGGTACAACTTTATTGGGCTCATCATCGGCCCCCGTGGCAACACGCAGAAGCGGATGGAGAAGGAAACGGGTGCCAAGATTGTAATTCGAGGGAAGGGCAGCGTCAAGGAAGGCAAGCTGCTGCAGAAGAGGGACCAGAAGCCAG
Organism: Phyllostachys edulis; assembly: GCA_036346405.1. Taxonomy (NCBI): domain Eukaryota; kingdom Viridiplantae; phylum Streptophyta; class Magnoliopsida; order Poales; family Poaceae; genus Phyllostachys; species Phyllostachys edulis. The sequence continues at coordinate 28,264,553 of CM070552.1, forward strand.
ATCCCAGTGAGAACGAGGACCTCCACGTGCTTGTTGAGGCTGATACACAGGATGCTTTGGATGCAGCTGCAGGCATGGTGGAGAAGCTGCTTACCCCCGTGGATGAGGTTCTGAATGAGCACAAGCGGCAGCAGCTGCGGGAGCTTGCGGCGCTGAATGGCACAATTAGGGACGATGAGTTTTGTAGGGTTTGCGGGGAGCCGGGTCACCGGCAGTACGCATGCCCTAACAGGACAACGACGTTTAAGAGTGAAGTCCAGTGCAAGATCTGCGGCGATGGTGGGCACCCGACAATTGATTGTCCAGTCAAGGGCACAGCTGGGAAGAAGATGGACGATGAGTACCAGAATTTCCTGGCTGAGCTTGGTGGGAGTGCACCTGAGTCGATGACAAAGTCTGGTGGTCCGATGTTGGCTATTACAGGGAGTGGTGGTGGTGCTGCTGCCGCTGCTGCTGGTAGTGGTAGTAACCCCCCGTGGTCTGCAGGTGGTGGTGCAGCCCCCACAGGGGCAAATGGGATCAAGAAGGAATATGATGAGACCAATCTGTATATCGGGTACTTGCCACCTACGTTGGATGATTCAGGGCTCATCAACCTATTTTTGCAATTTGGGGAGATTGTCATGGCCAAGGTTATCATGGATCGCAACACTCAGCAGAGCAAAGGATACGGGTTTGTGAAGTATGCAGATGTCTCACAGGCTAATGCGGCAATTGCTGCGATGAACGGTTACCATCTTGAAGGGAGAGTGATCGCAGTTAGAGTTGCAGGCAAGCCACCGCAGCCGGCTGTGCCTCCTGGCCCACCGGCAGCGCCACCACCACCAGCGTATCGTCCTACAGATCCTGCTGCTGGTGGCTACACCTCACAGCCCTACATGGGGGCACATCCACCACCACCACCACCTCCAGGGAGCTATGCTCCAGTGCCTTGGGGGCAACCACCACCATATGCTTACCCTCCGCCGCCACCACCAGGCTCTAGCATGTACAGTCATGCACCTCCTGCACCAGGCCAGACCGTGCCACCTCCATATGGTGTGCAGTACCCACCACCACCAGCTCCAATCCCTCCACCAGGCACTGCTCCATCAACTGATGGAGCGCAGAATTACCCTCCGGGTGTAACGCCACCGAGTTCTGGTGCACCTACTCAGCCTGTCCCAGCTCCAGTATATGGAACCTCTGGTGCACCAAATGTGCCACCTATGTACCCTCCACCACCTTATAGTTATGCCCCATATTATCCAATGGTCACACAACCAGCAGCCAGTGTTGATCCCTCGCAGGGCATTGCAAGTGCACCTTGGGCCACCCACAATGCACCACCGCCACCGCTGCCACCACCACCAGCCAGTGTTGATCTCTCGCAGAGCATTGCAAGTGCGCCTTGGGCCACCCACAATGCACCGCCGCCACCACCACCTTTGTCCTCCATTGACCAGCCTACCGCTACTTATGGTGCTGATGCAGAGTATGATAAGTTTATGTCAGAGATGAAGTGATGTGAGCCAAGTTGCAGAAATCCTTCCAACAGTGGGGAAAGGTAATTTAACATGATCTTTTTGCTATTGTTTCATTAATTAGGGTCTAAGGAAGATAATCTTGAGGAATATGATTAAGTATATATTTGACTGGGAAATACATATTTCAGTTATTTCATGTCCTCGTGTTACACTATTATTGTGCAAACTTGATCGCAGATATTCTCCAGCATGGAGTGCTTGCTGATGCGTTTTGAAAGCACCCACTGGTGGCATAGCTCGTCTAGTGGGTGTGATACAGCTTGGTTATATCTAATTGCTGTAAATGCTTTAGAAAGATATTCAATCTTTAGGCCGTTTGCTTTAGAAAGATATTCAATCTTTAGGCTGTTTGACTGTGCATGCTAATTGGGACTTGTCATCCAACTTAACATACGATATTATGATTCGACCTTAATGACATTTATACTAGCAATTAGGCCATTTGACTGTGCATGCTAATTGAGACTTGTCAACCAACTTTACATATGAATATATGATATTATGATTCGACCTTAATGACATTTATACTAACAAAAAAATTCGAGTCTATGGATGATACTGACCATTTTTATGCAGTTTTTGTAGCCAAGTTTTATTGAGGTTACATTCATTTGTTTTCTTTTTGGGTAGTAACAATGTTTCATGCTTGGTTAGAGATGTTTGTATATATTAAACCATTTCGTACCTAGTGTCAATTTTTAAGCATCATCTCATCAAGGGTACTTAGTTCCTATCTTGTTTTTTCAGTGAGAACAGGACTAGTGCATTGCTTGTTTAGGATGGTAAGAGAGTCAATGAAACACTTTAACTTTGCAAGATAGCCTTCCGTTTCGATCAGTGTTCCCGTAGGCGCCCGCCTAGGCGCCTCCTAGGCGCTAGGCGCAGCCCTCCCGCCTAGCCTATTTATCTCGCCTAGGCGGCCGCCTAGCCCTGCCTAGGCAGCGATTAGGTGTTAGGCGCTGGTCAGCCGTCCGACTAGCGCCTAGCGTCTAGGGGAACACTGGTTTCGATAGTAAATGATGTTTTCAGGTTTTATTTTATCTTGATGGAAAACAGATGCCACTTAGATAATCTTTTATCTGTGATGTAGATTCAGCCAGTAATATTGAGTAGTTCTTTTCTGTCTTTAACTTTCTCGTGCAGTGTAGTTCATGCAAAACTTGTCTCAAGAGATTATCTGTGTGTCTGGTTGTGCTTTTGTTGTCTTAATATCCAATGTTGGGATTAACTACCATGTTTGATTCTGTCTCAATTCTTTTGGCAGGCTTAAGGTATCTTGGAGCTAATGCCAACCTGATTTATTTCTTGTTGGAAGTTTGGGACTCACATCTTTAACCTTGCTGTGCTGTTATGACCATTGCAGAGGTTGCATGATTAAGAGGGACATTAAGCATTACTGGCTCAGCGGGCAACAGAATATTTGATTTATCTCCATCTTCCAGAACTGTTTTAAGGAACCCTTTACTTATGTTTTTGTTATGATATTATTCTTGTCATTACTTGATGTGATGTCACTTTAATGTTCTGTTGGCTGTGATATTAGTTTTATTCTCACCTTTATTATTGATTTTTTTCTTCCCTCGATTTGGTAAGTGCTGGCAGTCCTCTTCGTTTGGATACCAGAAAGCCTTTGCTGCCCCCTTGGTGGTTGGTATAATGTGTGAAATGTATGTTTGGCTTCTGATGAATCTGTCAAGATTTCCCATCTTACGTCTTTGCCCAAGTTGTTTGGCAGTTTGCTCGTGACAGCTTGGCACAGGCAGCCAGAGTTACTGCTTGCTTATCAGGTATCATTGAGATGTTGTGAATTGCTCACTGTGGAACCTACTAATTTTTCAATTTAGTTTCCTCTTTTCATTTTCGAATTTCGACTGACAAAGAGTAACAAGTTTCTCCCTTTGGTAGTCAATGTATGCATTAGGGTATCGAAGCATACCTGCCACGCTGGAAAGTCATCGATGCAGAACTTCCGGATATATTTTATGTTGCTAATGTTCCTCTTAACTTGTTAATGAATATTTGTTTGCAACTGAACTAGGACATGCCGGCATGCAGATCAAGTCATTAGCTCAGGAGGCTAAGCTCAAGATGCATACTGGCACAATTATATGTTTTGAACTCACCTGAAGGTTTGGAAGTCAGTTAGCTGAGACTGAGTAGGTTCTCGCGTATCGGGAGGAAAGTAGGAGGTACAATAGCTAGTGAAAGAGCTTTATAGTCAATCATACCATGCTATCCTTCTATTTCGTTGCAGATATACCAGCTGTCACGGCTTTGCCTCAGATTTGTAGGTGTCGCTGGCTGTTCTCATGTTTTCTCTTTACAAAGAAAAAAGTTTTTGTTTTGAATGTGCTGTAGAGGGAAACAAATATATGATGTAACGATTCATGAAACAACTTTTTATCTGTTACCTTTCTCCTTTTCTTGTTTTTCCTTTTTTGATTGTCAGGTCGGTACGTTCTTGTCAAACTAGTTTTAAGATGGTTTATCGGTGAATAGTGTTTTTAAAGATTACAATGTCGAAAAGGATCCAACTTCATTGGAATTGCTCACAATGCATAATTGCATATAGGTTGCCTGTTTTTGCAGTTTGATCAGAGCCACTTTGCAGCATTGGCCACCTCAACTTCGCAGAAATAGACATGCTTAGCTTATTTTGCTTTCGTCTATTCTTGCTTGGAACATGAGATGCCACAAACTTATTTTCATTTTCTTTTGGTTTGTTTTATCAAACAGTCTTTTATGGAGTAAGAGTTCATGTTGGTTTTTTTTCCTGAACAGGTTCAACATGTAGTTGGTTGTTTGGTAGTAACTGAAGTGACAATGGAATAATAGAGGACACCACTTTTTTCGTAAACAATGCAGTAATTTAGTAGTAAGGAATCAATAGGTGTAGAATATGAATCCTTTTTATATTTCCTTAGATGCCTTTTGTATTTTCTTATCTCTACATGGCATATCTCCCTTGTAATATTTATAACATGGTATTAGAGCTAGGGCACTAACTTAGCTCCTTTCGCTGCCATCCCGATGTCTCGCCGTCCGACGTCAAGTCAAAGACGCGGGTCGCCTAACGTTGTTGCTGCAGTAGTAAAGTCGCTTGCTTTGGCGGTCATCCTGCCTGCTCGACGCCCGCCATCTGATGTTGTGTAACATTCCAATTTTCCTGAGTTTTTGAAAAAAAAAATTAAAAATAAAAGTAACCATTTGGTTTTATTGAATTGCTAAAACTTAACTTGAAATTTAGAAATCAAAAACTATTTAATTTGAATTAATCAAACTTTAATTAAATTAAAATTGGTTTATTTGAGTTTTCTTGGATTTAAAAGTCAAAGTTATTATTTTAAGTTATTTATTGCATTTTTCGAATTTAGAAAAGGTTTTTCCTTTTTGTCCCTAAGTTAAAACCTATTTTATTTGCAAAATTAAAAGCTAAAATATAGTTAAAAATATTTTTATTAAGTTCTATTTAATTCAAGGGACTTCTGTGTATTTTTCTAGAATTTTTGGACTATTTAGCTATTTTCTAAAAAGCCTTTAGCTTTTTTAATTCACCTCTGGCTCTTGGGCCGAATTTCCCTTTTGGCCCATTCCACCATTGATGGCTGACGCAGCTCCCGTCACATCCCCTCTTTTCCTCCCCTTTCTCGCCCATTTTCGTGCGCCTTAACTCCTCGGCATCGCGCTAACCCCGTCCCATCCCTTCTTCTTCGTGCGGAAGCCCCAGAGCACGCAAGCTCCCGCGAAAGCCGCCGTCGCTCCTCGCACGTTCTCCACACTCCGGGCCTCCCCGGGCTCTATTTAAGCGAGCACCGGATGTGCCTCGAGCCCCTCTTGCTTCTCCCACGACCCACTCTCCCGCTCTCGCCTTCTCTTCACCGTATTTTGAGTTTTTCGACGCTAGTCGCCAAACACCGCCGCTGCCTCTACCGTCGCCATTGAAGCTTCTCTGGCCACGCCGTCGTCTCCATCGGCATCGCGAGACCTTAGGCCACCTCGTGCGCGCTTCTCGCCTCAAATCGTTGTTGAGTCGCCAGACCGCCTTTCAACATGCCATGCTGCCTCCTCCTCGCCGCAGTTACTCCTTGTCGCCTTGATCGCCTCGCCATAGCTTTCGTTGTCGCCTCATCGGCGGTGGGGACCCACCATTCACGGCGAGCGTGGGGCTGCGCTTACCATCGGCCAGGTGCTCACGTGGCTGCTTAGGTGGCGCCACGTCACCCTTTTTGCTTGCATGGCAGTCCAGTGGCGTCCATGTGGCTTTTCCAATCTTTCTCTGTTGAAAAACAATTCGGCCGGAAATCTTAATTCTATTGTTGACGTCAGCTTGCGCAGTAAAGCGATTTTCCTTTACAAAAATAAATCAGAAAATCTGGAAAATCTCTATTTCATCATTTTATGTGTTTTTCAAACTTCCAAAGGCTGTAACTTCTTCATTCGAACTCCGATTCGAGTGATTCAAATTCCTAAATTTATATTAATTCATTATATTTATGTTGGTGCTTATTTGGTAATTATTTGGATTTTATTTGGTATTGTTTTATTTAGTTGGCTTTGTTCGCACGTATAGATTCCGACATTTCGGAAGACTTCGTGGACCCGACGATCGAAGCATCTCAACTCTTCAACGAAGGCAAGTCGAAGACCTTTGATCATGTTGAACCCAATTTATAAAAGTATATTGTTTAATATAAACATGCATGGCTAGTTATATAAAAATGGTTTCGGGAATAGTTAATTACCTAATTGCCATTATGTCTCCTTGATAAATTGAGAATGACATGTACCCTTCAATGACATAAATCCTTGGACACGATAGGATGATTAATTATTAGTTGGACATAATTGTGCTACCAACGTGGGTATCGTGTATGCTTAGCTAATACTTTAGTTATACGATGGAATCCTTGATCACATGCTCTTATGATTAAACATGAATTAACGAATTATGGAATTGTGGCGGAGCCACTGTTGATAAAAATTGTGGTGCCATGGCAAGGGTTACCATTTGGCCGGGTTGAACCCAAAATGATTTATACTTAGGTGAATGATCGTGCAGTAAAGGGGGTGCAGGAAGCACATTTGGGATGAGGATGTTTCACATGAGTAGTCTTTAAGGACTTAACTTTGTGCGCTAGTGATCTGGGCCATACCGTGCAACCACAAGTCCATTTATGGGGTGGACCGGGCCAACTAATTAGCAATGCTTTGAGTCGGTTCTGTTTGGGTTGATAAGTGGCACAAGAGGGGGCCAGGACGACGAATCCTTAGCGAGCAGAATCGAGTCAAAGCAGAGCTTTGTAAAAGCCCTGTGATAATCACTTAGTCGCACGCCTTCGGAAGCGTGACATGTCTGACATTAAAAGATGATTATCTTTTGTGGGTCAAGCTGTACAACCTCTGCAGAGTGTAAAACTATTCGAATAGTCGTGTCCCCTGTTATGGACAATGCCTGGTGATTTCACATGAGGGGTAGACTTTATAAAAATGTTGGAATGGTTTGGATGGATCTGTGTAGATGGTTTTGGTTGATGGTTGGGAAGTGAACGAGGTGTTCACTAGTTGATTTAAAGAAACTCAGTTCATGGCAGCCCAAGCGCAGTTGATGAACACAATGATGCAAAACATGAATCAAATGATGACTCAACAGAACCAGATTGCTGCTGCCTTAGTCACCATGCTGAATTAGAACAATCAAATCGCTGCTATGCCACCGCCACCACCACCAGTTTTCCCTCAGTCGAGGTTGGCAAAGTTCATGAGGACCCACCCCCTACTTTCTCCAACTCCTTTGAGCCTTTGGACGCAGACGACTGGCTGCGCTCCATAGAGAAGAAGCTTGTCATCGCCTGGTGTGATGACCGTGAGAAGGTTATATATGCTGCACACAAACTTGAAGGCACCACCGCAGAATGGTGGGAAAATTACTGCGCTGCCCATGGAAACCACCAGAACATCAGTTGGGCTGAGTTTTCAGAAGCTTTTCGCCACTCCCATATTCCTGATGGAAAGGTGGAAATGAAGAAGAACGAGTTTCGTGAGCTACAACAAGGAAACATGTCAGTGAGTGAATACCTCAATAAGTTCACTCAACTCTCGCGTTATATATACTCAAGAGGACGTTGCCACAGATGATGCACGTCAAAAGCGATTCAAGCGGGGGCTCAACCCTAGCTTGAAGGTCCAAGTCGTTGGCAATGACTATGCAGATTTCCAACATCTAGTAAACAAGGCTATGCTCATAGAAGAGTCTCGTCGGGAGTTTGCAGAATCTCATAAAAGGAAGATGATGCAGCATGGTGCTCAACAAGGACATCCGCAGAGAGCCAGAATTAATGCACAACACCCTGCTCGTTTTGTCCCTCCTGTCGCCTTTAGGGCCCCTGCAACAGCACCTCGCCCAGCTACCCTAGGATTTCGCAACTTCAACAACACCAACAACCAGCAGCCAAGAAACAACAATCATGCCGCAGGAATCACTTGTTTCAGCTGTCAGCAATTGGGACACTATGCTAGCAACTGCCCACAGAAGCAAAGTCCATCACCTGTCAGATTCAACTTGGGAGCTACTCCGACCAGAATCCCAATGCCAGGAGCCGGACGTGGAGCACCTCAGACTCTAGCTGCACCAGCCAATACCCCTTAGACTTTTGGGAGAGGACGTGTGAACCATGTCACGGTGGAGGAAGCTCAGACAGCCCCGGACATCATGCTGTGTAAGTTCCTAGTAAATTCAGCACATGCAACTGTTTTGTTTGATTCTGGAGCTTCACATTCGTTTGTTTCTTGGATTTTTGCTGCAAAGCATCAGTTAGAGGTTTCGACCCTTAGAACTGCTTTATTGGTTCAATCACCCGGTTCGGAGTTGAGTACGAATCAAGGTTGCCCAAAAGTTAAAGTGACCATAGAAGGGGTAGAATTTCTAGCCAACCTCATAATCATCGACACCAAGTCCCTAGATGTGATCTTGGGTATGGATTGGCTTGCTAATCACCAAACAATTTTGGATTGCATCGGTAGAAGTATCACTTTGGTCAGTCCAGTTGGAACCAAAGTGAAATTCGAAACCTCCACTGAAAAGCATGATGGAGCACTAGTCTGTAGTGTCAAGGCTGTATCTTTGGAAGATGTGCCAGTGGTCAGAGAATTTTCAGATGTCTTCCCTGATGACCTACCTGGAATGCCACCGGACAGAGACCTAGAGTTTGTCATCAACCTAGTTTTAGGAACTGCACTCATTTCCAAGAGACCTTACTGTTTGCCGGTTAACGACCTAGTCAAGCTGAAAAAGCAGATCGAGGAAATGCAAGATAAAGGATTTGTCTGACCCAGTTCTTCGCCTTGGGGAGCCCAAGTGATCTTTGTTGCAAAGAAGGATGGTACCCAGCGGATGTGTGTGGATTACCGTTCACTCAATGAAGCCACCATCAAGAACAAGTACCCTCTGCCTAGAATTGATGATTTGTTTGACCAGTTAAAGGGAGCTGGAGTGTTCTCCAAGATAGATTTGAGGTCAGGTTACCATCAGTTGAAGATTCATCAAGAGGATATACCCAAGACAGCCTTCTCAACCCGATATGGATTGTATGAGTTCACGGTCATATCTTTTGGATTGACCAATGCCCCAGCTTACTTTATGAACTTGATGAATAAAGTATCATGGAGTATTTAGATAAGTTCGTCATTGTCTTCATCGACGATATCCTAGTATACTCTAAGAGTGAAGAAGAGCATGAAGAGCACATTCGCTTGATCCTGAATAAGCTTAGAGATCATCAAATATATGCTAAATTTGACAAGTGTGAGTTTTGGATAAAGGAAGTTACCTTCTTGGGACACGTCATGTCTGTAGAAGGAATCCCCGTCAACACCAGCAAAGTCAAGGATGTGCTTAACTGGGAGTCACCCAAGTCAATGCCTCAGATCAGAAGTTTCCTTGGTATGGCAGGTTATTACCGCAGATTTATAGAAAGATTCTCCAAAATAGCAAGACTCCTCACTCAGTTGCTTAAGAAGGAAAAGAAATATGCTTGGACGCCAGAATGTGAGCAGAGTTTTCAAGAATTAAAGAAGCGTTTGACCACCGCCCCAGTGTTGATCTTACCTGATGTCCAAAAGGATTTCGAGATTTTCTATGATGCCTCGCGTCAAGGTCTAGGTTGTGTCCTGATGCAAGAAAGGAAGGTAGTAGCATATGCTTCGCGTCAGTTGAAGCCTCATGAAGCAAATTACCTCACTCATGACTTAGAGTTGGCTGTCGTAGTGCATGCTTTGAAGATATGGCGTCATTACCTCATCGGTAATAGCTGTGAAGTTTACAATGACCATAAGAGCTTGAAGTATATTTTCACCCAAGCTGATCTCAATATGAGGCAAAGAAGATGGTTAGAGTTGATCAAAGATTACAATATTGGAATCCATTACCATCTAGGCAAAGCTAATGTTGTAGCAAACGCTTTGAGTAGAAAAGGTCTATTGCAACACTTTGATGATCAAAGAAAGTCAGCTAGCACTGCATGAAGAATTTTAGAAGCTCAAGCTACAGTTAGTTGAAGAATATTACTTAGCTACTTTGGAAGTGCAACCAACTCTTCAAAATCTGATCAAGAAAGCTCAGTTAGAAGATGCAGATATCAAGGCAATCAAGAGTAACATGAAGAAGGGTAAATCCCTAAGATTTTCAGAAGATAAGCAAGGCACCATGTGGTTCGATAAATGTATTTGTATACCGGACTAGCAGGAGCTTAAGCAGTTGATACTCAAGGAAGCCCATGAAACCTTGTACTCCATCCACTCCGGAAGCACGAAAATGTATCAAGTATTGGTGGCCTAGCATGAAGCGTGAGATTGCTGAGTATGTGACTCAGTGTGATGTTTGCCAGAGAGTTAAAGCCGAGCATTAGAGGCTTGCTGGACTCTTGCAACCTTTGAACGTACCTGAATGAAAATGGGAAGAAATCGGCATGAATTTTATCATCAGTCTGCCAAGAACAATAGCTGTATATGATTCTATCTGGGTAATTGTAGATCGCCTAGCAAAAGTTGCTCACTTCCTCCCAGTCAAGACTACCTACTTAGGAGACAGACTTGCAGAATTGTGCATGGTAATGATAGTATGTCAGCATGGAGTACCAAAGAAGATCGTGTCGGATCGAGGAACCCAATTCACCTCAAGATTCTGGCAGAAGCTGCATAGCATTTTGGGCACTAATTTGAATTTTAGTACAGCCTACCATCCTCAGACAAATGGCCAAACAGAAAGAGTAATTCAAATCCTAGAAGATATGTTGAGAGCCTGCGCTCTAGAGAACCAGACCAGTTGGGATCAAATGCTGCCGTATGCAGAGTTTTCATACAACAATAGTCATCAATCTAGTTTGCAGATGCCCCCGTTCAAAGCTCTTTATGGAAGAAAGTGCAGAACACCCTTGTACTGGACTGAATCAAGCGAAGGACAAGTACTTGGACCATAAATCTTGAAGGAGGCCAAGATCGAGTTAGGTCAATAAGAGAAAAGATGAAGACCGCTCAGACCAGGCAGAAGAGTTGTGCTAATAACCGTCGCCGAGATCTAGCCTTTGCTCCTGGAGATCACGTGTACCTGAAGGTTTCACCTCTCAAAGGAATGCGTTGTTTCAGAGTAAGCGAGAAGCTTGCACCAAGATACATTGGACCTTTTCTAGTTCTAGTTAGAAGAGGAGGAGTTGTTTACAAATTGGAGCTCCCACCTCAACTGTCAGATGTGCATGACGTATTCTATGTGTCTCAGTTGAAGAAGTGTCTGCGTATGCCAGAAAACTAGATGCCTTTGGAAGCAGTTGATTTGCAAGATGTAACATCCCAAATGTACAAACATGTGTGTGTTTCAAATGTAAGAAAAGGTGTAGAAATTAAAACTTTTTCTCACATCTTGAAACTCTTGAACATTGCCATAATTCTTGTCAAGAGTTGTGGGGTTCAAAAACCTAAACCTCCTATTGACTAAAGTCAAACCCTTATTCCACTTTATCACAAATCTTATGCCAAACTTGGGGAAACATTTTCCCTTGGTTCTATGGATGATGTGTGACCCCTCTAAATTATTTCATAATTTTTAGAAATTATTTGATAAATTTTGGAGGTAAGTCAAACCCTAGAACAGCCTTGATGAATTTCTTGAGAAAAATGCAGTGCACAAAAACCTCTGGAAATTTTATGTAAGGTTAATCCTGGAGTGGGGGAGCTCTAGTTAAAATTTCGGAATTTTTGGAGTTAGTTTGCTACCTTTAAAAATTCCTCCAACCTCAGCAGTGCGTTCTTTCCCCATCGCTGAGGTCATAGCCATGGATCAAAATCCAATGACCACGACCTCCGCCACAATCAACCTCGGCAGACCTTCCTCACGTGAGGTCGTAGCCATTGGATTAAAATCCAGCGGCCACGACCTCCCCTCTTTATCAAGTGCACCTGTCCTCCTCCCTCGCGAGGTCTTGCGCCGTTGGATCAAAATCCACCGCCACGACCTCCCTCCTTTAGCAAACACACCCGTCCTCCCTAGCGCATTGTGTTGTGCGCCGTTGGATTAAAAATCCACGGCCACGACCTCCCTTGGTGTCACGCGCACCAGACCTCCCACCCACCTTGGTTGTGCTCCGTTGGATCCAAATCAACGGCCACGACCTCTCCCCTCATCTTGTCGCCGTTAGATCTAGATCTCGCGGCCACGACCTCCCCTTCCCTTTTCAGTGTCTTGCTTAACCGCCAAGACCTCCCGCATCTCAGCTCGTTGCCATTGGATCGAGATCCAATAGCCACGACCTCCCCTCTCCTCTCATCGCTGTTAGATGGAGATCTCACGGCCATGACCTCCCTTCTTTTTCCGTAAATGCGAATCGCCACGACCTCCCTCCTCTGTTCAGCGCCTTTGGATGTAAATCCAATGTTCCTGACCTCCTACCTCCATTCGTTGCCGTTGGATCAAGATCCAACAGCCATGACCTCTCTTGTGTCATGCGCAACGCCCATGACCTCCCCTCATCGTGGCGTGCCGTTGGATCAACATCCAACCGCCACGACTTCCCTTTGTGTTGTGCGCAACAGCCACGACATCCCCTCAATGTTGCACGCCCTTGGATGTAAATCCAATGGCCACGACCTCCCCTCATCATTGTGTGCTCTTGGATAAAAATCTCACGGCCATGACCTCCCCCTCGCTTATCAAAGTCGCGCGCAGCGGTTAAGTCATCCCCATCGGTTCCGCGCCCTTGGATCGCAATCCAACGGCTTGGACCTCCTATCCCCTTATCGCGCGCGACCTCCCCCTTTCCTTTCGCAATCGTGCGATGGAGATCCCACGGCTGCGACCTCCCCTTTTCCTTGCGCCACCGCGCGATGCAGATCCGGTGGTCAAGACCTCCCCCGTGCCTTTCCAGATCGCACCGTTGCGGATCTGAGGGTCACGACCTCCAGTGGGCTTATCCAACGGTGGAGGTGAGGTCCTGTTCTTCTCCTAGTTCGGGCGCGCGCATGCGCCATGGCAAGGGAGGAGGTCAGTGACCTGTCACGTCCCCAAACAGCTCTTTGCTGCGCGTATTTAATGCGTGTCAGTCTTTCCGCCCCTAGGCCATGCCCAGGCCTGCTCCCCCATCACCTCCACGTCCTGGTGGAGCCATGGACCGAGCCAGGATTCACGGCCCACGTTCTCTGAGCTCGCGCGGGCGCGAGCGCGCGATGCCGCAGGTCATGAGCCGTTGGATCCAGGATCCACGGCCCATGTTCATCGATCCTGCGGGCGCGTGCGCGTTTTCCCAGGAGGTCTTGGGCCGTCCGATCCAGGATCAACGGCCCATGTCCTCCCTCGTCGTTATCAGTTTTGGATTATTCCGGTTGGAATTAATTGTGAACTGAAAAAGGTAATGAACTTTGAAAATGCATAACTATTTCATTTTAAATCCAAACGAGGTGTTTCCAATTTTGTTAGCTCTGGTTTGATCTGGGCTTAAATCTAAAAATGGTTGTGAGCTCAGTTCGGCTCCAGCAAATGGGTTGGCAACTTGGTTTAGAAATAGACTTTAAATGTTACATTAAAAATTCTTTTAACTTGTAAAATGCATAAGTAATTCTCTAGGGATCCTTTTTGAGTGAATCCAACTTTGTTGGCTTCCTCTGTTAGTGCACTAAATGGTAGAATAGGATTTAGGCATGTCACTGTTTTCAAAAGAATTGTGGGTGCATGTTTCTTGTGCTCATTTTCATGTCTTTGAAAAATCATAAAACATGCATCATAGCTCCAAATGAGGTGAACTCAATTGTGTTATTCATCTCATGAGGTGCTGGTATTACCATAAAAATCCCAGGTGCAACACCTCTGTGGAAAATTGTGCTAGAGAATTTAATTCGGATGAACAGTAACCGATTTGAATTTTCCAGCATTTTTCAGGCTGAGCAGAATTGTTTTGGCCATATCTTTTGCATTGAGAATCCAAATCAATTGGTTCTTGTTGGTAAATTCTCTATAAATCTTGCTCTTGCTTCTGTAAAAATTTCAGCATATTTGGAGCAATTTTGCTGTGGTGTCTTTTTGGTTTTCGTCGTTCTTATCGTTTCTTTTCGCCTTTTCGATTAGGTGTCGACGAGTGTGTTGATCCCGTGAGCGATACTCTGCAGCAAATTGAGCATAACCAGCAAGGCAAGCAGTTTGATCATATCCCATTATGTCCCTTTACTTTAAAAGTCTAATATGTTGTTTAACTTGTATGTATGCATTGCTATTTTGTTGTTAAATGATATCGTTTAGTGATCCTATAGATGCACATCCTATAGGTAAATGTTCATTCTCTACTACTAAGCCTAGGATTATCTTGCTGTGATGTAGAGTCCGATGGATGGACTCTTATCACTTAGTAGTTTGCGTTGATGATGCTTAGATAACGGTAAACATGGGCGGTTGTCGACATTATGTCGATGACCTTGATCACATAAAAAATATTATTCCATTATGTCCATCTTGTGCTTTGTTATTTTGTAAACAAATAAAATAAAAATGAAAACAAAATTGTTTCATGACTTGGGCACAATGGATGTTGGTGTGATTGTTGGGTTTGAATGGAATGGTGCCTAAGTCCCCAAGGACCGAGTTACTTGTGTCACTAAGCCAAGCGCTTATGCGTGCTAACCACACGAGGGGGATATGGGACCTCTCTTGACTAAGTACTTTGGGGGGGTGTTAATTATTGAGTCGATGGTGGTTAAAATGTTTTATAGGGATTGGGAGCACCAGATTGCTTAGGGTGGGCGGTGTATCCTACCCTCCCAAGTTGTCGCGACTCTTAATTATCATCACCTATTGGAAATGTCTCAGAGGACTTAGCTGTGCTTCAAGCACACCAAAGGAAGTGTGCTAAATAGCTTGGCTTAAAAGGCGATGCGTGTGGGTACATTGGTACACCCCTGCAGGGTTAAAACTATTCGAATAGCCTCGTCCTAGGTTATGGATATGCTTGGTAAGGTCGTGCAAGAACTAGACTACAACATTTAATTAAAACATGATGGGTTGGTATGAATTGGGTGATTCATGCTATTGTTGTGGTGGCTATTGGGTTAGTCACTTCCAGGATTGTTGTTGTCATCTATCTATTGTTATTATGTTTCTTGTCTCGTTGTTACTTGCAAATTAAAAATGAATTGCAAAACTGCTTTGAATCTATTTAAATATTGCAAATGAAAACTTGCTTTATGCTAAAATGAGCCTAAAGCCTTCCACTTAAATAAAGCTTGCATGTAGCATATGTATAGGTCATTACCTTTACACGTCGATCTTATGAGTACATTTTGTACTCATTTGCTTTGCTTAATAACTTTGTTGCAGAGGAGGTAGAGCCCAAAGGGCTTTACTTTTGTGAGATGTGTCTAGATTGGGAAGACTAGCTTGATGTCTTCGGTTGCCTTGTGGGCTTAAGGCAAACCTCGTGGCTTTTTTTGTTTATCGCCATCTTATGGCTTTTGCTTCATTGTGTTATCTTTCTTAGTTGTTATTTGGCGGTCGGCCCTTTTGTAATAACTCTCTCTATATTATGTATGTCGTTGTTTTAATCTAGTTCGTGCTTTGGTTCTATGTCTTGTATGATATTGATGCACGATTTTGTAAAGGGGTGTGTATACTGCATTTCTGGGAAGTATAGATATCTTGAAGACACGTGTTATTTTGTTTGTGATGTTAGGGTCAATGGATGACTAAGCATTACAAGCTAAATAAACCGGGGTCCTCACAAAGTTGGTGTCAGAGCCATACTGACCATAGTAACCCTAGCTTGGTCGTCCTTAGGATATTTTGAAAAACTTATTTTCAAAATGTCAAATGGTTTAGGAAAGCTTAAGTAAAGTCTCTACTTTTACTCCTTACCTATCTTAGCCTTCTTATCTCATCTCACTCTAATTTGAGTTTTGAAAAGTTGTTTCCCTCTCCTTCCCTCAAAAGATAGCGTTATCATTTAATTAGGTTTTGGGAATCAATGGGATTGGCAAATTGAAGTGTTAGCTGCCCTTTTTCAAGGTTTTGAAGTTTCTGGAGTCGGTGATTTCGGCTAAGAGCTTGGATGCAAAATCTGGACAGCAAGCATCAAATTTCCGGACAGCAATCTCAAGATTCTAATTAGGGTAGATAATGAGAGGATAATTCAACTAAAAGGGTAAGATGTGATACTAGTTAGCTAAGTATCTAACGCCTATTTTGTTGGTTTTACCTTGCTTTGTAGTGGTATTAGAAATTGGAGTAGTGTGCTGAAATTTTGCCTTCTCTACCGATTACTCGTTCATTCAATACGGGTTTGTCGTGTCGAGAAATTGAGTTTTAGTCTCGTGTTTCCTTGCTAGTTCTTGAGCCTTTTTGTAAACTTTTAGAGTTGTGTTCTGGTTGTTTAAGTTGGCTTTCAGTTAGGGTGATTTTTCATTCCCCTAGTCGATAGCTTTTCGCTTTTTTTAGCTTCTAATTTTCGGATTTCGTTGCTAACCCCCCTTATCTTTTCAGCAGGATGGCTGGAAGAACTCGTAGTGGTCAGAGTCTGCCAGCTGGTCCGGATGAGGAGCTTCCACCTCCTCCGACCATGGCTGAGGTTCTACTCCAGATCGAGTGGAACCGTATGGATCAGACTAGGGTTTGGAGGCGATTGCACGCAACACCTCCACCCTTTCCGGTGCCTCTGGATCAGGGGGAGGAAGTGGGCATCAGTCGCGTGGGGGACTTGTAGAGTTCCTTCGCACCCAGCCGCCCACTTTCTCCGTGTCCGAGGACCAGCTGGATCTGACGACGCTTGGCCGTCTGGTTGAGCGAAGCTCAAGATTGCTCAGTGCTAGGACCAGGAGAAGGCACTTTTTGCATCCCATCAGCTGGAGGGTGCAGCTCTTTTATAGTGGGAGAACTTTCTCGCCATGCAGCCTGCAGGCCACACCGTCTCTTGGGAGGAGTTTCGTGTTGCCTTCCGGCGGTCTCACATCCCTGCCGGTGTGATGAAGCTGAAGAAGAAGGAGTTTTCTGCGCTCAAGCAAGGGCGCAATTCGGTCACGGAGTACTTGTACGAGTTCAACCATCTGGTTCGTTATGCTCTTGAGGAGGTGGCCACTGATGAGGCCAAGCAGGAGAAGTTCATGGACGGCTTGTTTGAGGAGCTTCAGGACAAGCTCTCCATCGTTGACTTCTCCGACTTCCAGGCCTTGGTCGACAAGGCCATCGTCTCCGAGCACAAGGGGAGGGCGCTGCGTGACTCCCGCAAGCGCAAGTGGGAGACTCAGAAGTCTTCCCATACCAGCTCTTCTCGTGCTCACTTTGGGCAGTCTCAGGGGTCCCGCCTCAGCCAAGACACCCGAGGTCGCCAAGACTGCCCTCGCCCTCCGTAGGCCGTGTTTCGACCACGTGCACCTGCGGCTCAGTAGGGTGGCCTCCGCAATGTTGCCGAGGTCACTTGCTTCTTCTGCAACCAGAAGGGCCATTATGCAAATAATTGCCCTAAGAAGACTGGAGCGGCCCCTCGTCCTAATGGAGGACGCGGGCAAGGTGGTGGATCTCCCCAGGATCAGAAGATTGTCCCCGCAGCCCAAGGTGTGGGCAGCGGTCGCGTCAACGCCATCTCTGCTGAGGAGGCATAGGAGGCACCTAACGTCGTGTTGGGTACGCTTCTTATTAACTCTCATCCTGCTACTGTTTTGTTCGACTCAGGAGCATCTCATTCTTTTGTATCTCAGTCTTTTGCTGCTGTTAGTGGTCTTCTGTTTACTCCTTTGTTGGTCCCGTTGCTCATTCGCTCTCCCGGTTCAGAGATGAGAGCTGAATTGGAGTGTCAGGAGTGTGACAAGGAGCAAGATCATCCGTTTCTGCAAAGTTCAGTGGAGCCATCACAGTAAAGAGGAAGCCACCTCGGAGTGTGAAGAGGATCTGGAGGTCAAGTTTCCGCACATATTCTCTAGCCAGCCTGAATCTCGGGGTCAAGATTCCCTTTAAGGGGTGTAGGTTTGTAACATCCCAATTTTCCTGAGTTTTTGAAAATTTTAAAAAATTTAAATGTAACCATTTGGTTTTATTGAATTGCTAAAGCTTAATTTGAAATTTAGAAATCAAAAACCATTTAATTTGAATTATTCAAACTTTAATTAAATTAAAATTGGTTTATTTGAGTTTTATTGATTTCAAAGTCAAAATTGTTATTTTAAGTCATTTATTGCATTTTCTGGAATTTAGAAAATGTTTTTCCTTTTTGTCCCTAAGTTAAAACCTATTTTATTTGCAAAATTCAAAGCTAAAATATAGTTGAAAGTATTTTTATTAAGTTCCATTTAATTCAAGGGCATCGCGAGACCGTAGGCCACCTCATGCGCGCTTCCTCGCCTCCAAACCGCCGCCGCCGCCGCCGCTTCCTCCCTTCGCCGCTTGCCGTTCCTCCACGCCGGGTCTCCCAAATAGTGCGCACCACGATCGCCTCGCTCCCAGCTTCTCGTTGCTGCCCTTGCCGGCCACCAGGGACCCACCGTTCACCGGCGAGCCGTCGGGCCAAGTGCGCCGCCGGCCATGTGCTCACGTGGCTGCTTACGTGCTGCCACATCAGTGCCACGTGGCGCCACGTCACCCTTTTTGCCTCCGTGGCAGTCCAGTGGCGCCCATGTGGCATTTCCAATCTTTTTTCAATAAAAACGATTGACGAAATCTTAATTTATCACGACGTCACTATGCGATATAGCGATTTTCCTTTACAAAAATAAATCAGAAAATCTGGAAAATCCCAATTTCATCATTTTATTTTATGTGTTTTTCAAACTTCCAAAGGCCATAACTTCTTCATTCGAACTCCGATTCGAGTGATTCAAATTCCTAAATTTATATTAATTCATTATCTTTCTGTTGGTGCTTATTTGGTAATTATTTGAATTTTATTTGGTATTGTTTTGTTTAGTTGGCTTTGTTCGCATGTATAGATTCCAGCATTTCGGAAGACTTCGTGGACCAGACGACCGAAGCATCTCAACTCTTCAATGAAGGCAAGTTGTAGACTTTTGATCATGTTGAATCCAATTTATAAAAGTATATTATTTAATATAAACATGCATGGCTAGTTGTATAAAAATGGTTTCGAAAATAGTTAATTACCTAATTGCAATTATGCCTCCTTGATAAATTGAGAATGACATGTACCCTTGAATGACATAAATCCTTGGACACCATAGGATGATTAATTATTAGTTGGACATAATTGTACTACCAACATGGGTATCGTGTATGCTTAGCCAATGCTTTAGTTATACGATGGAATCCTTGATCACATGCTCTTATGATTAAACATGACTTAACGAATTATGGAATTGTGGCGGAGCCACTGTTGATAAAAATTGTTGTGCCATGGTAAAGGTTGCCATTTGGCCGGGTTGAACCCAAAATAATTTATACTCGGGTAAATGATCGTGCAGTAAACGGGGTGCAGGAAGCACATTTGGGACGAGGATGTTTCACCTGAGTAGTCTTTAAGAACTTAACTTTGTGCGCCATTGATCTGGGTCATACCGTGCAACCACAAGTCCATTTATGGGGTGGACTGGGCCAACTAATTAGCAATGCTTTGAATCGGTTCTGTTTGGGTTGATAAGTGGCGCAAGAGGGGGCCAGGATGGCGAATCATTAGCGAGCAGAACCGAGTCAAAGCAGAGCTTTGTAAAAGCTCTGTGGTAATCACTTAGTCGCACGCCTTCGGAAGCGTGACATGTCTGACATTAAAAGATGATTATCTCTTGTGGGTCAAGCTGTACAACCTCTACAGAGTGTAAAACTATTCGAATAGTCGTGTCCCCGGTTATGGATAATGCCTGGTGATTTCATACGAGGGGTAAAAATGTTGGAATAGTTTGGATGGATCTGTGTAGATGGTTTTGGTTGATGGTTGGGAAGTGAACGGGGTGTTCACTAGTTGATTTAAAGAAATTCAATTACTTATGTATTAATCTTTTAAATTGTGCTTTCAATCTACTTACTGTATTTACTGTCAATATTGCTTTATGCAAAATAGCCATAAAGCTATCATTGTCAAGCTTTGCATGAATACTATCTGCATACATTTCCCTACGACTTGCTGAGTACTTTAAGTACTCACGGCTTTGCGCCATTTGTTGATCAGTCGCCGAGGAAGAACCAAGGAACTCCGAGTTCTATAAAGAGGAGTACTTTAAAGACTTTGTGAACTAGATCACATCCTCCACTCGATTGCATGTGGGCATATCGGATGGCTTCCACCAGATGTTTTGTTCTCCACTGCAAATTACCTTTTGATGTTAAGCCCTGCGTGGCACACTTTGTAAGGCTTCACCATAAGGTCATTCGCTACTAAATAATATTAATTTGTCTGCTTCATCTATAGTTTGTTGTATGGATATGATTACATCAATGTTGCTACTGTGTGAGCTAGCTACTGATCTGGGACTAGTTCATAATACACAGAGGGTCTCGACGTTGCATACTCGGGGTCCCGACATGTCGTTGCCCCGACACTATCATCGCCCGCCCAGTCGTCTTCCACGTCCGCAGCGCTTGTGGCCATCGTCGCCCAGGCGTCGTCCTCCTCACCGCACGCTCAGCCGCCGCCCAGGCGTCATCCTCCTTACGCGCCCGACCACTGCCTGCGCCACCTGTGCTCGCCGCCGCCGCAGCGTTTGGAGCCATCGTTGCCCAGGCGTCGTCGTCCTCCTACTCGGCCTCCTCCTCGTCGTTGTCATCCCTGGCCGCTGTCGCTCCTGCCGATGCTCGCAATTGGATCGAGCGGAGGCATCATATAGAAAGTAGAAACCGAATTGGTTTCTATAAAAACATAGGGCTTTCCGAAAAAACAGTAGCACGTCGATCTAACTGCCCTGTCGTCCAGCTCCGCCTGTTAGACTTCGTTGCCTTGGTCGCCGTGCCGTCCCGCACCGTCTACCGATGGCTTTCGTTCCATCAGCTGTGATCCTATTCTCGGGAACAAAGCTTCATGGTACGAACCGCAGGTTGTGGTCTCCACTCATGGAGATCACGCTTGATAGTCTCCGCTTCTGGGGACATGTCATTGCTGCTCGACCTTGTCCATCGTCACCAGTTTAGCCTCCTCCCAGACAGCCTACTTCTGCCCCTCCTGCGGAAGATGAGACCGTTAAGAAGGAGGCAATGGCCGCCGCCGCTGCTGACGCTGCTGATGAGGCCTTTCAGGGTGCCATAGATGCTTTTGAGTGCCGGTGTGCTGATGAGGCCCATGTTCGAGCCATCCTGGTGGTCAGCGTCGACAACTCCATCCAGCCAGACATTGTTGGTCTGCATTCCACTCGTCAGATCTGGGAGTATTTACATGAGCAATACCAGCAGAGCAGCGATGCTCAGTTCTTTTTGCTTCAGCGTGAGTTGGAGATGCTTCACCGGGAGGACTCCTCTGTCGACGACTTCTTCCGAGACCTGGGCAATCTCTGTCGCTAGCTGGACGAGCTGGCTTCTTCGCTCTGCCAGGAGTGTGATAAGGTACAGAAGGCGGATTTTGACCACCTTCGCCTTTATGATTTTGTCTGTCGTCTTCACCCAGAGTTTTGAGTCTGTCAATGCTCAACTACTGAGTCGCTCACCACGACCAACAGTAGGGGTGGCAATCGGGCGCGGCGGGTACGGGTAGTACTCGCCCATACCCATGCCCACGACCCCTATTTCCCCCCACAGGCATGCCCGCGAAGGACGACGGGCGAAGAACCTCGCCCATACCGTCGCCCATGGCATGCCCATGAACAATGCAATGCCACACCATGGTACCCATCACCCGAGGGCATACTCACACATCAAGTTCATTTCAATTCACACATCAATAGTGCATCACACATTCAACAACTAAGAAAGTTCATAGCAAATCACACAACAACTAATCAACTTAAATTAGCACTCACCAGTCAGTTATTGTGCAGTCTGACAAAATAAACAGAACAGCAAATTATAAACGAACTTGTACACTTTTAGATGCCACTGCTTACTTAGCAAAATGCAGTAACCCAAACCAACTATTATTTACTGTACGAATCAGTACAGTTACTACAGTACTACAAAAGCCTAAGCTCTCAGGCACTGACCAAACTAATCAAGTTATGCCATATTTCAAATATGGGTTGGTATCCAGTGCAAAGTTAGCTTACGGTGTAAAGTACTAAAGTCATGCAAAGTACCATTGAAAATTTTTAAAGAACATTTACAAAAAAAGGTTGCTTGGCACGAAAGTAAGAAACAGAAAATACAAGTTCACCAAAATATTTAACTTTAATATTTTTAACGTATTTCCTTCTGAGCTTAGTTTTTTTTCTGTGTTTCTCCGGCCTATAGAGAGTTAGATGGAAAATTTTGGTCAGGTTGTAGAGAAAGATAAACACTATTGCCCGTATATATATACTTACAAAAACTTTTCAATGATATATGGTAGTTTGCACTAGGTAGTTACCCTTCAAACTGACAACATTGTGCCAAGATCTCTAACTCTAAACCATTTAGTATCATTACTCCATCAGTTCAACATAATCACATACAGTATAGGTGGAAGTTCCGCAAACCTTGTTGTGTCAGATTTATGTACAATATCAACAATCAGTATAGACAAAAAAACTAGTTCAGGAAGACAAACAATAATGTGTATATATTCAAATACAACTTCTGGCAAAATCCCAAGTAGGAATTACAAAGATGAAATTCAAAAGCCTCCAGCAGTAGACAAAATTACTACAGAAATCACAGTCATGCTCTGGACTTACCTTAAAGCCATCCTTTCCTACAACATTTTTCTTTTTAAGTAGAATGACATCACTTACATCAGACATCATCTTGGTTTTTAGTTTGGAGGGTAAACCTCCTTCAGCAAAAGAATTTTCAATCTGCATGCAGTCACATGAATCACCCCTATTAGAGCTTGTTTCTGCTAGTATAGCAACAAATAAAAAATAAGCAACAACCGAGGCTAGCTCAGAACTTCAGAGGGAATTCTCAAAACAGACATTCGAGTGCTGCTTACACCAGCATGCTATAGGCTGGCAAGCAATGCAACAATATTTTGACAACTGAAATGCACAAAATGCACCCTTAGTAGCAGCTTACAAGATCTTGACAAGCTTGCAAATAGCAGAACCATTCTTTTCTGATTATCATTTTTTAGCTGAAATTGAACAAGAGAATCTATCAAAAGCTGGATGCGTGTGTGCCTGCGTAGTACTTGGGACAACTATCCACCCAAATCCCAAATGCCAAACAAGACATCCCCTCATCATTACCAATTTAAGTGTGATGTTTATTTGAGTACCAGTCTTTGTTCTACTTATATCTATAAGATTTCTAGCCATGAAAGGTCCAAGAAACAATTTTAAGGCAAGTAGCAATCAGGTCACACTCACAGAAACTACAACCCTAGAAGAAATGTAAACTACAAATATGAGACGGAGCCGACCTTCGCTGCGGCCGGGAGGCACGGCGGCCCGGGAGGAGGCGCGGTGGACCGGGAGGAGGCGCGGATCGGGAGGAGGCGCAGCTGCCCGGGAGGGAGGCGCGGCTGGGAGGACTGATGAGGGCAGCGGATCGAGGAGCGCGGCGGATCGGGAGGAGGCGCGCGGCGGGACCGGAGGAGGCGCGGCGGCCGGACCGGAGGAGGGGGGCCGGGACCTGGAGGAGGCGCGGCGGCGGACTGGAGGAGGGTGGCGGCCGGACTGGAGGAGGCATGGTGGTGGACTGGAGGAGGGGGGCCGAGACCGGGAGGAGGCGCAGCGGCCGGGACTGGGAGATCTGGTGGGAGGAGTCTGTTCTCTGGTGGGAGATCGGGACCGGGATTAGGGATTTGGGAGAAAGCGGTGGCGACTGGATTGGCACTGGGCAGCGGGGGTGTGAAATGAAACCAGGAGGTTAGGGTTTTTTCTTTTTATATGGCGGGTAATCGGGCCAAGCGGGTACGGGTGGAGCTTACCCATGCCCGCGCCCATTTACCCTATGGGTAAGAAATTGTGCCCGTTTTTATACCCGTGGGCAAAGCAAGACGCCCATACCCACCTCCATTAGGGTATTTGCCCACGGGTACGCGGGTAATTGGGCACAATTGCCATCCCTAACCAACAGTCACTGAGGCTCTTTCGATGCTTTGTGCTGAGGAGCTTCGCCGCGGGTTAGCAGCACAGTGTGTTCCAACTATGCTTGCCCTTCTTCTTCGACTACACCGACGGTTTCTTTACCGACTCTGATCCCTCCTCGTGTGTCTTTTGCTCTGTTTTTGCACCAACTGGGGTTCAGTGCAATTATTGCCAGAACTTTGGGCACGACTACCAGAGTTGTGCGGTGTGAAAAAGAGGAACAAGGCGTGTGGGAGTGGATGATCCAGGGGGTAGGGAGGCCTTTCCTCGATGGGAGGACAGACCAGCACGTTAGGATCTTCTCAGTGAGGTGACTCTGTTCAGCAGTTCTGCCAGTCTCTACTTTAGTAGCTGTCACAGCTCAGCATGTTCTAATAGTTTAACTCAGATGTCTCCTTCAGGTACTTCTTGGGTTCTGGATTCTGATGCATCTTTCCACATGACACCGGACTCCACATCTCTCACTTCAGTAGGACCTCCTATTTTTCCTATCTCTGTTCAGACAGCTGACGGTACTCCTTTGTCTGTTAGCTGCCAGGGCACTCTTTTGTCCACTGATTTTTTTGTTCCGGCTATTTCCCATGTTCCCTAGCTTACCATGCAGCTTCTCTCGGTGGGTCAGTTTACCGATCTCAGCTGTAGGGTTGGTTTTGACTTTCACTCCTGTTTCATCTGGGACCGATAGACAGGGACAGTACTTGGGACTGGCTGACGCCGTAGGGATCATTAGGGTCTCTACATCCTCGACCGCATTCACCTTCTGTCCACTTCAGCTTCTCCTATCACCTCTATGTCTATCTCCACTGCCACTGCTACCACCACGTTTGGAGTTTTTGCGCAGTGGCATCATCGTCTAGGTCACTTATGTGGGTATCGCCTTTCTTCATTAGTTCGCTAGGGTGTTCTTCGACATGTTACTATTGACACGACCATGTTTTGTCAAGATTGTAAGCTGGGCAAGCAGCTACAACTTCCTTATCATTCTAATGAGTCCTTGTCTTCTCGTCCTTTTGACTTAGTTCATTTAGATGTATGGGGACCTGCACCTATTATCTCTAAAGGTGAGCATAAATTTTATGTGATCTTCATTGATGATTATTCCTGTTTTACATGGATTTTTCCCTATGTCTAATCGTGGTCAGTTTCTTGCGATCTATCATAGCTTTGAATGATGATTCGTAGTCATTTTGATTCTTCCATCCGTATTTTTCGCTGTGATTCTGCCGGCGAGTACTGTTTTGGCGCTTTCAAACAGTTTATTTCTGAGCAGGGCACTCTTTACCAGTTTTCTTGTCCTGGTGCCCATGCTCAGAACGGGGTTGCTGAGCGCAAACACCGTCATCTGATTGAGACTATCCACACTCTTCTCCTTGCCTCTCACGTTCCACCACAATTCTGAGTTGAGGCTGTTTCTACGTCTGCATATCTCATCAATATGCAATCTTCCACTACTCTTAAGGGTGTCAATCCTATAAAGCGTCTCTACTCTCGAGCCCATCAGTACACTCATCTTCGTGTTTTTTTGCTGTACTTGTTTTGTTCTGCTGCAGCTTCGTGAGAGCAACAAATTATCGGCTTAGTCAGTTGAGGGTGTGTTTCTTGGTTATCGCTGCTATGATCCTTCTGCTCGACAGATCAGGATTTCACTAGATGTTATCTTTGACGAATCTCGACCTTTCTTCAATCGAGATTCAGCTCCTTGTCCTGTTTCCACCGTTGAGTCGATTTCATGGTTGTCTCTTTCTGACTCTTCACCAATTTCTCTACTATCACAGTCTTCCCCTGGTCTATCTCCAGTGGTTCCTTCTGTACCTCCACCTCCGATGCTGCCTCCTACAGCACTATCTTTTGTTTCTACAGCACCACCATCTCATTTCTCTAGTATTCACTACTCTAGGTGTCCTCGTCCTTCACAAGGCTCCTCTCCTAGTATCTTGCCGACACCCACATTTGATCCTCCTGATGATGCTCCCCGTTACATCCTTCGTGACCGGACATCCCTTCGTCCTCCTGATCGTCTTGGATTTGCTCCGATAACTCATGCTCTCTCTCTATCACTGAGCCTAGTTCTTATTGTGAGGCTGCTTGCTATGGCAGAGGAGCTTGATGCTCTTCGACGTACGGAGACCTGGGATATTGTACCGACACTTGTGCATGCTCATCCTATCCAGTGCAAGTGGGTGTACAAGATTAAGACCCGGTCTGATGGTACTATCGAGCGCTACAAGGCTCGTCTTGTGGTTCGTGGCTTTCAGCAGGAGTACGATCATGACTACGATGAGACTTTTGTCCCTTGTTGCTCATATGACCACTGTTCGTACTCTTGTTACAGTTGCTTCTGTTCGTCGGTGGTCTATCTCTCAGCTGGGTGTTAAGATGCCTTTCTTAACGGTGTTTTGCATGAGGAGGTCTATATGCAGCCACCACTTGGGTATTCTGTTCCCAATAGGCACGTCTGTCTTCGTCGTGCTCTTTATGGCCTAAAACAGGCTCTTCGTGCCTAGTTTGCGCGTTTTACTTCAGTGATTACTGCTGTCGGTTTCACTGTCTGTTTCCATGATCCTGCTCTTTTTGTCCATGTCTCATCTCGGGGTAGGACACTACTTCTTCTCTATGTTGATGATATGCTTATCACTGGTAATGATTCCTCATTCATCACGTATGTGAAGAAGCATCTCAGTAAGCAGTTTTTGATGACTGATCTTGGTTCTCTTACGTACTTTCTTGGGATTGAGGTCTCTTCCATGCTTGAGGGCTACTACCTCTCCCAGCAGAAGTATGTCCAGGATCTTGTTGATCGGTCTGGTCTGACTGACACTCGCACCGCTAAGACTCCCATGGACCTATCCCTACAGCTTCGTGCCACTGATGGTGATCTTCTTGAGGATCCTACTCGATATCACCATCTTGTTAGGAGTTTGGTGTATCTTGTGAGCACTCGTTCAGATATTGCTTATGTTGTTCATATATTGAGTCAGTTCATGGCTCATCCTACCCATCTTCACTACAGCTACCTTCTTCATGTTCTTCGTTACTTGCGTAGGACTCTCTCTCGTTATTTGATTTTTCCTAGCTCCATCTCACTACAGCTTTAGGCGTACTCCAATGCGACCTGGGCTAGTAATACTTCTAATCATCGTTCTCTTTTCTGCTTACTGTGTTTTTCTTAGCTCCTCCCTGATTGTCTGGAAGACAAAGAAGTATACTGCAGTTTTCCATTCGAGTGCAGAGGCTGAGTTGAGAGCTATGGCATCAGTGACAGCAGATGTTACTTGGTTGAGGTGGCTACTTGCAGATTTTGAAGTGTCTGTGATGGGTCCTACGACTCTTTTGTCTGACAGTACATGTGCTATTAGTATTGCTCGTGACTCAGTGAAGCATAAGCTCACCAAGCACATTGGTGTGGATGCTTCATACATTCGCTCACAGGTGCAGGAAGAAGTACTTGATTTAAAGTTTGTGCTATCAGAGTTACAGATTGCTGATTTCTTCACGAAGCCGCAGACTATGGTACAACATTTGTATTTTCTCTTCAAACTGTGTGATCGACCATAAGTTTGAGAGGGGGGGGTTTAGAATAGGATTCTTTTTATATTTCCTTATATGTTTTTTTTTTGTATTTTCTTATCTGTACATGACGTATCCCCTTGTCCTCACTATCTATACATATACTAATCGGAGGCTCTCCTAGAAGCCCCCATATTAATCCTAGGAGCTAAAAAAGGTTAAAAATTCCCACATTAATCGGAGAAAAAGAAAAATGCTAGAAATTCCCACGTTAATCTGAGTAAAAGGGAAAATCTTAACCATCCAATTTATCATGTGGTACAACCTACGGCTTCGATTTATTAGCCGGTATCCTGCATGTACTCAGATGTCATAGCTAAACACAACCGGGAGAGCTAGAGAGAGAGACGTAAAAGGCAAAGCCTTCAATGCTTATGGCTTACCTGCATGGACTCGGATGCAAGGCCGAACACAATCGGGAGAGCTAGAGATAAAGAGAGAGACGTGTATGTGACATAAAAGGCAATGCCTTCAATGCTTATGGCTTGGCCTGCATGAACTCAGATGCCAGGCCAACACGGACAGAAAGGTCCCAAGAAACATTTGACCAGCTATAGGAGATGCAAAACCATATCTCAGAAGAAATAATGGACCAGCTATAGGAGATGCAAAACCACATCTCAGAAAAGCTAGCAAAGAGAACATATATGTTTAGCCTGTTTTCTGTGAACAAATCCATACTTTAGATAAAGCAGCTTCCATCTATCCTTGTTGGCCAAGATGTACGAAGATCAGGCAGTAGGCAGCAGGCAGGGGAGGAACAGCGCAAACACGACCTTGCTCAGGAGCTTGTGGCCTTGGGCACAATCTGCGTCCTCGAGTTGGCAAGGAGCAGGCCGATGATCGTCAAGCACATCAGCTTCATCAGTGGCACAACGACCGACACCCAGTCGCCATGGACGGTCACTTGTGGGTCCACGGACCAAATCATTGCCGCTGCTAATGATGGATGCCTTTCTCTAGCTTCTCAAGATTAGAGTCCCCCTTTTGTCTGTCCAACCAATTAATTGCCTTTCTTGCGCATATTCAAAAGGGGTTTGTACCCAATCGCATGGAGAAAGCTAATATTTCTGCATACCAAGAAAAGGAGAGGATTAAGGAATGGGGGATACAAGATGGGAAGAGCAGGTAAGAACAAATCGAGCTAGGACATGGGCGTGGAAGAAGGTAGCACAGCTACAATATCAAATCAGAGAACAAAGGCATATTATCAAACTGCCAGATCTATTCGAATAAAGCTACGGATCCAAGAATAATTCCGCTATTAAGAATGGCAACAACGCTATCCAAAAGTGCGAAAGAAAACTAAACAAATCGACAAAATGAGTGTGCTTACCACTAGGAAAAGTTTGCCTCTGGTGCTTTGGGATTTTGGTTCGGAGGGCTAATAGCAAATTGGGGAATCCCCTTGGACAATTGGTAGATCAGGGGAAGGACTAGGATGGATTAATTGTGTGGAGACTGGAGGGAAGACTCAAATCGCAGGGTGGGGCTAGGACTCGCGTCGAAAAGGGAATTTTACTTGGTGGGAGGAAAGAAAGAGAAGGGAAAAGAAGAGAGGAGGCTAAGAAGAGCAACCGCGACGAGAGGCGAGCGATGGCGACGGGAGTGAGGAAAGGAGTTGGCGACGGGAGTCAAGCAGGAGATAGAACTGAGGAAATGAGAGGGAGGCATGACTGTAGAGATAAAGACGAAAAGATATACAAGAAGCGAAGGAGGAAGACGGAGCGGTTTTTTGTGCGGGGTGGGGTGTTTGCGCATTAAAGAAAGGGGCACGGGATTCGAGGCGAGCAGCGAACTGGGTATTCACGGAGGCACGCACGACCGCAATGCATGGAGTGATCCTACGGCTGGAACGAAGCTACAAGGATCAAATGGCTCATGTCCGCGCGAAGAGCACACGCGCAGTTAAAAAGGGGCACTGGAACCGAGGTGCGCCGATGGACTGCAATGATCAAACGACCATGACGAAAATGCAACCGGTGGACTATAACTTTTTTTAAAACATAATTTACTATCTTTTATTACAAATCTTAAGTAATTATAGCTTTTTTCTCGGTGCACGTTGACACATAACTAAGTTTCACACCCTATAAAATTTTACTCAAGCATATTTTTAGTAATACACATTGAAATGCATGGTTGAAATTTTTTCCTCGGTATGCAGTTCATATTATTATAAATAGATAGCCAATATTCATCATAAACTTTCTCTATTCTTTTTTTTAAGAAAAATTGCTAGCCTGTGGGGTGCACGGGTTGATGACTAGTATACCTAATGAATATACAACACAATATTCATAACATTTCCCCCTTCGATGGTTTTGTTTTGGCTGCTTTGCAAATGCATAGAAATCATTTTGCGTTATGCATGTTAGACCTCGTTGGGTTGTCTCCCAGTTTTGATGTATGACCTTGGTGATTTTCAGGACTTGTAGAGATTGGTTTGTTTATTTTATTGGCATTGATACATAACCCATCTGGAATGTTAGTCGGGGTGTCTTGGGCCTGCAGCTGTGATCGTCCACCGATGAATCCTGCATAGAAGACTATACTATGGTCGCAGGTTTGTCACGTGCATGTCTATTTGATTTCTTAGAAATAGTAGAATCAGGTAGAGCACCGTAAGTTGGAGGGAACACTGCTTCTGTTTGTAGAGCTGTGACTGAATATAACTTGACCCCTATCGGTCCAATGATATTCATGCTTGCTGTGTCGTTTGTTCGGCGAAATGTATTGAGAGTGAGTTTTGCTTTACTGATATGTGTTCATGTGGTTGGGCAAAGATTTTTTTTATTTAATTCTTTTAATATTATTATTTTAAACTTAACCTATCGTTAATTTTATTTCCAATTTTGACCCTCTCTGGTCACGCCACCCCCGTGTCGTGGGCAAACCATATTGTCACGCCACCGACCTAGGCGTGACAAAACCTGCCACGCAAGCCCTCGTCCGTGCGCCGTGCCAGCGTGGAGGGCTTGCGTGGTAGGTGTCACGTCAGCACTCATGGTGTGACAAGCTTGTCTTGTCACACCGTGAGAGTTGACGTGACAGGGGTGAACATTATTTAAATGTGTTCTCGAACGATGAACTCCGCTTTGAAACCAAAGAAACTGAAATGTGGGCATTTATGGCCCCCCTGTTCATCCGAAATTCCAGTTGTAGCTCCCCTTACCCGTAATTTTCACTTGTAGCCCCTTTCTCCGTAGCTGCTGTGTCGGGGGGACGCAGTTGCCACGTGCTACGCCCGACGGTCGTAGCGCACGATATTTTTGTTTTTGTATCATTCATTTTCAGATCGTTACGTTGGATCATTCATTTTAAGATCGTTACGTTTGGATCATTCATTTTCACATCGTCACGAAGTCCAATTTTTGTACGAGGCTTGGAGATTACAAATGTACTCGTGCTGATGAAATCTTTCGACCGAAGGTAAAGTGCGAGGCACAGAATCAGAAATACATTACAGTCCACTGATAGAAGCATCCACACCTCACGGTACACTTCTTGTTCACATCAGAGTGTTGCACTACAAACGGACGATGGTGCCGCATTGAGTATTATTGCAACCAAATCTTTATATCATCCATGCTTGCAAACAACATGTTCTTGCTTATTAAGTCATTCTCCGGATCCGCAATGACATTCCTGCTCTTCAACCCATTTGCACAGACCGCGTTATCAGCCACTCTGACATCATCGAATGCATGCACTGACGGGACCTCACCTATTACACTGCGACCCATTAGGAGTAGTTCTTTAAAAAAAATTTAATTGCAGCCCCAGGTTGGTGCAGACCATTGACGACCTTTCAGCTCATCTAACATCTTTTTGAAACGAAAGAGCAAATGTACCCCTTCCCGTGCGTCCGAAATGATAAAATTGACACTACAGTAGGCTATATAGGCGACATATATCCCCCACCGCGCTCTCAGTCCGCGAAAACTGCCTACCACCCTCTTAGTCCGTGGAAGACAACCTACCGCGCTCCCAGTCCACGAAAGTCGCCTACCACCCTCTCAGTCCGTGGCAGGCAACTTACCTCGCTCCCAGTCCTTGGTAGGAACGTGCGTGACATGCTACCGCGGACCAAAAGCGAGAAAAGTAGTCCTTGGTAGGAACGTGCGTGTCATGCTTCCGCGGACTAGAAGCAAGGAAAGTAGGTTCCTCAGAGTAGGAGCACAATAGGTGACTTCCGCCGATAGGTAGCGCAATGAGTGCCTGCTGCGGTGCCAGTTTTGCAATTTCGTACTAGCGAGGATTAATTTTGCTATTACAAGTAGAAAAACGTGACAATTCAGCCGACTCAATAGTTGCCCGGTTCAGCGCCCCGACTTGGACGAACTGTCTAATATCGCTAGCGAAAACGAGCTAAACAATAAGAAAAGAAGGCAATTTGAGCCATGTGACGAAGACCAATCCGACCGAGTTGCCCTCTTGACCCAGTTACTTCACTTCAGCTAATATTGGACTAACAAAATATTTCCACAGCAATTCTTTGTAACCCTCCAGCGCGTTACACAAGTCCTCTTGCCATTTCGGTCGGTGTACGCACCCATCGGTTGATTACTACGTGACAGGTGCCAATGTTTCTTTTCAGATCTACAAATTCTTACATGTCACTCTAAAATTCTCAAATCCCCTATATACCATTCTTTGTGTTTGTGTTACTGATATCTGGATCCAATCGTGAAAATTTGCTGTAGGGATGTAGCACTTTGGTAATTTGCTAGCTGCATGTGAGTCTTCATATAGCTCGCATTTTTGAGAATTGGTTAGTCGGTATTCCAAAAAATTTGAAGGCACAACTTAGCACGCATTTCTTAGAATTGGTTAGTCGGTATTCCAAAAAAAATTAAAGGCACAACTCCTAACGGGAGTTAGTGCCTTACTATTGGTCTATTTGGTTATGTCGGAATGATGTCGTTTTTTGAAAAAAAAAAGATTATCACTAATCCCTTACAGGTTATCTTGTTAAGTGGGCACTGGTTGAGAGTTTAGGCAAATCTGCAGAATTCGACTCAGAAGGAGTCAATGTTGGCTGGAAGCACCAGGTTAGAGTTTGTGGCTAAGCAGATTTTCAACACTCATGGGTGGCTGAATAATCACCAGATTTGAAATGATTGAGTTTAACTTTCAGTCGTTTTCTGGTTGTAAGACTTCAAAGCACCTTTAACGTTGCTATTTATTTTTCCACTTTAAGCACGTTAATAAAATAGGCTGTGTGCATCCTTGATGGAGAGGCCGGGAGAGTTTCTCTTTTCCATTATCGAAAAAGATACACATTCTCAAAACACCTTCAGTCTTTTAACTATTTCAGCTGAGGTTAATCTTGGAAACTGGCTGTTGAGAAAAGTACTCTCTCTGTTTTTTTTACTCGATGTTTTTTTTTCATTTTTTGGGTTTCCAAGGTACAACTTTGACCATTATTATTTTTATAACTTGATATTAAGATGTACTAATAAAATTGCAATACTATAACAATATTTTTCATGACAAATCTAATTATATAATTTTTACGTAGCCAATCTAAATGGTTTTCAAACCAATTGGCGGCGGTCAAACTTACAAACTTTGACGGCACAGATTTTAGGACGCCGGTAAAAAAGAAAAGAACCGAGGTAGTATTAATCAAGTGAAAGATCTTTGTGGTGTATAGTGCTGAAGTACATAATTGTTTACGGAATTTTTTTGACCTGATTCTCCCTTGTTCTGAAAAAAAAAGAAGTGGAAAGTTTGCACCTGATGGTTTATGCGGTTCATCAAATGTTCGTTTTTGGTCGGATCACGTGGTCGCCAAGCCGCCGAAAAGAGCTGAGATTGGAGGTTAGTTGCATTATCCTCTGTCATGACGCGTTCGTCTTCTCCCACGGTGTGCCGTCGTAGAACCCATCAGGTGGGCGCCTGTAAGGTCTAGCCGAGCACAGCAAATGAGCAAAACCTCTTGTATTTATATTTATACAGGGGGCAACTTCAGTTTTCATCTACGGTAGAAGCCAAGGGTTGTTTGGTTTGAAGGCCTTACCAAAATTTGCTTACGAATTTAGCTACCAATGTTTTGGCCAAAGATTGTCAATAAAATGAACTAGAGTCCGGTAATAAAAGAATCTTACCAAAGTTTTGTAACAGAGTTCGGTCAGT
The DNA here is from genome assembly GCA_036346405.1 of Phyllostachys edulis. Taxonomy (NCBI): domain Eukaryota; kingdom Viridiplantae; phylum Streptophyta; class Magnoliopsida; order Poales; family Poaceae; genus Phyllostachys; species Phyllostachys edulis. The sequence goes on from CM070552.1 coordinate 28,298,398, forward strand.
GCTATCAATTTTTGATAAGACAAGCATCGATAACCATTGGAAACAAACCAAACAACCTCGCTTCCGATTTTGGAGTTCACACTAATGCCTCTGAGCTAGTGGCGGAGGAGCTGCGTTGAACACTGCGGGGGTAATTGAAAACTAGTGGCAAAGCCCATCACATAACGCAAAAAATATAGAAATTAACCTCGGGACAGGTAATAATATATTTGACCCCACGCGATCGAAAGAGGGCCCAGTTCTGATCGAAGAAAAGCTCTTTAAAACTTCTTCAGTCCATATGTTTTTCCGTTTAAAAAACCATCACTACGAAATTGAACGAGTCACCATTGAAGAAAAGTCGATATGCATGATTGCGCTTGTACCAGGGGTAGTTCTTTAAAAAAGAATTTTAGTTGCAGCTCCAGGTGTTGGTGCAGACCATTGACAAAGAATTTTAGTTGCAGCCCCAGGTTGGTGCAGACCATTGACGACCTTTCAGCTCATCTAACATCCCAGGTTGGTGTCAATCTTTCAGCTCATCTAACATCTTTTTGAAACGAAAGAACAAATGTACTCCTCCCCTGCGCGTCCGAAATGATAAAATTGACACCGCAGTAGGCTATACAGACGTCACATGTCCTCCACCGCGCTCTCAGTCCGCGAAAGCTGCCTATCACCCTCCCAGTCAGTCCGTGGAAGACAACCTAGCTACCGTGCTCCCAATCTGCGAAAACCGCCTATTGCCCTCTCATCCGTGGTAGGCAACCTACCTCGCTCCCAGTCCTTGGTAGGAATGTGCGCACGTCATGCTGCCGTGGACCAGAAGGGGGGAAAGTAGGTTCCTCAAATTGGGAGCGTGGTAAGTGACTTTCGCCGATAGGTAGCGCAATGCGTGCCTGTCGCCGTGCCAGTTTTGCAATTTCGTACGAACGAGATTAATTTTGCTATTACAAATAAATAAAACGTGACAATTCAGCCGAGACTCAATAGTTGCCCGGTTCAGCGCCCCGACTTGGACGAACTGTCTAATATCGCTAGCGAAAACGAGCTAAACAATAAGAAAAGAAGGCAATTTGAGCCATGTGACGAAGACCAATCCGACTGAGTTGCCCTCTTGACCCAGTTACTTCACTTCAGCTAATCTTGGACTAGCAAAATATTTCCACAGCAATTCTTTGTAATCCAGCGCGTTACACAAGTCCTTTTGCCATTTCGGTCGGGGCACGCACCCATCGGTTGATTACTACGTGACAGGTGCCACCGGTTCTTTTCAGAGATACAAATTCGTACATGTCACTCTAAAATTCTCAAATCCCCTATATACCATTCTTTGTGTTACTGATATCTGGATCCAATCGTGAAAATTTGCAGTAGCAAATAATGAACTTTTATGTGTGTTTTGGTCTAGCTGTGCCAAAACGGCGGCAATGGTCCGGGACATCTTGGCTACCCGATACATTGTAATTTCTTGTTGAAGTGATTTTACACGCAGGAAGTGCGTACCAAACGGCCAGTGCCAATTCTAACACACGTTGATATTGGCAGCCGTGGTTGTTAATTGTTTATCTTTAATTAGCTTCAAGTATAGTAGAATGGGACATTAAACCCATGGCTACAATCTCCGTGAATCAACTGTAAGCTGTAGGTGCAGACGGTCCTAACAGAAAAGAAAGTTTCGAAAAGAAAAGAGCTGAAATAATGTCACGTATATGATAGCCGTACAGAAATATACCACGTTTTAGAAAGCTGCATATGAACTTCCTTAACCTTGACCACCAATATATGAAAAAAACCATTTGTATCAATCATGTGAAAACTGTATCATTAGATTAGTCATGAAAACTAGTTTCATAATATAATACAAGACTGTACGTATCGGTGTCCAAAACATTCTATATTCTTGAACAAAATAAGTATACATATAGAGTAGCTAAAAGCCTAAAAACACTTCATACCAATCTATACGAGTGATCAGCTGGCAATGCATGTCCAGCACGTCGGCTTCCACGTCGAGCATGCTAGTCGCCGGTCACCGTCCGCCACGTCCATCCCGCGCTGGATAGTCGGCTGCCTTACCTGACATACGCATGCCGCTAATGAATTCATATGCAGCCGGCCGCCGGCCTGCATGTCTCTCCAGAGTGCAGAGGGAACCCAGTAGAGGCAGCGTGGCCCTCGCCGGCCAAGCAGGTGCCGGCGGCGAGAGGCAAGCCGTGCACGCGCCAGTTGGGAGTTATCCCATTTGCTCGACAACTAATTCCTCGCGTCACACACTGGACAGGGCATGAGTAACTTCTTTCCTTGTCATCTCTAAAAGAACACGCTAACATTTACTTGGAAAGACCATTTCCTGCGAAAAGACGGTACAGTGTGGTTTACTTGAACCAACGCCATAAGTTCGGGACTGTTCGTGTCGAGCCGATTGTACCCCCATTTGGTTCAGAGAATTCAGCGTGTTCAGGAGGAGTTCATATGAAATTTTGCTTCTAGGCAGCGTTGACTCCCAAACCAAACAAGTGGAGAACTCATCGACGTTCTCATGGAGCGCGTACTCTATTAGACGCTATATTCGCATCATTATCCTCATTTTGTGGATAGTCCAGTGATTGGGACGGAATGCCGAGTCTGTTGTGACCAAGTAGGAAAAGAAAGAAAGAAAAACCGTAGAATCAGAGTCCAAAAACAAACTTAAGTCATAGGCAACAGCCATACATCGAGAGGGAGTGATGTAGCCAAGCAATTGATATGATATTCTGACCAGACCGAAAGCCAAAAGGGAGAAGATTTCCAAGTTCCCACTTCGAAGCAAGCAGCAGCAGCAGCAGCTGGTCCAATTCAAAGGAGCACGTGAGGTGCTGTCGCCATCCCTCCAATTCTGATGCTGCTTTGCTTTGCTTACCACGCAGTGGCGGAGCCAGGATTTCGCCGATGAGGGTGCAAACTTTTTTTTTGCGATTACAAGGAAGACATATATACACACACCCCACCACACACAACTAGCGGATCTAGAAGAAAAACAACAGGGTGTCGTTATACATATCATCACTTGTGTATATGGCTACGAGCTTATGTTATAGGGTGCTGTATACAGAGGTTTTGATAAGGTAAAATAAAATTAGACTCGGTGTCCTGTACACCACTCAAGCCTCACTTGGATCCATCCATAACCAGTTGCTAGCATTACTTATTTTCTATTATCTCAGCCTCTAATTGTTGGTCTACTCGTGATTCGAATATATATTCAAGCATAGCTATCTTTAAGAGACATTAGTCTAAGTCTAATGCCAACCACAGCAGATTCAGATGTTCAATTTCCACTTTCCAAGTTCATGCATTGATCTTTAACTATTCATACACTACCCAGCTTCAAAGTCACCATTTGAAAATTTTGGGGGTGCAACTGCACCCCCATGCTCTCACGTGGCTCCGCCACTGTTACCACGTCCGGCCGGTCCAGTCCACTCCCCAGCAAGCTAGCATGCTCACTCTGACGGCTGACCAGTTTAGTTTACTGGCCACGGCAAGCAGCACCGCAATCAAGGTTGGCTTCACCGCACCACCGTCAGGGTTCATATCAGACTTTCTAAGCTTTGGCTACGGAGAAAGTAAGTAGGTTTGCCTACATGTACAACTTGGAGTAAAGTATTTTTTTTTCCGAGCACAGCTAAATAAACTTTTATGTTTGAATTGAAGCTTTAGTCACAACGAATATGAAGAGCACACTGCGGTCTGTGGGATGATTAATTTTTTACATGGCCCGCCACAAAATTAAGCAGCTTGCTTTGTAAGCAAAGGACCAATATTTCCAATCATGTCGCTGTCGTTTTTCCGTCTAAGTTTAGACATCTTAGTGGGATACACTAAAAAAATGATATTGTAAAAAGCCACTCCTTCCAACCTAAAATAGATGTCATTTCAAGAAAGTTGGTTTTTGTTCTCCCTTCAATCACAGAAACAAGTCGTTTTGAAATGTGTGCAATCAAACTTTGCCATGTATATATTTTTAATATTTAGATTAGGTACATAAAAATCATATGTGTATATTCGTCTCGAAAAATACTTTCATAATGTTACAATTTTATTGGGTTTTACAAATATATTAGAGCATGTACAATGGGCTTATGTCAGCCGTCTATAGTTACTGCCACATATGATTTTTGCTGACGTCGATGAAAAAGAATGAAGAGAGAGAAAGATGTTGTTTACAATCCTGTAGCTGATTATAGCATCAGAAACAAGAAAAGCATTAAAAGATTGTGTGTTCTATAAAGACAACTAAAAAGACAACAACTGTCTGTACCATTGTATGAGTTATCTTTAGTGTTGTCTATAGATGACATGGAGAGTTGCTATAGACAACAGCTGTCTGTACCATTGTACATGATAGTAATTAGTGATCAAAGTTGTATTTTTGGGGACTGTGTCGATATCCTAAATACTTGTCAACATTTAAGTTTGTCCAAGGAACATTTTTTCGGCTCTATTAAATACTGATCGGTGGTATTACTAGACAGCTGCGTATATGTCAGCCGTCTATAGTCGTTGCCATGTAGGATTTTTGTTGACGTGAATGAAAGAAAATGAAGAGAGAGAAAGATGATGTCTACAATCCTGTAGCCGACTGTATCACGAGAAACAAGAAAAGCATTAAAAGATTGTGTGTTCTATAAAGACAACTAAAAAGACAGCAGCTGTCCATACCATTATATGAGTTATCTTTAGTGCTGTTTACAAGTGACATGGAGAGTTGCTATAAACATCAGCTGTCTATACCGTTGTATATGCCCTTAGTTCTATGTGCATTGATGCTTAAGTGGACAATTAACCAAGCTCATTAATTGTCCTTGTTGGCGTGGTGTCTTTTTCAGGTCACTTAACCCATAATTCGACAGAACGAAAACACAGTCAAGGTCTAGGTCGTCCGTACCATATTTGCACTATTCCTCGTCCTACAAATCTTACGTTTGATGACTAGTCGAATCCTTAAGCAAATCTCCAGCTTAGTTTTTTTTTTTTTTTGAAAAACACCTGTAGAAAAAAAAATCTTTGCCACCCGCGTTTCAGTTGCAATCTATGACACTTCTTGGAAGACAGTTTTCTCACCGAAATAAGTGGAAGACTCCTTACGAGATTCTTCGTTTCTTAAAGTCTCCCACTAACCTCTCTGCTGTCCCTAAAAAAATAGAGAAGAGACGAGTCAAGAAAAATTTCCAAAGCAAAAGTTGTTTGCGCCGTAGCCATCACCTTTACAAAATTATTCCTCCACGATCAAAGTATACCAGAAACAAATGGTGTGGTTTGTTTGGGAATTTCTGGAACAAAACCCAGCCACTGCATATGAGCAGGGGCGGCTAGGCTTACTGAAAAGCAGAGCAAGAATTGACGAGGCCAGCCGCTGCCAGTCTTCCTCCAACTCCAGCTCGTCCGAATGGTCCATCCAAGTGGGCCCACCGGAAGGGTAATTAAGGATGGAAAGCAACAGGGCCCACTCGATTAATATTAGTCGCTCGCTAATAAATCGCTAATCACTCCACCTCGCTAATTAATCGCTACCCTCCAAAACCCACCCACCCTGACACACACAGTGAGAAACGGATTATCTGCCATAGCAGCTAGCTACGGCAGATATGTGTAGTATAAATGGTATTAGGGTATGTACAGTGAGTGACATTAACAATCTATAATCTTTGTCATGTAAGATTTTTAATAACGTGGATGGGAGAGAACAAGGAGAGAGAATAAAGCTGTCTAGCATGCAACAGACAGTCTATAAAACTCTTATAGACAACACAAAACACCACTGTATGAGTTGTTATCTATAACAAACATTTTTTCAAGCAAAAACTAAAAGATTGTGGGATCTTATATAGACAACTTAACAAACAACTCATTATATGAACATTTTTAGTGCTGTCTATAGATGACATAGATAGCTGATATAGACACTAGTTATATGTACCATTATATATACCCTTAGATCTCTTCCCTACGGTTTGATTAACATGAACAACTCAGATCAATAGTGTACAGTGAAAGACATGGACAGCTACAGCGCACTGCATAGCAGTGTAGCAGCAGGCTCAGAAATAGGCATCCGTCTATAAATTCTCGTCTCACTCCCTCGGTCGCTTCATTCACCAACCAGGCAACCACCTCTCTCTCTCTCGATTCCAGGAGCTCGTGCGGAGATGGTGGCGCCGATCGCGGTGGCGTCGGCGGGGCTGGGGATGCTGGCGGGGGTGGCGATGGCCAACAGGTCCATGGAGGGAGGCTCGGAGGCTGGGGGGGGGGAGGCCTGCCGCGGCGGCGCGGTGGCGGCCGCCGCGGTGCGCGACGTGCGGCGGGACTGGGAGGGTGGAGTGCCTGTGCACGCGGTGGTCCGACGGGGACGGGTCCGGGTGCCGGACCTGCGCGGGCACGCGCCGGATGCCGTGCCGGAGCTGCGGAGGGTCCGGGACCGGCCGCCGGGCGCCCGTGCGGATCTCCACCGCCGCCGGCGCGCCGCCCCGCCCACGGATGAGCACGCGGTGATCAGCTACCTAACCCAGAGCAGCCTGTTTGGACTTAGGAACGCATGAATTTCACAGCAAACAGTTCGATTCCCGCTCCTCGGAATCGCGGTGTCGTCGTTGAGCTCTTTTTTTTTTCTTTGCTTGTTTTTTTTTGAACGGGATTTTCTTTGCTTGTTGGGGATAGATTAGTGTACTGATTAGTATATGAAGCTAGTGATTTCAGCCAGTCTCATGATTCTAGCTGATGATTCAATTCAGTCGATCGATCCATCTACCTATCTGCAGGTGAAAAAGATCTTGAGATACCAAATTTGATTAGACATGTCCAAAAATTCGGTGGACATGTGAGGAAATGAAATCTTTGCGAGTTTCTGAGGAACAGTACGTCTGTACTGGCAGAATCTGTTCCAACAACTGAGAGAATCCTGCCAAACAAATCGAAGCATCTGTTGTGATCTGTGGACCAGAACCATGTTTGTGGTGATGAGTTGCAGTGTGTTTAGCAACGTTACAATCGTGCAATTTAGCCAGTGGAGTGTTTACTGCTTAGCTACCAGCCAAGAAGAGTAAGATGTGCACGCGCTAATCTCCGCACCAATCAACAATCCCCAGTGAATAGCTGGACTGTTTTTAGCTAGTTATCTTTACTAAACCGAATCCGCTCTTGCCTCTGAAGTCTGAACTCCAAATCCTCTTTCGTATAAATTGAAGCTGTGAGCATGCGATCTTCAATATAACAGCGAGGGTCGATTGGGTAAGATTGTTAGGATCATAATCCTTGGCAAGATTGGTAGTGCTGTTGACAAGATCGGGGATCGTAGAATCATAGTAGAATTGTAGTTGTAAAATCATGACTCTTAAGAGTTAGTATAAGCTCCGTAATGGTACTATATAATTTAGATCCTATGTAGGATACAGACTAGCATGGTCCTATTGGGTCGTACTGTAGGACTGAGGAGGCGACTAAAAGAAGATTGAATAGGAGTCACACAAACACCGGGAAATTTCAAACTTTTTCCTTCAAACATAGAACACCTGACCTTCACAAAACTACTGGGGAGCTATAGAAGGCTGGTGCAAAGTACGGTTGAAAACTTCAAGAAAGATCGAGAAGAACAAACCTTCGTACCCCCGGGCGGTCTCACCGAACTAAGGAACGGTTTGACCTCTGTTTCGATCGGTCTGACATCTGTTTCGGACAGTCTTACCTCTCCCCTGGGATAGAACTGATTTTCAGCACGATTTCAAAATCTAGAATTGACATAATTTTCAATCTATAGCTCTAAACAATTTGAAACGTTACACACACCTTACCTAAGATATTGAGAACCTAATCGAACAAGAAATCAAAACAAATCTTTTCAAAGTTCTGAAATTATTCGACCCGAATGCAAGTTGCACCAAAATCGGACAAATACAAAAACAAGGCCTACAGCTTGCTCGTGGGGTAAGGATGGTCAAGATGAAGGGTTACGGGTAGGCTACGATTGCACAAAAACAAAAAAAAATTCTACCGCGCAACCAAGAAACCTCTGCTAGTAATAGATCATGGGATTACCGCTAGACGTGCCGACTCGTAGCGGAAATAGAGTCGATGTAGCGAGTTGATGCAGTAGTAGTCGTACTCGCCGCACGTCTTCTCCTCCTGCTTCTGTGATCGTCACGAGTTGCGGATCGTTTTAGTGCTGATGCTTCGCAACAACACCTCTAAGGTATCTACACATATGGGGCAAGGACACCATGCGCTGAAGTGCTAGCGCCGGCGGCGTGGTATTGGATGAGGAAGGTGTGGCTGTTAGGGTTTCGGAATTCTTCAAAAAGGCTCTCTTCACCCTCATGCCACCGCCCCTCTATATATAGGCATCTATGATGGGTCTCGAATTTGAGGCTCATTAGGAACTCGTAGCCTATAAGAATTCGGATTACCATCCAAATCAAATCCTAGCCTTTTAAGTGTGCGACTCTATAGGTTCATGTGTAATCGGTTGTGACTCAGAAACTCTTTTCCAACCACGAGTTGGTAGCGGCACCTAGCAGTACATAACGATTCCCGAACACACATAGAATATATCAGACGAACCTTAATGCAATATGATCTACAACCAGGTCCTTATCACTTACGACCAGCTCATATCTAGTCACGACCAGTCCATATTTAGTTACGACCAGTAAATACTTAATTACGACCAGTTCGTGATTATGTTCGAGCAATCTACGATCAGCTTGTATCTCCATACGACCAGTTTGTGACTATGTTTGATCAGTCCACGACCAGCCCATATCTCCATACGACTAGTTCGTGACTATGTTCGACCAGTCTACGACCAGCCCGTATCTCCATACGACCAGTTCGTGACTATGTTCGACCAGTCTACGACTAGCTCGTATCTCCATATGATCAGTTCGTATCAAGTCGAACTGAACAACACTACTACAGAAAAGGTCTTCACAGACGGTTCAAAAACGTCATCACAGACGGCTTCGTGAGTCGTCTGAGTTTATGGGTCAGTAATGACATGAGGTCATCACAAATGTTTTTTGAACCATCTGTGATACAAACTATCACAAACGATTATTAACTCAGAACCGTTTGTGACAGTTGACTATCACAGACGATTTGTAGACAAAATCGTCTGTGATAGGTTGCTATCACAGACGGTTTGTAGATGAAACCGTCTGTGATAGTTTACTAGCACAAACGGTTTGTAGACGAAACCATCTGTGAGAGCTGATATATCACAGACAGTTTGTCCTAAGGAACCGTTTGTGGTATTCTTTTGTATTGCTAAATCTATTTCTGTTTATTGGCTAGCCTCAGGAAATGGTAGCTATGCCCTCTGAAACAAGCTGAAACACAACAAGTACATGTATACACCCAATTCACATTCACTTTAGAAACAAGTACATCCATTTCACAAACCAATTAACTCAAATTAACCATTCATGTATATTTATACACATGTACCATTAAGTTCAATCTTATCCCAATCAAGTTCAATCTACATTGTGAAACTTCCCATCTAGATTTATGACCTCACGGTTCAAGAATGACACAAACTGTCCTTGAATGTTTATGAGCTGGCCCTATTCCAACGCAGTTGTATCGATGCTCGCAACCTGTCGCTAGGAAGATTAAATTCGTGCATATAAATTTATAAGTATGAAATAATTATTGCAATATTGACAAACCTAAGGATCATTGGTCATCGCGGAACCGACGAGTAGTTCCATGTTGTGGCAAACATAGTATCTACAGAGGTTACAGGCCGACAGCTGCTGGTGGCACTACAAAAATAGAATTGGTTAGTTCGAGAGGCATTACTACGAAGTGTTATATAGGATTAATGTGTACTAGCGAATACCGAGAATTTTAGATCGTGTCGCAAGGTCCCTCCCTTGCATTTCCCTCTAGAAGCATAGTATACGATGAACAAACTACGTGATTCCAAAAAATTAGCCTTAGCCATTGCAAAGGAAGGAAAGACTACAATAGAGTTATCTATGGAGTAAATGTGTTTACCTATCGATTAATTATCGGATAATTGTGAAGTTGTATTTGGAACGCTGTAGGGAATCAAGGTATATTACCTTGTTCTATTTTGGTACAATTACAATTAGAATCCAGTGGAAGCTACACAAGTATGTCGCCATAGTCATTAAATCTAAGTTCGTGTTGCTTATAAAGTACAAATCAACAAGTATAGCCACTAGTGCAGCACTTACTCCTGGTTGTAGGGCAAAAGTATGAATTCCTTGTCGCAGTGAGCCAACAATGAGTCCGTCAGGTAATCCTCGACGAATTTTGCATTCTCCCTGATGCATTGCAAGGAGACCAAGTGTGGGTCGAGGAAACCTACCGGTGATTTCCTTAATTCGACTTCAGAAATCATGTATCTATACACACACACACACACAAAAAGCAAGGAGTTATATATAACATTTATCGATATTACACGAACGTTGACTGTGATTGTAAACACTTACAGTGTCCAGCATCGCATGAGTGAGACGTCGTAGGAGTCGAGGTTGAAGAGAAAGAACAAGTCCTCGAAGGTCACCATGAAGATACAGTCTTGACAGTCGTGGTTAAGATGATCCTTTTTGAACTTGACGTTAACACCCAAGCACCGTTGTTCATCCGTCTTGTCGGCCTATTCCATGTACTATAGATGCAATTCTCGTGCAAGCCATTCCAAGAGTAGGGTGGTGCTCTATCATCTCAACCAACGACCCGCCTAGCATGAATTTCTAGGCCAATGGCAATAAGGGAATATCATCGGGCAAGAAGGGGATATCATTGGGCTTCTTCGATTTGCCCTTACCGCCTCGCTTTTTAGAGGTCGACCGAGCACGAGGTGTAGATGCATCCGATGCACCGGGTCCTTACCGCATCAGTCACTACTACAGAAAAGGTATTAACAGACGGTTCAAAAACGTCATCACAGACGGTTTCGTGAGTCGTCTGAGTTTATGGGTCAGTGATGACATGAGGTCATCACAGACGGTTTTAAACCGTCTGTGATGCATACTTTCATAGACGGTTTGTGGCTGAAACCGTCTGTGATAAGTACATATCTCAGACGGTTTGTGGCTGAAACCGTCTGTGATGACTTTTCTCTATAAAGCCCCAAGCAGTGGCTGCTTGTGCCATTAAATCCGGCATCATATATATTATATATATATATTGTTCGTAGTCTCTCAGCCACTTTGGGGGGATCGTCCACGCAGCATGAGAAGGATGAGACAGTAGCCACGGGCAACCTCATTGAGCCCCTGCAAGTTTAAAAAGTATGGATGCAAGGAGAGCGTCAGGACATCCAATTACCTGGATTGGACGTCGCTATGTTCAGAAAGTGACATTGATGCGCAGGTACTCCGACTGGGAAGTGGCATCATGTATCAGCAACTAACCATTCTTGAGCATGTAATCGTCTTTAAACCCAACAAGAACACCAAGCAACCATTCTCATATTTCAAAAGAATTCTCAACTTGTTGCTTGGTGTTCTTGTTGGCTTTAAAGACAATTACATGCTCAAGAATTGTTGGTTGCTGATAGATGATGCCACTTCCCAGTCGGAGTAGTTGCGCATCAACGTCACTTTCTGAACATAGCGACGTCCAATTACCTATCGACAACATCCAGGTAATTGGATGTCCTGACGCTCTCCTTGCATCCATACTTTTTAAACTTGCAGGGGCTCAATGAGGTTGCCCATGAATACTGTCTCATCCTTCTCATGTCATGGGACTAATTCCTAAAGTGGCTAGGGACTATATATATATATATATATATATATATATATATATATATATATATATATATATATATATATATATATATATATATATATATATATATATATATATATATATATATATATATATATATATATATATATATATATATATATATATATATATATATGTATATATATATATGTATATATGTATATATATATATATATGTATATATGTATATATATATATATGTATATATGTATATATATATATATATATATATATGTATATGTATATGTATATATATATATGTATATATATGTATATATATGTATATATATGTATATATATGTATATATATATATATATATATATATATATATATATATATATATATATATATATATATATATATATATATATATATATATATATATATATATATATATATGCTTTTAATGGCACAAGTACCACTACTTGGAGACTTTATAGAGAAGAGATTATGAATGGAATGGTAGGACGACTGCACGCAAGAGGTAGGAGAACTTGACCGACATGAACAAGGGGCTATTAATATGAACTAATTATCAATTCAATTTCAGCATAAGACTATTGACATCATTACATCACAGAGCAAGTGGACTATTAATGTGAACTAATTATTAATTCAATTTCAGCATAAGACTATTGACATCATTACATCACAGAGCAAGGGGACTATTAATATGAACTAATTATCAATTCAATTTCAGCATAAGACTATTTGCATCATTACATCACAGAGCAAGGGACTATTAATATGAACTAATTATCAATTCAATTTTAGCATAAGACTATTGACATCATTACATCACGAGCAAGGGACTATTAATATGAACTAATTATCAATTCAATTTCAACATAAGACTATTAACATCATTGAGCGGTTCATCGAAGAGAACAAGACCAAGGGTGTCCAAACCCACCACACCAAAGAGTAGCCCTCAAGATCCATCGCAGAGCACTAGCCATTTTCATCACAGAGCAAGGGGGTAGAGACAGAGAGGGAGTAAGGTAGGGTGATACCTCAATCTGATCTTGACCATGGTGGCGACCCCACCACCAAAGACAACCCTCATCCATCTCCTTCACCTTGCATAAATCACACAAACATCAGACACAACTTAAGGCTCAAGCATAAAAATCAAACTCAACAAAAGACATTAAGCTAACAGATCTAGAGGAGAATAGAGGGAGGATGGGGAAAGCAAAGGCCGGCCAGGGCCCTAGCGGGGTGCAATGGGGTCGGGCGGCGACGGCGACGGGGTCGAGCGGCAGCGTCGAGGTGGGGAGGGGAACGGAGTAAATGCTACTGGGAGTGACGAGTTTAGTGGCGCAAACCCTAGCGGAGCTGGGGAGTGACGAGAGTTAGGGCGTCACCGTAGTTGTGGCACAACGGTGACACTGCAAAAGACACTCTTATCGTACGTGTGTCTTGTACAGTGAATCGTGGTGTCACAACCGTCGGCGACGGGAAGAATGGCGGTGTCAGCGACGGGGTCACTCGGGTGGGGAGGGGAACGGACAAGAGTAAGGCCGCTGGGGAGTGACGAGTTAGAGCGCAAACCCTAGCGGCCGGCCGGGCTCCTACTAATAAAGAGACTTATCACAGACGGTTCTATTATGGAACCGCCAGTGATAATTATCACAGACGGTTTCATAATGGAACTGTCTATGAAATGGTTTTTTCTCAAGTATATTTATCTTGTATATACACTTACATGACATGAAGAAATTACATGTTTATATTAAAAAAAGTAGAAACCTATAATTAAACAAAGTTTTTCTAGTGGCGGAGGTAGGTCGCTATCTCCATCTTCAATACTTCATAAGCGGCGGTGTCAGATTTCGGACGGTTCTCGATCATCGAACGGCTCGAATGCGCCCACTCACGACGCCTCTGCTCAATGTCTCCCGAAGGCCTCGATCGTTGAACTAAGAAGAATTGAGCCCATAGGCTCTCTTCCCTTGCTTGAGGGTTCTCGGCCTGGTCGACTCGGTCGCCTATCGCCTCGATTACGCAGTCCAAGTGACGACAAGCCTCCTGAAGACGTGCAACGTCGTTTTGGAGAACCACGTCGATGACGCGGTAAACTCGTCGAAAGTGGGAGATCACCCGAAGACACGGCGGAGGAGGATGTCAAGACGGTGGAAGGTGGCCGCCATCTGCTCCCGCAAATTCTCGGCCGGCGACGAGTGAAGACTTGTTGAAACAGTGTTCTTACGCAAAGACAGCTCAACGTCTGACGAGAGACGTGCTCGCATCAAAGGCGGGTGTAGGCCATCAATGCCGCGACAAGGAAGAGGCAGCCATTTGTTTTTTATAAGTATGTGGGGATGATCACATCTTCGATGGCGATGATCCTTTTATAAAACAAGGTATAAATTCGAGTGTGAGATTTAAGAGACGATCGGGAGCCGAAGCGGATCGATGCGACGAAGAGACGACGGGAGCCGGGTGGATGGCGGCGAAGAAGAAAACACGCAGATTGGGCATGAGCGATATTATCACAGATGGTTATAACAAAACCGCGTCTGTGATATGTGGTAATATCACAGACGGTTATTGTTAAGAACCGTCTGTGATGTTTCATAGAAGGTTCTTTGTTGAAAACCGTCCGTGATATGTAGAATTATCACAGACGGTTATTAACAAGAACCGTCTGTGATACTTTACAGACGGTTTTGAACATGAACCGTCTGTGATATTACTTCTTCACAGACAGTTTTTAGCGCAGCAAGTAACACAGACGGTCTCTAAACCAAAACCGACTATGATTGCATGTAATACAGACGGTTTTGGTTAACCATCTATGATGAGGCGTCCAGTATTAGCGTTTTTGTAGTAGTGGGTGTAGGTACATCCTGTGAAGTTGACATCGTTGTAGGTAACTTCGGTGCAGATACTTCATGTGAAGCAATTGACACCGGTGCAAGTAGCTCCAGATAGATGTTGCTCTTGGGCCACTAGATGAATGATCCAATGGCTTGCCCTAAAGTCACGACCTCGTCATTTAGGGGCATCTCCAACTGGACGACCTTGAAATTGGCATAAACACCGTCCACATTCACTTTTGCGAAACCCGGGTCTAGATTTACACCGTGCAGCAAGACCCCGACACTGGATGGATACGCCTAGCCCCAAGAAGCATCCAGGGCAACGAAGGCTCATCTCACTTGGAGCTTGCACTTCGTAGCCACATACATAACGATACAAAATTAGCTACTCCAACAGGGCTATCAATGGATCGAGCATTCCAGACATAATAATCATTACCAGGATGTCATCAACAGGAAATATGTCATCGCTTTCTAAGTCATGGTTGGATGCATAGCTACTCGGACGTTTGGGGGGGCTGGCTAGCACAGTAGTGGCGGGGGCCTCCAACTGATTTCCCCTAAGCCTTTCCTCTGTGAGGGATGCACGAATTTCCTCTCGTAAACATCTCGCATCTCCTCTTTGAGAGATGCACAAATCTCCTCTTGTAGCAGTGCTTTGCACTCGGCTTTGGCTCTCTTTCTACTCTGGTACGCCCCAGAGTCCTTTGGGAATCCATCTTTCCATGGAACATAAAGACCAAGGCTTCTCGTGCGACCCGGATACTCCTTATTTCTCAGGGCTTCGGAGAGCATATCTCTCTCCCTGTCTGCCTAGAATGAGTCTTGGAAAGATTGTGCAGTACTCAGCGCTTCCTACAAGAGCCCGACATGTTATTTCACTTCTACGAAGTTATCGAGTAATTACAAACTAGGTAGTTCGATATCTTATCAGGCACTAGGACACTTCTTCGTCTACGGAGTTTGGAAAGGAGATGGCCCCAGAAGACATGACAGCTAACCTCGCTCTTAGCTAGTTTTGGGCACGCTCATCAGGGATCATGGCAAATGACGGGGAGGCGTCCTAACGGCTTGCATGCTCGTCCTGATCCCTACCAAATGTCTTCGTGGTCTCGTGGGGGTGCGTGTTTTTGTTCGAGGGCCCTCAGGCGCCACACTTTCACTCCTAAAATCATCTGTCGTCTTCTTCGCCATAAATTCTTCTCAGTACTCTGCCACGAACGGATACTTCTGGAAGGATGTCAGATTCTTCTCCATGTATTGCTTGATAAGCGTGCTCTTGAAGTTCCTCCACACTTTGCATGCTTGTAGCAGCGCGTGTCGTTGCACGGAGGCCTGGTGTTGTTCCGGCATATCGAACGATCGAAAAATATCCATCAGCAGCTCACCTTTCTGCTCTTTTGTCAACTTCTTCCATGAATCGTAGGTGATATTGACATATTCTCGTGTAACTATTCCGACCGTTCTCCAGAATACGGACGCTGCTTGGGGAGGATTGAGAGGGGTCCCAGACATATCCACCTTCGTGATGGTAAATCGGCCCACGAGCCTTTTCGATATTCCTCTTTTTTATCGCGCTTGGATATTCCAAAGGACGGCGCATCAGACGCATAAGGCGACGACGACGAAGAATGAGCGGAAGACATCTTCACAAGAAATAGAAGTTCTGACACGCATGAACAAATTAGGACCAATATAATGACATAATTGACATCATGTGAACAAATGAGATCAGCACAAAGCTAAGATATAATATTTTGATATTGCTCTCAGATGTAGAGTTTCACAAGATTTAATTTTAGCCTTCTCGCTACTTTAGTCTATACTCTTCATTAATTCAATTTGACAATATTAATTCAAACTTTGAGCTCTAAAATAGTGTTTTACTTATCTACCTACATGATCTTTAAACAAAAGACATCAAATAATTATACTTTTGGTCTAGAGGTTCAACTAATTAACCAACTGAATGTAACAGACTAAATGCCAAAGATCAATCAACAGTAGTAAGCATTCCAATTAGAGCTCAAGTTCAAACCCGATTATCAAAATAATTTTAGCACAAGACTATTATCACACAGAGCATTCATCTCAAGCCCACCACACCCCACATTGCAATATATTCCAGTAGCAGTATCAAGCCCACCACATTACATCGGTTACCTTTGGGCGTCGAGGAGAAGGACGAGCAGGGAGCACCGGAGCAGCAGGGTGACGTCGAAGGGGAGGCGTACCCGGCTCGGGGGAGGAGGAGGCGATGTGTGCTCGGGGGATGGGAGGAGGCGGACTCGTGGGAGGAGGAGGCGACTCGTGCTCGAGGAGGAGGCGGCAGGCTTGGGGAAGGAGTCGCGCCGGGCTCGAGGAGGAGACAGCGTCGAGGACGGTAGTGATGGGCTCGGGGGAGGAGTCGCGCCGAGCTCGAGGAGGAGGCAGCGGCGACGTGCTTAGGGGAGGAGGGAGAGTTAATAAACTTAATTGTTTGAGTGGGGGAAGTGGGCAAACCTTAGGGTCCGATTATAAATAGGGTTGGACATCACAAATAGTTCTAAAGTAGAACCGTCTATGATAAATAATATCACAGATGGTTCTAATAAATATCTGTCTGTGATAGTTGTGTATCACAGATGGTTTAAATAAATAACCAACTGTGATAGTTGTGTATCACAGACAGTTCCAATAAATAACTATCTGTGATAGTTGTGTATCACAGACGGCCCCAATAAATAACCGTCTGTAATATATTATCACAGACGGTTTGTAGATGAAACCGGTTGTGATATTCTTTTGTATTGGTAAATCAAGTTCTGTTTATTGGCTAGCATCAGGAAATGCTAGCCATGCCCTCTGAAACAAGCAGAAACACAACAAGTACATGTATACATCTAATTCACATTCATTTTAGAAACAAGCACATCCATTTCACAGTACAAATCAATTAATTCAAATGAACTAAAATTAACCATTCAGAACACATATACACAAATTGTTCAATCTTTAAAAATTAGCCCTTCATGATGATCGACTAGTTTCGTCACGTTGTTCTTCCTCGACCCTTATGTCGTTTCCAAAAGGAGGCAACTTGTCAAATTGATTGTATTCTTCCTCGTCCATTACATTCTCAACTCCGACAATCCTCCTTTTTCCATGAAGAACTACGTGACGTTTCTTATTTGCCTGGTCGGTTACATAGAAGACTTGAACAACTTGGTTAGTGAGTATGAATTGTTCATCTTTGTATCCGACACATTCGAAGTCCACGATAGTGACACCGTACTTGTCGACCTTCACCTGTGGAAGATGGACCCAACGACACCGAAATAGGGGGATCTTGAAAAGCACGTAGTCGAGCTCTCATATCTCCTCTATGAGCCCATAGTAGGAGCTCCTCAGCCCATCGGTACTGAACACATCTATGCGGACACCGCTGTTCTAGTTAGTGCTTTTTACATCCTGAGCCTACGTATAGAATGTGTACCCATTTATGTCGTATTTTTGCCATGTCATAACTGTAAATGTTGGCCCTTTTGCCAACCATGTCAGCATATCACTTGACGAGCTCCTAGCGAGTCGCTCCTTTATCCATTGGTTGAACCGATCACAGTCTTTGTCTTGTGATCCAAACATCCGCCACTCGATTACATTGTCAAGCACGCCCTTGTCCGGTCGATATCTGAGGACACTTTAGTCATGTGTTGGAAGACCGTGAAATGGGCTTGAGCATATGCATCCATATCTGGAGTAATTGCTTTCCTTCCGATGGCCCCTATACCCTTGAGCTTCCCCTCATGGTGAGATCGAGGCACACCTATCGGTTCGACCCTAGCCATGTAATCGACGCTGAACTCAATGATCTCTTCGGTTGTTCCTGCCCTCTGGCCGAGATTGATCCCATACATAGGACTTGAGAATTCCCATTAACCTCTCGAACGGGTACATGCTATGTAGGTAGGGATGGAAACGGATCGAATACGAATCGAATAGTCCCGAATACGAATACGAATCTCTATTTTTAAAACGAATACGAATACGAATCCCTATTTTTAAAACGAATATGAATACGAATTCGAACATGCTCGAATACGAATATGAATCGAATGTCGTAACGAATATGAATTCGAATCGAATATGTACTCAATTCGGTCGAATGCGAATATCCTACAACTTTTGCGATAAATCTCGGTAGAACAAATAGTATTCGTATTCATATCCGGGAAAAACAGATAGTATTCATATTCGTTTTTCCCAGATAGTATTTGTTTTTTCGAGTACTATCCGGTTTTTTTCCTGGATATGAATAACACCGAATACGGACACGAATACTATCCATTTTTTTCGGATACGAATAACACCGAATACGGATATGAATACTATTCGAATACGGATTTTACTTACCACATTTGTGTTTTCTCGGATACGAATATCGGATAAAATGGATTATCTTTTACCATTTTCCATCCCTATATGTAGGAACATGGGCCCGCACATCTTTATCTTCCTCACAATGTGAACAATGAGATGGACCATGATATCGAAAAACGACGGAGGGAAATATATCTCAAGATGACATAGAGTCGTCACCACCTCGTCCTGTAGAGCATCTAGTCTTTCGGGATCGATGACCTTCTGAACAATTGTGTTAAAGAAATAACACCGCCTCATGATTGTCTCTCGGATCTTGATCGATAGAATACTTCTAATTGTAACAAGGAGCATATGTGTCATCAGCACTTGACAATCATAAGACTTCATGCCAATTAACTTTAAATCTTCCATCGAAACAAGTTTCTTCATGTTGGCGGAGTAACCGGACGGAACTTTCACACCATGCAAGCACTAGCACAGTCCAATTCTCTCGGCCTTGGACAGAGTGTAACAAACAGGGGGACAGTACGCTCATCCTTTATTGGTGCTAACTCAGGTTTGATGTCTATATCAACCAAGTCAAGCCATGCGTTGACACCATCCTTTTTTGTCACGAATATTCAGTAAGAGACCAATCAAGCTGTCAGATACATTCTTCTCTATGTGCATGACGTCGATGCAGTGGCAAACTTTTAGGTGCTCCTAATAAGGTAAGTCCCAAAATATTGATCCCTTCTTCCAGATGTTTTTCTCACGGGTCCTTGATTTACGCCCCTTTCCGAGAACACCATCTAAATCCTTAACCATATCATAGATCTCTTTTCTGCTTAAATGCCTTAGAGCTAACATATCCTCCTTCTCTCCGTCAAATTGTTTCTTTATCTTGCGGTATGGGTGAGCCATCCGAAGAAACCTACAGTGACGCATGTACACGGTTTTGTGCGAGTGCTTCAGCCACACACTCTCGGTGTCATCTAAGTAGTGAGTACATGCTTTGGCCCCTTTTTTATTTTGGCTTGACAGGTTAGTAAGGGCAGGATAATCATTTATGGCGCAGAACAACAAGGAGCGTAAAGTGAAATTCTCTTATTTGTACGCATCCCATACCTGTACCTCTTCAATCTACAATATTTTTAGATCTTCCATCAATAGTGCTAGGTACACATCAATACCATTCTCAGGTTGCTTCGGCCCTTGGATAAGTATCGACAACAAAATATACTTTCGCTTCATACACAACTAAGGAGGAAGGTTGTAGATACAAAGAGTCACGGGCGAAATGCTATGTCGGCTGCTCATGTTACCGAAAGGATTCATTCAATCTGTACTCAATGCAAACCTTATATTCCTCAGTTTCGCACCGAAGTCTGCAAACCTCCTATTGATGTTTCTCCACTGGGTGGAATCAGCAGGGTGTCTTAGCTTTCCATCCTGCTTACGCTCCTCCGAGTGCCAACGCAGCAGTTTTATCTCCTTTGGGTTCGCAAAAAACCGCTTTAAATGGGGAATTACAGAAAGATACCATGCCACCTTAGCAGGAGGTCCTTTCTTCACTTCGATTCCCTCGCCGTCATCTGATTGATTCTTACACTTGTATCGGGATGCGTTGCACACCGGATATACATGGATTTTTGTGTACTCTTTACGTTAGAGGATACAATCGTTCGGACATGTATGTATTTTTTTCTACTTCTATTCCCAATGGACAAAGAATATTCTTGGCTCTGTAGGTGGTTTTGGGCAACTCGTTTCCTTCTAAAAGCATGTCCGCTAAGAGACCTAACAACGCCGTGAAACTCTTGTTAGACCAACCGTTGCTTACCTTCAATTTCAACAGTTCAAGAACGGATGACAACCATGTGTATTCCGGCTTGCAGCCCGGGAACAAAGGCTTCTCAGAGTTCTCCATCAAGCCCTCGAATTTACCAAACTCTCTCTCTCTCACTATAGTTCACTTCTGCGTCGCGAAGCATCTGATCCAGATTGTCATCGTGCAGCCTGTCCGAATCGGAACCACAATCGACATCATCCGGCGGCATATCATTGACTTCGTCGGCGATGTCGTTATTACTACCTTCCTGTATAATATGCTCTTCACCGTGACTGGTCTAACATGTATGCCCCTTTTTGAAACCCCTTCGAATTAAGTGTGCTTGGATCTGCGCTTGGTTCTTAAACATCTTCAGATTCTCGCAGTCAATGCATGGACAATACATATATTCCGCCCCCTTGTTCAACATATCCTCCTCAGCAGCTCTTGTAAAAGCTGACACACCATTAATGTACTCTTCACTCATACAGTTCTTAGCGTATATCCAGCTTCGGTCCATCACACGATTCGTATTGAAAACCCTGGAAATAAATAAAATGGTGACTTTGAAAGCGTATTTTCTGAGGCTTACGCTTTCCAACAGAGAGAGTGTAGTTTTCTCTGAACTAAATGTGGTTTTTCTCATTTTTACATTTTTTGGATTTTATTAACTTACATGTGGGCTCTACTTGTCAGTGACTCATTTTTTTCATGATTTTATTTATAAAATCTATAGTGGTCCCACATGTTATAGACTCATTAGTTTATTAACTAAATGATTAAAAACAGTAGGATTTGAAGCTCAAATTAGGCTCAGGGTGCCATCGCATTGCTAATAGTCATAGCTCGGGGCCCTATGGTCGCCTAAGGCGAGCCGACGGTGATGTCCTGTGACAGCGCCATGGGCTTCATTAGCGATTTCCATATAAACGCCCGAAATTACTCAAATTAATGGATACTTATGCTCCAGTATCCCACCTCGATCACGAGGAATGTGTCAATGAAGTCGGGGAAGGTCCAAGGCAGCTAGTCGAAGTCGAGAAGGACCAAGGCGGCTGGTCATCGGTGAACAGAGGCGACGGTGACAAGCTTTTGGTGATAGGTCTTCTCGGTGGAAATAAACTGAAACGAAGCACATGCATAGCTTTAGGGGGACATATATGTAGGGAAATCGACCTTGGTGGGGTCGACGACTCACCGGAGAAGAGTTGGTGTCGATGGTGGCGGCGGTGACAGAGAGGTCCACGGTGACAGCTCGGCGTGGGCGACAATAGCTGAAATGGACCACACAAGCGGGCTCAGTGAGGTGAAGCGATACTCAAACCAGGCACAGAGTGGCGATGGACTCACTAGGCTTGGAGATCTCCCACGGCTACCGTAGCGTCAGAGATGGAGAAGAATACTCTGTTGAGGAGCTACACTATACCAGATGATCAGTAAACGAGCAAAATGGCGCACCATTTGTGATGAGTTTATTATCACAGACGGGTTTCAACAAAAAATACCGTCTGTGATACTTCACAGATGGTTCTAAAAAATAACCGTCTGTGAAGTATCACAGACGGTTTTTTTGTTCAAAACCGTCTATGATATGTAGAAATATCACAGATGGTTATTGTTAAGAACCGTTTGTGATACTTCCCAGACGGTTTTGATCATGAACCGTCTGTGATATTACCTCTTCACAAACGGTTTTTGGCGTAGCTAGTAACGCAGACGGTCTCTAAACCAAAACCGTCTGTGATTGCATGTAATACAGACGGTTTTGGTTAATCATCTGTGATGAGGTATCCAATATTAGCCTTTTTGTAGTAGTGCAACCTTCTTGTATATTCTCTCTTTGCCTCACGACATCTGGTTGAACTCTAGGTGAGATAATTTGTCATCCATAGACTGTTCAATACTTTCTCGATCAAGTGTCGAATAACTTCATGTGGTCAACACTTCGACCACTAGTGGCATGACCATGCACTTTCTTTATCCGACCACAACGAGGGGCCCAGAGACATCTCTCCTGTTATGCTAGGAGGAGCAAATCCCATATCTGACCAATCACATTCCTTCGCATGTTTCATAGCATACCCGAAAGCTACCTTTATAACTACCCAGTTACGAGTAGCGTTTGACAACCCCTAAGAGTGCTATTGCACATGTAGGAAACCATACTGATATCAGGTCTAAGGATTATACATCATCATTGCTTGAGACCAACTGATGATACATGAAATCATAACAATCTCAATAGTGTCTCAAGGTGGGTCAAACCAACACCATGTTCGATAACATGTGTCCATATTATTGGTTTGATATCTCCATATCTACGACCCGTGAAACATAGTCATCAACCAATACATATGCTAGTCTATTCATATGTGTTCTCATATATTTCCGACTAGGGAACGTTTAAGAATAATCATCACAGAAATACAGAGTTTCAAAATCAAGTCACGTACTTGATAATAAATATTAATGATATTATTCTAAGAACAAGATAACACATTATCCAATATTATGAACATAACGAAATATAATCATCTCTATGATTGCCTCTAGGGCATATTTCCAATAGTCTCCCACTTGCACTAGAGTCAATCATTTAATTATCTAATACCGATAGCTCTTGTGTGCGCCTCATGCTTTGGCTGTGTGAGAGGCTTTGTCAATGGATCAGCAACATTTAAATCCGTGTGAACTTTGCATATTTTAACATCTCCTCTATCCACCAATTCGCGAATAAGATGATAATGCCTGAATATATGCTTGGACTTCTAATGGGATCTAGGCTTCTTAGCCTACGCAATGGCTCCATTATTGTCACAATAGAGATCCATTGGGCTCGAGGCACTCGGAACCATACCCAACTCAGCAATAAAATTCCTTATCCAAACACCTTCCTTTGTAGCTTCAGAAGCCGCAATGTACTTGACCTCCATCGTAGAATCAGCAACTGTCTCTTGCTTGGAACTTTTCTAGCTCACTGCTCCTCTATTCAAAATGAATACAAAACCAGATTACGAGCGATAATCATCTTTGTCGATTTGGAAGGTTGCATCGATGTAACCATTTACAACGAGCTCTTCATCACCGCCATAAACTAGGAACGCATCCTTAGTCCTTCTTAAGTACTTAAGAATATTTTTCACAGCTGTCCAGTGACATTCACCGGGATTAGCTTGCTATCTGCTTGTAACACTTAGAATATATGATACATCTGGTCGAGTACATATCATGGCATACATGACAGATCGAATAGCTGAACATATGGAATACCATTCATACGGTCTCGCTCATCAGTTGTCAAAGGACACTGACTCTTGCTAAGACTTATTGTGACAACCCGAACAATCTAATTAAGTTAAGCGGCATTAAACAGTATTGCACAATAAAATAAACTAATCAACACAGTAATTACCAATGAATTGAACACAGAACAAACTCAACCTTCATCGCCATTGCAAACTCATATTTATGAACTCGAAAATTTTGACTAAACTAAAATAATGCTAATCAATAATTGACAGTGAATAAAATTCACCTAAATAAAAATTAAGCATAAGCTCAGTTGATATTGGACACATGAGCAAAGAATTTCATATAAAAATATATTATCAAGCATTCATGTCAAGCGAACTTAGAACATTAAAGACAAGCGCAGATTAAATTATAAGAATCCATCTCCAGAAATTACAGTATGAATTATTAAAGCGATAATAAAACACTGTTACACTCTCAAATTAATTACAAGCGAAAGTAAAAGATTATTACAACAACATACAAGAAATTATTTACAAAGCAAAAGTAATATATTACAACTTGACATTTATTACAAGATTGATCTACAATAGGTCAAAATATAAAGTACATCATTTAATTAAATTATAATATAAAATTCTTGCATTGCATTCCGTCGAAGCCCTCCTTGTACCATTGCCACCTATCGCCAAACTATCGAACCACCCTTTGATCCACGTTCCATCGCCCGCCATCAACCATCAGCACAATAGAAAACCAGAGGCATTAAAATAGAATTAGAATGCAGAAGGTTGTCGTCCGATTTCAGAAAGATCACTAAGGTTCCAAGACCAACCTAGGTTAGTCGGCACCTCTCACTTTCGTAGGTTTCATCACCCAACGTTTAATTTAATCCGACACCCACGCGATATCAACTGCCCTCAACCACAGAAAATCACTCGCATAGTGATTTATTAACAAATGGACCAAAAGGCCCTCAACAAACATCTTCTCACGTGAGAGCCTTAGGGGATAAGGCAAGGGCATAGTGGTCATGTGCATACCAATGGAGATAGCCAACTGAAAGGCCACCCCTATAAGTTTTCACCCCCAGTCAAAATAGCAAGCCGCTTTCATTCACTTCACAGCCAACACAAGAGAGCAAGCAAGCCTCGCCATCATCTTTCTCAAAGCACAACCAAGGGCAGCACCACAGAGAGCACAAAGCCGGGCAGCCACCACCCTTCCCACTGCCAGCACCACCCCTCAACCGAAGGCAAAAGGGATAGGATCATGGTAAAAAGGAATAGGACCATGGTAAAAGGGAAATGCATAGTGCAATGGATAAGGGCAGGGCAGCCAGAAATATCAAGCATAGTGTAGGAGAGAGCCCCAGCCGAAAACACCTCCCCCCATAAATCCTCTCCCCAGTCAAACCTCCCCAAAGCATTCTCCTTTTTCTCAAGCTCAACCAAAGCTCACTCACCATTCCATTCTTCCCAGCCGAAGGCAAGCCAACCACCAGGAAAGCCTCCCTGCCAACTCAAAGAACAAGCAAGAGCCTAAGCCAAACAAAGCCACTGCTAATCCAACATCCAACCCCACTGCATCTCACAACCGAAAGCAAAGCCTTGAGTCAAGAGTGTTGCTCAGCCAAAAATAGGAGCAAGCAAAGCATTATTGCCACCTCCACCAAACCCACCACAAGGAACAACCGGAGGAGAGGCACTCAAGGAGAAGGGGAAGCCGACGGAGCCAGGATGACAGGAGGCAACCCACAACTGACAATGACCACTAGAGTTCAAGCTGAGCCGACAAGCACCAGGCGCAACAGAAGAGACCAACAAGAACCACCCGACAGCACCACCGTGACCATACCACTGCTGTCCCATTTCCAAAATGAACTGAACAAGGTAAACCATCATTGCCCTCATATTCCTTTTGCCCCATCCAAAAATCCACCACATAAACTAACCCATGCAACACCAACCACAACATCACATCCACATCATAGAGCAAGGGGGGAAAGTGGGATTGAGATAATAGAGGGAGAAGGGGAGTAGTTACCTCAGTAGCATAACAACAGCACCATCAAGGCAATAGCACACTCCAGTATCTTCACCATACATCCGCCCAAATCCATTTCATTCACATGCTTAATCAACAAATAACACACATCAGGGAGTAACTCAAGAACAAACCCTAAAATCCACAAGTAAACCACCAACATCAAGCATCAGTGGTTAAATCAAAGCACACATATACACTTTGAGTATATCAGAGAAGAAATCGTAAAGGGAGAAAGGGGAAACTTTAGCTTGTTGTGTAGAACAAGAGGGGCAAGGGCCAGCGGCCGTAGGCCGGGCCGGCCGAGCCACCGAAGCACCGAGGGGACTTGCCAGGGGGGGCACTGGACCGAGCCGGCCAGGTTGGGCCACATCGGGCCGAGCCGAAGGCAGGAGAGGTGAGTGCGATGAGTGAGCTCATGCGTGGGTTGTAGAGGTGGAGACGGTTACCGAAGGCGTTGGAGGCAGCGGCGCCGGGGTGGAGACGAGAGGCGGCGGCGCCATGGGGTTGGGGAGAGGTGGCGGCCAGCAGGGAGCTGACGGTGGTAGGGCAGTGCCATTAGGGGTGGCACCAGAGGGAGCTGGGCGCGAGCCGGAGGCGGCGGCGGGCCGGTGGTACCGGCGGCACCTAAGGGAGGAGGCGCAAGGGCGGGGCCGGTGGAGCAGCGGCGCAAGCCGAGCGGGCACCAAGGGGAAACCGGGAGAGATGCAGGGAGATGCGGAGGCAGCGATGGCAGACCGGCCGACGGTGGTGGCTGGAGGAAGGAAGGCGGTGCCGAAGGAGCAAGGCACCAGTGGGAGGAGGAGGAAAGAAGTTTGAGGAAGGAGAATAGAGAAGATGGAATGGGGAAGAAGCTTCAGGATGTCTTTACTTTTCGGCTGAAATAGATGGGAATGAATAGGAAGAGAGAGAATAAAGGGGATTAGGTGATGGAAGAGTAGGGGAATAAAAATAGGAATTACTAATTAGAAAGAAGGTAGATGAATAAATCCAATGAGGTTTAGTGGTAGTAAAATGCCGGTAGAAGTGAACGCTAGTATTAATTTGTCGGTAGGGTTGAACCAAATAAATCTGTTTAATGCCGCGTGCGATTAAGTAACAGTAGACCGAAACAGTATAAAGGAAATGTGAGAAAAAGTCGTAAAACAAATATGAGGTTAATTATTGAAACTAATCACCAGTTTGAACCACTAAATTAAATAGATAGTTTAATGCGTTAGAAATTCTCTAATCTGGTTGAAATAATTAAAATAATCAAACTGAGTCTATTTAGAAAATTAAATAGATGCTTACGAAATTAAATAAAAATCACTTAGACGTATTTGCGCGAATAAAATTTGATATACCTAATAAAATACAAGTACGAGTAGTATTTTAGTTTCCATATGATAAACGCGGATTTCGACAACTTTGACCATAAAGCGAATAGACCGTAGAACGACCACACTTGGGGAGTGCTAATTGAGCGGGGATCCAAAAAATATTATTAAATTAAAATATGCTAACAAAAGAAGATGCACTAACAAATGTACGCATAATATCACCCAAAATTAACTAAATATTTGTTTATGTATTAATCGTGCTACCGCATAATTACATAGGACGAACTAGCGCCGACTGGAGTAGCTGATCAGGGATTCTTCGACGGTGATCTTTTCTACAATTTCAAAGGCAAGATATTCTCTTGAACATAAATATAGTTATATTAAATGTAAACCGTATATTATTGTATCATATATGTATTGCATCAAAACTATTTCTCAAAAATCAAATCGAATAAATGAGATGAAGATGAAAGAGATAAGAAAGATGAAAGAGATATGAAGAAAGATAATTATTAGGCTGGTAAAGGGGGCCCGAGCAAGGGAAAACGATGATGATAATGATGAGGTAAGAGGTGGGACCCCTTTACATACGAATAAAATATTAGGACCAACAAAACTCTTACTCGGATTTGAGGCCGTAAATTTAGTGCCAACCATTTTCCCATTTCGACGGGCAGAAAATGCTACCTTGTTACATGATTATCCTCTCCACAACGGGT
This sequence comes from Phyllostachys edulis, assembly GCA_036346405.1. Taxonomy (NCBI): domain Eukaryota; kingdom Viridiplantae; phylum Streptophyta; class Magnoliopsida; order Poales; family Poaceae; genus Phyllostachys; species Phyllostachys edulis. The sequence goes on from CM070552.1 coordinate 28,326,522, forward strand.
ACGTAACATTGCATGGGTTGAGTTAGGGAAGAACCCAGGACTGGTAGAAAAAGTCCGGAAGTGGGGGATTCAGGGCATTATAGTGAGGCATGGTGGAGTGTTGGGTTAGCGCCCCAACCAACATTACTGACTAGGTTAGCACCGTGACAAGGTCAACACCGACGAAAGGTAATAGGTGGAGACTTAACCACGGAACAATGATGCCATTTGCTTCACAAAAGCTTTTTGCTCGCTCGAGCAATGGCTCCCAACCATTATCCCTCGTGTATTGCAAGTTCTCTTTCACATCCTTCCTTTGGAATCAAACCCATGGCATGAACAATGTCTAGATCCTTCCTTTGGAATTCATGTGATAATTCATTTGTAATGCCCAATAAGTCCAACATCAAATGAAATATGAACACAAACTCAAAGCTTTCCATTTTTCTTATCAAACCATATGATCCACCAGAATTAGATGGTTGACGACTATCATCACTTACAATTTCTAGCACCTCCTCTGTTGCATCCCACATTTCATACAAACGGAGCAAGGTTTTATGATGTGAGCCCCATCTAGTATCTCCAGGTTTAGCTAGGCTAGTTTCCTGATGCAACCTCGTTCCAGTGAGAATAAAGCCATTCTCCACCTTCTGCAATAAGACTTCACGATGTTTTTCAATCAAAGCATCCATCCTCTTGCAAGATGAACTAACAGTGTTCACTATTAGGGGAACATAATTGAAGAAATCAGCAATAGCTTTGACACTACTTGAGACGGTGACAACTGCTAATTGCAACTAATGGGCAAAGCAATGGACATAGAAAGCATACGGATTTTCATCTTGAATTTGTCTTCGCAAGCCATTAAATTCTCCTCTCATATTTGAAGCTCCATCATATCCTTGCCTGCGAAGCCTCGAAAGAGATAAACCATATCCTACAAGCACACCAAGCAATGCACCCTTCAATGCAGCAGAAGTACACTCTTTGACATGTACAAGTTTAAGAAACCTTTCCATGACCTTCCCCTAGTTGTTAACAAATCTGCATATCACGAGATATACAAGTTAGAACACACAATGCATAAATAGTATGATTAAAAATATAAAACCAACTACTAACCTCACAATCACAACCATTTGCTCCTTTATTGATACATCTTGGGATTCATTAATAAGCATTGAAAAATTCTTATCTCCAATCTCACCCATAATCACCTGAGTGACCTCTTCTGCACAAGCTTTTGCAAGTTCGTTTTGAATCCATCGAGAAGTCATGGTACAATGCCTAGGAGCTACATCAAATGCCTTCTTCACTTCTTCATTCTTATCTTTATACCACTCCACCAATTCCTTAAAATTTCCCTTGTTGATGGAAGTAGCAGATTCATCATGTCCACGAAAAGCTTCGCCTTGCATTAAGAGAAATCTTGCACAATCTAGAGAAGCAGTTAGACGAATTTTATATGCAATTTCGTCCGCCTTACCACGAGCATCTAATTTATGTGACACGCTTAATCTTTGATTATTAAAATCCTCACATGCTTGCCTACAAAAGCTATGGGTACTAATAGGTCCACCAACGTGGTCATTCAAACTTTTCAAAGCCTTCCTCCAATTAACAAATCCAACTTTTGTGAATGCATCATTGCCAAAATAATTGGGATGTGATGGACTCTTGAAAAGAAAGCAATAGAAACAAAAGGTGGTATCCTTTGACACGCTATATTCCAACCAATCAAATTTTTTGAACCATGCTTCTTGAAAGGATCTCGAACAATCCATCAATTTCTTTGGAAAAACATGGCCGATTGGTCGAGTTGGACCCTTCAACAAATATTCCCTCCTCACTTGATCTCTAATTTCATTGGGATAATCTTCAATTGGTATGCGGCATGCTAGATCGACAATAGTGTCATCCAGATAAAAATCAATCCGGGGCTTCTTTTGTTGAGTTGTGCTCTCATTGGTTCGAGGAGTACTTGTATTTGGATTGTTGGAGAAATAACTATGCAAAGTTCGTTTGTCCATCTTTTATAAATCTACAATAAATTGTATATAATCCATGAGTACTAAGTACATGTAACTAGACTAGACAAGTAGACAACATCACAAGTTTACAACATCATCTCAACATTCCAATTTTAAGTTTCTAAGTATTTAAGTTCACAACATTATCTCAACATTTCAATTTTAAGTTTTTAAGTATTTAAATGAGTGAGCCAAAGTGCCAAACCACTGTCGAGTGTCAACAATTATTACTTTACCAATTGCAATTTACCAGTTTACAAAATTAGTGAATAGTGATCACTGATTACCTCAGCTGGCAAATGGCAAGTAAGCACTGTGCTCCAAAGTCCTTAGTCTTTATATATCTCCATTCTCCAAATCTCCTCACCAGTCACCAAATCTGCTCAACAGCTCAACCCTCTACTTCTTCTCTTCCTCACGTCGGCTCTTCGCCTCTTTCGCCTGGTCTTCGGTCTTCCTCACGTGCCCGCGCGGTCGCGCGTTCGTCGGGCGCCTCCGCCGGCCACCTCACACGCCGCCGCCTCCGTCGGGCGCCTCGCCAGACTCGCCTCGGGCGGCTATCGGCCCCAATCGCCTAGGCGGCTAGGCGGCAAGAGCGCCGAGGCTCGCCCGGCCGCCCCGGTCACCTCGGCCATGCTCGCGGCTCGCCCCTAGGCCCCAACCGCCTCGCCTCGCTCGCCACCTCGTGGCCTCGCTGTCACCTCGCCGTCGACCCACTGCCTGGCGTGCCACCGACTCATGACCTCGCCTGTGCTGGTCACCCCGCCGCCCTGCCTGGTGAGGTTTTGGGGAGTGGGGATGGGGAATAGAATTAGGGATTTCCGTATTTGGGGAGTGGGGATGGCCGGATGTGGATTTGGGGAGTGGGGATTAGGGATTTGGAGAGTTCGAAAATAGGCCATATGCTATTGGATTATGTAATGATTGAATGAATGTGGCCCAAACGACCCAAATAATTGCTTGCTGTCTTCAATCCGGGGCGTTCTTTCTTCTTCAGCTTCGCAGCTCCCTTCCTTCCTTCATGGCAGTCGGCGCACAACTTCATGGCAACCGGTGCTTTGTGCAGATGGGTGCTCCGACGAACAATGCAGGTGCAAAGGGGGTTCCAGGGGCGCGGTGGCTAGAGCCGGTGCGCACGCCCCAGCACGCACCGGTGATGCGTCCGCCACTAGATGTTGTGCTTCACTTTGTAGAGTCCGAGTAGCAGGTTGCATATATTTTCACTAAGGCTCTTGATTCTTCTAGTTTTGCCTCTTTACGGGGAGAGTTGGGGGTTATTAGTCCTCTTGGCCTGTTTTGAGAGGGAGTTTGATCTTTTGCATCCATTGTACCATATTGCATTTTAAAATCAGCAATTCGCATTGTAATATAAGTACTTGGAGCCTTGACTATTATCCTTGTGTGACAAGATATCTTGCTTTACATCTTGCCATGTCTTGTGCTAGTTTGCTAGATTTATCATGTCCTTTTATGTGTAGCTCAGCTTTTGTCATGCTAGCTCTATTAACTATGAGAAACTTGAATTAAATCATGACTTGTTAGATCTTGTGACTAGTTTTGCTCTAGTGATCCTCTTATGATTCATGCCATGTGAAATAGGCTAAGTTGAGTCTTAAACCTAAATTGAGTTTTAGATTGAGCTATGTTAGTTCCTTGTTGAAGCATGAGTTAGCATTAACTTTTGTTCTTGAACTAAGTCAAGAAAATGGAAAATGATCTTTTTTTTGTGAAAAAACTGATCTCACCAATTTTTTTCTCATGTGATGGCTTGTCACTGCACTAGGCAAGAACTCAGGGGAAGTTTTGGATGACCTAGACCACTCCCTTAAGCTTATTGCTTGGGTTGGTCGTAACATGGCTTGAGATCTAGCACATGACTAATAAAACAAAAATTGTGGAAACTGGTTGAAGCTTAGGAGGCAGTTGTGGATGGCTCCTAGTCCAGGACTTGCTTTGCTAAGATAAAACCAAAAATGAATTTCAGCAAGCGCTAAATATGCTTAATTCCAAGTGCTTGAACAAAATGATTCGACATTGAACTTGTAGCACCCTAAATTAACTCAATTGTAGCTTCTTGGTTCCATTTAGTTTATTGACATGGTTTGGCTCATTTTTGGATACCTTTGGCTAAACTATGATCTTGAGCACCTTGTCATGCTAAACATCCATTTAATCTCAGATTATTGCTCATTTGGCTTTAGCTTTGCTATATATGATTTGCCATGATTTAAAATAGCTACTTCACATAATATGTCTTAGTGTAATACTTGTAAAGACACTATGGATAATTTTCATGGCTCCTTTTGCTAAAGATGAATAAAATGCAGCCACTCCATTTCATTCATGCTCTATCTTCTTCATACATCTTGATGACTCCATTGTCAAAGGGGGAGAAAGATTGGTAAAAATGCTGTATTTGAGCTTCATCTGGAGTTTTTGTGCAAAGTCTTACTAAAATTGGAGTTTTAATGTTTTGTTGTGATTCTTTTGATCTTTTGATTTCTTATCACCATGACCAAGGTTAAATAGAACAATTGTTCTTTCATATAGATCTAGAGTGAGATTTTCCGACTCATTTGGTGAACTTGAAGCTTTTTATGAAATTTCTGCCTTTTTCAATAGCTTCAATTTACCTCTGCCTCAATTGGTCATTTTTAGCTCTTTGCATTCCTCTCTTGACCATTTGGAGTTCTATTTGCAATTTTCCCTCTCTATTGTCTAAAACCACCTCCAAATTGTATTTTTGAGAAATTGCCAATGTGTTCATCAAGAGGGAGATTGGAGGACCATGTGAGAGGGTCCTGAATTATGTTGTGAAAAACCATTGCAATTTGGGAAGGTCGAAAAATTTGATTTGCAAATTTATCAGAGTTTATAGGTTGTATGAGACATGTTACTACTAACGTAAGTCAAGTTGTGAAGAACTTGTGCCCAGAAACGATTTCTTTGTCTTTGGATGTGCAGGGTCACCTGGAGTCAACCACGGTCAATGGCAAGGATCAAGGCTAAGCTCCTGGAGGAGCTGAGGCCCAGAACGATCGAGGATGACGGGTGAGGTGGTTATCTCAAGCATAGTATGAGAAAGGTGGGAAATGTTAAAGGGAAGTTCGAATGGCGGGATTGCACCATGTGGCTTGGTCGGTCCAAGTGAGGCGTGGTCCGGTGGAACCAAAACGGGAGAGACTTGCCGACAGGTGGCAAGCCAGTGGTGCATCTACACGTGGCAAGCATGGTGATTGCTTGCAATGGATGGAGAAGACCGGGTCAAGGAAGGGTATTTTGGTAGTTTGACTAAAATACTGGAAACTGCTTTGGTAGAAAACAGCGGCGCTTGAGCGGCGTTTGGAAAGGTGGTTTTGGTCATGGAGAAGCTGGTATGATCAAGTTGGATCAAGGCTAAGGACTTAGCGGATTCGGGCTTATGCGCTTTGAAAAGCGTGCATAAGAGTAGAGTGTGAGTTAAAACCCGTGTGTGTGGGGTTATCGGATTTCCTCCATTGTGCTAAGTGGATAGTATCCACTAAGGGTTGGATGTGGTTGGTTAGCCTATCTATTTAAGGGGTTGGGATGGAGACTTGTGGTCATCCATCCAATCATTCTCTCTTGAGACCTAGGGTTCATGAGTTCTAGGGTTAGGGTTTGAGAGAAATTGAGTGCTATGGTATGCTCTTTTGTCCTCCAAGTGGAGTGGCTGTAAAACCCTCATCCTCAAATAGCAATACATCAATCTTTGTTCATCTCCATGAATCTCTTTTGTGTTGATTGATTTGCTCATCATTTGGTTGGTTTTTTCCCCATCTCTCTTCCCTTCTTGTTCTTGCTGTGCCAAGGACATGTAAGAGATGGAGATAACCTCTAAAAATCAATCTCCACCTATCTAGGCACTTTCATGGCAAGTTCATGAAGAAACCCGGTTTTTGCTCTCTTTGGCCTCTCCAAGTGATTTCTTGATTCAACTGTTTTTACCTCGATTTCTTTGGTGTTCTTGCTTGCTGTGATATGTGGGAACATATCTAGAGCCATATTGCCTATCATCCATCCACAAGCAAGGCATATTCACAATCTTCAGTTTTTGCCCCGTTTTTGTACAACTTTCCCTCAAACAGGAAAATGTCATAACTTTGGGAATGATTTTCTTAATCGGTGATTGGAATAGGTTCCTGACATCCTAGAGAGGGTGCATACCAAATTTCAAGTGATTTAGAGTTTTGTATTGAGAGTTAGCTCATTTTTAGGTTTTGACCCGGTTTTAGTACAGCAAAGGTTCACGAACCAAAAGATCCTATTTCTCTTAAGTTCTTTCAAGATTTTTGGTTGGGATAGGTTCTTAAGGTCATGACCTAGCCTTGGTTCAAGTTTCAAGTCTTTTGGATCTACGAATCAAAAGTTACATAGATTTTCGGATTTGAAATAGTGCTATTTTTCACTGTTCACAATCTAAAATTACTGAAGTAATTTGATTTTTTGTTTTTTGAAGGAACCATTCAGCTCCCTATGCCATACCGGTCCTACACACTCGTTAACACTATTGTCTTCATTCTGCCCTATGCCATACCGGTCCTACACACTGGTTAACACTATTGTCTTTATTCTGATCAGACCAATGCAGCGTGTATATACGAGTAACAATAAATAGCACATCAGCACGTGCACCTGTTGTGAAAAAGAAAGGACGGCACCTACTCTGGAACCTGCGCGTGGCTCACTCGTGTTTTCAGTTAAGCTCGACTGTGACCTCATGTCTGCAAGACGAGCAGAAGCTTCAGTAGTTTCTAAAGACTGAAACTGTTACCTCATGTCTGCAAGACAAAAGCAGAAGCTTCAGTAGTTTTTAAAGACTGAAACTGTGACCTCATGTCTGCAAGACAAGAGCAGAAGCTTCAGTAGTTTTTTAAGACTCAAACTGTGACCTCATGTCTGCAAGACAAGAGCAGAAGCTCCAGTAGTTTTTAAAGACTCAAACTGTGACCTCATGTCTGCAAGACGAGCAGAAGCATCAGTAGTTTTTTAAGACTCAAACTGATACCTCATGTCTGCAAGACGAGAGCAGAGGCTTCAGTAGTTTTTTAAGACTCAAACTGTTACCTCATGTCTGCAAGACACGAGCAGAAGCTTCAGTAGTTTTTTAAAACTCAAACTCATGGCACATCCATGTCGACTAGGAAGTAGTTCCTAACATCCTAGACGAGAGCGGAACTATCTTGCGTGCATTAGTAATCGGACTGTATGCCTCTGCTCTGCTATGAACACAATTGATCAACGATGGCGACTGAATGTAGTCATGCATCCTGGTACGTGAAGCAAGAACTCCGCTTGATGATATCGGCGATCGATTTATGACTCTCATATAAGCATTGAGGAACGAGGTCAAGAGAAACAAAACGTCGGATTGGCGAGAGGATCTCCTGGTATCACGGGGATAGATTTACAGCGTTGGTTCCTATTTCTCATGTCGCACTCCCCTCCCTTGATGGTGTAGCAAATTACCTATCTAGCCTTCCACTCTATTTTTAAGTTGGTACCTGCGCCATAACTTAAGAGCATCTTTAGTGTATTAAACCGACGTCGATTCAAAATCATGCCACATAAGACCATCTCCAATGTTGTGTTTTAACCGGTTCAAATGAGGAGAGAGATGACATTGAATCGATTCAATACATTGGAGAGGTCGATTCCAACAAAAAAAATGTATGGAACCGAACCCTACTTAGGAATCGATTCAAAGCATTAAACAACTCATATAAACATTAAACAACTACATAGGAGAGAGTGCGGTTGAGAGGAGATATTATTATTTTGTCGTTTTTTTAATGAAACGTGTGTCCCAGTTATTAGTAGGAATCGGTTCAATATATTGGAGAAAAACAAGCTCGGTTTCTATAATGCTTATGTGGCATGACTTTGAATCGACGTCGGTTCAATACACTAAAAATGCTCTAAGCATTCTAGGAACCGAGCTTGTTTTTCTCCAATGTATTGAACCGATTCCTACTAATAACTAGGACTCACGTTTCATTAAAAAGCCACAAAATAATAATATCCTCTCTCAACCGCACTCTCTCCTATGTAGTTGTTTAATGCTTATATGAGTTGTTTAATGCTTTGAATCGATTCCTAAGTAGGATTCGGTTCCATGCATTTTTTTTGTTAGAATCGATCCCTCCAATGTATTGAATCGATTCAATATCTTCTCTCTCCTCATTTGAACCGGCTAAAGCACAACATTGGAGATAGTCTAAGTACTTCCCACAAGAACCTCTTATTCTATACCACTGGATTATGACAAATGAACGGCCCTCGTTGCTCTCAAGCACCGGAGAAAGTATCTCGGGTGTTTAACTCGCTAAGCACCTCAATGTTAGAGAGAGTTAGGTTAACGTTTAAGTGTTTAACTTTAACCCGGTGAATGAACTGTAACACTTCTAACATTGGGTTAACTAACCAAAGAAAATTGTGGAATAAGCTAGTTTTGCTAAAATGACCGTCCTTACCTCCCCTTTTCTGCTGTATGACCTAGCGAACCCACGTAACTAAGTTTAATAATATTTTAGACCAACTATGTTCTCGTAAAACACGGAGCGTTAGAATTCGGCACATAAGTGTAAAGTTATATTCATTCTATAAATTCCAAAATATGTATGGTTTAATCCCATATTGCCTAATCAAGTGGTGGAACAACAATTTATAAGGTGGAGTTATTATCACCCCTTAAAACATGTGACATATGACATGAGGAACACTATAGCTAAAGTCACACACACATGTACGCATGCCCATACGTATATTCACGGGGCAATCGTATGACTTATGACGTGTGACTTGTTGTGAACCTAGTCTACATTTCCTTTGTTAACCATGCATCTCTCTCTCCTTTTAATACTGGTCGGAAAACCATTGAGATTAGAAGACCAGTGTGTCGTAGACTAGGGTATAGTCAGAGCTGATAAACATTACTTAATTACTATTAAGTGGTTTTGGGAATTAGCAGTTGTGCATTATGTGCTTTATTAGAGAATTACTAGAGAGTAATTATCTTGACCTTAAAATGATCTGGAGACGTCCAGAACCGAGACTAGTTCGTTTCTCCCATTTCTTTTGCTTCCTCTCTGTTCATTTGTGTTGGTGTGTTGTGCTGTCGAACTAAGCCATCCCTTCTCCACGGCGCGCACCGGGAATGAGAGTGAGTGGGTATCTCCGAACCATTGTCGCAGAGTTTATCTACGTTTATCAACACGGGGCGGCAATAAGGTTTCTGGGAAGCGCATCTGTACGACCACCCGTTGTGCTGCTTCATCTATATTCTACACTGCATCGAGCCTGCATTGTTTCCTGTTCTCCATCAAGCCGGACTATAAGTTGTTTGTGCGACCAAGCGATAATCCTATCTCTGCGTATGATTAGTAGTACAATGTGTTGCCTGTTGTTAGCATAGCTTTATGCTTCTCTTGTTATCTGTGATCTTTGCATCATATTAAAATCTAGAATTAAAATATTATCCATATTTCCAACACGGATAACTTTTACGGTACACCGCTTGTCATGAGAACTGCTGATTTCATTTGACCTAATGGCTAGGTGATCTCTTCTCTTATCTCAAGGGGTAATAGGTCACTAATGACCTTCCAAGGCTAATTCAGTCTTTCATGTCATATTTTCGCTTTAACAAAAACTCTCTGTTAACAAAAGTCATCATAGCAAAAAAAAATTGTCAGTCAGTCTAACTCAGCAATAAAATATCAGTTAATCTAACCCAGCTGAGTTTGGATAAGGTAACCTAATTGTTTTAACTCCGAACCAAACCACACCTTAGCTACTAAAGTAGTTTCTGAAAGCTTTTGGGCTTTTGGCTCGTCCGTGTCAAAAATTCAGGTAGCTCTGTGCACAGTGCACTGCGGCAGCCATGTATTCTGGAAATTGCGCACGTCTCATCCATGTATTCAGTTAGGATGGATCGCGACCTCTCTTCTGCAAGAAAGAAAGCTTCCACAGTTGTGAACTCATGGTTCAACTATGTCGTCTAGGAGTGTTCTCTTCAATTTTTCTCTTTCATTTTCCATTTTGTTGTCATCACCAACTTATATATTTTACCAGTTTAGTTTATGTTACACGTGTGAATTTTATCTTGGTGTTAATTGTTCAAAACTCATTAATGTTTATTTATTTTATTTATTATCTTATTTCATAGAATTCCCTATGAGATAAAAACTTGATCCCCAGAAGGGCACCATTCTATGATCCTGCCCTCATGAGAAATTCTGGCATTATCAACTATTTATTTAGCTTACAACTTGCAATGACACTTAGAACTTAAGTGCCGAGCTTTCAGGGTCTAAAAGGCGGAATGTGACATAACTGGCATCGAGTTTCCCTTTCTGGTATAGCAGACTTGCCACGGAGCCAAAAACTACTACCACTGATTCCGAAAGCTTCTGGCAATGTATGTACATATAAAATAGGTAAACTCAAAGTTTGGCACAATTGTCTCATTGTCATGCTGAGTAATTGGAACAAAAATGTTCTCATTGTCATGCTGAAGCTATGCACACTTGCATGAACTGGATGAGGGCCTAATTTTTGTGGCAGTTGCTCTAAAATGGTTAACATTATGCTGTTCAGAGAAAGCGTGGATTTACTGCCTCCCTTGGGAAGAAATCAAAGTCATCTTTGTATCTTCTTTTATCAGCATTTTATACTGGCCAGTGTGACATGTTTTTTTCGGGGTATCCTGGCTTGGTGATCACTGGTTTCGAGGTTGTTAACTTGGAGTATGATCACTGGACAGTGGACAACACTGATATGTAATGGCGTCGGTTCTAGTAATCGATCTTTCTGTTATTCTTTATGTTCTTCCACCAGAAAATCACTTCGATGCTGTAGTAAAGATCACCTGTATTGGACCTGTTGACTGAATAACTGATTCTGCCCATGCCAGGCTGCATCTTTGTGTCAGACATAAACCAACAGCTGCAGTGCAGAATCAATTTCAGACAGATTTTATGCTCAATGTCATAAGACTCACAACAACCCTCGAATCTTCTGCAAGGTTTAACAAAACTATAGCGCAGTGTCAAGTCATGCATTACAGAACCTGTATCTTTCCCTTTCCTTCTCTTTTCTTTGCTATTATAAAAACAACACTTGGTGGTAGTAATGAGTTTGTCATCTCCTTCCTCACCTCTTGAGTTGGTGAGATCTTTTGTGGATAGATATATGCATACATGCATATGTTAGTATAAGAATCTATGGACAATTAGATCATCTACCTATATGGTTTGTGATAAAACTTTTTGCGGTTTGTTGATATGATGCGAATTATGTATATAACTTTTAGATGTAGGGATAATTACCTTATGTATATTGATTTTTCAAATTTAGAACTTATATATATTTATTTGAGATCCGTTGCAAGGCATAGGCACTTGGCTAGTTTCTTTACAACTTGCAGTTGTGAACCATCCGTTGAGTGTCTTACATAGTTTTCTCCGAGAATATCTGAAATCGAAGCTGCTCTTATCTAGATTAGAGCTCACTAGTGTACCACGTACTCTGCTTGACCAATTGAGCCCATTTCCTGTGTCTGAAATCGCCGACAAGTTAGCATCTGGACTTGCAAGTAGCAGAGAGTTGCTTCTGCTGGCCTTGGAATTCTAGTGCCGACTGTCAACTGAACGCACTTATGCACCAAAAGAGCATCTGGACTTGCAAGTAGCAGAGTTGTTTCTGCTGGCCTTGGAATTCTAGTGCCGACTGTCAACTGAACGCACTTATGCACCAAAAGAAGATGAGAAAAGAATATGCAAAAGTCGCATGATCTCATCACCACTTTGCATAGTTCAATGAACCATCAAGTGTAAAATGGACATGAATCAAGAGGCAACGGCATTGCCACGTTTCTGCTTTCTTCTCCATGCGACTACCTCTCTAGGCATTGTTGAAGTATAAGTAAATTATCCGTCTTTTTTATAAGCTTAAGCTTTTGGTTAAATTGGTTGAAGCATACAACTAAATATAGTATAAGAGGCAAGAGGTCTTGAGTTCAAGATTTGTTGACGCAATTTTAAAAAAATTGCTGTTTCTATTCCACGTCTTAGATTTGAGCGAGTCTATACGTGAGAGAGAGTGTTGAAGTATAAGTAAATTGTCCGTCATTCCTCGTCAGCTTAAGAGTTTGGATAAATTGATTGGAACATGCAACATAGTAGCTAGCTAGCTCGTGCCAAACCTTGCTTTGTTCGCCTGGTTAATTACAAGCCATTAATCTGTAGAGACACTGGTGCCGAACTCCCCTTAAGACAAAATAACGCGTCGTCGTAGTGCGCTGCACTGCTTCTATGGCTCTATATAAACGATGACTCTACCCGTATAGCGTATCGGCGCAACCTAGGCACTCAGTTCGCAACAGGTCAAGAACCTATCAAAAACTTGAGCTCCAATTACTAAGCCTTTTTCAGAGCCAAGCAGATATATAGCAGCAGCGAGCACTGTGAATTCCTTGCACGATGGTCGGAACGATCGTGCTCGCGTCGGCCGCGGGCCTCGGGATGCTCGCCGGCGTGGCGGTGGCCGACAAGTGCTCCTCAACGGGGAATCTGCCGTTTGCCGGCGTTGGCGGTGCACGGCCGAGCTGTGCAACGTGCGGCGGCACGGGGAAGGTCCCCTGCCTCTGCGGCCGGTGGTCGGACGGCGACGTCGGGTGCCGGACGTGCTCCGGGTCCGGCCGCACGGCTTGCCGGAGCTGCCGCGGCTCCGGCACCGGACGTCGGGCTCTGGTGCGGCTGGCCGTGCGTGCGCAGAAGCCTCTGGTGGCACGTTCCAAAGCCCAATGACGAAATGGAGTATTTTCGCTCCAAGTAGAAGGTTGCAATAAACGCCATTTTTTCAGGCTGTAAGAAACGCTAGTTTGCAGCCTTGTAGGTGCAATTTAACACGCCGAAACACAGGTGGAAATTACTGCTTGTATATAGCTTGTCATTAGCTTGACTATTGGAATTATTTGCCTTGACCGGGCCCAACTTAGGGCCCTCTTTGGATTGTATTCATTTTGGACGAATTTTGAAGGAGCACAAGGAAATTTTCCTACATAGGCATTTGGAGCAAGGATTAAAATAGGATTCTATGGCATTCCTATGCAATTATTGCATTTTTCCTATACAAGGGCAGACAGGGGTGAAGTTGGGCCTTGAGCAGTTAGAGCAATGGTCTAGGATCAAAAGCTTATGAAAAATCATAAAAAATACAAGTTTGACCTAAGAGTACCCAAAATTTCATAAAGGCAAAAATATGAGATTTTTAAAACTTTTTGTATAACAACTATTGTTGCGTGTCTTGATTACCCTTTTCAATTCATATTGGATTTTATGGTGATTTCTTATTTGGACTACATTATCTCATTTCGTATTCTTGGATGGTCATTCAGCATTTAATGCCCGTCACACAAAAGCCGACACAACTGCTACACTGTGTTGTCTATACCATCAACAACCCCAACCCCTCTGACCACTCCCCCCCCCTAGTCAGGTCGTTCATATACATATATGGGGCACAAGACCTTGGGACCTTTTGGTTACTTTTCTTCGCCAAATCCAGTGCTAGCCCCATTCTCTTCTTTCTCCAGGAGAGCTCGAGCTCCCATCCAGCTCGAGCCCTCGTCTCTGTTAAACGCCCCCACACCACCGCCTTGCCACAGGCAACCATTGCCTTGGAGACCACTCCCCTTTCACCTCCGACCAGGACATTCCAAGACATCCAAGTAGGCCAAGCACCAGCTTCTAGAAAGCAATCATGAAGACCGAAGACCACCCTCACTTCCCTCAAGCTACTTGCAGCACGGAGCTTCTTCCATTGCTGTAGTCCATCGCCACCAGCTCAGCTTCAGCTAACCATCCCCCAGATTCCATACCGGTAAGTTCCTAGTGGACAAAAACTCCTAGTTCAAGCCTGCCTTGTTTCTCCTTCTTTGTTGTTTCTCTAGTTCTTTCTCTGGCTGTTTCACTGGTTGATCGATCGCGTGAAGAAGTCGAGCCTGGCTTTCTTCAACCACCGCTGTGTAGTCGAAGACCTCTCTCTCATTCGACTACGCGCGGTTAAAAGCCCTTTCTGCGACCTCCCCGCTGGTCGTAACACTTGCACGACCTGCTACTTTACAAAGACCACCCTCTAGCTTGTGACCTCCCCACTTGCAAAGACCACCCTCTTGGTCGTCCACCTCCACGACCACCCCTGGTCGTGGCACTCGCATGACCCCCTCGGATTGTAACATTTTTCACGACCTCTCGTGCATTCATCTTGACCATCAAGACCTCCCTTGGTTCCATCGTGACCGTCGGGACCTCCCGTGCGTTCATCTTGACCATCGAGACCTCCCTTGGTTCCATCGTGACTATCGGGACCTCCCGTGCGTTCGTCTTGACCATCGAGACCTCCCTTGGTTCCACCGTGACCGTCGGGACCTCCCATGCATTCATCTTGACCATCGAGACCTTCCTTGATTCCATCGTGACCGTCGGGACCTTCCGTGCGTTCATCTTGACCATCGAGACCTCCCTTGGTTCCATCGTGACCGTCGGGACCTCCCTTATGTTCATCTTGACTATCGAGACCTCCCTTAGTTCCATCGTGACCGTTGGGACCTCCTTTGGCGTTCATCTTGACCGTCGGGACCTCCCTTGGCGTTCATCTTGACCGTCGGAACTTCCCTTCCGTTCATCGTAACCATCAAGATCCCCTTTGGTACAATCGTGACCGTCAGGACCTCCTTTGGTTCCATCTTGACCGTCGGAACCTCCCTTGCGTTCATCGTAACCATCAGGATCTCCTTTGGTACAATCGTGACCGTCAGGACCTCCTTTGGTTTCATTTTGACCGTCGGAACCTCCCTTGCATTCATCGTAACCATCAGGATCCCCTTCGGTACAATCGTGACCGTCAGGACCTCCTTTGGTTCCATCTTGACCGTCGGAACCTCCCTTGCGTTCATTGTAACCAGCAGGATCATCTTTGGTACAATCATGACCGTTAAGACCTTCTTTGGTTTCATCTTGATCGTCGGAACCTCCCTTACGTTCATCGTAACCATCAGGATCTCCTTTGGTACAATCGCAACCGTCAGGACCTCCTTTGGTTCCATCTTGACCGTCGGGACCTCCTTAGCGTTCATCTTGACCGTCAGGACTTCCCTTGCGTTATCATAACCACCAGAATCTCCTTTGGTTCCATCTTGACCGTCGGGACCTCCCCTGGCTTAGATCTAAGGGCCCAAAACTCTCTTCGCTTAGATCTAAGGATACAAACCTCCCTTTATTTAGATCAAATGGCCCAGACCTCCCTTCACTTAGATCTAACGATTCAGACCTCCCTTCATTTACATCTAACGATCCAGACCTTCCCTCGAGTGGATCTAACGATCAAGACCTCCCCTTGATTGGATCTAACGATCTAGACCTCCTCTCGATTGGGTCTAATGATCCAGACCTTCCCTCGAGTAGATCTAACGATCCAGACCTCCCCTTGATTGGATCTAACGATCCAGACCTCCTCTTGATTGGGTCTAATGATCCAGACCTCCCCTCAAGTGGATCTAACGATCCAGACCTCCTTTTGATTGGATCTAACGATCCAGACCTCCTCTCGATTGGGTCTAACGATCCAGACCTTCCCTCGATTGGATCTAACAATCCAGGTCTCCCCTCGCTTGGATTTAAGGGTCCAGATCTCTACTCTTTTAGATCTAAGGTTCTAGATCTCCTTTCATTTAGATCAAAGGGTCCAGACCTCCTCTCGTTGGATGTAAGGGCCCAAACCTCTTCTCATTCTGATCTAACGGTTCAGATCCCTCATCGATTAGATCTGAGGGTTTGGACCTCCCTCTCGTTAGATCTCTCTATTTGTCTTTTTCAAAAGACCACCCTCTGGAACTTTTTATAAAGACTACCCCCATGGTCCACGACCTTTCTTAGTCTTAGCACTCGCACGACCTCCCCTGGCACAGAAATTCCAGGACCTCCCCTGGCTACAGTGACTCCAGGACCTCCCCTGGCTACAGTGACTCCAGAACCTCTCCTAGTCACAGTACCTCTAGGACCACCCCAAATCATAGTACTTCCATGACCTCTTTGCCGTATCCTTCTTGAAACAAAGTAGTTGCCGCGACCACCACAGATCCGACGACCACTGAGTTTTTAACTATGTTGGTCTCATATTTCTAAATCTGCGCTTTTGCATTATTTGGAATTCGTTGCACATTTGAAAGCAATTTGAGTTGGAATAGCTGCTTATTTGCCTTTTCGATTATTTTGCGATTATAGAAGCCGAGATGACCGAAGAACCGTTCATTGAACAAGATCCTGATCAGCAGCACCTTGAGCAAGGCGAGTCAATTCTTTGACCATGTTGCACCTACTTTTTGCAAATTATGTTGCTTTAAATTATGAAACTGCATTGCTATGTTTTATCAAACTAAATTGGTCTAGATCATAGTTAGTGCCTTAACATATACTTGTGTATAGATTTCCAACCCTTGAACTTGGACATTATCCTTTGTCACCCTTAATGGAGTACATACTAGTTGATATGTCTGGATCTAAGTGTCATGCTTAGCCTTGCTTAGACACCTTGTCACATGGGCATTAAGTTGCCCAACCACACTCCTTAAAAACTTTGAAAAATGATTTGGGCAGCAAGGCTGGGAGCCTGGCTAGTATGTTGAGGTAAATGGTTATTTTCAAAACAGACAAAACTTGAAACCTGTTTTCGATTGGGGCGGTTGGAAGAAATGGCTGGTGCCAGAGGCACGAGAAGAGGTTGGTATGTGGATGTACCGCCCTAGTCAAGTAAGGACCGAATCTTGTGATGACCTCTCATGCAAAAATAGTGCAACCACAAGTCTATTATGGGTACGACCTGACCGACTAATTTGCTCGCCTTGATGTGGCCTCACCATTGGAGGAATGTGGCGTGGGTAAAGGGGAAAGGGAGCCACAGCGAAACCACATGGCGCAAGAGGGGGCCTCCTGGAAGTGCTTGGCACCGGGCGGTGAAAACCTTAGCGGGTGGGGTTGCATCGAGGAATGAGCATTGTAAAGGCCTTGTGGTAGTCTCCCCTTGATTTGCATGTCCAAGGAAATGTGTGTATATATCAAGGCGATTACCTCTTTGTGGGTAAAGTGTGCGAACTTTGCAGAGTAAGAAAACTATCATGATAGACGTGCTCACGGTCAAGAGCGGTGCTGAGAACTTGCTTGATATAGTCTTCATCTTTACAAAACCATTTGTGATGAAAAGGGAAGGCTAGGGTGAGACCCCAGGGATTTGAGAAAGGCCTGGTCGGGGACCAGTGGTAAATACGGGATAACCCGAGTATAGGAGGTGGGACCTCCACTAGTACTTATCAAAAATAAAACTCATTTATGAAAATAGATTTGTTAAATTGCTAAGTCATAGGATTTACTACTACTCATCTATTTCAAACTTGACTTTGTGCAAATAAAAGAACTCTAAAGCTTCCCTTGAATAGCCTTGCATCTATAAGAACTGCATTGTGGGTTGGCTCACGAGTACAGTTGTGTACTCAGGCTCTGCTAATATATTCTTTTCAAACCCGAATGATCAGGGCCCCTACCAGTACTTCACAGAGGATGAACCAGATGGTGGTGAAGATATTGAAGCTTAGGCCGGGATCCCCATTCACTTGCATGTGAGCAAAGTGAATGGATCCACTATGATGTATTTTGCTTCCGTACCTGTTTTACTTCCGCCATCTGGCTTCTGTAAAACTCTCGCCTAAGTGGCGTTTTTGTAAACAATTGGCCGCTCGGCCGGATGCTTATGTAATATATTATGGGCTTGCACTGTTCATTTTGAGTACCATTTACTTTGAGAAATACTCACGACCAGTTTGCGCCTAACCGCTGAATAGATGGCCTACGACCTCCCCTAGAAGTTCAAGAACCGTTATTTGGTGACTTAGGATCACCATCAGCCAATCTAGGACCACTACCAAATGCCTCACGACCACCCTCATAGGGTTTATAACTAGCTCTAGTGGGTCTAGGACCTCCTCAGGATCTCTTGAAGAACTCCCTTGATCACCCAGACCTCTACCAGATGTCTCACGACCACCCCTAGATAGTCTAAGACCACTATCCGATGCCTCACGACCACTCCTAAATGCTTTAAGACCTCCACCAGATGTCTCACGACCACCCCTAGATAGTCTAAGACCAGTATCCGATGCCTCACGACCACTCCTAGATACTCTAAGACCTCCACCAGATGTCTCACAACCACCCCTAGATGGTTTAAGACCATAACCAGATGCCTCACGACCACCCCTGTGTGGTCTAGGACCACTACCAGGAGAACCACGATCACCCCTGTGTGGTCTAAAGATTACTTCCTGATGTCTCAGGACATCCTGTACTCTCTTGCTCGCACCCTAGGACCTCCTCATCCGGACATCCTTAGGACCTCTTGTACTCCTTTTGGGCGTATCTTTAGGACCTCCTATGCCTTTTGTCGCCTCCCCAAGACCTCCCCAGAGCATCTCTATTGAGCTCATCAGGACCTCCCTAGGACATTTCCACCGTACACCTCGGGACCTCCTCAAGACTTCTCTATAGTATTCCTCAGGACCTCCCTCGACCTCCTCGCAGGACCTCCACAGGACCATCTCAGGGTCACTCAAGACCTCCTTGGGATCACTATAAAGCCGTACTAGGACCTCTTAAGACTCTTCTAAATTGCTATTTTGACCAAATATGGCCGTGTCTATGAATCAACACATGTGTCCATGTGGAGCTTCTGTAGGTAAACGCTTGAGCAAACGTGGTATTCTGTGTGTGTCAGCTGCTGATCCAGGGAATGACACAGTATACACAGGAGATCCCAAGCTCCAAAATTGGGGTCTGACAGAGTAGCTGGCCCAGCTTGAAACCAGGGCTGTGGCTAGGGCTGAAAAAATAGCTCGAGGCTCGCGAACTAGCTCGGCTCGAATCAAGCTCGGCTCGGGCTCGTAAAAGTTCAAGCCGAGCTAGGCCTAGCTCCTGACTCCCAATTTTTTTGAGCCGCTCGTGAGTGGCTCGTTTGGCTCGTTTGCCTCCCTCTGCTGCCCAATTCCTCCTGAGTCGATTGTGCCCCCAAATGCCAAATCCCCCAAATCGACTCCACCTCCCAAGTCCAGATTGACTCCACCTAGCCCGCCACCTCCGCGCCCCCCCACCGTCCCCCGTCCTCCCCCCTCTAGTCCTCTGCACCGCCGCCCCGTCCCCCCTCTGGTCCTCCGCACCGCCGCCCCCATCCTCCTTCTCCGCCCCGTCCTCCACTGCCACCCCTCCTCCTTTCAGATCACCCCGTCCTCTCCCCCCCCAATCCTTTGCCCCAGTCCTCCACGCCTCCGCCCCGATCCTCCATGCCTTCGCCCCGTCGCCGGATTCAAGGTTGCGGGAGGAGGAAGCTTCCCCCAGTCTAGATGGGGGAGGAGGAGGTGGAGGCGGAGGGGAGGAGAAGCACCGGTGGCCTTCTCCGTGCTGGTCTGGATGGGGGAGGAAGTGCGGCGGCGTGGTGATCTGGTGTGGATCCGTGGAAGTTGAGGCACCATGAAGATCCAGTGCGACGCATGTGAGGGCGCGTTGGCGACGATGGTGTGCTGCGCCAACGAGGCGGCGTTGTGTGTGCGCTGCGTCGCCGAGATCCACGCTGCCAACAAGCTCGCCGGCAAGCACCAGAGCAGAGGCTCCCGCTCGACGTGCTTGACGCCAAGTTCCCGTGCTGCGAGTGGATGTGCTGCGCTCCATGGAGTCATGGAGAGGTGGTAGAACCGTAGAAGCAAACATTATCTACTTAACTTGAGACTGCATCTACTTAACCTGAACATGCTCTACATGGGCTGCATATGCATGTACATTGAGGATACTCAAGAGTATTAGACATGCTGTCAGCCTGTCACATTCCATGCTGTCAGCCTGTCACATTCCATGCTGTGGGTTCTGTTAGCTTGATAACACAGATTGAATACTGGCCCATTAATGCAAATTCTTCTATGGAACAAAAACTGGAAAACTGGAAAAGAAACACAGATTGTTGTGGGTTCTGTTAGCTTGATAAACTGGAAAACTGGATAACTTCTTGTATCGGCACTTTGCTGTGGGTTCTGTTAGCTTGTCTAATTAATTCATTGTTTATTGTATAATACAACTCCTTTTGCAAACTATGAAGTCTATTTGTGATTTAGAAGTTAGAACTCTTAATTAGAGATTAAGTGTTAAGTATGGACTGTTAAACATGAACCTGTAATATGTGGTCTGTTCTTGTGCATTGCATAACAGAACTTGTGATATGTGATGTGTACGTATGGATGTGGTTCCAGGCTACCGGCCTTCCCGGCTTGGTGAGTTTACTAACGGCTAGCTACGGGGTGTCCAGATTATATAAATGCACGTGTCCAGATTACTAACTGTATGTATGGATGGGTTCTAGCCTTGTCGAGCCCGCGATCAAGCTTTCTGATACGCGAGCCGGCTCAAGCTGCATTCCAAGCCAAACTGAGCCTCGTGTTCACCTAAGCTGAAACGAGCTTAGCTCAAACTGGCTTGGATCGTTTTCACCCTTAACCGTGGCTGGCTCCACCCTTAAGGGCAATGGAACCCTAGCAAGGGTCAGGACCGGAAAGCGGGACAGCCCCCACACTCCATATCCACATTGCCATCCCTACAAAAAAAAATAGAAATAACCGAGCCTTGGCTTCTCTAAGCAAAACAATTAGGCGTCAAACCATATTCCGAACTCTGCAAAGCTTGCTCAAGTACTAGAGCATAAATTGGTCACAAGAATAACTCTCCACATGCCAAGTTTAGCGACTATTTTCATCGCTCTTGTACAGCTTCTGTCTCAGTTGTGTATCATGAAGGAACCCTTTCCCCTCATTGATATATCTTGCTAAGCAATTTGGGGTTTTATGTGAAATTGAGTCTGATTACATCCACAATCAATCATTTCATCAAAACGTTAAAGCAGTCAGTGAGAAATGTCAAAGCAATCATTTTATGTTTGAAATTGCCAAACCGAGTCCCATCCTCAATCAATCACTTCTCTCAAATGCTAAAGGCCTACTGTAGATTTATACTTGGCTAGATTACATGGCAGGAAAAACAGACATTTTTATTTTCCAGTCTCCCCTTATGGTCATAGATAGACAGAGAACTTTTTTTTTATTAACTAACTTATTTTTTAATTTATTTTTATTAGTAATATCTCACCAACTTTATTTTTAAATCCGATCATTTTGACCACGCCACCACTCATAACGTGGTAATACAACACTGCCATGCTATAGGGTAAATCTAGCTAAATAGCACTTCTTGTCATGCCACTACTGATGACGTGACTAAATAACATTATCATGTTACTGGTGGTGGAGTGACATGATTTAATCATATCATGGTGTTGACATGATAATGTTGTTTTGTTACGTCATGAGTAGTAGTATGGTAAAAAAAGTTAAAATTAGAAGTAGAATAGGCGAGAGGTTAATAATAACAGTAAATTAAAAAAATAGATTAATTAATAAAATAAATCATAGACAGATAGGCCCCCCAAATGTCATAGCTAAGCTGCCCCCTAAGCAACCACACCATCCTAAGACCAGTGTTTTCTGTCCCATCCTAGTACCACAACATGGTGAACTGTGAAAAATTAGTGTTTTCTGTCCCATCCTAGTACCACAACATGGTGAAGTGTGACATTTTTCACATGCAGGGTCAGAGATGCAGCCCTTCACATCCCCTGGGGAAGTCCATCCTCTTTTTTCCAGCCAAAATTCTTACCTCTCTCTGTTGTTTGTCCAAAGCAGAATGCAGCGAGGGAGAGGAATAGGGTTTCGTGGTCCTTGCACCTGTGAAACAAGTGCAGTTGTTGGATGCAATGAACCGGGTAGAAGGGACGGATCAATGCAAATGCGCACACCAAATGTGTAAAGGTGGACCCTGAGATCTACTCCCCAGACCTTTGATAGATGGGGTGGTGGGTACTACGAGTTTTTGGCTCGTTTAGTATGTTTTTTGAGATGAAATTGAAAAAATAATATTATCGACGAATGAAATAGTAAAAATAGCACCACTACTATACGAAAATATCACGACAGGCCATCTGCCATGCGCAGTAGGACACGTGGCAGTGTGGCACTTGGCCGCAGACGGCTTACCGTTAATCCAGAGCACCTTACCGTGATCGGGGTGCACCGCAGGCCGCCTGCCGCGGATTGGGTGTATGGTAGATCCACTGCTACGATGTTTTCGCGCGATAGTGGTACTATTTTTGTCATTTTTTTTTGGTAGTGGGAGAGCTATTTTGCTACATTCTCTGCATTTTACATCACTCATTTCTCCTCATTTCGTACGTGACAATAAACTTATAACGCTTATATATCATGTGCCGAACAGCAAGGAATAGGATTGTATATGGGAGCTGCTACACAACACTATACCGTTGGAAGCACTTCTAATGGTATAGCAGTCTCATGAAGTTTTGTTATGTCTCATGAAGTTTCATCTAGCATCATTGTTTCTCCATATTTTGTAGAGAAAGTTTCACCCAGTTTCGTTAAGTTCCGTGAAGTTCCATCCTTGTTTCATGTAGTTTCACTAGGTTTCAGAGAGTTTCAAACAGTTTTCACAAAGTTTCATTGAGTTTCATCCAGTTATTTCGGATTAAAACTTCATGACACTTAATGAAACTTGATGAAACACGATGAAACTTGGGATGGATTTTAATGAAACTTTATGAGACATAGGATGAAATTTAATGAAACTATATGAAACTTGATGAAACACGATGGAACTTAGGATGAAACTTCATGAGACTTGGGATGAACTTCATGAAACTTAATGAAACACGATAAAACTTAGGATGTAACTTTATGAGACTTGGGATGAAATTTCATGAAACTATATGAAACTTGATGAAGCACAATGAAACTTATAATGAAACTTCATGAGACTTGAGATGAAACTTAATGAAACACGATGTGACGTAGGATGAAACTTCATAAAACTTAATGAAACTATATGAAACTTGAGATGAAACTTCATGAAACTTAATAAAACTTAATAAAACTTCATGTGACTTAGGATGAAACTTCATGAAGCACGAGGTCGCAGGTATGCTTGGGTGGACGAGGACATGCAGCGACTGAGAACTAGACAGTGAGCCAGTTACGTGGACACATGTGTGTGGAAGGAGAAGGAGCGAGTCGTCGTCGACCGGCTAACTGCGTCTTTGCCACCGCCGCCGCTTTCATTGCCGTCCTCACGCTTGACACCCCCCCCCTCGGTGCATTTGCTTGTTGCCTCTATGGCCGCGCTTGGGCGAGTCCATGGCCGCCCGCCGCGCTCCGACGAGCTTGCGACCATCCGCCTCGTTCGCACTGGAACACTGCCGCCTACGACCGCTCCTGCATCTACGTCGTGCCCCTCTCCTGCCGCCTCTGATGGAGGGGATCAAGAGATCGAGAGAGAATGAGATAGAGAGAGAATCGGATTGAGGAATGGTGTTTTGTATAGGAAGAACGAGCAGAGATCGAGAGAGATAGATGTCCTCGCCGTTGGATGTCTGGATCGAACGGTACAAAAATGTACCGTTGAAAAGGCAAGGAATGGTACAGTGTCACGTAGTTTTTCTCGTTGTACATACGCTGGATCCCGGATGGAAGCTTCCTTCAACCTTAGATAAATGTCTGTGTACTGCACCTGTTTGCTCCGCAAAGCATGGATGGCCATGGCAAGACCCAACGTTGGTGAATGCCAGAATTGTAACCCCTGCCAGTGCGCTGCCTTTGGGTGGTTGTCAGCCCTTGGATCTGAAGCAAGCGGTGCGGATTAGGCTCTAGGGCACATCCCTACAGTAAAGCCGGTGTTTCTCTGCCTTTTCATCTCTTAGTTTTCTACTGCTCATCCCTGCATTTGTTGTACAAAAGGCAGAGGATAAGTTTCCGTGAATGCCACCAAACCCTATGGCGGAGTCAATTAACGCATGGGAACTATCGGTTTTCCGAATTTATTTGACAAAGAAAAGATTAATCTGAATCGAAAATTGGTATTTTGCTGGAAAATGTGCTATCTTTCTATTTTAGACCCATTTTTAACGAGAGACGCGTCACAACTATTTTATTTTATCTCGTCTCTCACAACCATTGGGATGGATCTACATGCCTACATCTTTGCACAATCTCCTTACCGGCTGACTTAGCCCTCTGTAGCAATTAATATTACAGAAAATGCCTATATGGTGGAGATCTTATTAGTCTTGCCCATGATCTACACCAGTTACTATCGATCCAAGTATCTAACGGTAACATCCTAATTTTCGCCTTTTATAAAAAAAATTAAATTAAATTAATTAATGAAACATCCTAAATATGAGTTTGTTGTGTTTCAAATGTACACAAATATGAAAATTTAAAACTTTTGATGCATCTTGATATCATTTGAATTCTTTGGATTTTCATTCAAGGGTTTTGTGCATTTTGAAAAACCTAAAGCATCAATTCTCTAGAAGCATAATCCTTTAGGATATATAAAGTAAATAATGTGAACTACCTATGGAAATAATTTTCCTAGGTTCTGGAAAATCTAAGTGACTCACCTGAAAATTTTCATAATTTATAGAATTTATTTGCTATTTTAAAATAGCCGATCAAAGTTGAGATTTGAAAGTCAAACCTTTAAAACAAAAACTTGAAACATTTCTAGAGAAAAATAAAGTACATGAAAAACCCTAGAAAAATTATGCAATGTTACATCTAGTGTTAGGAGCCTACCATAAAAATTTCAAGATTTTTGGAGATAAGTAGCTAGGTCTAAAAATCCCTTGACCATCTTAGCCGTTTTGAATTCAACTCAGTCAAACTGATCGAGTTGACTCGGTCTGGTCGAACCAACCACCTAACTAACCGACCGCGCCACTTACCTGAGCCACTAGCTAGTGGGCCCCGGCTGTAGTTCATCTTCTCCACGCGGCTGAGCGCCCTCGCCAGCTCGCCTATGCGCGCACCCATGGCATTCTCCGCTCGCGTTAGCGCCCAACTGCTCGCCCCTGGTTTTGGACTACGCCGTTGGTTTCCATGCCTCGCCCGCATCGCCTCACCTGCCTTGGTCAAGTCGCCATCCCCTCTATCGCTCGTGATCCAGTGCGCCAGCGCACCAAGAGCGGCAACGCCATTGCCGCACTCCTTCTCGCGTAGCACCGCCCTAGCACCTATAAAAGCTACCCAACGTCCTCCTTCTTTTCCTTTTTGCCACCCCGAGCCATTCCCCACCTCCATCTCTCTGTTCCACCAAGCGAGAGCGTAGCTGTAATAGCCTCATTTTTTTTAATAAATAGTAATTATATGAATATCATGGGCATACATGACATTTTGGAACATGTGCACAAATGGTTGCATTTGAAAATCTCAAATTCAAGTCAAATTTAAAACTTTAAAAAAAGAAACTAAAAAGAAAACTTAAAAAAGAAACTAAAAAGAAAATTTAAGTTAATGCTTCTAAAGAACTCTAGGAATTAATTTAATCATATACTATATTAATTATCATGAATAAATATATTTTTGTCAAATTTTTAGAATCCATCTTGACCTTAAGAAAAATCTAAACTCCTTATTTAAACCTATTCAGTTAAGGATTTTAAACTAAGTATTTAAACCATGAATAGTATGTTTTAAAATTTTATATGAGATCTATATCATCCCAGTAACCTCCCTGAAAAATTGCAGAATTCTATAAATTTATTTGCTATTTTTTATTCACTAGTCAAACTAGAAATGTTTGAATTTTTCTCAGTCAACTAATCGACCCTGACTAGAACCACTTTAACTGTTCCGACCTGAGCCACTGGACTTGACTGGACCATACCCATTCGCTGAGCCACACTTCGGCGCACCGCTTCACTTCACCCGCTGATGAGCTGGGCCCGCTTGTCAGCCTCTTCTTCCTCGCATTGCCCTACCGTTTTCGCCGTGCCACGCCGCTCCGCGCGGCCGAGCAGGAGGTGGCACTCACTCGGGCGTTCCCGCGCGCTCATGCAAGGCCATGCAACTTTGCCACCAAGCTTGTCATCTAACCTATTGACGACATGTATCAACGCTGAGTTGTCTGCGGCCGTGAAATGCCATCAAAATCACCTCACTTCCTCTCGGCCGTGTAGACAAGCTTAGCAACTTCTTTGTCCACACTAAGGTTTATCCTCCCGTTTGGTTAAGTAAGGGGAATATTTTATTGAGTTGGAAAACAGGTGGTGTGATGACATATGTATTTGATCATATGTTCATAGGGATCCGATTGCAATTTAATATGTACGAGTGAGCACAGCTTTAATTTCTATTCATTGGGTTGGCATTCCCAACACAACTTGCATGCCCAGCTTAGCAGGTTCTATTAGTAGCTTGTACTAAGCGGGATCTCGTCTCGCAAGGGTGATTCAACTCAATAAGATTGTCTTGCTGAAAAATACCGAGCCTTGATTTCCCCAGCCAACATACCTAAGGAAGTGTGCCATTATCCAGAGGCTTACGGGCTAATCAAGTTGTGTGTGTAAAGATGTACACCCATGCAGGGTTAAAACTATTCAAATAGCTATGTCCACGGTTATGGACAACCACTTGGGTTCGAGACAGCATTTGTTAGATTTTCCAAACTAAAATTGACATGGGTATAACTTGGTATCGGCATGAATGGTTGTTCATGCGTGTTAGTGTGTCAAAGTGGACAACCACTTTGATATGTTGTGATCTATGATTATATCACAGTTACTTGATGTCTTTTGTCCAAATTTTGGTTACTAAATGTCCTTTGCAAAATACAATGTGTAGGAATAAAACTTGTCGCTTTTATGCAAAACTTATGCCAATACAGCCTTCCTTTGAACAACCTT
Source organism: Phyllostachys edulis (assembly GCA_036346405.1). Classification (NCBI taxonomy): domain Eukaryota; kingdom Viridiplantae; phylum Streptophyta; class Magnoliopsida; order Poales; family Poaceae; genus Phyllostachys; species Phyllostachys edulis. Next base: position 28,353,449 of record CM070552.1, read on the forward strand.
TAACATGTATATTCTCAAATCCTTTGGATAGGGTCTATCATGCACTTTCTTTTATTAGCTTGTGTAATACCTGCGAGTACCTTTTGTACTCAAACAGATTAACCACTTGTTTCAGGTAAGGAAGAATACGCTTTCGATCAGTCCGTTAGCGCCGATTTCGGCGACGCTAACGAGTGATGTTGTTTCTACCTCCACTCAGTTGCCTTCGGGTTTTGGGCACACTCGGATGGACATTTTGGTGTATTATATTTGTTTTCCGCTGTGTACTTTTATGTTTAATAAACCACTCGGTCATTTGCGTAACTTTTAGACCTAAATCCTAGTATTGTAAATCACCTTTTTATAATGTATAAATTGTGTATGACTGTGTGCAATGTTGTTCAGGATATGTGTGTATTAGCCATTGATCTTGGGAGCTAATGCGAGACATATATCCAGGAACTCGAAATCGGGCTCGTTTCTCGTTAAGGGTTATGCTTCTGGTGTAATCTGTTAACCTAAAATAGATTCAATTTCGGGGTCCCCACAGTGTTGGTATCAGAGCCATACTTACTATTGGTTAGAAATGGCATGGTCGTTAGCATTAGTGAGTCTTCTGTGAAATTATTTTCTAAATAGTAAAATAATTTCAGAAACTTTAAGTTATGAAAGTCTTTTCTTTCTCATCCATCTTAGTATCCTTTCTTATCCCAACTTTCAGTTGGATTTACAAATTTGTTTACTTACCTTGTCTTCTTGTGTTTAGATGAGCAGCTGATATTTGGTTAAGGAGACCCGTGCTGAGGAAGTGGATGGATACCTGGCGTTACTGCGAGATATGATGTGGAGAGCCAACTTCACCTACCACCCTGAGTATGCCATCTACCGGCGGGATGGCGGACCCGGAATGGAGGAGTATTGAGTCGTAATCAACATCATTGCAAGATAGGTGGCAGGAAGTACTCCATATTGTATCCAAGTGCATGGCACCTCCGAAGCCATGGTCATTCAGGAATCGGCCAGTGGGGCTATGAGCCATCTTTTTCATCATCTGACAGAGTTGTCTCAGCCACCCTACGACCATTTCCCGAAACGAGGACCTGGCACGGAAGTGAACACTTTTGATGAGATCCAGTATGAAGAGGACCCACAAGTACGCTAGTTCGCGAGGTTGGTTTATATCATGGACTAAATTCATCGCTATAACATGTACGAGTTGTGGGAAACCCGACGCCGTCTTACGGAAGCCCAGGAGTACCTTAGGATCAGAGTCAGCATGAATCGCGTTTCTCGCAATGTGTGTTATGGTGACAACGAAACCTCCCCAGCTGTTGCTGCACCACAAGAGTTTCGACTTCTGGAAGTGGCGGGGCTCGTACCCATTTATGGACCGCGTCGCCAAGCCCAGATGTCAGCGATTTTTCCTCGCGCACAGAGGCCGGCACCCCCTGGAGGTCACGTTCCCATGTTAGGATCTTCGAGGTGCCTCATCAATCCATTGGACCCAACGGACTCAGGATCACGTGGGGCTCATCTGTTGGACGAGTTCCCGGTGAACTTTAACTGGGATAACTTTGTCTAGGGTATGGATGTTGAGGACTCACTGCATAGAGTTGTAACCAACTAGTAGTTGTCCCTAAATAAATGTAATAGGATAGTATTTGTATAATTATGTGTGTTATGTTGTAAGACTTTTGTTCCGGGCAGTTGCCATTTCGTCTACAAGCGTATATGGATGTAACCCTGCCGAAACCCTACTGTTTGTTTTAATGGATCTTGTACTGGCCAAGGTGCCTTTGTACACTCTTTTGGTGTTAATTTTTGCGCATTTTATATCATTATGCATGCTAAATTTAGTACATTAAGCTTGCTGTCCAGAACTTTAATTCGTGCTCGTTCGGGTGTATCCTTGTTGAATTGCTAACAGTTTGTGTGGCAACAGTATGACAGGAGCTACCACTCGTTCCCGAGCTTAGCAGGGAGAGGGGTCACCACCCCCGGGATCCCGCTTTGCTTCTATCCATGATCTTTACACATGAGGAGAGCGTGCAGAGCCTTCCAGTCGCCATGATCATCATGGTGGTCGGCAAGAAGAAAAGCTTCCCCCGCCGCCCACAATGGTTGAGGTTCTTGCTCAGATAGAGCGTAACCGCATGGACCAAACTCGTATCCTGGAACAAATTGCGCGCAACACTTCCACGGCTGCAGGATCATCTGGCGGGGCCAGAGTTCATCGCACACCGGGAGGGCTCGCTGATTTTCAGCGGACCAATCCACCGGTGTTTTCCAGTTCCGAAGATCCTATGGAGGCAGAAAAGTGGCTTAGGGCTATCGAGAAAAAGATGCTAATTGCCTAATGTTCTGAAACAGAGAAAGTCCTCTTTGCCAGTTATCAACTGGATGGTGCAACAAGTGCCTGGTGGGACAATTTCTATGCTATCCAGCCTGCCAGTCACGTCCCGACTTGGGACGAGTTCAAGGAAGCCTTCCATGAAGCACACATTCCGAAAGAAGTAATGATGATCAAGCAGCAATAGTTTCTCGCTCTTAAGCAAGGGCAAAAGAGCGTGACGGTGTATCTTCATGAGTTCAACTTTTTGGCTCGTTACACTCCAGATGATGTTGCCACTGACCTTTGACGTCGAAGTCGTTTCATGAATGGCCTGACAGAGGAACTGCAACTGGCACTTGCAATTCATGATTTCTGTAATTTTCAGCATCTTGTCAACAAGGCCATAATAGTCGAAGGCAAGAGCAAAGCACTAGAGGAGGCGTGCAAACGAAAGAGAGCTGCATAGATTTCAGCTAGTAGCAGTTTTCCGAGACCGCGCATGTGGCAGTCCCATCCTACTCGAGTTCAAGCTCCAATTCCACCAAGGCCACCAGTATTTGCACCTCGTCCTCCCTCACCCAACTGGAAACCAAGAGTCAGTGGAAATCAGCCACCCAATGTTAGCAACGTCAAGCCGGGTGTGATCTGTTATCACTGCGGACGTCCCGCACACTTCGCAAATCAATGTTTAGCAAAGGCACGTAGTTTGCCTCCTATCCGACCATTTGTAGCACCTGTGCATCCAGCCCCACCTCCGAAGCTGCCTGTCAAGTCTGATCCAGCTCAGGCACGAGGTCGGGTGAATCAAATCACTGCCGAAGAGGCGATTGATGCACCTAACGTCGTCCTTGGTATGCTTCTTGTTAATTTCAGCCCAACGACTATTTTCTTTGATTTTGTAGCATCTCATTCTTTTGTCAAGAGACATTTTGCTGTTCTACATCAATTAGATATGCATACTCTTCAGCCACCATACCTTATTCAGTCACCGGGATCGGTTTTTTGAACCAATCAAATTTGCCAGGACATAAAAGTAGAGATTCAAGGGATGGAATTTTTAGCAAATTTGATAGTGATAAATTCAGAAGGGTTGGATGTCATGTTGGGAATGGATTGGCTATCCAAAAATTAGGGGCAAATTAATTGTGCTCAGCGATCCATTTTTGTTACAAGTGAAAACGGCAAACAAGTTGTTTTCGACTCTAAGACTGTTGGTTCTCATCTTTATGCTATGAAGGTTGGTACCACCCCTGAATTGAAGATGCTACCAGTAGTTTGTGAGTATCTAGATATCTTTCCTGAAGAACTTCCAAGCATGCCCCCAGATCGTGAAGTGGAGTTCGTGATCAAGCTAGCACCCGGTACTGCGCCTATATCAAAGCTACCGTATCGGATGCCTCCCAATGAGTTGGTGGAAATGAATAAAAAACTTGGGAATTTCTTGACAAGAGATTTATCCAACTGAGCTCCTCACCTTAGGGATGCCCGGCAATCTTTGTCAAGAAGAAAGACAAGACTTTGCAGATGTGTGTGGACTACCGTCTGCTAAATGAAGTCACTGTCGCTAAATGAAGTCAATGTCAAGAACATGTATCCTCTTCCCCGTATCGATGATCTGTTTGACCAAATGACAAGAGCCCAAGTATTCTCCAAAATTGATTTGCGATCGGTCTATCATCGGATCAAGGTCAGAACTGAGGACATTCCAAAGACAACATTCTCTACTCGTTACGGTTTATACGAGTACACTATCATGTCCTTCGGTTTCACCAATGCACCGGCATATTTTATGAACCTCATGAATTCAGTGTTCATGGAGTACTTGGACAAGTTTGTTGTCATGTTTGTTGACGATATCCTCATCTACTCCAAATCCAATGAAGAGCATGAGAAGCACCTCAAGCACCGCAAGAACCCCAGGTTCAACCGGAGCAATTCTTTGAGGAAGAACCTTTGTCGCCACCACCCCCTGGTCAGTTCCAAATGAACATGGAGCAAATGATGGCCATGTAACTGCAACTATTTGAGGCCCTTGCTCAAAACCAAGTTAATTAGTTTGTACCAGCTCCTACTCTAGTCTTTCCGCCTCCATCCAAACTAGGAGAGTTCATGAAAATCAGGCCGCCCACTTTCACCGGTTCAGTTGATCCTTTGGAAGCTGATGACTGGCTAAAGGATGTAGACAAGCAGCTGATCTTGGCTCAATGTAATGACCAAGAGAGAGTCCTCTACGCCGCTCACCAACTGAAAGGCACTACGAGAAGCTGGTGGAAAAATTACTGAAAATTATTGTGCAGCTCACCAGAATATCCAAGCCATTAATTGGCATGAGTTTTCTGCTGCTTTCCGCACGGTTCACATTCCTTTGGGAATGATGGAGATGAAGAAGAGGGAGTTCCACAAGCTGCAGCAGGGCAATCTCAGTGTGTCGGAATATCTCAACAGGTTCACACAACTGTCGAGGTATGCACCAAAGGACATTGAAAATGAGGGAGCGAAGATATGGCGCTTCATGGAAGGACTTGACCCCAACATCAAAGTGCAATTGGTGTCAAATGACTTGACCCCAACAACAAGGCTCTCGTGCAAGAGGATGCTCAACGTCAGTTGTACGAGTCCCGTAAAAGAAAGATGGCTTTTCAAGCGCAGCATGGAGCCAGCAGTTCCAGGCCCCGCATGAACCAGCCGCAATTCAACAGGCCGCCGGTAGCTAATGCACCCAGGACTCCCATGTCAGGACCTCATCCAATCATGCTGGGATTTCGCAGCAATACTGGTGTTCAACTGCAGCAGAACATGACATCAGCAGCTGGAGTTCAGTGTTTTCATTACCATGAAATGGGACATTATGCTAGCAATTGCCCTCAAAAGTGCTAGAACTTGACTCCAGTGCTCTTCAATTTGGGGACTACGCCAGCCCGTGCACCAGCTCTAGGACAAGGATGTGACGCCCCTCAGACTCCAAGGACTCCACAATCATTTGAGCGGGGACGTGTTAACCACGTCACCGTAGAGGAAGGTCAGGATGCACCAGATGTAGTTCTGAGTAAGTTCCTTGTTAATTCAGTACCTGCATCAACATTATTTGACTCTAGAGCTTCACATCCTTTATTTCGAAGAGTTTTGCTGAAAAATATTACTGGGATATATTTGAACTTAAGAACCCTATGATAGCCCAATCACCTAGAAAGGAAATTAGGACTAATACAGTATGCTCGAGAGTATCTATAGATGTAGGTGGGGTTAGATTCCTAACGAAGGGATACGGGTGGGCTACACTAGCTGGCAATTCAAAAATTCTACCATGTAAACCAGGATGTCATGGAAGCAAGAGATTATAGATCGTTACCATCAGACGCGCAGTGTAGCGGAAAAAGAGTTGGAGTAGCCTGATCCAACATAGAGCGCATCGATAAAGTGGTCGTAGTCGATCATCCACCGCAGTCAATCATTCAGCGTAGTCGACCGTCCTCGATGCCGATCGTCTCCTCCATCAACCAATCATGTTACTTACGAAGTTGTGGATCGTCCTTGAGCGCAACAACAACCGTAGCAGCGCCTCTACAGTATCCACACGTCCAAGGATGGAACACCGTACATCGGTGTGCTAGCACCAACTCGTATGGTAGGGCTCTCTCGAGAAGATGACGGCTAGGGTTTCGGTGGAGCAACTCACTTGGTCTGTCACGCACGTCCCAATAGCCTTATGCACATCCTTATATAAAGCCCATGACAAATCCTATCCGAACACGTTTGTTCCAATCCGTTAAGTGTGTGACCCTGTAGGTTAATGCGTAATCGGTTGTGAATCTGAAACATTTTCTGACCACAAGTCGTTAGCAGTTCCTAGCAGGACATAACGATTCTTGAATACACATAAATTATATCGGACAAACCTTAATGCAATATGATGTATGACCGGGGCCTTATCACTAACGACCAGCTCGTATCTCTATACGACTAGCTCATATTTAGTCTCAACCAGTTGGTAACCCCTTACGACCAGGTTTTGACCACTTAGTGATTATGTTCGACCAGTCTACGACCAGCTCGTATCTCCATACGACTAGTCCATATTTGATCGAAATGAATGACCTTCTCGTGTATTCTCCCTTTGCCTCACGATATCTGGTTGAACTCCAGATGAGATGTTATGTCATCCATGGACTGTTCAATACTTTGTCGATCAAGTGTCGGATAACTTCATGTGGTTGACTCTTCGACCACTAGTGGCATGGACATGCACTTTCTTTATCCGACCACATCAAGAGGCCCAGAGATATCTCTCCTGATATGTTTAGGAGGGGCAAATCCCATATCCAACCAGTCATATTCCTCCGCATATTTCATAGCATACCCAAAAGCTACCTTTATAACTACATAGTTACGGAGTAGCGTTTGGTAGCCCCTAAGTGTACTATTACAGATGTAGGAAACCATTTTGATCTCAGGTCTAAGGATTATACATCATCATTGTTTGAGACCAACTAATGACACATGAAATCATAACAATCTCAATAGTGTCTCAAAGTGGGTCAATTTAACACCATATTCTCTAACATGTGTTCAAACATGATCATCAATCAATATATGTGCTGATCGATAAGTCACTAGTGTTCCAACTAGTGACATCCGACTAGGGATATATTTAGAATGACATCATATAAGTTGAAGAACTTCACCAACAAGTCACATACTCGTTAATCTTTACAACTAATAATTCATTCAAGGAACATAATAACATTTATTCAATAACTCATAAACATAGACGTGGTACAATTATCTCTATGATTGCCTCTAGGGCATATCACCAACACCTAGCGAACCTTATATTACTACATTCCGGAGGCATTGATGTGATCCTTGGCATGCATTGGTTAACCAATTTTAAGGGACATATATATTGTGCCAACGAGCCATCACCCTAACCAATGCCGAAGGTATTCGAGTGGAGTTTGTGTCCAACAAACCATCAAAGAAGATTTGTGTGCTAAACCGCCTGAAAGACAGATCTTTAGAAAGTGTGTCGGTAGTGCAGGAATACCCAGATGTATTTCTCGATTAACTACCAGCAATACCACCAAACCGAGAGATTGAGTTTATCATTGACTTGGTACCTGGTACATCTCCTATATCCAAGAGACCTTACTGGCTACCAGCAAATGAGCTAGCTGAGATAAAGAAACTGATTGAAGAGTTACTAGAAAAAGGATATATTCGACCCAGTTCATCACCTTGTGGAGCACCAGATATCTTTGTGAAAAAGAAGGATGACACTTTAAGGATGTGAGTTGATTATAGGTCCCTGAATGAAGTCACAATTAAGAACAAGTATCCTTTACCACGAATTGATGACTTGTTTGATCAGTTAGAGGGAGTAACTGTTTTCTCCAAGATTGATCTACGCTTTGGATATCATCACCTGAAGATAAGGCTGTCGGATATACCAAAGAAAGCATTCACCACTCACTATGGTCTTTATGAATGTATAGTAATGTCATTTGGCCTAACAAATGCACCAGCTTACTTCTTGAACTTGATGAACAAGGTGTTTATGGAATACCTAGATAAGTTTGTAGTGGTATTCATAGATGACATTCTTATTTAGTCTCAAAATAAAAATGAGCATGATGAACATCTGAGGTCAGTTCTAGAGAAACTCAGAGAGCATCAATTGTATGCTAAATTTAGTAAGTGCAAGTTTTGGTTGAATGAAGTTGATTTCTTGGGGCATGTAATTTCTACTGGAGGAGTAGCAGTGGTCGAGGAAAGGTTAAGGATGTACTTAACTGGAGGCAACTCAAGTCAGTTCTGGAAATTAGAAGTTTTTTTGGCTTTTCAAATATTGCCAAACCCCTCACCGAATTGCTCAAGAAAGAAAAGAAGTTTGAACCTTTGCTTGTGAGCAGAGTTTTCATGAACTGAAGAAGATGTTAACTACTGTGTTAGTGTTGATTTTGCCAGACATCCAAAAAAACTTTGAGATTTTCTGCGATGCTTCAAAACAAGGTCTCGGTTGTGTGTTAATGCAAGAAGGCAAGGTATTAGACTATGCTTCGAGACAACTGCGTCCGCATGAGCAGAACTACCCAACCCATGATTTAGAGTTAGATGTAGTTGTGCATGCTCTAAATATTTAGAGGCATTGCCTTATTAGTAATCGTTGTGAGATCTATATAGACCATATGAGTCTCAAATACATTTTCACTTAGGCAGTTCTCAACTTAAGGCAAAGAAGGTGGTTGGAGTTAATCAAGGATTATGATGTTGGAATACACTATCATCCAGGCAAAGCTAATATAGTAGCTAATGCTTTGAGCAGAAAAAGCTATTGCAATAATGCCATGATTAAAGAAAACCAGCCTGCACTGCATGAGGAATTTCAGTGACTCAATCTGGAATTAGTTGATGAGGGATGTGTGAATACTGTTGAGGTCCAACCAACTCTAGAGGATCATATCAGGCAAGCTTAGAAGGAAGACCTAGATGCCAAGGAAATGAAGGATAACTTGAGAAAAGGCAAAGCACCTGGATTCTCATAAGATGAGAGAGGCATTATTTGGTTTGGGAAAAGAATCTTCGTACCAAATCTAAAGGAAATCAAAAGTTTGATTCTAAAGGAAGCCCATTAATATGCATATTCAATTCATCCAGGAAGCACGAAGATGTACCAAGATCTTCACGAGAGATATTGGTGGTCAAGCATGAGAAGAGAAATTGTTGAATACATATCATTTTGTGATGTGTGTCAGCGGATTAAAGATAAACATCAAAGACCTGCTGGATTACTTCAACCTCTAAAAGTACCTGAATGGAAATAGGAAGAAATTGGAATGGACTTTATCACTGGTCTGGATATGATTCTATCTGGGTTGTTGTGGACCGGTTATCAAAAGTTACACATTTTATTCCAGTGAAGACAACCTACTCGAGAGATCGACTCGTAGAGTTGTATATGACAAAAATTGTATGTCTGCATGGGGTACCGAAGAATATCATATCAGATCGAGGATCCCAGTTCACCTCCAGATTCTGGCAGAAATTACAGGGAATTTTGGGCACCAACTTGAATTTAGTACAGCTTATCATCCACAGACAGACTGAAAAGGTGAATCAAATTCTGGAAGATATGTTAAGAGCATGTGCTTTAACCAATAGTGCAAGTTGGGATGTAAGTTTACCGTATGCGAAATTTTCTTATAACAATAGTTATCAGTCAAGCTTGCAAATGTCGCCTTTTGAAGCACTCTATAAAAGAAAGCGCAAAATTCCTTTGTATTGGAATGAAACCAGAGAACAACAAAAGTTTGGAACGGATGTTTTGAAGGAGGCCAAAAAACAGGTGAGGAGGATTCAAGAAAATATAAAAATAGCTCAAACCTGGCGAAAGAGTTATGATAATAACCACCGACGAGATCTAACCTTTGCACTTGGAGATTATGTGTACCTAAAAGTTTCACCTCTCAAGGGAAGGCGTCGTTTCAGAGTGAGTGGGAACTTGCACCAGGATACATTGGACCTTTTCCAGTGCTAGTCAGAAGAGGAGAAGTCGCTTACAAGTTGAAGCTTTCACCTCAGCTATCAGATGCGCATGACATTTTTCATGTGTTTCAGTTGAAGAAGTGCCTTAGGTTTCCAGAAGAACATATGCCACTAGAAGAAGTTGAGTTGAAGGAGGATCTCACCTACCAGGAGTATCCTGTAAGAATACTCGAAGAAGTAGAACGTCATACCAGAAGTAAGACTATCAAATTCTGCAAGGCGCAGTGGAACAATCATTAAGAGAAAGAAGCAACCTGAGAGCAGAGTACCCCCAATCTTTTTCTTGGTCCGTCCGAATCTTGGGGACGAGATTCCTTCTAAGGGGAGTACGTTTGTAACATCTCAATTTTCACCTCTTGTAAAAATTTAAATTTAAACTAATTAGTTCAAATATTTGGATTTTAATTGGAGTTTTTGTTAAATCAAATCCAAATTCCAATTCTCATTATAACTTCGAACTTATTTCCTTCGTCAACTGCATTCCAAATTCGAAATTCAAATACAATTCTCAATGCAAACTTCCAATGAAATTTCATCTTCAAATCAATTCAAATCTAAATTCAATCGTCTCAATTCAAAATTTGTCGCCAAATTCTAAATTTTGTAATTTGAATTTTCCCACAAAACCACTTGGCCATTTCTTTTCCCTTTTTCCTTTTCCTTTTCCTTTTCCTTCTTTCTTTCTTTCTTTCTTTCCTCGTCTTTGCTCTGCTTACTATGTGCTGCCGACCGAGTGCAGGCTTCGACCAAGATCAGCACCTCGATTGCACCATGCTATGTCTGGCGCCCTAAGTCACACCGGCGCCACCAGCTACCGAGCCCGAGTCATGCCCATGCCCCGCCCATGTCGGTGCGATGTTCTAGCCGCGTCGCCTGTGTCATCACCACACCACCATCATTGTGCAATCAATTCCTCTGTTACCACAATCCCCCATCAATGTGTTGTCGTTTCGTTGGTTTCCAAATGCATGTGGCTAACGCTTCTGTCAATCGTGCTCACGGCCACGTCGATTCAAACTCCGTTTGAGCCTATAAATGGAAGCCTCGACACCACTTCTACCCCTTTCGCACCTCCTCTAAACCCCATAGCCACTAGAGCTCCGTCACCGTCGAATTCGTCGTCTTCCCAAGCGTCGGCCGCCAACTCGCTTCGTGCTTCTGTCGCTCTAGTGAGAATCTTGATGTCCTAACCGTGTCACGTCGTGTTACCAAGCTCCATGACCATTTCCCCTCAATCAATTTTGCTTTTGGTTGCAATTCATCGCCATATTTCATCGCTTCTTCCTCTAGGCCGAAAACTCCTCCGTCGCTCGATCTGCTTCTTCGCTGAGTTTTTCACCGATTGGACAGCGTCATGACATGTTCACGACATTCTTCTACCCATCCCTCTTCTTGGTTCGACCGATTCATCGCCGTAGAGAGTTGCCACCGCCGCCGGCACCATCGTCCCGCCGCCTCGGCCATCCCCCGGTCTCCCGACTCACCCAACACCTTCCCCGTGCCATCGCAACCTTGCGCACCACCTCCACCGCCGGTGCTGTCGCCCCCCCCCCGCCCCCATGCCCCTTGACAAAGACTGCCGCCAGAGGTAGGGAACCCCTCTAGGGTACCATTTTGGCCATCGGCCAGCCACCCCGCACCGCTGCTCGTGTGTCGCCTAGCACCTCCTCTGCTCTATTCTAATATTTGTGTCTTGTGCTCTTGTAGTTTCCCTTCTCTCTCTCTTACACATGGACCCCCACATGTCATGCTCTTCAGTCTTTCTTTCCATTTCGTTCTCTCTTTAGCAAATGGGCCCCATGTGTCATACATTATGTCTTTGTATTATTAAATCAGAATGGAATATTCTAGGAATATTCCTTTCCTTCTCAATTTCGTGGAATTTCCAATTCTGATAAAATTCTGGGAGTGCGTTCTCTTCCGTAACAACACTGAATCAATCGATTCTTGTTCCTAAATTCATATAAATTCATAATCTCTCTATTTTTACTAATTTTATAATTTTTAGATTTTATTTATTTTTTGGTTATTTATTTGTCTCAATTCGCGCGTATAGAGTCCGCCACCGTCGAAGCCACTTTGGACCAACCGGACACATTAACCTCCAACTTCTACGAAGGTGAGTCTCCGTTGAATATTATGTACCTATGATTTTTTTTAAATGATGTTTTCAGTTTTAAAGTATTACGCAATGCTATTTCACATAAAATGATGAGTTCAAATTGTAGGTTATTAGTTAAACCTAAAATTGTTAATATCTTCCTTTCATAATTCTTATCATATACCTTTGTCAAACTAGCATAGTAATTATGCAATGTTGATTACAATATTGTGGAATAGTTAAACACGGTAGAATTGATTGGACATGCTGAACATGATGAATAAAGTATTTATGGAATATTTGGACAAGTTTATAGTTGTGTTCATTGATGACATTTCGTTTTACTCCAAGTCAGAAGAAGAACATGCTGAACATTTGAGATTAATCCTAGAGAAGCTCAGAGAGCATCAGTTGTATGCCAAGTTTAGCAAGTGTGATTTTTGGAAAAAAAAAAAGAAGTGGATTTCCTTGGTCATGTGATGACAGTCGCAGGAGTAGCAGTTGACCCCGGTAAAGTGAAAGTAGTATTACATTGGGAACAACTCAAGACTGTCACTCAGATTCGTAGTTTCTTAGGATTGACAGGATATCATCGTCGTTTCATTAAAGGATTCTCAACTATTGCTAAGCCTCTTACGCAATTGTTGAAGAAAGAGAAGAAATTTACCTGGACCCCAACTTGTGAAGAAAGTTTTCAGGAATTGAAGAAATGTTTGACTTCAGCCCCAGTGCTGATTTTACCAGATATTCGCAAGGATTTTGATATCTATTGTGATGCTTCGCGTCAAGGATTAGGATGTGTCCTAATGCAAGAAGGAAGAGCTGTCGCTTATGCATCAAGGTAGTTAAGGCCTCATGAAGAGAATTACCCTACCCATGATCTGGAATTAGCTGCAGTAGTGCATGCTTTGAAGATTTGGCGTCATTACCTCATCGGTAATCGCTGCGAGATATACACATATCACAAGAGCTTGAAATATATTTTCACCTAGTCAGATCTGAATATGAGACAAAGAAGATGGCTAGAGTTGATAAAGGATTATAATCTAAGAATCCATTACCATCCTGGTAAAGCCAACGTAGTTGCAGATGCTTTGAGCCGCAAGAGCCACTGCAATGCAGTGGAAGTAAAAGAGGTTTGTTCAGAACTTCAAGAGGAATTCCATAAGCTAAAGCTAGAAGTGGTATCTAAAGGATTTGTGGCCAATCTGGAAGTGCAGTCTACTTTGGAGAAGCAGATTCGTGAAGCTCAACCAAAGGATTCAGAGTTTTCAGACATCAAGAAGAAGATGGCAGGAGGGAAGTTCAAGGACTTCACCATAGATGAGCAAGATATACTGTGGATCAATGGACATATCTGCGTACCGGATATTGATGGATTGAGGCAGCTAATTTTGAAGGAGGCCCATAACTCAAAGTATTCGATTTACCCTGATAGTACTAAGATGTATTAGGATGTTAAGAATAAGTTTTGGTGGTCGAATTTGAAACGAGACGTCGCAGAATTCGTTGCCTTGTGCAACGTATGTCAGAAGGTCAAAGCAGAACATCAGAGACCAGCAAGTCTGTTGCAACCTTTGAAGATTCTAGAGTGGAAGTGGGAAGAAATCGGAATGGATTTCATTACCGGTTTACCCAAGACTCAATCGGGTTATGATTCGATTTGGGTAATAGTGGATCGTCTAACCAAAGTTGCCCATTTCTTGCCAGTCAAAACCACGTACTCAGGAGATCGTCTGGCAGAGTTGTATATGTCAAGGATTGTCAGTTTGCATGGTGTGCCTAAGACAGATGGACAGACTGAAAGGGTTAACCAGATATTGGAGGATATGTTGAGAGCCTGTGCTCTAGCTAATGCTACCCACTGGGAAAAGAGTTTGCCATATGCAGAATTCTCGTACAACAACAGTTATCAAGCCAGTCTGCAAATGTCACCATTTGAAGCTTTGTATGGTCGTGCTTGCAGAAACCCGCTGAATTGGTCAGAAACGGCTGAACGTTCAGTTTTTGGTCCAAATATTATTCAAGAAGCAGAAGAGCAAGTGTCTATGATCAGAGAGAGATTAAAGATAGCTCAGTCGAGACAGAAGAGTTATGCTGATAATCGCGCCGTGATCTCGCCGAGCCGAGGATTTTGTTTACCTTCGAGTTACGCCCCTCAGAGGTGTGAAAAGGTTTCATGCCAAAGGGAAGCTTGCCCCTCGGTATGTCGATCCGTTCAAGATTTTGGATCGCCGTGGAGAAGCAGCTTATCAATTGGAGCTGTCGTAGTCGCTAGTAGGAGTACATGATGTCTTTCATGTCTCTCAATTGAAGAAGTGTCTTCGTGTGCCAGAAGAATAAGCCCTGTTGGAGTCAATTGAACTGAAAGAAGACCTCACTTACAAAGAGCAGCCGGTCAAGATATTGGATATCGCAGAGCGTCAGACCAGAAGCAAGATAGTTCATTTTTGCAAAGTGCAGTAGAGCAACCACTCAGAAGGTGAAGCAACATGGGAGAGTGAAGAAGAGTTGAAAGTCGAGTTCCCTAGCCTTTTCTCCAGCTAGCCTGAATCTCGGGGTCGAGATTCCTTTAAGGGGGGGGGAGGTTTGTAACATCCCAATTTTTTGAGCTTTCAAAATCCTTTAAATAGTTAGTAGGGTGAAAATTCACCATTTTGATTTATTTGAATTCTCAGTATTTTCTTAAAAATAAAAACTATTTAAATTCTCAGAACAGTCTCTGGGCCAAAACCCTTTTGCTTCGGCCCACTCCTATTCATCCCGGCCCGGCTCCTTGCACGGCCCAACTCGCCCGTGAACGCGCGTGCGTCCTCGCCTTCGCCCGCTGCCAGGTAGGCCTGCTCCCTTGTCTCGCTGCCGGGTGGACCCGCCACTGCGTCATCGTCCCCGGGCCGTTTTCTTCCTCGCGCGTTTTAGCGCCCGCGTCCGCCATTGTCGTGCCTCCAAGCTCTGTCCGACAAAGGCACAAACGGCCTCGATTCTTCGCGCGAACGACGCCATTTAGAAGCCTTATCTCTCCCGCACCCGTTCCGGTCATTTTCAAATTTCGAATTCGTTTCTATCTCCTATTTCTTCGCAAGTGCATTTTGGGTTGTTTCGGTCTCCGCCGCCGTTACGCCACCTCGAGCCTACCCTAACCCTATAAATAGGTCCCTGTGCATCGCACCGCCACCCGCACCAAAACCCCTCAACCAATCGCCCCTCTCGAGCCCTAGCACCGCCGCATTCCCTGATCTAGGGTTTTCGGCCGAGCTTCTTCTTTGTCGAATTGCGCCGTTTTTTTTGCCGCGGCTGCCTTGGAGCACGCCATCGCCCGCCACAAGACGGGCTACCTCCAGCGACCATCCATGCCGCCAAAACCTCACCGGAGCTCCCGTCTGACAACAGCTGTAGCTCACCGCCGCCTCAAGCTCGCCGCCGGCCGCCACCGTCAATTAAGGACTTAACTTTGTGCGCCAATGAACTGAGCCTTACTGTACGACCACATGCCTGTTATGGGATGGGTCTAACTTAGTAAGTTATGAATTCTTGACATTGATGGCTCAGGCAGTAGGTTAGGCTTTGTGAAAAGGGTGGAGGTGTGTGCTACAATGTAGTTGCATCACGGGGCGGTTCGCCGTGTCCCTGTCCAACGGTGTGTGTCAGAATGCTTCCTGTGTGGGGTAGTCTGACGCAAAGCACACTGGGAGTGTCAATGTTAAGAAGAAGTTTCTGAAACGTTTTGTTATGATTAGTGCTTGCTACACTAGTTGTATCTTGTGGGTAAAGTGTACAACCTCTGCAGAGTGTTAAATAATCTATTCGAATAGCCGTGTCCACGGTCATGGACATGCTCGGGGATTTCACACGAGGGGTAGATCTTCAGAAAACAATTTGGAAGGAGCTATGTGATCTAAATCATATGGCTATGTGAATAATTTGTTTAGGCTGTGTGTCTTTGTGAAATCAAACTGTTAAAATTAAATATTGCTTATTTGTTTTACTGTATGCTTTCAATCTATTATTTGTATTCAATTGCAAATGTTGCATTTCTGCAAAAGAACCATAGAATGCCATTCCTTTGGAATAAGCCTACATGTATAATTGCATTTCTGTGGTGTGACTTGCGAGTACGGTTGTGTACTCATGTTTGCTTTAATCAATCAAGCAGAAGAGGAGGAGTCTTCGCCAGCATTCGAGGAGGAGTTCATTGAAGGTGCTTGATTGTAGGGTCTTGATCCCAGTCGATTGCTTGTGGTGAATTGATGGGATGCCGCTGCTGTTTCTGTTTCCACTGCTTTTAAATTCTCTGTTAGCCCTGCGTGGCTTAATAATTGTAAACTCGACCGTAAGGTCAAAACCCTTATTTGTTAATCAAATTATTCGTTTATGTTATTAATCACTTGTGTGGATCGATATCCACCTTTGTTGAGACTGTGTGCACTAGCATAATCCTGGACTAGTGCATTATACATAGACGGTCCAGAATTGTATTTTTTTAGGTCCC
Organism: Phyllostachys edulis; assembly: GCA_036346405.1. Lineage (NCBI taxonomy): Eukaryota > Viridiplantae > Streptophyta > Magnoliopsida > Poales > Poaceae > Phyllostachys > Phyllostachys edulis. The sequence goes on from CM070552.1 coordinate 28,369,892, forward strand.
GACAAAGGGCGGTCAAGGAGTTCACACATGGTAGATTTTAGTTTTGTTTTTAAAGAATTATGTTGGGAATCCGGGAGTTGTTGGAACTCTTGGATTGTTGTTCTGGCAGTTAGAGCCAGTTGGGTAGCTAGAGCCCTACTCTTGAAAACTTGGTGGTTAGAGCCTCAATACTAGTGATTGGTAGCTAGAAGCTTCGCTAGACAATCAATTTAATTTAATTATTAAAACTACGTTTGTCAAATGTGCTTTATGAAAAATGTTTAAACATAAAATATTGATTGTGCAAAAGAACCCTATAAGCTCAATTGTTAAAGCTATGCATATGCATATTTTCCCCAAGACTCGCAGAATACTTTATGTACTCACATGCTACACTCAAATAAAATTTCAGAAGTCTTCAATGATGCCGAGGACGACTACGACTTCTATGCCTGTGGGTTTGACGAAGGACACTCAGAGTACTAAGTTGCGCTCCCCAGTCGAATGCCAGTGGACGATTTGATGGCCACCTCGGAGTTTATTTTTGTTTCCGTTGCTATGAGACTCAAGGTCTTTTGACCTCTTTTGTAATAAGTGGCCATAAGGCCAGCAATCAGCTGTTTATTAATGTTATTCTTTGATTCGAACTTGTTATTAACACTGTTTCTACTGTGTGCACTAGCTACTGATCTGGGACTAGTGCAGAGATACACAGAGGGTTTGGATGCAGAAATCTGGTACCGACACTAACCATCCAACAAAAAATTTTGCCAGGCCAATGGAAGAACCCCGACCGAATTATATTAAGATTAAAGAAGTTTACAAGTAAAGTGTCAACAGAAATGATGTCGACTGAAGATTACAACAGAAAGAGCTCGTCTGAAGTGAGCGTCCTTCACAGCTTGCACTGAAACAAGCCTAGTGGTGAGTTCACTCCATCGGTTCAAAGAGGTCATCTGCTCGCCAAGTCCACACCTCTTTAATTAGCATCCAACATCATCTTCTGCTCTGCTCGAAAGATCCTCACATTCTGCTCCTTCCAAATGGGCTAGTGAACAATTATGACAAGGGAGTCAAAAGCTCAGCGAAACTGTTTGGCAAAGCTCTCACAGGTTTCACACCACTAGCTTTTATTGTCAGCTTCCTGGATGGATGGTTGAAGGAAAGGCACACTGATCCAATGCTAGACAAGGGCCCAAACTTGCCGAGAAAAGTTGCACTGCATGAATAGATGAAGGCAAATCTCCAATTTTGTCGAGCAAAGGGGACAATTCGCTGATGTGGCCGTCCATGTTTTTGCAGGTTGGCAGCGGTCAAGCACCTTCCCTGGATAGCCAACCACATAAAGAACTTGCAGCACGCCGGAGCCTTGGCCTTCCAAATAATCTTGCTGCATAGAAACTTTGTTTTTGCTATGAAGACAGTGCATTGTAAAGGTCTTGTGATAATCACTTAGTCACACACCTATAAAAGTGTGTCAGATGGACATTATAAGCTAATTGTCTCTTGTGGGTAAAGTTGTACAACCTCTGTAGAGTTAAAACTGTTCAATTATCCGTGTCCCTAGTTATGGATAGCACATGGGGATTTCATACGAGGTATATGTTTTTCATAAACTTTTGGATGGTGGATTGGTTGGGAAGTGAATGATTAGTTCACTTGTTGTTTTAATGCAATTGTCTCATTTATGTATTTATTTACTTTCAATCATGCTTTACAATGTATAATTGCATGATGTTCCATATGACTTGCCGAGTACTCTATGTACTCCAGCTATATACTATGAAGGCTTTGAGAACTAGGATGTGCTCCCTAGTCGATTGTCTGTGGGCATGTCGAATGACCACTACAAGTTATCTTTTCTTCGCTGCAAGAGTTTATTAATTTCTTAAACCCTACGTGGCAAAGTTACGTAAACCTTGACCATATGGTTCAGTTGCTATTATTTAATAATAATTTACTACTTTCTTAGTTATCTCATTGCATGATTGATATTTCATCAATGTTGTCACTGTGTGCATTAGCGTGATCCTAAACTCGGGCATAATACACAAATGGTTTCGGATTTGGTAAATCCGAGTCCAGACAATAGCTCTGTTCTTGATACATGCATATATGCTTCTAAAAAATAGGCAATGCTTCCAGACAGGAATGGTGTGTGTGTGTGTATATATATATATGTATATATGTATATATATATATATGTATATGTATATATGTATATGTATATATATATATATGTATATATGTATATGTATGTATATATATATATATATATATATATATATATATATATATATGTATATCGTGTGTGTGTGTGTATGGAATAATTGGCAAGGGTATACGGACACTAGAAACATGAATCAAGATTATAGTTGGAGGGTGTGCACCTAAGTAGGAGCTGCTCTTAATAGGGTACTCAGAATTCTGGTCTAAATTACTAGATCAACTATGAATGATATAGATCACAGTTGATTGCTTATACCACTAGAAGGTGAAAGAGTATAACTGTAAAGTGGAATAATTTAGGAGGCTTTTCGTGTTTGATCCCAGCCTTTCAAACTCAATCCAATGGCTAAGCAAGGTTGCTAGTTCTCATTATCCTATTTTATGGCTTGTTCTCATTATCCTATTTTATACCACTAGAAGGTGAAAGAGTATAACAGTAAAGTGGAATAATCTAGGAGGGTTTTCAAAAGTGAAATCCCTCGGATGAGATCATCTGGAAGCTAACCCCAGATGGCAACTACACAACAAAATCAGCATACGAGTTTTAGTTCCTTGGCTCAATAACAACTGAGTACAAAAGATTAATATGGAAAGCCTACGCACCCCCCCAAAATGCAAGTTCTTTGTCTAGATTACTATCCAAAACCGCATTTGGACCTCAGATAGACTACAAGCGAGAGGTTGGCCAAACCACGACATACACCCCCTTTGCAGACAATCACTGGAAGCGGCCTTGCACCTATTCCCTCAGTGTAGATATACTAGACAAGTTTGGAATAAGTTGGCAGAATGGCTCGGCTGTGCTCCACTCAAGCCATTTAATTGGCCCGACAGTTTCAGCATTAGGGATTAGTGGACCAAAACTAACAGTTCGGCAGGTCTGCAAAGGAGGGTGATGACAATGGTGGTCATCTTAACCACCTGGGAGGTCTAGAAGGAACACAACGCCAGAATCTTCTAGAATAGGTCAACTAACCCTTTGGACCTGGTGGCAAAGATAAAGGAGGAGGGTGGAGTTTGGACCTTAGCTGGGGCTAAGGGCTTGGAACAATTTATACCTTGTAATTAAGACTCAAACCATGTATTAGACTTCACGTCTGGTGTTGAACCTGTTTTCTTCTATATTAATAATAGGCAGCCCTCCTGCCTGTTTCTTCAAAAATAATTTAGGATGGTTTTCGAAAGTGACAGTGGCTTTTGGTGTTTCAGACTCAATCCAATGGCTCAGCAAGGTCGCTGCTAGTTCTTATTATCCTATTTTACGACTAGTTCTCGCTTGATATTGTATGCCTAGTTCTCATTTAAGATGTTCCTATGGTGTGATACCATGTAGCTAGGAGACACGCAACAATTGGTTAACACTAGAAGTTAACCCATGCCAAATGGCGTGGATACTATTGTTTTATGTGGTGGGGGAGGGGGGGGGAGGGAAAGGTCCCCATATAGATCATTTTTCCTTTTTTTTCGGTAGCCACCAACGTGGACCACTGTTCCGTAGATAAGTTCATATTTAGATACTTGTCCCTCCCCACTTGAGTTTAATACCAACAATAGATAACCTAGTAGTATATAAGTATCTAAATCTGAATGTACAACATGTATAAATCAGCAGTAGATAAGTATAATGAATAGAAACCTTAAATAAAATGAACGCTAAAGAAAATAGAGAAATGGGCACCTAAGCCGGTACACCCGTCACCATGACAATCTTGTATTCTTGTGCAAAGGCAAATTCCAACATTTCCAATAAAAAAAACCCACCTACAAAGAGGAAAACAGATAGTTAGGTAACATCCATCTTACAATGGGAGGAGGAGGATTAGAGATGTTCACATTGAACTCTTCAGATATTTGAACCCCACAAAGCCTCACCACCGGTCACAACCAACAAACCCACCATTTATCGTTCATCCAGCCCAATAAAAAGACCACCAACATGATCCTTTTTATTCACATTTCTTGTTTGCGGTTTTCAGTAAAACATCTAGCAATACATGCTGTAAAGCAAAGAAAAAATGGTATATCTCTTCAGCATCCCTTGTCAGACATCCTATTCGTTGCCTCAATACAATCTTTGAGAAGAGAGCACAAGCTGAGAGCACGAAGACCCATGATAGCATATTGAATCCGGTTCTTGTAAATGAAATTACTACTACTACTACTACTACTACATCATATTGAATCCCCAATCCACACGCAACATGAATGGCTGCTAACATCATGGCTATATGCTGTGACTGTGAATGCTATGATAATGGAAAATTGGAAATATGAAAAACCATAGAAGTGTATAGATTGTACAGAGGCAAAAATAAATATTTGTAGTGTATCATCTGGAAGCTCAGCCAGGTTGTATATAGGAGCAAAAATAACAAAACATATTTGTGGGCAAGGATCTACAAAACAAACCAACTAATGTGGTTATTTCATGGAAGAAATGTATATTTTCCTAATTAAAGCATCCTACTACCTTAGTAATACTATGCAACAAACAATTACTGACTGAAGAGGTAGGAGGTAAAGAGATTCGGAATGGAATAATAGAAATGGTACTTACCTAAGCTCTGCATATGCGGATGTCCATGCTAGAACTGTTCTTCTTTGGGTCCTCATGTATGCACTCCGCGTCAACTGGAACTATGTCGACAAAAAAAAACATTTGTAGGGATAAAAAAGCTTCATAAAAATAAGCGAAAGGAAATTTGCAAGCTATGAGTTTTCCATTATACATGAGAGCAAGCTATTCATAATTTTGTATAGACGGTTCATCTAGTTCCACAAAGGAAAAGGTCATCATACGTTTTGAAAAGCTATAATAAAGAAGATGGGAATTCAAGAAATTCTCATTAAAAAAACATCTGGCCCTTCATTAGGTTGTCCTTAATTATCATATTTTCATGATTCTGAATATCATTGTCCCCAATTCCTGCATAATATAAACATGCTATTAGAAAATTAGAGAAAGCTTGGCACATTAGATTAAAATATTGTTGACTCTTGGTGGTTCAGCAGCTAGATGGTATTAACCAAGGCAAATCACAAATGGTACAAACTTCTTTTCCAATCCTTTTTGCAGCCCTTAACCATCAAACACCTATAGGATATGAGTAGGCATTCAATACCTGGACAGAGTTACAGCCATAATAGGTTGTTTTCCTACTTAAAGTGGTGTGGTCTGAAGATGGTCATCATCTTACCGATCTGATAAAGAAGAGCAAGGCAAACGAATTAAAATAGCAAAGGGAAAGTAAAAAACAGATGTACGAAATGTTGGTGCTTTAGTACAGGCAGCTCAATAGCTTTTGCCATCGCTCCTCTTTTTGTCCTCTTCTACCCAACAACCGGCAATGCTAAGAGAATAAGGAACAGACAACAGTAAGAAGAAGGTACATAAACTGAAAGATATAATAATGGCGGTAATGGTAAGAGGTAGCGGTGCCGAAAATACATAGCCATGATAGGAGCCTAGATGGTATATCATAAATCAAATAAACCATCTTTTTATCAGACATATAATTCTGTAAGGTTTCATAGACCAGGGGAAAAAGAGCCAATAGTCTGACACAATAAATAAACTATGTTTCTATACTTTGCTCGTAGGAAAAAAAAAAGCGAAAACGTAGTAGCATGTGCAATAGAGACCCAAAAAAGTAAGAGGCATGATAATAAGTAAGGACATAAGAATTATCAAAAGATCAAGAGATATATAGTTAAAGTAATCGGTAGCCTTAAGAGCAGTCAACCCAGAATAGGGCATGGAAGCAGTATCACAATCGGCAACCTTAAGAACAGTAAACTCAAAATAGGGCATGGAAGCAGTATCAGAATAGCCGAGGTTTGTTCGACCCATTTATTTGCTATCGGTTTCATCTTGCGTGGAAGCAGTATCACAATCACAAAATCAACATTTTAGCTATATCATAATTCTATCGGTGTTAGAAAAGAGGCGACAACAAAAGCAGATATGAGAACTAAATGTGCTTGGTAAGAAAGTACCTACCAACATTTCCAAAAGACCTCCATCTTCATAAATCGTCCAATGAACTGCTGAAATCCCTTCTTAGTTACTAATGATTCAGAAAAAAAAACATGCCAATTGGTAGAAAAAAAACGTACCTCCGTAGGATCATTTGCTTGGACCATTGGATACACATACTTAATAGGTGTGCAAAACAATTCCAACCCTGTGGCATATCATTGTTTCTATAAAATCCAGTTTAGCAGAGTTTTAAGGAGGACATGTACCTTTTGAATTATTTGGTCTAATAGGATCTAAGGAAAGATGGGATGGAAAAAAATATAATGGGATAATAGACAGGGAAACCATATAAAATGCAAGCAAGTCATCAGCTCTCTAGTGGAAGCAAAACTATCTCCAAAAAGCAGAGAATGTATAACAATCACTATCTCCAAAAAGCAGAGAATGTATAACAATCTTAATTTTTAAAAGAACTATGAGATCATTCACAAAACAGCTAACTATTTGGTCTAATAGGAGCTAAGGAAAGATATAAAAAAACATATGATGGGATAATAGACAGCGAAACCATATAAAATGCAAGCAAGGCATCAGCTTTCTAGTGGAAGCAAAACTATCTCCAACAAAGCAGAGAATGTATGGCAATCTTAATTCCTAAAAGAACTATGAGATCATTCACGAAATAGTTAACTAAAAGCATCTAGGCAGAATCAAAGACCATAATCAGTCATGATAAGCGAGCAGCAGAGGACACAAACCTCAGCACCACCTTATAGAAGCTCAGGCAGTCGGCTTGAGATGAGGTCAATCAGGAAACAAACAGAGGCAAAGATGTTGGGACCTGAACTTGCAAATCTGGACCCTCTATGTATTCTGAACTAGTCCCATGATTAGTAGCTAGTTCACATAGTGACAACATCGACAAAAATCAAATCCATACAACGAAATAGGTAAGAAATAAACAAATTATTATTAAATAGTAGCAGCGGACCTTATGGTCAAAATTTACATAGTTTGCCATGCAGGGCTTAAAAGACAAACAGAACTCTTGTAGTGGAAATAAGATAACTTGTGGTAGCCAGCCGACATGCCCATATGCAATCGAGTGGGGAGCGCATCCTAGTTCACATAGTCTTCAAAGTACTCCTTGTAGAATTTATGGATTTCCGGATTCTTCCTCAGCAACTAATCAACAATGGCATAAAGCTGTGAGTACATAAAGTACTCAGCAAGTCATAGGGAATAGTTTGCAGTTAATATCCATGCAAGGCTTGAACAAGGAATAGTTGTATGGTTATTTTGAGAAAGCAATATTAATAGTAAATAGATTGTAAAGAATAATTGAAAAGACTAAATAAATAAGTAATTAAGTGCACTAAAACAACTAGTGAACTATCCGTTCACTTCCCAACCATTCCACCATCCAAAGTTTTATGAAAAACTCTATATCCCATGTGAAATCCCCAGGTATTGTCCATAACCAGGGACATAGCTGTTCGAACAGTTTTAACACTCTACAGAGGTTGTACAGCTTGACCCACAAGAGATAATCAACTTATAATGCCGGCCATGACACACTTCCGTAGGCGTGCGACTAAGTGATTATCACAAGGCTTTTATAAAGTTCTGTCTTAACCTAGTTCTACCCTAAGGTTTCACCACCGAAGGGTTACATCCACCACAGTCGGGGGGGCCCCTCTTGCGCCATGTGAATCTACCCGTAAATCATGGAACCCACACCACACATGGCATAACCAAAATCAAGACATTGCTAATTAGTTAGCCAGGTCCATCCCATACTGGACATATGGTTGTACGATAAGGCCTAGATCAATAGCGCACAAGATTTGGTCCTTAGTGATTACTCAGGTGAGTCCACCTCATCCTAAATGTGCTACTCGCACCCCCTTTACTACACGATCATTTGCTTGAGTACGATACCATTTTGTTCAACCAGGCCCAATGGCATCGCCTGCCATGGCACAATAATTTTTATAACAGTAGCCTCGCACCACAATTCCATTTATCATTAAGTCAAGTTATCATGATTCATCTTATGAATAGGAACCCACCGTACATCTAAGCATGACTAAGTATATTACGCCACAAATGTTGGTGTTACTATTATTTCCAACTAATAACAACCCTTCCTATGGTGTCTATGGATACATGTCATTCACAATTACTCAAGGTGCCATAATGTCAAATAGGTATTTGACTACCTCCAGAAACAATTTGTATATACAAGTAGCATGCATGTATATATATATATATATATATATATATATATATATATATATATATATATATATATATATATATATATATATATTTGCAACGATGGGTACAACATGATCAAAGGTCTATGACTTGCCTTCATCGAAGATTTGAGCTACTCCTGTAGACCGGTCCAAGCTGGCTTCGGAAACGCGGGATTCTATACGCGTAAAGAACGACAAATAAAATTACAATAAATCCAAATAAAATCCAAAAATTATCAAATAGGCACCGAAAGAAATATTAAGAATTTAGATGAATTTAGGAATAAGAATCGACGGAATCGGAGTTCGTATGAAGGAGAACAAACACCCGGAAGTTTGTCGGGAAAGGAAATTGCCGAAAATTGGGAAGGAGGGGAATATTCCCTGGAATATCCCATTTTAGAACTAATATAATTAAATCACAGAACTAACGGTTGGGGCCCACTTACTAGTGAGCCAAGAATGAATGAAAGAAAATAGAGCAGAAGCAGAGAAAGAAGGAGGCGACTCAGGATGGCGTCGGCGAGTGGCGGCGCGGGCGTGTCGGCCGGTGGCCAAAATGGGTAGCTGGGGCCCCGTGGAGGCAATAGGAGGTGGTGGCGTGGCCAATGGCACACGACAGCAGTGGACGGGCGCATAGGGCGTGTGGAGGTGGCGCGGCAACGTGGGCGGCTGGGCGGAGGTGGCAAGCACACAAGCACGGTGCAGGCACGGGAAGTGCTCTGGGTACGTCGGGGTAGCCCGAGATGGGCCGAGGTGGCGACGGTGGCCGGTAGCGAGGAGATGGCGGCGGCGGCACTCCACGGAGATGGTGCGGCCGAAAGGAGGTGGGGATGGGTGGAGGGAGACCGGGAACACAATGTGATGCGGTCCAATCGATGAGGAGCTCATCGAGGAAGAAGATCAAGCGGAGATGGTGATTAGGCCAGCGACGGGGAAGACAACCAAATCTGACAACAAACTTCAATAAAACCCTAAATTGATTTTGGAAAAAATTGATGGAGCTTGAGAACACGAGGTGCGCAAATAGAATCACAAGAGGATCACCAGAGTGGCGGGAACACGAAATGGGGGTGGCGGCCAACGGCAGGGAAGAAGACCCGTGCAGCGACGACGCAGCTCCAGAGGTGCTGAGGTTATGAGAGGAGTGAAGAGGATGGACGAGGGTCACGGTGTGCAATTTCTAGACTCAGGCGAGGAGTGGAGCGACAGGGAACACAAACAGAATTCATGGTGGTGGTTTTGTTATTGATGGCAACAATGAGAAACAACAGTCTTGATGGCGCACGATGATGGGGCATTGAATGCGTAGTGATTGTAATACCCCGGCCCGACATGGAGCCCAGAGTGCCACTAAACTATACTAACTATCAATTTTTAACAATCAATACCAGTAAATTACAGCAAGCACATCAAAAGTAAAACCCATCCGTGGGTCACGACAATGCAAGTATAACAATAAAGCATTCATAGATAATTATTTCATAAGAAGCATGGCTAGGTAATAAACAGAGATTGACGCAAAACCAATCTAATCAAGTCTATTAAAAGAATAATCAACTCCAACATATCTCCTGGACAGCTAACGAGATTATCTACAACTTTTATAATTGGATGAATCCCTGAATCCAACCCTAAATATCCCTAATTACCCCTGCAAGACTCTGCGTCACAACTCGACGAACTAGGGTAGCAAAACACCTACACTTCCCAATGACCAAATGATCTACAAACTAAACAGCGACTAAACTACGGCAATCTAAAGGGTTTCAGATCCTTGCCCTTGAAGATCCCAATGAAGATTACATATTTCCCACAAAAACCTTCTCTTCTCCCCCCTTCTTTCCTTCTTCTTTTCCCTATTGTTTGCTTCTCTCTTGCCTTTGCCTTTGCAGCACCCACATCCACCGAAGCAACATGCAACACCTAGATGCACATGACATCATCCAATTTCTTCTCTCTCTCAGTTGAAGGACTAGCAATAGTGAAATTGAATGCATAAATGCAAAGCAACCAAGCAATGCATCTAGCAGCACATGCAGGGCAAGGCGGTTGCTAGCCATATGCAGCGCGTGCGCTGTGGCGCTCGACGAGATGCTGGCGACATGGGCAGATGGCGATGGCGCGCTAGTCGAGCGGGCGATCGGGCAACCACGTGTCTGGGCAGGAGCACCAGTGCACGGGAGCAGCAGCTATTGGCGCGTGGCGATGGCGAACGAAGACACTAGCAACAGTGCACAGGGAAAAGAATGAACAAAGCGGCTAAGGTTTTTCGGTTTTGGATCCCCTCTCTCCCACATCTCCTTTTTAATATGGCACGAGTTCTATTACGTTTCCAGCTCTTTCTGTACGTCTCGTTTAAGGAAAACAACTCCTCTATAAAATTTCAAAGCATTCCATTTTCACGTATCCCCTTTTGTCTAATTACACACTGGTCCTCAAGAGGGTTATGTTCAAAAAATCCCACTAATCCTTCTTGTTCTCTCTCTAAAGCGTTTCGGAATATTATAGTGATGGTGGCAGTGATGGCGAGCGCTGCAGTTGGCATAGGCGACACAACGTGGGTGACGGAGGCAAGATTGCCATGGGGCACAGCAAATAAGAATGAAGTAGAGCGAGAGTAGGGGAGGCCGGCTCGGGTGGATGAAGGAAAAAAAGAAAGAAGAAAAAGGAAATGGGCCAAATAGGAAAATGGGCTCGACCCAGCAGAGAATTTGCGAAAAGAATTCAAATTAAAAAAATGAATTTGGATTTGGAGACAGAGGTTTGGATTTTGGATTTTATTTAAATAATTGCAAAACTAATAAATAAATCCAACTCTTTTAAAATAATTAATTTAAATTATATTTTACTACAAAGAAAAGAAATTTTGGGAAAACAAAAAGAAATAAATTGAATAGAACTCAAAGAAATAACAAATGAACTTGGGGAAAACCAAGAAAATCCAGAAAATCAAATAAACCATTTTTATATTTAATTTAAGTTTGATTTATTCAACTTAAATTGTTTTTAATTTCTGAAATTTAAATTTAAGAGCGAGGCAAGGCGGCCGGTGGTACCGGTGGCGGCAGCCTAGGTAGGCGCAAGGCGACGAGATGGAAGGGGGGAGGCACTAAGGTGGCTGCTGGGAGGGAATGTTAAAGTCTAACGGGTCCAGCAAACCAAGTAGACAAAATAACTTATTCATGAGTTTGAATTAAGTCGATAGAACCATACACATCGTTGATGTTTTAATTTTGAAATATGGAGAAACAGGCTTTAGGAAACATCAAGTTAGCACTAATAAAATACTGGTAATTATAATTTGTTCACTAGTTTGTTATATTTCTCAAGATATGGATAATTTTGCATAAATTTGACCCTTTGTTTTGTTACTGAAGATTATTGGTGAGCAAGCAGGCTGCCATTCAATCACATGTTTGGCCATTTGATTAAGGGTGCCTAGAATGTATAATGTAATTTTAGATATTACTGACTGATAGGCTAGCTTGCATTATCAATGGATCTTCATTTGATGCCAGTCCAGTGTTTGGACCATATGTGGTTCATTCTTGAAGCCTCTCTCTAGCATGATCCTGAAGACTATTTCGAAGAGAAATTTTTACGGTACATTCTACCGTTAGTATATGATGGTAGTATAAATAAAATCTGACCATTGATTTGTTAAGGGCATAGTAGACTTTTCTTTGTATTTATAATTTTTTTGTGAGGGTATTATGGACTTTTCTAACTATGGTTCAAAATATTAATTGTCACATCCCCAAATTAATAAATAGAATTACTATGCATCTCATGAGCATGCATCATTGTTTTCAAGCATTTGCATTATATATTGCACTTGGAAAATCTTAAACAAAGATAAAACCTACAACTCAATTAGAAGCTCCAAAAGAAAAACAAGGACAAAAACTCTTGTTCATTTTCTAGAAATAATTTATTCAAATGCTAGAACAATTAACAAGAATTAATATAATTTTTCTCAAATTTTTGGGACTGGTTTTAACCCTAAGAAAATTCAAACATAACTTATTGACCTACATTGAGTTTGAATTTAAATTATACACATTATATCATGAACAGTAAGGTTCAATAATTTTCATGAATACTAGACCTTCCCAGGAACCTCTTTGATTTATTTCATATTTTTAGAAAATTTATTTCTATTTTTAGCACCTTGGTCAAAGAGGAGAAACCATTTTAATTCTCAGTCAAACCCTTAGACCAAACCAGCCGCACTATTCCTTGGGTTCGAGTCCGACCCGGTGAGCTGGCTTGACCCAACCCCCTAGCTGCACCGCACGTGAGCCATCCGATCAGAAGTCAACGGCCCAGATCGCGTACTCCTTCAGCCCAGTCCGATCGTTTCTTTTAATCCTAGCCGTCCAGTCTAGATCCAACGGTCCGCTCCATCCCACTTACCTGGACTCGCGCGCGCACCGTTGAGTCACTAGCAATGTGGGTCCGCTGTCGCCTTTGTCCTCGACCAAGACAGAGCTCAACGCCATGCGGCTGAAGCTTCCGACGCAAGCATGAAGCGGCTCCAAGGACGTCGTCAATCCGCCGCTGCTGTTGGCCACTCCGGAGCGTTCTCCACTTGACATCGCCTCTGTTGCCGTCTCTTCCCGGGCATAATACCCCTCCAAACCCTAGCTTTCCCTCACTTCTCCTCTTTTCGGTTGAGGAGATGGAAGCTTGTGTGAGTTCATCTCTTGGGTAAGCTTCCTCCGCTTGGTCCCTTTCGCCTCTGTGATCAATGCCTTTTCCATTTTGGCTAACCTCGGCTCGTGCATTTGCTTGTAGCTTCGGTTTCATCCTCGTGCTCTAGCTCACCTCCAGAGCGCGCACCCGAGTGGAATCATCGTGCCAACTGGGTCTTCGATGAGTTTTGACCTCCCTCTTGTGCGTCACTTTGTGCCTCTTTACTCAGTAATGAAAACCCCTCATTCAATTTTGTTGTTGCACAACAGGATTTAGGTGAATCGAAGTTTTACTCCTTTTGGCCTTAGAACCAACCCTTCGTCTCCCACCTTGCTCTGGTAAGGTATTTGTCAATTCTTTGGTTCCTTAGCATCCTCATAGGGTCCTTGAACTACTCCGACCACTCACTCCGGGTGGTTTTGCTCAGGGTCTCTTCTCCACGTGAGGCCGTGCCGTCGCCATCTTCTTCTCCGATGCCGACGGTGCTCCAGCAACTCCAAGCTCACCGAGCACTTTTTCTCCACTAAGGTAACCTCCTAGTAGCCCCTAGATGCCTTAGCACCCACTATCCTGGACGCTGCGGAGCTTTTGTGCTGCTTGCATGTTTGCCGTTAGTTCACCGTCTCTCAACTCGGCCACGCAAGACGGCCAACCCTAGTCTCAGAATTCACCCCGTTAGATGCGCAGGGTTATTGCGCACCTGTCTCAACCCTTGGCCAACTCCGCCACGGCGCGTAGCACCGGCGAGCCGCCGAGCAACCGCGCGGCCGCGTTGTCTTATGCGGGCAGCTACTGTAGCTATCTGTTTACGGCAAATGACGCTCATTAAATGGCTAATGATTGATTAATCTTTAAGTGCTGTGTTAAGATGTCCTAATGTATCACTTACAGCCAGGCCCCACACACAGTAAGCGGGCGCGTTAGTTTAAACCCCGCAGAGGCTGATGGGTGGGACTAACCGCTTAAGCGTCGTGCGCTATGCACGCTTGTCGGTGGACTGAGTCCAGTGGACCGTGTCACTGACAGCGGGTCCCACTTGTTAGATCGGCTTTTAAAATCTGAGTTAAAATGGAAAACACACTATTCACCAGGCCCGCTAGTCAGCGTCGGAGGTTAGCACCGCGTTCGGTGAGAAAAGTAATAAAGTCTTTAGAAAATTCGAAATCCAATTCTTTATACACTGTAAAATATGTATAACTTCAAAAATACATAGCTAATTCATCTCAACTCCAAAATGGATGAAACCACTTCTGGTAATTTTCATTTTTAATGAAATTTATATTAAAATTGGTTTCAAACATGTCTCTATAGCAGGGAGTATTATTTTGGAGATTGATCCATTAACACTATTATTTTTACAATAGAGAAAGTCTGATAACTTTAGAAATTCATAACTAAATTTTGGAAACCCCAATTGAAGCAAACTCAACTGTTTTGAACTTGTATTAATATTCTCTAATTATCCATATAATCCTTTGTCCCACTACTGTTCTACAAATTTTGCCCAAATAATTAAATTAGATAAACAGTAACCGGTGAGATTTAAATTGGATTTTCTGGAAATCTGAAATTCAAACCGGTGAGATTTAAATTGGATTTTCTGGAAATCTGAAATTCAAACTGCTATAACTCTCACATACTAAATCCAAATGGAATAATTCTTTCACCTAAATTCATCTAAAATAATGACTTAGATACAATAGAAAAATCATGTATATTTGAGCATTTTGAATTTTGAGGTATTTCTCGATGTTTATTCGGTATTGTATTTATATAGATTCCAAGCCTATCGATATTGACCTATACACTACTGAGGGAGAGAAACTAAGCTACCAGCAAGGCAAGCATCATTTTAACTTTCTTTTGCAACATATTTGATCCTAGTTTTGTTAAGATAGTGCAATGTTAATTGCATGCATGCTATTTTGATAATGTCGCTATTTTTGTGATGAGTAGATTAGTTATCTCCTATTCATTGAGGTTAATCTTGAATTATTCCAGCACCACATGCTTGAGTTAGGATGTTTGAAATATATTGTTCGGGTTTGCTTAGTCATGCAAGTCTAGAACCAGTAGCTGATTGTCGGGAATAACCCGATAATTATGGGATAAACACAACTTCCATTATATACTTTTGTTACAGATCTTTGTATCTGTTTTGTGAGTTAAATTTTGTCATTTTAATGAGCTTTTGGTCTGGACAAGTGATGTTAGTGATGGTGTCTTTGTGCACGAGCTTGGGTAAGTGACGGACTTGTTTGGACAATTAAGGACCGAACTTTGGTAACATCTTTGATTCAAGTAAAACTCGTGCTTCCACACACGGTGTATGGGAACTGCTTGGTTAAGTAAGGGGTTAGTGTTGTTGAGTTGATGATTGGTGGTGTGAGGACGTATATGTGTTCCATCGCATATATGTTTCGTAGGGTGCCGATTGCAATTATTTAATGTGCGGATGAGCACTATTTAAACTTCGTTAATTGGGTCGGCATTCCCGGCACAACTTGCATGCCCATTTGGTTAGTAGGCGGTATAACCTACACTAAGTGGGATTACGTCGCGCATGGGTAATTCAACTCAATAATGTCAACTTGCTGAAAAATATTGAGTCTTGGTTTACCCGGCCGGCATACCTTAGGAAGTATGCTATTTTCGGAGGCATCTGGAGGCATACGGGCTAATCAAGTCATGTGGGTAAAGTAGTACACCCCTGAAGGGTATAAATCTATTTGAATAGCCGTGTCCACGGTTACGGACGACCACTTGAGTTACATGGTTGCTATTGTTAGACTTGGAATTAAAATTTGTGGTTATAACTTGGTATTCGTCATGAATGGGATGTTCATGTATTTTGTTGTATCAAAGTGGACAGCTACTTTGTTATTTGTTTGATTCATTGGTTATTCAATTTACTCCTTATTCACATGCTTTACTTCTACTTCAAATCTGATTTCGAAATGGCACTTGAAAAACTAGTATGTGTAGGTTGTAAATTGTTGCGTTCCTTTTGCAAAACTAAGCCAATATGAGCCATCCTTTGGAACAACCTCTAGCATAACTAATTTTTATTTGTGTAAGACTTACGAGTACCTTTGTACTCAACCCAGTTGCTGCAATTTCAGGTGAGGAAGGTTATGAGCCCGTTGAGCTCGTTAGTGTCGATTTAGGCGACGCTGACAAGTAATGCTATCATTTAACTCCCAGTCGGTTGCCGATGGGATATGGATATACCACTGCTGGTCTTTTGGTTTATTTACTTGTTTCCGCTGCTAATTAATACTCTTATTTGAATTTGGCCGGTCGGCCGTTGTAATAGTTGTAGACTATAACTATTATGTTTTACGTCTTTTGGACTATTAATGTATGATTGTTGTATGGATGTGATCAACGTTGTATGGGAGTATGAGCATATTGGTCGCTGATCTTGGGAGCCAATATGAGTTCATCCTTGTTGTTCGTGGCTTCCCATTTAACACACTAAGTGTAGTGCTTGGCTTGTTGGAGAACCGACAATCATGTAGTGCTTGCAGAGGAGCAGTGCGCATGATCGTTGGGGCTCTAGTTTGCAGTTAAGCCTCTCGCTTAGATGGAGTTAAGTTGGAATCCATTTACTTGAGGTCCAGAGTTATGTCCATAAGACCATGTTTAGTCTCAGTCTTACGGGGATAACCCGGGGGGTCCTCACATTAATCTTGCGTCATGTGATCCCCTCATGGGTAATTAAAATTTTACCACTCTTGGGATTCTACTACTCATACTACCCAAGTGTAGTATAACTAGGGAAATTGGATCGGTACCATCACATTCAGCCGTAGTCAGAGGAAAAACATTCCTTTGCTGACACAGTGGAAAATAACACTACGAAGATAAGAAATTATTGGGAATAATATTACCGTCAACTACCATGCCATTAAGTCGCATTGGACTGGTTGCGAGACAGAGCAAAAAAGAAATGATAGTAATGCCCCTTCAAGCTTCTCTCCTGGTTGACCTAATCCCGACCAAATCGGTCCCGACCAAATCGCACATCCCCCACTTTCCCCCTTATCTCCTTTTCTCCCACTCGGTCGTCGCGACTCTACTCCACCACTACGACAACTCCGCTCCGTCGTTGCCCCCACTCTAGTCCGCCATTGGTGCTCCTATGCAGCATCTTCCCCTCCTGAGAAGTGAAGTAGTCCACTCCACCATCGGTGCTCCTCTACATCATCTTCCTCTCCTGAGAAGTGAAGCATGCCGTGATGAGTAGATCGAGTTGGAGCGAGATGAGTCCGGGCAAACCCGGATTAAGGAGTTCTGCGAAGACCGTGGCGGAGAGTTTCCCCGAATATGTGACAAGTTCAGCTTCGTGGGTGCCAGTCGGGTAACGATTTCTAAATCGTGCTTAATATTTGGGGAAAGGGGGGAATTAGGGTTTCTTATTTTTGGAATTAGGGTTTCGGATTTCTAAATCGTGCTTAATATTAGGGGAAAGGGGGATTAAGGTTTCTTATTTGTGGAATTGGGGTTTTGGATTTTTGAATCGTGCCTACTATTGGTGAAAAGGGGATTTCTGACTTATCACGTTTAATTGCATTATTTACGGTAGACGCTACTTTATTTTTTTTCTTGCAAGTTATTTGTTTCATTCTTGCGGTAGGATGGATCCTACCAAGCCTATACGGCTAAGTATTAGAGTCGGCTCATACATGGCAAAGCCCGATAGGGATAGGATCGAATACAACAAGGCTAAGTGGGTGCAGAAGGTAATAGACTTAGGGAATTTCAAAATGGAGGATCTAATTGCCTTCTTGCTCTCAGAATTCAAGTGGGGAAGTTGGCAATATCTATTTGTGTCCTGTTGGAATGATGTCATTAGCGAGCACGTTGACATAAGCTCTGATGTAGACTTGGATAGCGTATTTGCATTGGAGAAAAATAGAA
This sequence comes from Phyllostachys edulis, assembly GCA_036346405.1. Lineage (NCBI taxonomy): Eukaryota > Viridiplantae > Streptophyta > Magnoliopsida > Poales > Poaceae > Phyllostachys > Phyllostachys edulis. The sequence goes on from CM070552.1 coordinate 28,387,961, forward strand.
GGGTCTTGCTAAATGTGCTAGGCATGGAGGTATCACAACCAGATTGCAGTACTAACAACCTAGCAATGGATCCATGTAGGCAAGCTAGCTATGGGTCAGTTGCCCCACCTCCTCCTCATAATGAATTGCAGGTTGTAGTCTTTTACCACAGTGAGCCACAAATTGTGCCTCCACCTACTAGTGAACCAAATAATGTGATTGGGCCAAATAATGTGAGTGAACCAAATAATGTGAGTGAGCCAGATAATTTTCATGAGCAAGATAATGAGAGTGAGCCAGATAATGAGAGTGAGCCAGAAAGTGAGGAAGAGGATCATGTTGGAGTGGATGATGAGAGCGTGTACAATCCTTCTGACCCAGATGACAATGTTTCTAAATATGATCCTACTAAGGATGAGGAGCAACTTGAAGAGGAGGTTAATGATGAAGCTCCATTGGAGCCTCTCCCTATGACTGACCTTAATAATCCAGTAGTACAAGTGGATTCTATCTTTGCTGACCAAACTACTTTTAAATGAGCTCTTAGACATTATGCAATTTTAAATGAGTTTGAGTATAACGTTGACTATAGTGAACAAAAGAGGTTTGGAGCATCTTGTACCCATCTAGACTATAATTGGAGAATTCATGCATCAAGGTTGCAAGATGACAGAACTTACAAGGTATGGACAATTGCAAGTTGATTTCATACTACTTCAATCTTACTTTCAAATTTTGATGAAACTTTGATTCTTTTGCAGGTGAAGGTAATTGCAGCACAACATACTTGTTCCACCACAAGTTTTGTAGGGGACAAGATGGCCTCATACAAATGGTTTATAGGTCATATCAAGGACTGGCTGATTGAGGATCCATCTCTTGGTCCCAAAGAATTAAAGAGGAGACTCCAAGAGAAGTTTCATGTTGATATCAGTTACTTCAAAGTTTGGGCTGTAAAGGAGGCTGCATTAGAGGAAATCCAACGCTCCTGGGATGATAGTTTCAACCTGTTGTACAGCTTCAAAGCAAAGGTTGAGAAGAAGTGTTCTGGCAGTATAGTTGACATAGAGTACACAGTTGTGAAAGGGATGCATCTCTTCAGCATAGTGTTTGTAGCACTCAAGCCCTACATTGATGGGTTCTTGAATGGTTGTAGACCTTACCTAGGAGTGGACTCCACACATTTGACATGGAAGTATAAGGGTCAATTAGCATCTGCAACAGCAGTAGATGGCCAAAACTAGATGTTTCCAGTTTATTGGGCAATATTTGACTCTAAAACACTGGAAAATTGGGAATTGTTCATGGAGAAGTTGAAGGTAGCCATTGGTACACCATCTGGCTTGGCAATTCATACTGATACTTGCAAGGGGCTTGAGAAAACTATCAGCAATGTGTTCATAGAATGAGTTGAGCACAGGGAGTGCATGCTACATCTCTGGAGGAACCTGAAGAAAACATTCAAAGGCCATGTCATTGACAAGAACATGTGGCCAACAATAAGATCCTATAACCAAACAAAATTCCAGGGTCACATGAGTTTGATTGCAGTTTCCTGTCCAGAGCTCATGCAGTGGTTGCACACATATCACCCTCACAAATGGAGCAAGAGCATGTTCAATGGAATGTGCAAAGTTGACTACATCAACAACAACATCTCCGAATCCTTCAACAATATGATAAATGCTCACAAAGGACTTCCAATTGTAGAGCTTCTAGACAGGATTAGACAATATGTGGTTGTCAAAATGGAGTTGAGGGGAAGAATTGCAAGAAAATTAGAAGGTACGATTCTGCCACACATTGTCAAAGACTTGAATGCCAACAGTAGGGGCATGAAGGGATATAGGATCACTAGATGTGGCCCTAGTGGTGTTGAGGTTTCCACACTGGAAGCAACAACAAAAAGACACAAGATATGTAGTGGAGTTAGATGAGAAGATGTGCTCCTACAAACAATAGAAAATCAGTGGTAAACCTTGCAATCATGCAGTACCATTCATATGCCACACAAGGGGCAATCTTTAGGACTTCGTCGATGATTACTTCACAGTTGATAAGTTCAAGGCTACCTATGCTGGTGTATTCAGACCAATTCTTGACAAGTTTCAATGGGAAAGTTTTGACCTTGGTTTCAAGGTTTATCCACCAAAGTTAAAGAGGCCAGCTGGAAGGCAAAAAACACAAAGATACAAGAACCATCTAGAGCAACTCTTTAAGAGAAGACAACGGTGCAAGCGGTTTGGTGAACTTGAACATCACCAGAAGGGGTGCAAAAACATTGTACCAACAGGGGGGGGAGAAGCTCCAGCTGAAACACCAACTAACAAAAGGTTATTTCTTATATTACTGTTCTGCCACCTAAATTGTTTGGATTGTTACTTACATGAAATGTCTGTAGGAAAAGATTGTGCAAGAACAAGACTGTACAAGAGGGTTAAGATGCACTAGCATTACCAGCTGCAGGAACAACTACATAAAGGTAATTTCCCTTTGATATATTTTAGTTTTTTTCCCTTTGATATATTTTAGTTTTTTCCCTTAAGTAGATGCTTATTTCATCATGTATGTAGGATAACAGCAAGAAGGGCTACCAAGGGAAAAATCTATCACTACTAATGAAGAAAGCCGAGCTCCCACTACTAGGGGCATGAAGAGGTCCCTATCCACTCAGATTCCAACAGCCTTCTCACAAACCAGGAGAACATCACCAAGAAAGGGAGGGGGCAAACAAACCTCAAACAAGATATGATGATGCTCTGTTATGATGATCCTCTGTTTTGATGACTTTGTACTAAAACTTGGTGTTATGATCTCTTATAATCATGCTTTGTACTGAAACATGTTATTTTGTGATGATGCTTTGTACTATGGCTGTTATGATCCTAATACTGAAACTTGGTGTTATGATCATGCTTTGTGATGAAACATGTCATTTTGTGATGATGCTTTGTACTATTGTTGTTCTAGTATGATCATGCTTCTTACTGTAATCTGACATGGTGATCCTAGTGTGATGATGCTTTCCACTGAAATCTGACATGATGATCCTACTGAAATCAAAATCATGCTTTGTACTGAAATATGACATGTTCATCCTGAAACCTGCTATTGGAAACTTTCTGGACAGTTTTCTGCACACTTTTTCTTGAACCCATTTTCTGGACACTTTCCTGAAACCTACTAAAACCTACTGATACCAAATTTCTGGACACTTGTTGCCAAAGTTACAGTGTTGCATGTTGATCAGAACATAGCATTAGGCACTAGGCCAATACAATACTACAGAGCACAAATTTTCTAGTGAAAATTGCACATTGCTCATTCATTGCGATACTACAAGCTCATTCTCATTCATTTCAATATTCCCATTACATCATAGTTTCAAAATGACCACAACAACAAGAAGCAAAATTACGCCAAGCATCCAATTAATCTTGTATTCCAACCTTTCGACCACATTGGCCTCCATTCTCTCAACCCTCTCTATTAGGCGTTTCTTCCATCACGTTGTGCATGGTCTGTAGCCTCCTGGACAGTTTCTTGGACCGACTCTACCTCATCTGCCCATCGCCAAAACGTACACCCATTGCCAGTTTCCTTCGAAAATATGGAGAATAGCAGATCAACTACAAATTTTGAATTTCTTCAAATAGACAAAATCAAAAGGGATCCCAAATCAAAATACTTACTAAATACATAGGGCATTTGTAGTAACCATGGCCAGGATTTTTCCGAGAGCCAAACATCCTATGTCTCACCACCAAATTGCAATTCGGGCACTTCACAGATGAAGTAAAGAAAGATGTGTCCCATCCTTGGCTCATTTCGACGGATTTGGAGCTCAACGAGGAAAAGAGAGAGAATGAACTGAAAGCAAGGAGAGAGAGCAGTAGAGAGAAAAAAAAAGAGGGAGATGAGGAGCGAAATGGGGAAAGAATTAGGGTTCGCTTGGTTTATAGATGGGGTGAGGATGGATCAATTTGTCATCACCACTGCAGCCAGATCCCCCAATTTCGGAAGGGTATACTCGTCTTTTCACCAGTCCAACGTGACTTAACGGCACGGTAACTAGCGGCAATGTCATTCCCAATAATTTCTTGTCTTCGCGGTGTTATTTTCCACTGCGTCACCAAATGAATGTTATTCCTCTGAATACGGCTGAATGTGATGCTACCGAACCAATTTTCCCCTCCTGTATAACTAAATTATAACTAATTTGAACCGTTGGATCAAAAAAAATGAACAGCCCGTATTAAATTGAGTGTACCGTAAAAGAACTCATTTCGAAACAATCCTTGCACATTCATTACTTCCTTACACACTCATGTGTCAATTTTAATCCTCACTCCAACTACAGAGTTGATCAGAGACAGAATATATATGTTTTGATTGTGGCAATAGTTTCTTTTGCCTTCCATAGCCCTTACATATTCCATCTTGTTGTTTTCCCTCCCAGGAATTAGTTGATGAGTTGTCGCTTTAGCGAAGCCCATCTCTGTGGCTTCCACTATGCTGTGGTCGGCAGTTTGCATGACACACAGCCCGTGTTATTACAGGTGTTGTGCCTTTAAGGACCTTATCACTTCACAGTGTTTATAGAGTCCTTGTGTCACCATCTTTGCCACCAGCTGTAGTGGTTGACCTATCACCTCAATTAAGCTTGTGTGTTCATGGGAGGATTAATTCACTGGTTTAGCTTCCACTCCATGTTGATCCTTCCTGCTTTCAGGTTGAGATTCTGTTCCTGGTTAACCAGCCAAGGTGATTGGTTTAGTACTCACATCCATCTGTTAGCTCATGAGTTTCGCTTGTCAGTTGTCTCCATGTAGTTAGCCTTTCAGGGTTTGAACAGCGCCCTGTGGCCTGCATTGCACATGCGTACATGGCCCCTCCCTGGGCCGGTGCATGGCTTGGTACAAACCTCGCATTGCACATGCAGGGCCTGTGGGTGGTCATCAGGACCCTCTCTGTTCATTGTCATGCGATCCTGTACCTCACCATGCTAACTACATGCCATTTCGCTCTCATGAGCAGCGTAAGTTGCAAATTTTCTTTTTGTTGGTTTGGACAAGGCCCCATGATCTTATCGCTCTGTCGATAACAGCTTTAGCAAGAATCTTTGCTTCATCATCTCATCCGACGTGCCCATCTGGGGTTATCGCGCAATGCTTTAGGTCTCAATTTGTGGTAGCTTACCTCTGATTCAGTTGCTTCTTACATGTTCCAACATCGCCGTTCTGAAAGATATTTTGAGAAACCTCTTTTGAAATGGGATGAGAAAACAAATGCGAATTGCATTTGCATGATGTTTGAGCTTATATTGCTATGCTGTCATTTATGTTGTAATTTACAAAGAATGTACGCAGCTGCTTCACTACACATGCATGAAATGTATGTCCCTGTCAACCTGAGTTCAGGCTCTCAGCTTCTTCTTTGTTTCTTTCCTTTGGCTTTTGAGGGGAAAGCTACATGCTAGTGAATGATCATCTGTTAGTTTCTGCGTGGGAAGTTCCTAATTTTGGATCATATGAGTTGTCATGTTTCCTTTAAATTAATGCCTTCTTGTTATGATCACTGATTCTGGATGTACATGCAAGGACTGACAAAGAGATTCTGATTGCATCATTCACCTTGCTTATAAATAATTGTCATTTTTGCAGTGTAATAAACACATCATTTAAAGAGTTGGCTGGTAGTGATCACTGAAAATGCTGTCAGGTTTTCCTTTCCAACTTTGCTCAAGTGATGACATTATGTAAGGTGATATATTTTGCTGAAACTTTGTCTATCCTTTTACTGCATGTTCACAACTGTACAGGAAACATGAGTGCCGGCAGGACAGAGTACATATTTCTGCAGTACCATGTTATTGTTTGCTAGCTTGCGTAATTTCGCGCAGTATGTTAAAAGTGAGCTTTTGTGATCTTGACTAAGCGTAATTTTGTGCTCTTTTTTTTTAAAAAAAAAAATGTATTTTACTGGGTAAACTCACTAGGGAGTACGTGTAGGTCGTCTGGTTCGACAATGTAGTTACCTTGGTGGAGAAACTTGCATCAATGATAAGGGCAATAATGCTGTTATACTTGGGGCCATGATTCAGCAATCTTTGTAGAGAAAGATTGGGGTGAGAAAGTGAAAAGAAAAATACAACATGGATGTGATTTTACAGTAGCATCATGATGTTTTCTTGACGTTACGCTGTGGTACCTTCTGAAAAAAGGAGATGGACTTGTGTCTTAGGAGCCAGGCTTGTGGGGAACTTATGCAATGAGAACTGGTAACTTTTGTCTGGAGCTCCTTTTGTGGTAATGTCTGGGGAGCTTGTTGGTCCTAGGAGATGACCTATGGATGACAACTGAGAGGTCAAGGAGCACCTAGTTCAATTCCTCTCTGAATTTTACTCTAAAGTGCAAATGGTAGATGCTGAAGAAACACTGTCGATCAGCTATCGCGATTCGAAAGATATTTTTGGTTGTGCTATTCTTTCTTAATTCCAAGTGGAAATTTACAGTTATCTTGCAATTTGCATGCATTTTTCAGTTGGGCTCCTGCAAGCCAAGATGCTGATAGTTAGTCATGGGACATTGGAACGGTTGCATCACAAGCTGCAAAACTGATTGACCAAGGTGAGCGAGAACTGAGAAGACTACTGAAAATGCAAAGGTGAGAGCACATGGGTACCCCGCACTACGTTTTCGCTCCCCTGCAAGTTACTGTATGTGATTGTTCCTTTCGCCCTGTTTGGTCTTTGATCAAAGCATCACATGATCAGAGCACCTGCTCCTGTGTCCTGATTCCATCCATGATTCATTCGCCTCAATCATTTGCTGCTGCTGCTGTCATCTGTATTAAAAAATGTACAGCACTTTATTCTTTCTGAAAACCATGACCTCAGTTATGGTACTGTACTGCGACACCGTATGCTCGATCGATGACTCAACGTCGTACCCTGTGCAGCTGGTAGGTCTCTGGGAGGGTACAATCCCTGCAGCACTTCTGCAACTACCATCCTTTACCTGGCACTGTTCAGGCTGGCTACCTGGTCGCCCCTGGACTGCAGGTCAGGTCTGTATACATACATAAATTTGGTTTTGTCCTAGTATGGATCGAGTTATTGCATTTTTTTCTATGAAGTGGTGTTGTTCATGTGAAAGTCCAGTCCATCAGATTGCATTTTTTTTCTTTCTGTTGTTAGTTATTTTCTTTATTTTTCTACTGTTAATTCTTCACCCCCAAAACCATGCAGGAAGCTGCTGTGCTATTACAGAAATTGGTAGAAATCCTCCTCTCTGTCGACATGGCATCGATCATTATGCTGGCATAAGCAGTGTGTTGCAACTGTTTAATGTTGTGACTGAGTAGCCATGAAGTAAATAATTCAAGGTGGCTGAGATTACCATTGTGAGAAGAGTGCAATCTGACTTCTTGTCTGATTTTTCTCACTCGCCTATTGTAGTCCACTAGATAGAGAAGGTAAACTCACCAAAACTTCATGGACCAATATTAAATTTTGTCAGATTGCACTCTACAGTATAAGGGCTCCAATCTCTATCGATCTAGAAAATAGAAAAATAAAATAATAAACAAGCATTTACAGACATACCTTCTAATTAACCAGTTTTTTCAACACTTCGTTAATCCTTTAAAGTTAATTTTAGTTGAGAACTCAGCTGTTTTTTCTTTTTTTATGCTTGTTTCTTCTAAGGCAGGCTGCAAATTAAGCATGTACACAAAAGAGAATAGAAACGCATTTCCTTGATGCATGCATCAACCAGGCCAGATGATCATCATCTCAAACTGAACATTGAAATGGCACTCACAGGAGGCTAGGAAAGAGTTACAGCAATGGCGACGTCGATCCCATCGGTCGAACTACGGGTGGAAGCGCTGCATGCAGGTGTGGCAGGTGATCTCGAGCGCCGCGGCCGACGCGGCGGAGCCGAGCCGTCGCGCGGCGATCTCCTTCATCCGCTCCACCCGCTCCACCTCCTCGCGCGCGCGGCCCCAGATCATCCTAGCGCGCGCGAACTCCTTCTCGGCGAGCTCCAGCTCCCGCTTCGCCAGCTCCCGGACGCGGTCAGCGTACGCGCGCTCGGCCGACGCCAGCCGCACCTGCTCCGCCGTCTGCTGCTTCACCGCGCGCAGGTCCACGGCCACATGTTGCTGCTGCTGCTGCCTCGCCGCGCTGACCGCCACCATCGCCGCCGCTCTCCTGTTCTCTTTTTCAGGCGGCGACGGCGCCGGCGGCGGTGGAAGCTGCTGCCTCGGCCCAATGCTCATCGACAGGTCCAGGTCCAGCTGCGGGTGGTCGCCGGCGGCGCTCGCCAGCGCCGCCGGCACGTTGCGGAGGACTCGAGCCGCCCCTGCGGGGAGCAGCAGCAGCTGGAGCTCTCTCTCGCCTTGCTCCTGATCCATGGAAAAGAAACACGAGGTATTTCTTGCTTTCTTGTTTGCTTGCTTGCTTAGCTCGGCTTTGGTTTAGCCTAGCTTAGATTTGGTCTTGTGTGTTATGCCTGTGTATAGTATACTATATATGAGCGAGCGAGCAGGTAGCATGTGATTTTACCATAATGCCCTTGGTATTATCTGCAAGACTAGGGATGACAATTGTGTCTGATTGCCCGCGTATCCAGTGGCGGAACCAGGAATTATAAAGACTCGGGGTGAACTTATAGTATAAAAAATACCGAGGCACAATATGATGCAATAGTCAATATAACTAATGATGTCGAATACGTTTAAATTGTCAAGATCTAACCGATACAACCAGACAAATTTTAGTACCGGGCTATCAATAACCAGTGCTTTTTGGAACCCTCATAACTTTTGTTATTTGTTATGTTAAATTTTATCAAGTTAATTACCATTCAGTTCAAAAAAATCATCTTTAACATATATACTACCTCCAGTCTAAAAAGGATGTGTTCTATTTAATTACTAGCATAGTCTCTGGTGTGCAATTTGGATATAAATATTATCAAATTTTTCTAAAATCATAGTGCTAAGGCAGTTCACAAAGAATATACCTATGCCATTTTCGCTCCGCAATCTTGATGTTTGCATAGATATCAATAGCCAAGTTCTAAAAGATCAACCAGCACTAATTCGAAAGCAACATTAGTTTTGGTCCAGAGAGAGTACCTCTGAAAGGATATCAAAACTAGATGTCATAATAGGTTCAATTATTAAAAAACATAATACATGTGAAGCAAAAAAAAAAAATTAGACCAGCTAGTTCAAAACGATGACGGTAAACCAACTATATTTATGTCCATAAGACATCAACATTATTTACACCGCAGCCAGACGCCTCGACGGTGGACAGCCCGACGGGAGGATCCGATGATCAGAGGATGAACCGAAGAGTCGAGAGCGGAAGAGGAGGAATGGGGAATGGGGAAATTTAGGGTTGTGCTGGTGTTGTGCAGGCAGCTGGTGTCTCATTGCCTTTGGCCTTGGCTATCGGACTCGGCCCACGCCTCGTGGGCACACGACGCAGCTCGCTCATGCTAGCTCTTGGAGATCAGGAGATGGAGGATGGAGTCATGGCATTGACCGGGGGGAGGGTTCGTTGGTCGAAGACTGGGCGGCCTGCCTGCCCTGTGGTGGTTCCGCATGCTTGGCTGCACTGTGGGCAAAAACCTTAATGGAGGTGGGTACGGTCCTATTTCTTTTCCCATGAGCATGGATGCGAGAGCAATTCTCTGCCCATCGACCAAACGAGCGCGGGCATGGGTGAGCTCCACCCGTGCCCGCTTCGCCTGTTTACCCGGCAACTATCCTGATAGGTGGACCATAGGGAAAACCCTAGCTAAGTACGTTTCCACCCCCACCTAGCTCCCCCAGTCCCCGCCCCCCACTTGACCACCTCCTCGGCTCCTCTCTAATTCCCCAAACTTGTCGCCTCTTGTCGGACCCGGATTTTCGAAATCCCGAATCATCTGTGAAAAACACTTTGCTATTCCCTGGATCAGTAGATAACACTCACAGATACATTACTAGACCATTTCATACATAACGTAGACCGAACCATTCATTAATTTAACACAACAGAGTTTACATAGACCGTATCGGGTCAAGTTTTACAATAACGGCCAAACAGACAAAATGATTACATCACAAAAGTAGCAGAAGCGACAGCGAAAGCAAAAATGGTGGAGCATATCTCTCCACAGGCAAGCGACTAGGGTTGCTCGTGTACGACCGATATTACCCAAGGACTTGGATAATATTGGTTGTACGCATAATCGATTTTGAGTCACTAGATCTGAGGCGAGACTATATCAGCTAAAGACTAAACTACGCTTCATCATCTCCTTGGCCTTCGACGTCTGGATCTGTAGTATGTTCATGATTTCCTTCCTCTAAAGGTTTTGGGGAAAGAGCGAGAATGAGCACAACTTCCGTGCTCGCGAGCCAACACACAAAATGCAATAATATACATGCAAGGCTTAACAAGGATGGCTCGGGTTTTTTTTATTTGCTCAAGCAACATTTTTAATTACAATAATTATAATTTTCCTATCACTTAGCATTTTAACCAAAACATATTTTAGTAAAGAGATATTGTGTAATATTAATAACAGCAAAGGTTACCTGCACCTTTGCTTATTTTGATTGGGGCCATCCCCACTTATTAACACCACTGAGTTCGACGACTCAGGAAAAATCCAATCTCAGGGCTAGGTGAGCCCGACCTGATTTTCATCCCACCCACAAAGTTTTATAAATAGAACTAACTATAGTAAGTTCCCATGTCTGCCTTTAATCGTAGGCATGGTTGTTCGAATAGTTTATTACTCTGCAGAGGTTGTACACTTTACCCACAAAAAATAATCATCTTGATATGTACACATGTTTCCGTAGACATGTGAATCAAGGAGAGATCATCACAAGGCCTTTACAATGCCTCCCTCGGTATTAGTTACACCCGTTAAGGTTTCATCTGATAAGGGTTACGCTCATAAAGACCCGTCAACCCTTACCTAGAGCCCCTCTTGTGCCCTCTTAACGACTTTCGTTGTGCACCCCGACCCTTCACCGCGAAGGCTTACGGCGTCGCGGGTCATCTACCTAGTGCAACTCGTACTGATGGATAGAAATTATTTAGCCAGGTCAACACAATAGACTTATGGTTGCACTGTTTTACATTAGGAGGTCATTACAGGATTAAATCCTTAGGGTTATCTAGGTGGTTCATTCCACATACCATCCACAAACCAATATTCCTTAGGCTACATTAGCACCCATCATCATACCATCCATCATACCATCCGTCCAGACGGTAATAGCAAGTTATTAGGGTTTTTGAGGAGCAAAATACATTAACTCAACCATCTCGGTCATTTATCCACAATGACTGCCTAAATCCACTTCATGATTTTAAGAGATGATGATTAGGGCATTTAATGCACTAGTACTTAAGCAAGACTAGCATGTTGATTAAGTACAACCTATAGCTAGTATAGTTACCATATAATTACTAGAGAGACAAGGATTCATGGATTCAATTATCAAATAATGGTATAATAATTAATTAATTATCAAATTGGTATTTAACTACCTTAAGATTTAATATACATTTGCATAAAGCATTAAAGCATGCAATTTTCTATTTTAAAAGAATATAATTTGCATAAAATGTAGGCTCAAAATGATCAAAGTATTGACTCACTTGGGTTAAAGGTAAGAGAGTGTTGAAAATCTTGAGCTTGATCAAGTTGGAGATCTCCCGCTTCTTCGAACTCTATTCGGACGAACGTATTGGAAAAAGATCAACTAAGCAAAGAGAACAAATAAATACACAAGAAATAATAAATAAACCCCAAATTAAATAAGATCACTGACATTAGCAAGATCTTGAATTTAGAAAAATTTAGAAACAAAAACTGATGAAATCGGAGTTCGTATGGAAGAGAACAAACAACCGAAAATTTGATTTTTACAAGAAAAGATGGAAATTCAGAAAATGCACTGTTCTAAAAACATTATTCTGGTATTTTACCACAATGCCATTGAAGGCATGACATTGTGGGCCCACTTGGAAGAGAGACAAGCAGAGAGAGAGAGAGAGAGAGAGAAGGAGGTGGGAGTATGACATGTGGGCCATGCATGTCATTGACTTAAAGCACAACCACAGAGAGTTTCACTCAGGGCAAGAAACATAGGGGCTCGGGCAGCATCGAGGGCGGTGGCGGCGCCGACCAGCAAAAGGGAACCCCATGGGGGTTGCGGTCCCACGGGCGGCGATGGTAGTGCCGAAAAGGCACCAAGGCGGCGGCGACGGCGACGACACGGGTGTGGAGGCGCATGGCGGCACCGGCGGCGGGGATGGGGGAAGTAGGGCATGCACGGGTTGTGCGCAGCCATGGGGGAGATGCAAGGCCGAGCAGGGAGGCCGGAGGTTCTCCGGAGCAGTCCGACGACGTGGGCCAGGGTGATGGCGGGGAAGCTTTCGCGGGGAACTCGCCGGGGAGGAAGAAGAAGACCAGCGAGGTGGGGGAAACCTTCTAGGAGCCTTGGGACACGCGGTGATGGGGTCGACCGGGGCAGAGGCTCACCAGAGTGGTGCTTCGATGGCAAGGTAGCGCGGTGGCTGGAAATGGGAGCTCGGCTTTTCTTCGGCTTTGAGCTCGGGGAAGGGGAGAACAAGGTGGGAAGGGGGGAGGGAGGCGTAGGGGCTCCTTATAGCTGGAGGAGGAGGGCAAAGAGCCATTGGAGGGCGCCATGGCGGCCAAGACGGGAGCTACGACATGACGCGGTGGGATGGGCGTTGGCGCCAGGGCGCGACTTTGAGGCCCGGAGCAGGTGGCGGAGCGACTGGGAGGCGACAGGGCGACACGGTGACGAGGCGCGCAAGTGCGAAGCGCAGCAAGGCCGACCGAAAGATGCACGGCGGCATGGGTGCGGCGTCATGGCGCGTCGGCGACGGCATGGACGCGATCTGCGCGTCCGGGTGGCAAGGAGCGGCTTGGGGTGGCTTGGGCCAGGGGAACCGCTGGGCCAAGGAAGGGTCGGGGAGAGATTGGGTCAAGCCCAGGAGGAAAATCGAAACCAAATTTCGAAAACGAGTTTGAAGTTTGAAACTAAAATTTGGGTTTGAGCTTTTGAGAACAAGAGACAAAGGTAAACACTATTCAAGAACTGAAAATAGGAATGTTACACCTCCCTCCCTCCCTCTCTCTCTCCCTCACACTGGTCTCTCACTCACTCACAACTCCCATCTACAGAGCCACACACCCACGTTCTGCACCAGCAACTCCCCCGCCCCTTTGACACCTCCTTCGCCTCCACCAGCGTGGCGATGTTGCCGCAGTTGGGATCTAGCGAGACACCGTTGTCTCCGCAAAAATCAAGCGGACGCATCGATGTCGCTGCCAAGCAGGATTTTTGTTATCGAAAACTTTTTTTTACCGGGGGATCCGGTAAGGCTGAAAATCAGAAACTTTCAGGTAATTTTGGTCGAAAATTTCAAAAAAAAAATTGAATTTTTCGGATTTTAAATTCAAAAAAAAAATCAAATTCGAACAAAAATCCATCAACTAAGCTATTTAGCATGGTAGCAAGATTCAGATAGGCTTGTATTACTTCATTCATTCATCAACGGAACAAAATTCAAGCAATTTTTTTTTGACAAAATTTATCCAAACTACAAATTTCGGAACCGGTTTGATTGGCTACCGGAGGAGGCCGATAGAAGTGATAGAAACGATTATCGACCGATAATCGGCCGATATTTAAATCCCTGCCACCGAGATCTAGTGGATGCGCCGTTGCTGGCGTCAAGATCCAGCATGGCGTCACCGCAATGGTACTGTGGACGCGACGCCACCTCCAGCCACTCGCTGCTGCCGGCCCCTAGCCGATCACAAGTTCTTGCATTAGGTAATGTTTATTTGCAAATTGATGCTCAAATACCGGAGAACTCTTGATATTTTTCTCCGACCTGTTTTTTCTTTGCTAATTGATTGTTGAACTACCCCTTTCATTTGGCATGCATGAAGCTCCGCCCCTATTCTCTCATATCTAAAGGCTACTGCAGCAAGATGTTAGGAATATTTATTTATTCATTTGATGTCAGATTTTAAGTCTTGAACTCATGCGATGTATTGAAATGGAGCTGTCAAAATCTTTTATCACCGGTTGCATTTTTGGCTTCTTGATGTGCTATTGTTTTTGGCTTCTTGATCTGCTATTGTTTGAGATATGGGCTGATGGGTAAATGGGCATGCCCATGGGTGACGAGCACCCGAGGATGACGGGCATAGTCAAAGATTCTTGCCCGCTATGGATGGCATTTATGTCTGTGAGCAGAAAAATACTAGTAGACACTGGCATGAGTAAGCGCTACCCGTGCCCACCAAGTACAATTGCCATTATGCAAGACTAACGCTGCAACTAGCTAGTGACTTTGTACTCGCATGGGGGATATATGTTTGTCTATGCCAAGAGGACACCCTTGGTTTTAAACTGCAGTAGCTGGTTTGTGTGGACCAGAAGGAAATGCTTCGTCAATCACTGCACCTTGTGGATGCACTTGCATCAGATCAATTCATATTTACCTCTTAGGCGGTAATGCATTATTAGCGGTAAAATTCAGAAAGTTTAACCGTACGTGTGCCAGGTTTTTTCTGAACTTTGTGCTGGTTTTATTTTGCATAATACATTTTGTTTTAGTTGGGTGCTTCAAGCCTTCAACTACTATAAATATATAAGGGTTCAACCTGTACCAAGCCATTGGTATTAGTCGTAGGCGCTTCAGAATCTGCTGCTAGGGTTTTTCCCCCCTCCTTCGCCGCGACTGGAGTGCGTACGAGTACACCCCTTTTCTCCCTCCCCCCTTTGTGGCCTCATAGCTCAAGGGATCTGCCGACCAAATCTCCAATGGGGCATAGGGGAGCTCAAGATGTTCTTTCATTGCTGCTTTTGTTCCACATGCTGCATGTCTCGCGCTTTACGGGTTGGCAATGGCGCAATAATTCGACATGCGTGCACATGATTTCGAGCTGGGAGAGAAGTTTCATGGGGCGTTGGGTCTCTCTGTGATGTGAGAGCTTTATGGTAGGCCTAGCTTGTCCGCTAGCTCTGAAAACCGAAAAAAAAACAAAGGGATCGATCGAAGAGAGAGAGAGAGAGAGAGAGAGAGCTATTCGGCTACAGGTAGTCCAGCTTCTTCCTTGGACCTTCGTTCTCTTTTGCAGTTCTACGTACTGCGTTTTGTATTGGGATTATTAATCAATGTGTGCTTATTGACTCAATGATATGCTCTAATAAGTAACAACTTCTTCATGCATACTACACCAGTAAAAGGTAACAGATTGTGTGGAGTATCTATTATTGTATAACTAATTATAACCATGCATGTTAAAAAGGAGCCATGTTAATAGGAGGAAGAATAAAAAGATCCACGCCACTTATTTTAGTGGGGTTCAAATCATTACAGTGCATATTAATCAAAGATAAGATTGGGGGTAGATATTAGAATTCTACAGTTTTCCCCTAGGCGCCCGTATAGGCCACCTTGGCACTAGGCGCACCCCCGTTGCTGCGATTCAGGGCAAGTCGGCGGCCTGGGCGCTGAGCCCGTCTAGGCAGTCAACACCAGTCCAAGGCGGGCAAGGCGACGCAGCTCCAGGCGGCGTTGGGTGGCGAGAAGAGGTTAGAAAGGGGATATGAAGTGGAGATACTCACCCGTGCGCTCCCAGCCTCCCAACCCAAGCTCGTTGCCGACCAAATCGGTCTCTCTGCCGGCCAAATCCTCCTCCCTATCGCCGTCGACGCCTCCCCATGGCCATCGACGCCTCTAGCCTCCCCATCGCCATCCACGCATCCCCGTCGTGCCGCCTCGTCCGCCAGCCCCCCGAGGTGCGCCTATGCTCCTCTCTCTCTCTCTCGCTCTGCTCGGCTGTGTAGGGTTAGCAAACTTGTTGTGTTGGGCTGTGTAGGTGTCAGGACCTGAACTTTCAAATCCGAACCCTCTATGTATTATAAACTATTCTCATAATCAGTAGCTAGCTCATACAGTGACAACATCGATGAAAATTATATCCACACAACGAAATAGCTAAGAAATAAACAAATTATTATTAAATATTAGCAGTGGACCTTGTGGTCAAAGTTTACATAGTTTGCCACGCAGGGCTTAAAAAGACACATTGAACTCTTGCAGCAGAAATAAGATAACTTGTGGTAGCTATCCGACATGCCCACAAGCGATCGAGTGGGGAGCGCATCCTAGTTCGCATAGTCCTCAAAGTACTTCTCGTAGAACTCTAGATTTCTGGATTCTTCCTTAACAACTAATCAACAAGGCATAAAGCCGTGAGTATATAAAGTACTCAGCAAGTCGTAGGGAATAGTATGCAATTAATATTCATGGAAGGTTTGAACAAAGGAATAGTTGTATAGTTATTTTGCAGAAAACAATATTGACAATAAATACAGTAAATAGATTGTAAAACATAGTTGGAAAAATTATATACATAAAGTAAACATTCCATCATCCAAACATTTTATGAAATATCTATACCTCGTGTGAAATCCCCAGGTATTGTCCATAATCGGGGATACGACTGTTCGAATAGTTTTAACACTCTACAGAGGTTGTACAGCTTTACCAACAACAGATAATCAACTTAATATGTCAACAAAGACACGCTTCCGTAGGCATACGACTAAGTGATTATTACAAGGCATTTACAAAGTTCTGCCCGCTAAAGTTCCACCACCGATGGACCTCGCACCCAATCGGGGGGCCCCTCTTGCGCCATGTGAATCTACCCATACATCCCGGATCCCACACCACATATGACAGAACCAAAATCAAGACATTACTAATTAATTAGCCAGGTCCATCCCATACTGGACATGCGGTTGTACGATAAGGCCCAGATCAATGGCGCACCAAGTTAAGTCCTTAGAGTTCACCCAGGCCAAACAACATCATCCCAAATATGCTACCCGCACCCCTTTACTGCACGATCATTCGACTGAATATGAAACCATTTTCGTTCAACTAGGACCAATGGCATCCTTTGCCATGGCACAACAATTTTTACAACAGTAGCCTCACACCATAATTCCATATCTCATTAAGTCAAGTTATCAAGATTAACGTTGTGTATAGGAACTCATCGTACAACTTAGCATGACTAAGCATACTACGCTACCCATGTTGGTAATACAATTATGTCCAACTAATATAAAACCTTCATATGGTGTCAAGTGATACATGGCATTCACAATATTCAAGGTGGCATAATGTCAATTAGGTAATTAGCTACTCCCGAAAACAATTAAAATTAGCATGCATGTTGATATAAAACAATATATTTTTTTATAAAAATGGATACAACATGATCAAAGTTCTACGGCTTGCCTTCGTCAAAGATTGGAGTTGCTCCTACAGACTAGTCCAAGAAGGCTTCGGAAATGTTGGATTCTATACGCACAAAACGAGACGAATAAATTACAATAAATCCAAATAAAATCTAAAAACTATAAAATAGGTACCTAAAGAAATATTAAGAATTTAGATGAATTTAGGAAACTACTAAAAAATAGAGGAGGGAATATTTCATTTCATAATTAAAAGATTAAAACCATTAGCTGACAATTGGGCCCCACATGCAAGTGAGAAAAAATCAAAGAAAGAAGAAAAGCACAGAAGAAACAGAGGAAGGTGCAGGCTCTGGCGGCGCGGTGATCGGCGACGTGGCTAAGGGCGATGGGCGTGAGGTCAGAAGACAGTCAAGGCGGCATAGGGAAGCGGGGGTTGGGTGGCACGGGCGCCTAAGGCAAGACGACGGCGAAGAAGCGGCGACGGTGATGGAGTGGTGGCAACGACTTGCTCCGACAATGGAGAGACCAAATCGAGGCGGGGGATAGGTTGAGGGAGACTGGGAACACGATGTGACACGGTCCACTCGTCAAGAAGCTCACCGGAGAAGGAGATCGGAGCAAAGGCGACGTGGCCGAACTTGAGGAAGAAGGCGATGGCGTCGCGTGTTTCGGCCAAACGGAGTCGAGTTAGAGGCTGGGGTTTGAGGCGAAATGAAGAGGGGAGAAAGGGGCTTATAGTGCTCACTTTATAGGGTGAAGACAGGGAGTGAATCGATGGGGAATGCGAGAGGAAATTGGGTGACGGTTTCAGTTGTGACATTGATGGCGGCGAAGGAAACAACATTTCAAAATGAAAGCGACAGTGAAGGCATTGATAGCATTGGTGATGGGGTGGTGGTGGCAGCAGCAAGAATGGCACACACAAAGACAAAGTGCATGATGTGGGTGGCGGGGCCAGACAAGACTGGCGAGGGCATAAGCGGTCGGTGTTGGGTGCACTGTGTGGGCGTGCTCGAGGGCGTGGCAGAGAGGGCGCGATGAGGCACCCACGAGGCGCATCTAGAAGCGCGCCGGGCACAAAGTGGGCGAGGGGATGGCTAGGCGATGGCTAGCACACACTGCACGCAATGACAAAAAGACAAAGCAAGGAGCAAAGGCAAGAAAGGAAGAAAGGAAAGAAAGAAAGAAAAAGGGAAAAAGAAGTGGGCCAGAAAAAAAGAGTTGGGCTCAGCCCGAAGATAATTCATGGAAAAAAATCAAATTACAATATTTGAAATTGGATTTTGAAACGAGAATTGAATTGAGAATTGGAATTTAGATTTGAGATGGAGGATTGAAATTCGGATTTGATTTCAATAATTGCAAAAATTCCAAAATAAATCCAACACTTTTAAAATAATTAAATTAAATTAAATTTTACAACAAAGAAAAGAAATTTTGGGAAAACATAAAAGAAATAAATTAAATTGAACTCAAAGAAATAGCAAAAGAACCTGGGAAAAACCAAGAAAATCTAGAAAAACAAATAAACCAGTTTTGAATTTAATTGAAGTTTGATTTATTCATATTAAATTATTTTAATTTTTGAAATTTTAAATTAAGCTTTAAACAGCCCAATAAAATTCAATTGATTCATTTTATTTTAAAATTTTCAAAAAGGACTAAAAAATTGGGATGTTACAGTAGGGTTGCAAACTTGTTGTGTTGGACCGGCCCATGTTCCCCTAGCCACAACTGAGTATATGAGTGTGGGCGAAGCTACCAACGACGACAAAGTTGCTTCACTACTAGTCCTGCTACGACTCCTCTCCCCACTTCCTCATCATTTACTTCCTCTTCATCCTCACCTCTTCTCCCCCTTTCCCTTCCTCCTCCCGTTCCCATGGTCCCAACCAAGTTCTAACGCTAGTTTCATTGGCTGCATGTTGGCCGCCTAGGCGGCGCCTAGGCGAGCTAAGTTCTAAGTGGTCACCCTCTGCCCGCCTTCCGTCTAGCACCTAGGAGAACACTGGAATTCTATAACAAATACAACTACATTTGATAAATAGGAATGAATATGCCCATGCAATTGCCTGGGAATTGCATCTAGTTGCCATGATGACAATGGCAAGCTAGCCAACTTAACTACAGTTGTTTAATTTTTGTGTGTGCAATAATTTCCCTTTTTCCAATTTTAATATTGGTACTTATTCAATATATTTCGGTATACATCTGTCCTCTACCACTATGCAAGTAAGAGTAAATTTTCCATCGACATACACAATAAAAAGGGCCAAGATGTGAATATATAGTGTATTCAAACAACAACAATCAAGAACTTTAGAGCAGCAATTGTTAGAAAAGTGGTTAAGGCTAGATTAACTTGGTTGGCACTTGTTGAATTTCTTTAGTGACATTTAATTAGTTCAAACATATAAGGTTGAGGTATTATATTAGAATTCCATAAGAAATACAGCTATATTTCATATATAAGAATCCATATTATGAATGATGATTACACAAGTAGCAGTTAATGCTACATTAACTTGGCACTTGTTGAGTATGAGTGATTCATAACATAATCTACTAGGACTTGGAGATATATTCTACAAGGATTCCTATCCTAATTCTTCTAGGATTAGGATCCCTACTTCCTTTTGGAGGAGAACAAGGGGGCACTATATAAAACCATGAGGGGTGGTCATATAGAACGCAAGCCACAAACCGAGGCGCACGAGAGGATTAGAGGTCAGGTTATTCTTTAGCACTAGATTCTTGTGTATGACAAGAATCCGAGGATCCTAAAAGGTTTGAAAGGGTTGTGAAAGAGTGACAGTCCCTTGTACTCTTTTGAGGTTGTGCTTAAGGAATTTACGACCGGCTTCTCCAAATCTTTCTATCTCATCGTGATTATTTTGTCGCTGTTATTAGGTTATCTCTACGAGATTCATCTACTTCATTCTTGATACTGTGCATGCTCGTGCCATTTCTCACAAGCGCTTATTCGATCTGGGGCTGCTGTGCATAAGAAAGGGTATCAAAGTATAGCAACTAATATCAGAGCCAAGACCGAATTAATCAAATTTATAGAAGGTCGGCAAAGCGTTAGGTGGCACAAAATCAAGATCGATGTCTACGATGTGGAATCAAGTGGAGAAATTTGATGGTAGAGGAAATTTCAGCATGTGGCAATGTGTGGTGAAGGATGTCCTTATCCTGCAAGGGCTAATCATGCTTTTGAAGGGGACAAACTGAAAAAGACATCCGATGAAGATTGGAAGGTAATGGAGCGAAAGGCTGTCAGTATAATTCATCTATGTCTTTCTGATGAGGTAAAGTACTCGGTGATTAAAAAGAATTCACAGAAGAAATTATGGAGTAACTTACAAGAATTGTATATGGTAAAGTCACTGACAAACCGGTGGGTGTTAAAGCAGTAACTATTCAAGTTGTGCATGGAAGAAAGCACACGGTTCGTTAACCATCTCAATGTCTTCTACAAGCTTATCACACAGCTAACTAGTGTGGATAAGAAAATTGAGGAGAATGACAAGGTCGTTATATTGGCGTCATCTCTACCACCATCATGGGAGCAATTGGTGATGAATATTCTCATCAAAAAAATCACTCTCAACTTCAATGAGGCAGTGGCATATCTATTGGAGGCAGAGTCCTTGAAGAAGCTGTCAGATTCTTCATCCTCGGGTGATAAATTATTAGCTGTCGTAGGTGTTTTAGGCAAAAGAAAAAGTCGCAGGAATAAGAACGGCAAGAGAAAGGGCACACGTGTATGCTATCTATGTGACGAAAAAGGTCATATGATAAACGATTTTCCAAGTTTGAAGCAAATGTGGGGTGCATGATTGGTTGCAGTAGCTAAAAATGGTTCAAACGTACTAGTTGTCAGTCAATCAGGTGCTTCTTAAGGATGGATATTAGATTCGGGTTGTTGCTTCCGTATATGTTTGATGAGGGAGATGTTTGATGAAGGATCTCTACGCCCGGCACATGGAACTGATCACTTAGCGGATTGCAAGGAGTATGCAATTACTGAGGTGGGAACGGTTACATTGGAGATGTATAATGGATCACATCGCACATTGGGGAGTTTGGTATGTTCCCAGCTTAAAGAAGAATCTAATATCGTTGAGGTCGCTTGAACTCAAAGGTTGTGATGTATCACTTCGAGGTGGAATCTATTGGTGATATGCCCTAGAGGCAATCATGGAGATGATTGTATCACATCTATGTTAACTACTACAAAATAGGCTATACTGGACGCCTCATCACAAACGATTCCTTTGGAAACGTCTGTGTTGTAATTATCACAAACGGTTCTTAATAAGAACCATCTGTGATATGTAGCGATGGCTAGAACCGTCTGTGATACGTAATTATCACAGATGGTTTGTAACTAGAACCGTCTGTAATAATTCATAGACAGTTCTTAGGAATAACCATATGTGGTAATCTCATACATCATAGACGGTTATTGTTAAAAAACCGTCTGTGGATTATCACAAACGGTTCTAAAAAATAACCGTTTGTGATAGTGCAAATATCACAGACGGTTCTTAATAAGAACCGTCTGTGATATGAAACCATTATATACCTAGCCATCCTGACAGACACCCCTGCCCCTAGCGCCTCCACCCCCATCCAGTTTGAGCCCCCACCCCTGCTGCCTCCTCCCCATTGCGCCACCTTAGAGAGGAGAAGGAAGGGAAGAAAGGAGGCAGGGAGGAGAAGGAAAGGAGGAAGCTAAAGAGAGGAGAAGGGAAGGAGGAAACTAAGGAGGAAGAAAGGGAGGAGGATCTTGCGGGATATTTGGGATTTTCGTCGTGAGCTCTGAAGGTAACGATCTGTAATCCTTAATATTTGCCCTAGGTTAATCGCAAATCAATTTTTAGTATGTTTAGTCAATAGGAAGAGTACTTGTGGTTTATTAATCTAATTTAACACTAATTTGTTACGTGCGTAGCATAGATGGATTGAAACTGGATGTACAGTGAGAACCGTGTGAGTGAAGAGTACATTAATAGCGTGTCTGCTTTTAGAAGAGCCGCTGAGCAGGATATGTTGAAGAAGGGGATAAAATTTATGTACTGTTCATGCATTGATTGCGGTAATATGAAGATGTTTAACAACCCAGCACAGATCGAAGTGCACTTGATTCGAAAGGGTATACATGTTGGACCAGTCACGATGAAGAGCAGATTATACAGGAACTTAATAATGATGACATCGCCGAGGAAGTCAACGATATGTCGGATGTGGACTGTGCTTTTGATGAGGATATGTCGGACGATGACAATCTGGATCAAATGCTATGCGATGCAGAAGGGAACTACAGTGAGAGAGAGTTTGGTAAATTCGAGGACTTAATGGAGGACTCGGGGAAACCTTTGTTCCCTAGCTGCAAGCCAGAATACACAAGGTTGTCATCCGTGCTTGAACTGCTAAAATTAAAGGCAGGCAATCGTTGGTCCGACAAGAGTTTTACAGCGTTGTTAGGTCTCCTAGCTAACATCCTTCCGAAGAGAAACGTGTTGCCCAGCACCACCTACCAAGCCAAGAAGGTTCTTTGTCCATTAAGAATGGAAGTAGAAAGAATACATGTATATCTGAACGATTGTATCCTCTACCGTAAAGAGTATGCAGACATATATGTATGTCTCATGTGTAAAGCATCCTGATGCAAGTGTAAGAATCCTGCTAAGGTGAAGTAAGGACCTCCTGCTAAGTTGTTATGGTATCTGCCTGTAATCCCACGTTTGAAGTGTTTATTTAAGAACCGAAAGGAGGTAAGATTATTGCGTTCGCACTCAAAGGAGCGTAAAAAAGATGGAAAGCTAAGACATCCTGCTGATTCTGCCCAGTAGAGAAACTTCGATCGAAGCTTCAAAGAGTTCGGTGTGGAACCGAGAAACATAAGGTTAGGGTTGAGTACAGATGGAATGAATCCTTTCGGTAACATGAGCAGCCAACATAGCACCTGGCCCGTGAATCTATGTGTGTACAACCTTTCTCCTTGGCTGTGTATGAAGCAAAAGTACATTTTGATGTCACTACTTATCCAAGGGCCGAAACAACCTGAAAACGATATTGATGTGTACCTAGCACCATTGCTAGAAGATCTTATGACATTGTGGAACGAAGGGGTACAAGTATGGAATGCGTACAAACGATAGAACATTATTTTACGCGCCATGTTGTTCTGCACCATCAATGATTTCCTGCCCTTGGTAACCTATCGGGGTTCAGTCCAAAAGGAACCAAAGCCTATCCGCACTGCTTAGATGGTACCGAGAGTGTATGGCTGAACAACTCGCACAAAATGTGTACATGCATCATCATATGTTCCTTCCCAGGATTCACCTATACCGCAAGATGAAGAAACAATTCGACGAAAATAAGGAGGACGGTTCAGCTCCAAGGGCTTTTAGAGGGAAAGAGGTCTATGATATGGTTAAGGATATCGATGTTGTACTTGGAAAGGGACGTAAATTGAGGACCCGTCAGAAGAACATATAGAAGAAGCAGTCGGTTTTTTAGGACTTGCTTTATTGGGAGCACTTAGAAGTTCGTCACTGTATCGACGCCATGCATGTGAAAAAGAATGTATGTGATAGCTTGATTGGACTCTTACTGAACATTAGTGGCAAAACAAAGGATGGTGTCAACGCACGGCATGACTTGGTTGATATGAACATAAGGGCCGAGTTAGCACCGAAAGAGACCGATAAAGGCCGAACATACCTTCCCCCAACTTGCTAGACTCTGTCCAAGGCCGAGAGAACCGAACTGTGCCAGAGCTTGCATGGTGTGAAAGTTCGTCCGATTACTCCTCCAGCATTAAGAAACTTGTTTCTATAGAAGATTTGAAGTTAATTGGTATGAAGTCTCATGATTGTCATGTGCTGGTGACACAAATGCTTCCTGTTGCAATTAGGAGTATCTTGCCGAACAAGGTCCGAGTGGCAATCTTGAGGCTGTGTTATTTCTTTAACTCAATTGCTTAGAAGGTCATCGATCCCCAAGGACTAGATGCTCTATAGGCCGAGATGGTGATGGCTCTATGTCATCTTGGGATGTATTTCGCTCCGTCATTTTTCGATATCATGGTCCATCTCAATGTTCACCTTGTGAAAGAGATAAAGATATGTGGCCCTGTGTTTCTAGGTCATATGTACCCATTCGAGAGGTACATGGGAATTCTCAAGTCCTACTTACGGAATCGATCTCGACCGGAGGGTAGCATCATCAAAGGTTATGCAACCGAAGAGGTCATTGAGTTCTGCATCGACTATATGGCTTAGATGGAACCGATAGGTGTGCCTCTATCTCGCCATAAGGGGACACTAGAGGGTATCAGGACCATCGGAAGGAAAGCAATCACTACTGATCTGGATACGTATGCTCAAGCCTATTTTACGGTCTTGCAACACATGACCCAAGTGTCCCTGTACATCGACGAGCACAAAGACATGGTATGCCAATAGAATCCAGACCGGTCGGAGGTTTGGACCACGAGAGAGCACAACCGTCGGTTCAACGAATGGTTAAAGGTACGATTCACTGGGAGATCATCAAGTGATGATACGCTACTATGGTTGGCAAAAGGGCCAAAATTTACAATTATGACATGGCAAGGATACGACATAAATGAGTACATATTTTATACGATAGCTCAGGATAGAAAGAGCACAGTCCAGAACAGCAGTGTTCGCATAGATGCGTTTCATGAGCAGTTCAAAACTGCCGAGCCACATGGGTTGAACTCCTACTATGGGTTCGTAGAGGAGATTTAGGAGCTCGACTACGTACTTTTCAAGATTCCCTTGTTTTGTTATCATTGGGTTAAACTTTCGCAGGGTGTGAAAGTCGATAAGTACAACGTCACTACTGTAGACCTCAAATGGTTGGATACAAGGACGAACCATTCGTACTCGCTAAGCAAGTTGTTCAAATTTTTTATATAACGGACCTGACAAATAAGAACCACCATGTAGTTCTTCATGGAAAAAGAAGGATTGTCGAAGTTGAGAATATTGTGGATGAGAAAGAGTACAATCAATTTGACGAGTTGCCTCCTTTCGGAGATGACATCAGGCTCGAGGAAGAACCTAGTGAGAAAGCTAGCTATATACACGTTGATCATCATGAAGGGCTATATTTTAATTAAGAATTTATTCCATTGTAATTTATTCCATAACATGAGACATGATCTGTGTTTTCTACTCTCAGTTATTATTTCGCTGTCAATGTGGACTTGCCATGTGTTATGGACTTGTAATCTCTTATTTTGATGTGAATGTAGAATTGTCATGTGTTAATGTGTTATGTATTTGTCATCTCTGATTTTGCTGTCAATGTGGACTTCATTGTAATGTGGAATGGTAATATTATGCACTTGTACGACCTATTTGTCTCATGTCCTAATATGTCAAATATGATGGACTTAATGTCTCCCTGCTCTTGTATGGCTTATATAGGTTCATGTGCTCTCATGCCAAATTATGGATTTCTTTTTGTGGTCTTTATCAGTTAGGTTATATTGATAGTTTAGTAAAGTTTGTTTACAGTTCAAGAATTGAAACTTTTGTCATGATTATTTAATGAAGAGTATAGACTAAGTTTTGAGGAGGTAGAGATTAAATTTTTCTACAACTCTACTTCTGAGAGCAATTATAAATTCACTCAAATCATTTGGGTTTGGGTTTGCGTTTCCGTTTCCGATCGAAGACGCGGTGATTGGCTTTGATTTGTGATTGAGTTGATTTTTGTGACTAGCACTGTGAGATATATTGCAAAGAGATTTTAGTGGTTCTATTGGATAGCTCGATGATGATTGTCAAAATCTGAAATTGAAGTGATAATTGAAAATAGACTTGAGCCAAATTTAATAACTTTCTAGTGTCAGTTTGATCTAGCATCTTTGCTGCTCACTGTAGTCCTGTTCGGACTGGATGAAGTTTGATCTTTTATCCTGTGATCATGTTAATCTTTTGTGATATATTTGCTCTGTTGTATTCAGTTTGTCTGAGAGGCTTTGTACTGAAATATTTGTGATTTATCTTTGTACATTTGCATAGACATTCTAGTAATTTGAGCTCAAGGTCTATTCTAGAGTTGTCATATTCAATTAGTGAAGAGATATTGACATGTGTGCTGTGATGGCCAAGATTTTGTATTGTGCATCTAGCTGTCTGAGAGCAACCATTAATCTTTTAAATCTTAGCTTTATGCTGATTTCTTTTGTATACATGATGATTATATTGAGCATATTATTCTTTATACGAGATATTATATTTTTTGTTCATTGGTTGGGTAACTTCTACTTGTTTATATAGTTAATCTGTTTACGCGGCAATTTTAGTTCATTGGTTGGGTAACTTCTATTTTTTCTGTATAAAATATGTTTCCAAGGGAAATTATCTTCGAAAATACCTAGTAGATTTCAACTTGCAATCTATTTTATTTAAACTTTGAATTCTGAAATTTTAGTTCATTGCGTATGTAACTCGTATAGATAGCAAGTAAGCGAGATGGCGTTCGCACCGTCTTCGCCGCCATCATTGACGTCGCTAAATGCGTCTGGATCTCCGAGGAAAGTGGTACATAAGCGAGATGGTAGAGGAATATCGAAATTGCCTGCGGGCCGAATGACCATCACGAAGGTCAGTACCTCTGGGGTCCCTCTGAGTCCCAAGAAAGCAGCGGCAAAATTCCAAACCATCTGTGGGATACTTGGAAGGGAACTGGTCCCCATCACCACACCAAGCTGGAAGTCTCTAACAACGTAGAGAGAGGCCAGCTGTGGGCTGATATTTCAAGCTCATTCACTGTTCCAGAAGCAGACTAGGCACGCGTGGAACGGCAGGCGTTGCTCGCGATGGGACACACGTGGAGGACCTTCAAGAGCACGCTTGTCGCGAAGTACGTGAACATGGGACGGACGCCGATCACAAAGTATAAATTCTTGTCGTGGGATATATGGGACGCCTTTGTGTGGATGAAGACAACGCCCGAATTTCAGGAGCAAAGTGTGGCGCACAAGGCTCTCCAGGCACAAAACACTCACCCCCATAAACTCGGCACCGCTGGGTACGCGGGTAAAACCACGCAATGGACCGCGAAGGACGAGAACACAACCGAGTCATTTGTTGGGATCACAGATGAGCGCGTCCGAAACTGGTTAAGAGCAAGGGCATTAGCCACGTCTTCAGACGGCATGGCTTTCACAAATCTGGCAGACAAAGAAGTGTCCCAACGTTTGGTAAATATATTGAACTATCTAGTTGTTAATAAGTCTATAACTTCATAATGTCTAAAACAACATGATGGCCTCTTACAGCACACATTGACTGCCAAATCTTCCCAAGGCTCCTTCGAAGCAGTCAGGGAGAATGATATACTATCTATGGCCCTAGGAAACAAGGAGCACCCGAGTCGCACGCGAGGCCTTGGGGTTTACGTACCTTAGATAGAGGGATTCCCAGATGTTGGACCGAAAAGGCGACTAGAGGGGGCGGTGAATAGGAGCATGCTCACTTTTTCACTTTGAATGGATTCAACACCAATTTCACTTCAGTAGCTATGGAAGCTATGAAGATCAATCTACAAGTACAGCGGAAGACTTGTATTGAATCCAAACCAAACCCCCAAAGCAAAAGACCAGCACGGAGCTCAAACCCTAGAGGGGCGGTCCGACCGGCGTTGATTATGCTGGTCGACCGACGGCGGTCTCGATTAGCGACAAAGGACGATCGACTGTGGTCTCGATTCGACGAGCGGTCTCAGGACACCGACCGCTACCGACACGTAAACAAATGAAGAAACGGCCCATGTTCAAAACACAAATCGATCTAACTTTTAATTCACACAGCCAAACTCCACGAAACTTGAACCATGCCTTCTAAAAGATATTAGGAACCTATTCTAATCAAGGATCGCAGAGATCCATGCCAAAGTTCCTATCTTTTTTAGTTTGAACGAAGTGTGCTCCAAAACCGAGTAAAAAATGAAACATGATCTAGATACTTGCTCGTAGGTGAATGACGATCAAGATGATCCTAGATAGGTTCCCACATGTCACAGCAAGTTAGATCAAGGCAAGAAACCAAGCAAAAGCTCACGGATCAAAGAAAGACCCAAAATCACCAAATAGAGAGAAGGAAAACAAAGAGACACATCTTTGAGAAACTTTCCTTGGATTGATTTGATATGGTATTGGTTTACAGCCACTCCATCAATGGAGGACAAAGACTCAATACATGAGCATGAAATCAAATCCAACTCTCCAGAACCCTAACCTCCAACTATCTTCTCCCTGAGCACAAAAGCAAAACTAGGGTTTTCAATAATGAAAGGGTTGAAGGGGGTGCAACCACCTCCCTCCTCTATTTATAGTGGAGGCTTAGACCTTCTAGAAGCCTTAACCCTAATAGGCTCCCGTTAAGGCCCACACACAAACGGGTCACATACGCACGCATTTTAAAGCACCATCTTCATCTCCTCTTGACCTAATCCGCTTCACC
This sequence comes from Phyllostachys edulis, assembly GCA_036346405.1. Classification (NCBI taxonomy): domain Eukaryota; kingdom Viridiplantae; phylum Streptophyta; class Magnoliopsida; order Poales; family Poaceae; genus Phyllostachys; species Phyllostachys edulis. Next base: position 28,416,802 of record CM070552.1, read on the forward strand.
TTGCACCATCTTGCGCCGCGGATTGGCAAAAGGTCACCAAGATGGTATCTGGTAAAATTACCAAAATACCCCTTCTCGATCTATTTGCAAAGACCGAGTCCCATCTTCGTGAAGCACTTCCATACTTCGCCACGTGCAGGTTGATCCAACGGCTCTTATCATGTCGGCAAGTCTCTCCTATCTGGCTCCCACTGAAACCACCATGGCACTTGCACCGACCCCCACGCCGCTTGATCTAACCTGTCGTACCGAACTGCCCGTTCGGTCACCTTTGTCCCTTTTGCGCCATGCTTGACTCCATTGACCTCACCCGGCATCCCCGATCGTTCTGGACCACAGCTCTCCAAGCTTAGTCCCGATCATCCTCGCCGTTGACCGTCATTGACTTCAAAGCAACCTGCACAACAATAGACAAAGAAGTCGATTCCGGGAACAAGTTCTTCACAACTTGACCCACATTAGTCAAAACATGCATCATGCAACACATATACCATGAAACCCATGAACTTGACCTAACCCAACACTCATCGCCACTTTTGGCCGATGAACAGTACAAAATCGGTCAGACCATCATTCAATGGCCGGTCTAACCGCTAGCCGATCTGACCGCGCTTTGAACACCGGTCTGACCGTGCCTTGAACGCCGATCTGACCACACCTGACCTGACAGCAGTTCAACCTTTGACGAAAACTCGTGTTTCGACAAACCGTTAATGACATTGCCAATTGTAACATCATCCAAAGATCATGAGCATATCCCCATGATATCCACACTAGACGACTCTGAGACGTATAGGAGTAGGAAGGGATCCAAGACCGAGCGCGAGGAACGGTTGGTACAGAAGCTTACTGTAAAATTTCAAGGATAGATAACTAGATTGCAGGATCAAATAAATCAACTCCTCAACCAATCGCAAGCCTCCCCCGTTATTTTGGGAGCCAGTCCTCCTCAACATCGGAGTAGCGTCGTGTCCACGTAAAATTCTGAACATGGCGACATTCAATTACCTATCGATGACATCAAGGTAATGTACATATCTAGAATGCTCCAAAGATAGACCTATAGGACGCCTTAGCTAATTGTGTATTGTTTTGTAGGAGCCGACGCCCTGTAAGCTCCAAGTGAGGCTAGTTGGGTCCATTTCTATTAAGGCTGGACGGTGGATGGCGTATCCATGCTAGGAAGGGACAACGCTGCACGGTGCCCAGCTAGCGCAGGGTTACGCCAGGGTCCAGGTGGACATGGTACATGACCATTTCATGGCCATCCCGCTGGAGATTCGTCCAAACAAAGACATCAGAACACTAGGGGATGCTATGTACACTTTTATCCAGTGGCCCAAGAAGGACATCGCCCTGGACCCTGCAGTGCCGCGATCTCGACATGACCATGTCTCTCTAACAAGACCCTCGATGACTCCACCTCATACTTCGCTTCAGAAGGTCGCCTCATCAGTTCCCGTGGAGAAGACGTCGAAGGAACAAGAAAAGTATGTCGTCGTATCGGTTCCTGAGTCGTCTCATGGGAGGATGTGTAGCGGGCGAGTTGTTAAGGCCAAATCAAAATTGAAAAACATTAAGACGCCTCCCAAGCTCGGGACATACTCTCTCGGAAGTATGTTGGCCCCCAACACAAGATAGCCCGCGACCGAATAGGTTGCGGTGTTTGCATGTCCGCACGCGGCGAAAGACCAAAGAGAAGGGGTGCGATACTGGAATCACCGTCAGATACACGAAGGAGCATTTCTTCCACGAGCCAGGCCATTTCGTCGTGGTCTTCGATAACTTATTCGACCTATTCAACCTCAATGCCCTCGACACCTCGCTTCTACGATACTGGATACTGTAAGTGTGTACAATCAAGTTCTACATTCACGTAGTACCGATAAATGTCACAACTCATTGCTTATGTATAGATACATGATGAAAATATCCAGCGATGGCTAGAACCGTTGAGTTTCCTCGACCCACACTTGGTCTATGAGCAATGCATCACCGAAGACGCATCCTATGTCGTGAAATACATAATGATGGGACTGCTTTCTCAGGGTGACAAGGACTACATACTGGTGCCCTACAATCAGAAGTAAGTGCTTCACTACTTGCTATACAAATTTTATTTGTACTTTATACGCAACATGAACTTAGGTTTAATAACTATAGCGACATACATGAGTAGGTTCCACTAGATCCTTTTAGTCATTGTACCAAAGAGGAACAAGGTAATATACCTAGATTCCCTACTCAACAAAAACCACGACTTCACCCTTCTGTAAGGAATACTCGACAGGTATGCTCATTTCCTCCATACATAACTCTATTGTAGTCTTCCTTCGTTTGAAATGGCCAAGGATAAATTTTTGGAATCACGTAGGTCGTTCAGCGCCTATGTTGCCAAGGGAGGGACACACAAGGAATCGAGCGCCAAACTACAACATAGGACGCGATTTCTGGTACACGCTACAACACAATAATCATGTATCACACTTTGTAATAATGAGTCTCGAACTGATTATACTTATATATGTAATTCTATTTTTGCAGTGTCACCAGCAAAAACAAGATCACCTATGTGCATTCTACGTTTGTCGTCATATGCAGCAAATCATGAGTGCTAAGATGAATGATCCAGAGGTTTGTCAATCTCGCAATAATTATTTCCTAATACTCGATTTACTCCTGCTAGCGGCAGAGCCTAATACTCGATTTAAATGCATTGGTTTGACCGAAATATCGGAGGTTCGAGGGATTCTCTCCAGCTTCATCAAGGTAGATATCATTAACGCCAGCAGAGAGTTTCACTCCGTCGACACCGCTGAACAACCTTCAAACAATTGATTCAATTGTAATTCACTTTGAGTAGTTGTAATTCAATTGTAACTCTAGCGACTATACTTGAACATATTTTTTTGTAATTGATTTTGAGTTGTAAATGATCACTTTGAGTTGTCAACAATTGATTCATCTATGATTCATCTGTTTTCTGCCTGTTTGTTTTCAGAGGGCATGGCTAGCAATTCCTGAGGCTAGCCGAGAATCATAAAAAAAAAATTAGTTAGGTATAACGAACTATCACCGTTGGTTTTATCGTATAAATTGTCTGTGAAGGCCTACTATCACATACGATTTCCACCAACAACCGTCTGTGATATGTCGGATATCATGCAGTTCTATTTACTAATAAATGCGTGATATATCTCCAATTATAGACGGTTTGTAAATAGAACCGTCTGTGATATCTGACATATCACAGACGGTTGTTGGTGGAAACCGTCTGTGATAGTAGGCCTTCACATACAGTTTCAACAAAAAACCGTTTGTGTTGTGACTTATCACAGACGGCTCAAAAACCATCTATGATAACAGCCTGTTATCACAGACACATAAATTCAGATGGTTCAAAAACCGTTTGTGATGACGGTTTGGAGCTGTATGTGATGTCCCTCTCTATAGTAGTGGTTTATGAGTTACAAAATAAATGTCATTATGTTCCTTGGATGAATTATCATTTATAAATATTAACAAGTATGTGACTTGTTGGTTAAGCTCATTAATAGTTGTATGATGTGATTCTAAAAGTATCCCTGGTCAGATGTCAAATTGTCAATGGTCTGGACACTATTGATTTATCGACCACCATATGTATTGATTGATGACCATATTTCACCAGTCATAGATATAGGGATATCGAATCAATAATGTGAGCACATGTTAGAAAGCATGGTTTTGAATTGACCCACATTGAGACACTATTGAGATTGTTATGATTTTATGTCTCAAGCAATGAAGATGTATAATCCTTGTACTTGAGATCAACATGGTTTCCTACATGTGTAATAACACACTTAGGGGTTACCTACTCCATAAATGGGTAGTTATAAAGGTAGCTTTCGGGTAAGCTATGAAACATGTGGGAGAATGTAACTGGTCGGATATGGAATTTGCCTCTCCTAACATAACAAGAGAGATATCTTTGGGCCCCTCGATGTGGTCAGATAAAGAAAGTGCATGGCGGTGCCACTGGTGGTCGAAGAGTCGACCACACAAAGTTATCCGTCACTAGATCAAGAAAGTATTGAATAGTCCATGGATGATAGGTATCTCACCTGGAGTTCAACCAGATATCGTTACACAAAAGGAGAATACACAAGAAGGTCGTTCAGTCCGACCTGAAACGAGCTGGTCATATGTATATACGGACTGGTCCTAAATTGGCCGTACATGATCACTGACTGGTTGTGACTAGATGCGAACTGGTCGTATGGAGATATAAGCTAGTCGTAAGTGATAAGGACCTGGTCGCATATCACATTGCATAAGGTTCGTCCGATATAATATTTATGTGTATTCGGGAGTCATTATGTCCTGTAAGGAACCGCTAGTAACTTGTGATCAGAAAGGAGTTTCTAAGTCACAACCAAATATGCATGAACCTACAGGGTCACACACTTAACGGGTTGGAACAAACTAGTTCGGATAGGATCCATTATGGGCCCTTTATAAGGGGATGTGTGGGGCTGTTGGGACATGAGAGTTGCACCACCGAAACCCTAGCCACCATCTCCCTAAAGGCCCTACTATGCGCGCTAGTGCAAGCACACTAGCATACGGCTAGGGGTGGAAAAAACTCATTAGTGAGGCTCGTTGGCTCGTTCAAAATTGCTCCAATTACACTCGTTAATTGTTTAAAACATTGAAATAGGTCAATTTTGAATAAAATTGGATTTCGTCCTGGCTCGGCTCAGCTCAACTCGTTAGCTCAATTCTAAATATACTTCCAAACTATCAATAAAATGATATTAAATCAAACTGTGTCAGTTTTGAGAAAAGCTCGGTAAGACAAGTACCTGGCTCGATATCCACCCCTATGTATGGCGTTCCACCCCTGGACGTGTGGATACCGTAGAGGTACCGATGTGATTGCTATTGCGCTGATCAAGGATGATCTGCGATCTACGCAAGGAATGTGATAGGCTATTGGAGGAGACGATCGGTGCTGAGGATGTTGGACGGTCGACTACGACCACTACATCGACACGCTCAATGTTGGATCAGGCTGCTCCAACTATTCTTCTACTACACTGCACTTCTAGTGTTAACGATTTATGATTTCTTACTTGCATGGCTTCCTGGTCTACGTGGTAAAATTTTGTATTACGTGCTAGTGTAGTATACCCGTAACCCTTTAGAGTCATGCAAGTAACTTGCAAAGGGCAGGTAATCATGAAAAGTATCTGGAGCAATGGAGGATACCGGTTGATGGGTAATCATCAGGGAAGAGCAACAAATGGGAGGTCTGATAAATATTTTTTATCAGGAGAAGGAAACTGTGTCGTCAGTGGTAGGTACTCACATCTCATCTGCAGTTTTGTGTGGAATTGCAAAGATGGTTACAAAATCTAGCAAGCGCAAAGGCGAATGTCTGAGCTGTTGGAAGAAGGAAAACATGGTGGGACCAACCACGCGGTACCGACAAGCGGGTGGAGCTCGGAGACAATACAAACCTATGGCATGGAGGGCTATAGGAATAGGAGGTGTGATTAACCAAACTACACAACAAATGAGCTGTTAGGTGGAGGATTCGGATGGACTAGCCCGGATACTGACACACATATTGCGGTGATGTGCACGAGCCCCTGTGGATGGGGCACTCCCAAAGGTGGGAGGTAAAAGGGAAAAAATAGAAAAACAAAAATAGCAGAGATGACTTGGAGTGAATTCTTGGAGGAGCGTGGTGGCTTCAACGGATAGGAATCAAGGTGAAGATTGTTGAGTATGGGTGACTCATATCCTAACCAAATAGCACTTGGAGATGTGTTTTACAAGGATTCCTATTCTAATTCTATTAGGATTAGGATTCTTACTTCCTTTTGGAGGAGAACTAGGGGGCACTGTATAAAGTCATGAGGGGTGGTTATGGAGAAAACAAGCACAAACCAAGTCATCCAAAGCAAGAGGCGCACGAGAGAATTAGATGCTAAGTTGTTCTTTAGCACTAGATTCTTGTATATGACAAGGATCCGATTGTGCTAAAATGTTCGAGAGGGTTATGGAGAGCAATAATCTCTTGTACTATTTTGATGTTGTGCTTAAAAAAATTATGGTCAGCTTCGCCAAAGCTCTCTCTTATCGTGATTATTTCGTCGATATTATTAGGCTATCTCTACGAGATTCATCTACTTCGATCTTGATACTGTGCATGCTCGTGCTGTTTCTCACAAACTTTCATCCGATCTAGGGTTGTTGCACATAAGAAAGGGTATCAGAGTATAACAACACTTGTTGAATTGTTTATTGACATTTCATTTGTTCAAACATAATCATCTTTTTTAGACTCAAACATGCGCATTATCTAGACACTCATATCTATACACTTAGAATGATTTTCTTCAAGCATTTGAGATTAATTTTTGGAGGAGGCATAGAATGTGGTTACCCAAACGGGTAGACATTACATTGCCCAAGCAGTTAACTCACTCGATTCAGCTTTGCTTTGCATCAAATCAAGGTGGCAAAAACCAAAGCCCTGCAGGCAGTGGCAGGGGCGGTGCACGAAAGATGCATGATTTTAATTTTTTTCGGGATCTCTGCTTGCTGGTTGCATTCTCCTAGAGAGAACATACCTTAGTGGCGAGAAAAAGAAGGGATTGTGAGGTGACTCCAAATCACCAGCTAACGGACTGCCACACATCTGCATGAATTCATCGTATCGCGTCTGCATGGGATAAAGCTGCCCGCTTTGCCCAGGAGCTGACATCACCATACGTAGGCCTAGTCGGTAATCGGATTTCAGCGAGATCCTAATGTTAGGAGCCATACAACCCACACGTGATAAGCGGATGCGTGACTGATAGGTGAGACTCATGTTTACGAATATATGTTGGCAAAATTGGATATTTATCACTAAAAAAGACGACAATTCAAGATAAGCCGTTTCAAAACATGAAATTTGATATATATCACTCTAAAACTTAGTATCTTAGCTAAATGTCACTTTATGTTTTATTTGGACAATTCTACCTTTCGTCTTTTTCTCCGTCCTGCCTACACAACTCACCAACCTCTCACATAGTCCCACGCTGCCAAGTGTTGAGTGACACATATCCAATTTCGCCGTGTATGTATGTCGAGGTATGTCGAGTGATTATACACGTGGTATCTAGAATGAGAATTTGTTAGTGTTTTTTGACCGGCAGCATAACTACATACATTGACACAAGATAGAAATCGCGAAATGCTTGCTCAAGGCGGTGTCAATTGATTCACTGAAATAAATAAAGGAATATTTCACCTCGATCATGCCCTACTTTTGGCATATCACACGGCTCCTTCTGACAGCCACATGAACGATATGTGTTTTGCATTGACGACCAATGGTCCTAAGTAAGCAGGGGATAACCAGGGCTGAACAAAAGCTATGGAGGATAACTGAGAACAGCATGCAAAATCACACTTTTGTGCAGTAGCTTTTGGTCAGGCATGGTGAAAAAAGAAGGGAAGGGTAAAAGGAAAGAAAGAAAATTTGCACAAGATCCAACAAGTGCATCCAAGTGCTACATGGAGTGAGTGTGTGGGTTTGCTTTATGTGGGAGAACAGCTGGGGCAAAGGGGACATGGAGCATGTCAAGGCAGAGGCAGAGGCTGCCCACCAAGCTTACAGATGTATGCATGTATGCAAGCTCTACCTAGGTCAGCTTTTCTTCTTTTTGGTCCTTGTGCTATCCACTAACTTCTTCTACTGCTACAATACTACCCCAAATCTCCAATGCTACTGCAATGTCCTGATCTTATCCTCTCATCAATGTACTGCTGCTACTACATTTGATCTGGTTGGGACAAAGAGCCTCTCCTTTTGGACAATGATTTATGCATGATGGTCTCCCACAAGTGCCCAGCAGCTAGCTAGAATCAAGAGATCGAGAGAGAGGGCCTTTGGCCACCGTGCATGATCAACCTCAAGACAAAAGGGATGGTTGATTAGGGTAACTTGGAGAGATGCGCTACAAGAAAAGCTAGGTGAATCTTAATAGGATTAGGACTCATATTTTTCTTTAGAGTAGCATTCCTACTTCACTTTGGAGGAGAACTAGAGGACTATATAAACCAACAAGGGGTGGCCATAGAAACCCAAGAAGCAACAAAGCAGGGATCTCGTCCAAATTAGAGGTGCACGAGAAGACTAGAGGCTAGGTTATTCTATATCACTAGATTCTTGTATAGGGCAAGGATCCGATAGTCCTAAAAGGGTCAAGAGGGTTGTAAGAGAGCGACAATCCATGGTACTTTTTTGTGGTCGTGCTTAAGAAATTTGCGGTTGACTTCGCAAAATCTTTCTCTCTCATCGTGATTGCTCCTTCGCTGTTACTCCCTCCGTTTTTAAATACATGACGTTTGGCCAAGCGTGCAGTCAAACTTATCTAACTTTGACTAATAATATATGAAAAACTATTTAGATTGATCATGAGTGAATAGTATCATTAGATTTGTCATGATAAATATTTTCATAATATAATAATTTTGTAATTTTTTACTAACAAAATCATATGAAAAGTAATGGTCAAAGTTATATTAGTTTGACTGAACGCTTGGTCAAACGTCATGTATTTAAAAACATAGGGAGTATCTCGGTTCTCTCTACGAGATACATCTACTTCCTTGTTGATACCGTGCACACTCATGCTGTATCTCACAAACTCTGATCCGATCCGAAGGCTATAGCACATAAGCAGTTGTATCAGAATGTAACAGGGTTAATTTTGCATGTCCACTTCCATCTTGGACTGTTCCTTTCCCTTCTATTTCGTCTCTCTCCTTTGCTTTTTTTTGCCCTCTCATGGAAATCACTGCTCCAAAGCCACCCCTTCGGGCACATCACAGCAGTAAGATTTCCTGTATGTTTCATGTTTGGGTGATGTGCTGCCAATATTTGGAGGGTTGTAGAAAGGAGAGTCGCTGACCTTACACTATCTCTTCAAGCCCCTTTTTGTATATCTGATTATCTGAACCTAGCCACAACTGGTCATGGGCAGCACAATCCTGTCAAGTGTAGCCCATCTTTTCCGGCTTTCTGGCTCCAGAACTACAGCAAACACCGTAGCGGCATGGGAAAAACATATTGTAGCGTACCGTAGAATAAGATCTGAACCATTGGACCGCAAGTTACTATGAATTGCTGCAGTTGCTTCTTCAGCTGCAGTTGATCCCTTCGATAAACAAATTAATCTCTACGTACAGGGTATCTTACAAAATATACGTGAGTTGCTTTAACATTTGATCTTAATCTAGGATGATCTGACTCAATTAAGAAGAATATTGGTTTTCTTTTTCCTTTTTCCTTGGAGAAAGATCATCTGATTTGCGTCATTAACAACTCATAGATAAAGTACATAAGTACCTAAATTCTAAATTTTATGTTGAATATTCGAAATGAACGACTTGTCACCGTCAAATCGTTGACTGGACGACTTCTTTATGTTCCTATTTTGGGACGAAGGTTCTCTATTTTTAAGATGGTCAAAATACAAATAAACCCGATAAAGCCCAAAGCCCAACCCAACTCTCTCGGCAAAGGAAGCCCACCAAAGTTAGCCGGAAAGAAGAAAGGGAGAGACGGAAAAAAAAAATCTTCTAACGGCTCGTCGGCCTTCCACGAAAACCGCAGAAGAGGAGAGAACCGAAAGGAGCGAAAATATCCATCGACTCATCTCGCGCTGCTCGCGGCCGCGGCGACCGGAAGAAGGAAAGGAATCGAAGGCGGCGATGGCGTCGTGCCGAGCCCTCGCGCTCCGCTCCATGCTCCTCCCGGACCCCCTCCACCACCTCAACCTCCGCGCCGCCGCGTCGGCCCCGGCGGCGGCGCGGTCTACTCCTCCTCGCCGCCGCCGCCGCCACCTCCGCTGCTGCTCTAGCTCCAGCTCCGGCGGAGGCGGGGTCAGGGGCGGGGACCCGGGACAGCCGCCGCAGGAGGCCGTGCTCGAGGCCATCTCAAGTGAGGAGCTCCTCCCCGAGCCTTCTCCCATTTCTTTCCTTACCACTGTGTTCTTCTTTGTTAATGGTTTCTTGGCTTCTTGTCGTCGTCGTTTCGGTGCTTGCGGGCCCCAGCTCCGTGGATTGGTAGTGATAAAGGAACCGGGATATGAATTGGTTGATTTGCGATGGTTGGATTCTTAGGGCTTACGGAAGTAGACGATGATTGGGTGATGTTCTTGATGGAATTGGAGAAAAATAGGATTCGCGCAGTAGTTGCTCACGAGCATACAAAAAATCGACATGTTTCCTAGAACGCCTTTATACTCGATGAAATTCATTCTTGGCTTACACTGTGATCATATAAATGTGGTCTATATACAGAAGAATAGGATGCACGGACACGGATACGCGTGTCGGACACGACACGTATCGGATACGGGATACGCCATTTTCTAAAAAATGATGATACGGGGACACGGCTGTATATATATAATAATAATAATATATGTATATCAGTATATGTATTATTGAATGCTTTTCTACGTGTTTATCAAACAGAAAGTGTAAAATTTTAGGAATATGTACCTCAAACACGATCCTCAGCTCCTGGTCTTTTCAGTTCTTCATAAAGCATAACTTCATATTAATACAAGAAATTCAAAATTCCTTTAACCTGCGAATAGAAAAAACTTGATTAGTAATTAGTAAATGTAAGTAAGCAATGTAACAAATACAATGCAAGAGCAAACACCTAAGTACCTAACATTATAACAACCATCAAATAATTGACAAATGATAACAATCAACAAAAAGTAGCCAAGTTCAAACATAGAAACTTAAAGACAGAGTACAACCAAGAACCAACAATCCAACAAAAAGTAGCCACTAGCCAACATAGGTGTGGTTCAACTTAAGTTACATAACAAACTGAAATTAAAAGCTTATGAAAAGATAGCATGAGACTCCTAGACTTCCTCTTGTTCATCCTCATCTGGGTTCACCAAATTAGACCCATCTTCAAAAGACACGCTCTCCAATTCTGGTTCTTCAAGGGAGAGATTAGCAACTTCTAGAATGTCGACACCACTAAGAGATTCAAAGCCATCTCCCCCCACATCCCACATCCTTGTTGCCCCAGTTTTGTAAGATGGTGTTCTCCTTGACAAAAGTCTCAAATTATTGTGCACAAAGACCAAATCTTTAGCACGCTCAGGAGTTAGCTTGTTTCTTTGCATGCTGTGGATGAAGTTATATGTGCTCCAATTCCTTTCGCAGCAAGAAGATGAGGCCGGTTGGTTAACTATTTTGAGAGCCAAACTTTGCAACATAGGAATAGATTGTCCATGATTTACCCACCAATTCATTGAATCAAGGATCCCTCTATCGTAAATGGAATTAAAGTCATTAAATTCTGCAGAAGAAGTGGAAAATCTGGCATATTTCTCTTTAACTTGTCTGAGCTGGTCAATTATAGGGAAGAACTTCTTAAAACACTTCATTCTCATTTGTGAAATCTCAAGATCCTTGTGGGCAGGTACACGGCCAACACCTTCATTGATCCACTTCTCACTATAATATCTACAGAAAGAAAATGAATGGATTAAAAAATTTGCAACTTGCAAGAACTAAATTTTAGCAAATAGCAATTAGCCAACTACAGTTAGATTTATATATCACCTTGGATTAAGTGAATGCGCCAAGCAATGAAGTGGAGTGTTGCCTTTTGCCCACCGATCAACCAATATGCTATGAACAACCGAGTAAAACGTGGACTCCTCATTATCTTGCTTTCCTTCCCACTTATATATCGCTTTCTTTACATTCTCTATCATTGTGTCCCACATCTCATAAATAAGATGAAGACATGGTGTGTCAGTGTCCGCCACCCGCAACATTTCATATATAGGCTCAGTGAATTTAATAATGTAGTTCATCTTGCCCCACCACACTTCATTGAGAACTTTGTCTCTAACAAATTGTGTCATCCCTACATTGTCATCTTTGTAAGCCTCCCATGCTTCACTAATTACCATTCTTTGAAGTGCCCTCTTGATCATGCAAAAACATTTCAACATGACCACAACCGAGGCAAATCTTGTTTCAGCAATGGCAAGCATCTTTAGATGGCTAAACTCATTGAACATTGAAAGCCTCATGCCATGGTTCATTATGAAATTCTTGATCATATTAGCATCCCGAGCAATTTCGGTTATCCAATGGCACTCATCAAAGATGAGGACTTAAATCATCGATTCTTGGCATTTTAGCAAAGACAAATACTTTTCAGAGCAAGATTAAGAGTATGAACAACACAGGTGTCCGAAAATGTGATTGTATTTGAATAATCAAACCCGCACCTTTGCAATTTGCAAGATTGTCAAGACGACTTGGACCACATTTCTTGTACCCACTTCTTCAATAACAAAGAATCAACTTCTCGCAATGTACTCCTTTGTCTTCACCTCGCCTTGGCATTGATAGCTCGCAAGAACATCGGAGCACTCTCAGAAACAGCGATAAAGTTTATGAGTGGTCGCTTCTGTGCATCCAACCACCCATCTGAACAAATGGTCACTCCCTTTTCAGACCATGTGCTCTTTGTTCGTTCTAATAAGGACTCAATATGAGCCCTTTCTTGTTGAAGAAGAGTGGTCCTCAGCTTGTTGTATCCAGGAGGAACATAACTAGAAATGTTGTGGTCTGCCGCGAAGGTATATGAACTTTGATAATGTGGATTTCTTGCTACATTTAAAGACAATCCTGTAAACAAAAAACATAGCCCTAAATTAGTTGAAAGCTTCCAAGGAATTGTGTCAATTGGATAAATTCAAGCAATGCTTTTGATTCAAGTTGATTACAAACCTGAAGAACAAAACATCATCGCAATCGTAGCATCAAGTTGTTGGCGAGTTTCATTGTTGAAAGCTTTCTCCAAAGCTGAGCCTGAAGTTCCCCTTCGCTTAGAACCCATGCTAGATGAAGCAACACTAACACTATCAAGATATTAGTGACATGCGTTGGCAAGGAACATGCTTTGGCTTTGTTTTTGCTAACTCTTCTTGACCTTTGCAACTTCACTTCTAAGTTGAGTAAGGATAGGTACTGCTACCTTTGGGCACATTTTGATTCCACTATTAGATATTTTGAGCAAATGTGCTTTCACTCTAGAGTAGCTCTCACTGCACACAAGTTTACAATACTTGCATTTGAATCTCACGCTTCCTCCCTCCATTTGGTCCTCTCTAGCAACTCGACATGATTCCACAATGGAGTCTTCACATTTTGTCGCTTTCTAAGACTTGAATTTGAACCATTCGGTTCCATCTTCTAAGTCCTAATTCCTAAATCTGCAAAGAAAGAACATAACATTACATGATTACACTTTCCAATTTTTCAATTATTCAATCAACAAAGTTGTCTAACAATGGTGGAACCAACAAGCAACAATTATTCAATAAACAAAGTTGTCTAACAACACTACAACAGTCCAGCACTTCTACTGTTATACAAGTCTACAAGTCCCAAGATGTTCCCAAAGTGGCCGGCGGCCAGAGGCCAAGCCGGCCATAGGAGCCTAGGAGGTGTGACGAGAGAGCAGAGGCCTTGGCGAAAGTGGGCTAGCGAGCGACGGCGAAAGGAGAGAGGGCGAGCGAGCAGACAAGAAGCGAGGGCGACGCGAGTAGAGGAGGAGTGAGCGAGTAGACGGCAGAGAGGAGGAAGCCGTGGAGAACCGCCAAGCAAAGACAGGAAAGTGAAAGGAGCCGTGGCAAAGAATTGAGGAAGGTAAAAAGGGCGCCGTTGAGGAAGAAGCTAACCAGGGAAGGAGTCGGGCATGGCAAAGACTGGAGAAGCGGGGTTCGGTGGCCATCGATCCACGGATCTGGCGACAGCCTACTACGGTAGGCGTGGCGCATCGGAGCTCGGGTGGGTTTGGCAGCAGGCAAGGCAAGGCAGGGGACTGTAGGGTTAACCAAAATTTGGGCCGAATGAATGGGATTGTTCATTTTGGGCCGAATTGAACGAGCCCAAGTGTCCGATACGTATCTGATTTTTCTTTTCTTTTCTTTCGCGATCGGAATTTCCGACACGCCGGGGATACGTATCCGAGCCGTGTCGGAGCCGTGTCCGTGTCCGACACGGTGTCTGACACGGACACGTCACATGGCTGGCGTGTCGGTGCTTCCCAGAAGAATCATGTTGCGACACCGTGTGTTCCTCTTGTCTATTCTTGTTGATTGTTCCTCTTACACATTCCTGTGATTGTTTTCATTCTGAACACATTGGATTCTAATCCTTGGCAACAAGAATTCATTATCTTGTCAGACATGTGGTACCCCCTGCTTTCGAAGAGAATAACTTCATAGACTCAAAATGAATGCACTAGGAAATTATGTTGTGTTTGCCATCTTATACAAGGGCATAACGGGCACCAAAATGAAATTGATGAGTCGGGATGGGATTGTCTTCTAGTGATCAGTGCAACGATATTTGAATGATTACATTCTCAGTTTACCTAATAGACTAATGATTACATTCTCAGTTTACCTAATAGACTAGTGCGTGGTTACATTGCATACTAAGATCATGAAGATAGAATTTTCCCCTTGCTGCTTGCTTTGGCCTAGGATGAGTTGCACTGAGCTCTTTTTTTTTGTCTTGAGGTTATGGCATTATTCCTTATTTTAATTCAACTGAATTCTCTTTTGCTGAAACCAGAGGTAGCAAGGTCTAAAGGAAGGGTCGCGCTCACAACGAATATGGTCCTTGGTGGTACTGTGGCAGATGATTCAGGCGATGAATGGCTTGTTTTGGATCAGAAGGTGTCCTCTTATTATCCAACTTGTCCTATTTGTTGCTGCAGCTTCAGTGCAGGACATACCTACAATAGCATTATAGGGGCCAAGTAACCCCTGGAGTTTGAATAAATTCAATGAGAACCCTTGATATATATGTAAAGTTCTTTTGTGCCTACATTTTGTCAATTAAATGCTCCTTCTGGAAGTTAGAAATATCGGTTGGTCATAACTTACATCAATAGCTTTTGTGTTAATGCCAATGTAGGATTGCGGGGTATTCTCCCGGTTTCATGAAATGTTGGATTTAGGGAAACCAGATCATGTGACTTGTCAGTTGTCACTGTATGACATAGTGCGGTTAGCCATGCCAGACTTCCATTTTCTATATGCTTGTATCATGATAATGAGTGCTGCATGCTAATGCTAATTCTGTATCTGTACATAAGTACATTGCTTTGTTCCATCCTCCTAGTTTTGAATTAAAATTTTGAGAGGAACCTTGAAAGACCTGAACTCATGAAAAATTTTATCACTTAAAATACTGCTATTTTGTTCTGCAGGTAAATTCATATCCCACAGACAGAGGATTTACAGCGATTGGTACTGGAGGTGATGATTTTGTCCAGTCAATGGTTGTTGCTGTTGAATCAATTCTTCAGGAACCCATTCCCAAGGTTGTTTTTTTGCATCTGTTGAAAGCATTCTTTTCAAACTATAATTATTGATAAATGGAGAAAATATACGCTGACATGTTTTTTTTTTTGAGAGAGAGGGAGAGCAAGGAAGATGCACACTCTTGACACACACCACACTCGCACCATCCACACATGCGTGCACGTCCCTACACATGCTTGGAATTTATCAGAGGCACCTAAAGCTTTACGGAGCACGGGCATGCGCTTTCCCATCGAGCACACACGCGTGTGTATACTCCTAAAATCGGTGGACACCAGTGCCAAATCTAAGACTTGAACCTTGGTGGATGGGGGCACCACACGCCTAGCCATCTGGCCACAAACCAGCTTCCATGCACTGACATGGATTTCAGACTGCAAATTGCACTTATTTGTTTGTTGTTTGCACACTTATTAGCATGGTGGCACTTCCATGAAAACTTTGTCCCTGTATGACACGGAAGAAAGAATATGTATGAGCATATTATAGGAGCTATGAGTTTGTTAGATTGTAGCAATGCGTAACTTCATTGGATATTTTCAAATGTTCTTGTAATACATACTACGAAGACTGTTTATCTCAACATTTTTGCTATTTTTTCTTCCATTATTTCTTGAATTTCTAAACATAGATCTCAACTTGGTCTGTACAGGGCCGGGTATCACAGAAATTATCTTCTAGGGGGAAATATGTTTCTGTAAAAATCGGGCCAATACGTGTGGTTTCCAGTGAGCAGGTAAGCCAGTGTTCCCCCTTAGTACTAAGCTACTGAGATGTCAATTTACAGGGTTTCCTTTTCTTCTCATTTCATTTGCATGCACATAGTATATGACGAGGGCTTCGACTGTTGTCTTTCAGGTCCAAGCTGTCTATCGTGCCATGAGAAGAGATAACAGGATGAAATACTTCTTATGAACTGCAATTACATGTCCTGTACTCCTGTATGTTCCATAGCTCCTTCCATCATGTAACACCAACGTCCTGTTACGCATTTGCTTGTAAGTACTGAATCAATTGAAAATGTTGTATTGATTTCCCGTTTCTTGGCCCCTTGTGATGCGATGTTTCCCGTTGCAGGCTGGAGCTTCTGTAAATTGAAGAGAATTGGGAAGGACATTGTCTGTGCCATTCAAGCCGTAGAAAAAACTGCTCCAGACCATGCGCTACGATGTAACCGAACGGTTTCAATAACAGTCTGCAGTGTAGCGATCACGTTGGGCTACTACTTATGTTTAAAGATGTATGTAATAATTTTATAGTTTGTGGAAACGTGTAAGAAATCTGTATGCATAGGAGGTAAAATTGTCCTAAATCCTCAATAGAAGTCTTGAATCCTGCAGTTAGACTAATTAGCAATGTGTCACCACTTGGGGCGATGATTGGGCTTGCGGGTAGGGATAGCAATTTTGCCCGATTTCCTGTGAACCCGTGAGCAAAAACCCAAATAGAGTGGGTATGTTTGCCCCTTATGAGGTGGGTATGTTTCTCCCTTAGAGCCTGTAGGCACATTCATGGGGTGATAGCTTGTTTGACGGGCAAACAGGCGCGGGCATGAGGGAGCTTCACAAATGCCTGTTCTGCCTGATTACCCATCAATGAGGATTGACATGTGGGCATGTTTGAAAACCCTACACACAGGACACATCTCACCTCCTAGCCCACTTGGCCACACCAAGTCACTGTCACCCTACTCTCTCCTATTCCCTTCTTGCATCTCTCCCTTGGTCCCTCCCCTCTTGTATCACTCTGCCATCGCCACCGCCCTCTCCCATATCGCTCCTTGTCTCCCTCTCGTGGCAGCAGCCACTGCTCCTCGCCTCCTTCCCGTGGCCATTGCCGCTCCTCGCCTCCCCTTCCCCTACTGGCCGCCGCCTCCTCTTTCCCCACGAACGTTGCCTGCTCTCCATCATTGGGACCTAGAAGAGCCGGAAAACGCCTACTCTAATCCATCGTCAGGGCCTCCTAGTACAGACGTACAGCTAGATCCCTAGATCAGTAACATTAGAAATTTCATGAGGACTTTGATGAGTTGGTACTCCTTTTTTCTTTCCGTTTTTTTTTTGTTATCTTCATGCCGATGGGAATTGGATCCTCTGTTACCATTTGGAGTTCCCCATCTTCATGTGTTCGTTGCTGGGCATACAGGCTGCCCACAGGTGACGGGCACCCGTGGACGATAGGCATGGGCGAGGATGTCTGCCCGTCGCGGGCCACCCGTGGATGACAGGCATGGGCGAGGATGTCTGCTCGTCGCGGGTGGCGGGCGCAGTCACAAGCAGAGATTTCCTGATGGGCATGGGTACGGGGAGCTCCACCCGTGCCCGTCGTTCCTGAATGCCATCTCTACTTGTGGGACAATATTTTTTTTTTCTTCTTTGAAATAGCGGTTGAACCTTAGGTGTCATTTGGATAATGGGTTTAGGGAGGTGGGAATGGGAATCCATTGTTGGTTGTAGGGTTTGTGTGGGGATCTGGATTTGCATCTAGACCTTCTGTGTATTTTGAGCTAGTCACATGATTAGTAGCTAGCTCACACAGAACAATATCGTTGAATATCACATTCATACAAGCGTATAAATAAAAGAGTATTGAATTATTACAGAAACATTATAAAAGCCCTTATGGCCAAGTGTTTACAGACCGACGGCCTACAAGTTTATAGAGTAAATATCAGCAATGGAAAGTAAGTAAACCAAAAGGACTAGGCCTCCATGCATTTGCTACAGGCACAACTGGGGCTATGACCTAGTTATTGACGTCTTCGTCATTCCCATAGTTGGATGTATCGAAGTATCCATACAGGTCTTCTAATTTATAGTCTAAACCCATATATTTAAGCAATTATGAGTACGAAGGTAGTCAACAAGCCTCACAACAAATGCAAGTACATAGATGCAAGACTTACTAAAGGAGGGTTATATGTTTATTTTAGCATAAAGCCAGTTTATTCAAATACTATAATTATTTTCCAAACTTATGACTTAGTCTGTTTAAATTTAAAACTAAAGTTTCATTTGTGTCAACAATTAATATCTCAATAAGGTTCCATCCACCTACAGTTATCAAGAGGTTCCTTCTACCTACAGTTACTCATAAGGTTCCATCCATCTATAGTTACTCATAAGGATCCATCCACCTATGGCATCACTGCAACCATGTTCATGCTAACATGTCTTCATTCATATTTTATTAAAACTAACCAAGTGATATTTTCTACACAATGCCCATAATCGGAAGCATGACTATTCGAATAGTTTATACACTCTACAGACATTGTACAACTTTACCCGCAAGATATGATCAACTTATAATGTCGGCCATGACACGCTTCATTGGGCTTGCGACAGAGATGATCATAACAAGACCTTTACAATAACTCGACATAATACTATACCATCCATTGGATCGATCTTCGGGCATTTGAACGACATTTACTCCAAAGAAACCATCGTTGGGAGAGTAGACGTATCCCAACTTAGTACCACCACAATACTCAAGGGGTGCATACACAGAGATACGCCCTCCTATGGCCCAGGTCTAACAACTAAACTCAGACTGCCCACAATATGGAAATAGCATAATGAGTCGGTAAATTATTCAGCCATGTCTATCTCATACTATAGACTTATGGTTGCACGATTATTAATTCAGAAATGCAACACATTATTCGGTCCTTAAACGACTCAGGTGAGACAATCCACAACCCAACTCACGGGCACGCTGCACCGATCTAATACCAACCACTCGCCCATGTCTCCACCATTTTTAAATAATATTTTCTTGTTTCTAGTGGTAATCCACGTTACCACACTACTATTCACAACACATCACAAGTTCTTGTGATGGCAATATTGGTGTTATATTCAATTCAATTATTAAGCAGTGTCTAAGCACAACCAATAGTCATTATTGTTTAACCAAAGGAAGTTTTACTCATGTATTAATTAACTTAGGATAACGAGGTATGAAGGTTGTCAACAATCAAGGAAGTGAATAGTAATATCAACCTTTTGGCATAGTTATGCATCAAACTTCAACGTACCATTTCATAAATAATAATAAACATGCAAACAATGCTTGAAACAAAATAATTTGCATTTGAAAATGCAGGTTCAACATGATATAAGGACCGTCTTGCTCAAATAGCACTATCTAACCTTCGGACGATTTTACCCTTATCACTTTCTTCTCCGGTGACAACTGACAAGTGCCTGAAACCGGCCAGCCCACACCATGGCCATCGCATCCGGCGACACAGAGGCGGGCCCACTTGTATTCAATGGTATTCAGTTGAATACCCATTATTTTTGCAAAACAAATTCATATATATATAGTGTATTCAGTCAGAGGACAGAGTGGTCGCCATGGTCAGGCTCAGGCGAAATGGAGATCGAGTCGAGGAAGAAGAGAGAACGATGAAGAAGAACGTGCTCGCTGGAGTGGAGGCCCGGCAATAAGCTCAAGCAATGCCAGCCCAACCCACGTTCCCCACCGCACCGGTCCCACAAGGCAGTCAGTCCCACGTTCCCTGTTCAAAATTCCCCAAATCCCCAATCATCCAACCGGCCAACCCGAAATCCAAATCCCCAATCGATTTGCGAGTGGATCGAGCACCGAGAGGGGCACCACAGGAGCGCCACGGCCTGGCCGAGCCGAGGAGGAGGAGGGCCACGAGGAGGCGAGGGCGAGCTGGCCGACGCTGCTCACTGTCAGGCCGAGGAGGAGGAGCGGAGCGAGGCTGCTCACGGCTGCATCATGGAGGAGGCCGAGGCCGAGGCCGAGCCGAGGAGGAGGAGGGCACGGCCACGGAGCCCGGAGGAGCGAGGGCGCAAGGTCAGGCCGAGGAGGAGGAGCGGAGGAGACCGAGGCGCCGACGCCGAGGCCGGGCTGGCCACCGAGGAGGAGGAGCGCCGGCCGGAGGAGGCGAGGGCGGGCGCGGCCGAGCCGGAGGAGGCGCCGGCTGGATCTCTCACGATCACGGAGGAGCCATCGCCGCTCGACGCCTGCCCGCCTCACTGACCCCTCACCCTGCTCCACTTTTCAGTCTTCAAGTCTCAACTCAAGAGCTCAAGTCTTTTAAGTCTCCACTCAGGAGCAGAGGAGCTTGATTTAAGTCTTCAAGTGATTCAAGGGCTGTCACTGGTAATCTGGTATATACTATATACTAGTTACTACTTACTACTAGTTAGTCACTTAGTCATTAACTTATTAATCAATTATCCATTTGTTATTTGTTAATTGTTAGTATGTCGCCATCGGTATATATATACTACTTACTACTAGTTAGTCACTTAGTCATTAACTCATTAATCAATTACATATTTGTTATTTGTTAATTGTTAGTAAGTTTGATATAGTGTGGTAATATGGTATATACTTAATTAGCCATTAATTCATTATTCATAGGTTTAAGTACAATTTGGACATCATCGCTCATTTTCAAAGCATTAAGGATCGGAAAGTTGTCCTGTAACTTGTAAGTTGTAAGCTTTGTTACCATTTTGCTGTTTTATCCTCTATTTATTTCATATGTTGCCACTTTGATATGTTGATCATTAGTAGCGGACAATTTCAAGTTGTGATCAATTTTATTAATCAATGATGCTGCCACTTAATTACGTGTTATAAAACTATAATTTAGGTTGTCAAATTTTTTTCTTGCCATCTCGCAATTTTGAATACCCATGGTCCAAATCCTGCGCCCGCCTCTGCGGCGACAGCAAGGTCCTAGGATCTGCCAAGTCCCCAGCCGCCTCCTCTATCTCTCTCTCCAGATCTGGAGCTCTGTGGAGGTAGTGGAGGGAGGGTGTGGCGAGGGTCACTAGCGACATGCTCATGTTCCTGAAGGTCGAAGACGACCCTTTTTATTGTTTGACGCTGAGCCCAAATTGATGAAGTAGTATCTGAGCTCACCTATTTGTGCTGACACATACATCATTTGAGTGCCATGCTCATAATATCAATTTCACAATCTCAATTTCAATCATCCATACATGGACAAGTTCATACTTCCATTCACATTCATACAACAATCTCATGAAACTAACCGAACGCATTGGGTAGTACAAATGCAGACATACATCCATACATACATGGACAAGTTCATTGATAACCACATTGAGGTTCATGCTTCTATTCACATTCATACAACAAAAAAACATAGTTCATATAATCGGGTACAACTGGGTAGTACTAATGTAGACTACAAGCTCATGAAACTAACCGAACGCTACAAAGTAAATTTCTCACAATTTATCACAATTTCACTCGGGAATACAACCACATAGGAATTTCCCTGATCTGAAATTCCTTCAACCTGATCTCACAAGGTGTTCCGGCTTACTCTTGGGATCAATTCTTTGAAGAAGTTCCAGCTAACATCAAAAGCATGCATGCATTTACAAGATGTCGCTACATGCTGCTCACTACTACAAATCACAATGATCAGAAGCCGGTTTCGGCGCAGGCTCATCTCGAAGCCTAGTTATCATCACTCGCTCTGCAAGCTCCTGCCTCTCCTATAACAAAAGAAGAAGAAAACATTTTTTGTAAGCTTTGCAACAGTAGATCGAAGAAGATCTTAATTTGAGTCCGTTCCAAAATTACATCAATTATGGACGCATTTACCTCGCCATGGATGCAGGGCGTAGGCGGGCTTCGCAGGTGCCAGCGCAGGCTCGTCATGGCTCCGGCGGGTGGTTTGGGGGGCAGCGTCGCAAGGGGTCCGACGGGCGGCGCAGAGGGGCGTCGCAGGGAGAGATTGAATGGGCGTGCTCGGCTCCCCTAGCCCTAGCTCCTATGCGGGGGAGAATGAATGGGAGGAGTGGCTCGATGGGGGAGGGAGCCAGGGAGGGGTAATGGTCATGAGTGTCAACGAGCAAGGCAGACAGGGCGGCGAGCGGAATATGCGATGCCTCTCCCTAAACCTAGCTCGGTTTAGGCGATGGCTGCACATGGGGGTGAGGGCGCGGGGGGCAAAATGCAAAAGCACCATAAGTGGGTTGGTGTGAACGCCCGCTGCAATCTCGACCATAGATTTCAAATCCGACAGCTGCGGTTGCGTGTGTGCATATGTGCACAAAATAGTTCATGTTCACTTGATATGTTGTCTTCGAAATGTCCTCTTTTGTATTTGTCTGTCAGTTGTTCCTTTTCTTAGCAGTGACTTGAGGACATTTCAATTACAGCCTGCAGTGTAGCGATATAACTGAACGATTTCTACTGCAGTCTGTAGTTTGGCTGATCACGTTTAGGAACAGCTACTGCTTACGTTTAAAGATGCATGTTATCGTTTTATTGTTTGTGCAAACATGTAAGAAAACTGTATTATGCTCCTAAATTCTCAATATTAACTCTTGAATCCAGCTGCTAGACTAATTAGCAATGTGTCATACTGACAACTGTCTACTTTTTCAATGCAATTATCTCAATAAACACCGGTTTAAGGATATGGAGTGATGGATAGGATTCTAAAGTTTCCAATCTTGATCCATTACGTTCACTGCTTTAGGTATGCAAGTTCTGCTAAATGCTAATAGACGCATGCAGGTAAGAACATTTCTGAACTCACTAAAAGTTGGTTTATTTATTGGAATCAACATCCGGAATTCATGGTTATTGACACCACAAGAAGGTACCCCCTCAAAATGACGACCAAACCAAGCCTCAAACAGACACAGCTATGTTTATAATTTGTTTAAATCGGCCGCTTCACGATAAATGCGATTGCTCTACATCAGTGGCCGGTGAAACTTTAAATCTCCATGCTTTACAAGCAGTGTGCTAGAGAACGAAACGTTGGTACTGATCAGTCGATGAACAACTGAACCCTATCTCCAGTTGCATCCTCAGAATCAACCAGCACTTTTCCTTTCTCGAGGTTATCTGCGCCCTGAAGCATTTCCATGATATTGACACCAGCCAAGCCTGTGAAGTGGCCAAATGGTCATTATCAAACACGGCTAGCACATTTGCCCGTTCATTTATGCTCGAGAATAGAAGTACGAACCTGGAATAACTTTGGATGCCCCTTCTAAGAATCCAACCTGTTGCAGAAAAGGTGAAAACAGAGCAAACAACCAGTGTTAAATAGAACTTGAGTTGAGACAGAAACTGAAGATGTGATGTGAATCACTGATCGAAGTTCTGAAGCACAAATTTGCACTTAAATTGAAATGTTCCATGGTCATCATAGTACAAGTACAGTGTATAATGCTTTTTAATGTCTGATCCAAATTTCAAACTTTATATGAACAAAACAAGGTTTTATTGATTGCCAATCAGTGTGTGTGTGTGTGTGTGGTGTGTGTGTGTGTGTGTGGTGTGTGTGTGTGAGAGAGAGAGAGAGAGTTGGTTCTTACAGGTCCTCTTGCATCGATCTTCTCAAGTCCATTTTTTTCTTTAACCTTTAATCGAAGTATGACAGATTCCCTGGACTTTGTTCCTCCTTGGCTTCTTTCTTCACTTGTAATACCAAAGTAACCGGTGATTCAGAAACTGGATGTTAATCATATCTATATTGAACAGAGTGAGTAATAGTATCAATCCTCGTAGCTCACCACTTGGAAATGATGATTGGGTTTGCGGGACAATATATTGTTTTTCTTCTTTGTAATAGCGGTTGAACCCTAGAGTATCCTTGATCTCCTGAAAAGATGGCAAGCTGCCAGGTGGGGGTACGCGGCCACCTTTTATCACAAGTAGAGCATCCTGCAAATCAGAGATTCATGTGCTATGAGTAATAAGTGGTGCTTCCCACTCCAAATTGAACAGCTACCTACGGCAACTACTGGCACTCATTCAGTGTCACATGTATATCCACATGCATTAAAAATACTATGTAGGTCTGGTGTTTCCCCCCTTATACTGAACACTTTATACTTAGGTAATGAACACAGACCCATCCATCACCCATGCTTATACTTGGGTTAGGTGGTCTGCAACTTTTCAAGGAACATCTTATACGTGAGAAATCTCTAGGTTACTGAATAGAACTGGAATAGTTGTAAACACTGAAAAAGTTTTCAATGAAAGATTAAAGGACATATTACCATCATATATTGAAACTCAGCTGAAAAGGGGGGGAAACACTGTGCAAAACACTATCAAAGGGTTTTGAGCAAGAACCTAAAATAACGAAAATGGTTCCATGCAACAAATGAAGGTTCACAGTTCGTTAACTAAACATGGATACTACAGACTCATCAAACCTGCTGTCAACAAGCATGGTTATGTCGTGGTTGGTAAGTCTAAGTTGGAAGAACATTGAGGTGGCTCCAAGCACCAGTAATATTCAGAGGGTTAAGAATTTCCGATAGGGTAACATCACATTCTCTGGAAATTTTGCCACTGGAAATTTTGCCACAGTTATCATTGGTGATTTGCACATGCTTTCATGTCTCACTGAATTGTGGGCCCTCTTTTGCAATAGCATTTAACTGGTCCTATTGCTCTTGTGGAAACTAAGTAGACTTTTAAGGTGACTTCTGCTCAATCACATGTTTTGGCTATTGGAGGTTAAGTGGGATTTTAATGCTCCCCTAAGTCTGTGTGGAGTCTGGAACGCATCTTCATTATATGGTCAACTAGCTCCAATTCTTCTCAAATTATATGTGAAGACTTGGGCTCTGCAGGAGTTAAAAACCTGACTAATATTTCCATGGGACATCATGCAACTGCACTGGAGTTTCCAGCACAGATATATGCATGCTAATGGTGAGTGATCAAGTCCTAGTTGGTAAATTGTTATGTAGTCATACCAGAAATTAATAACCATCATCAATCATTTTTTTGCAGGAATACCTTCATCAATCATCAGTGGCAATGAACAAAAGCAAAAACAAAATTATTGAACCCAATGATTTCCTAATTGGTTGTTACATAAGGATGAAGTGTTTTGGAGCATCTAATCTACAATAATACAATATTGACCTATAAAGCAGGATATGCAGCGACGCTCTCATGCAAGGGATGGAACGTGTAGGCAAAGTATGAGATACCAGAGGTGTCAAGGAAATGCAATGTAATAAGCATGAAACAACTTAATTATCTGAGGGAGAATAAATAACAAATAGGAATTAAGACTCCCATGTGCTCTTGAACAAACAAATTAGCTATGCAAGTGATTTTTATGGACACTCAGCGGTGACCAGAATAAGATCAATAATAAGAAATAATGGCACATGCTTCACATATATGAACAACAAACCTCCATTGCGCGCATTGATACCCCAATTAGGGACAACGGGTAGACTACAAGACTAAAACCAATCTCCTCAAGTTCAGCAGGCGTCAATATGGGAGTTTTACCACCACCTTCTAACATGTTTGCCTGCAGAACAAAGTACAGAGTATGAACTGTCCTCATGTCATGGCTAGAGAAAAGGAACAACTCACAGGCAAATAGAAAAGAGGACATTTGGAAGCAGTTATCATTGATGAAGAAATATTAGCATCAAAACTAAATATGATTTGTACACACATGAATACTGGGAAAATATGACAAAATAGTGATGTTGTGAGCAAACCATTTCACTATACACACCTACAAAATTTATGTAAGGTAAGGTGCAGCTTGTCAAAATTTAGCCTAGACGTGAGTTTACATTCATGGTTTCTGTTCATGTGCACAACTTCGATTCAATAGAAAACATCAAGAATGCTGTCCAAGGATGCGTCTTTTTTTGTATCATAATGAAATTCATTGGCATAGAGGAAAGGATTCAAAGGTTAGCACAAACAGATGCACTACAAACTTAAAAAGAGAAGTGTGCTAGGCAATTTGGAAGGATGTGGGGGCAACCGTAACTCTTGCATGATTATCTCAAGCAGGGATCACATAACCGGAGAGGGGCAGTTTCCCAGCCAGCCACCGGGAATGGTAACCGGCCGGTTACTGGAATTCCCGGTTTTTCTTCGGATGAAATTCACTCGAATTTGATTAAAAACCATCCAAAATTCGAAAATTAGAATTTGAACTTGCAAAACCCGGGAAAACCGGCCGGGATTCCGTATCCCGAACCCCGGCCGGGTTTTTATTCCCTGATCTCATGTATCTAGAAAAGGCACAAGTACATAGAATGCATCTAACCATCTTTGGAACTTCAGGCGAAATGGCACAAAACTCCTTCATCTCCTCTATTGAAGCAAGGGCATCGATAAATAGAACATCTGCTCCAGCATCAGCAAAAGCTTGTACTCTCCATAATGCTTCATCAAGAGATATAGCTTGACGAGAATCTGTCCTTGCCACAATAACAATGTCAGAGCCACTCTCCTTCCTAGCATCTACAGCAGCTTTTATGTGCATGATCGATTCCTCCCTTGAGATGACTTTCCTTCCTTCAGTGTGTCCACATGCTTTTGGTGCCACCTTCAAAAAATGGTATATATCATATCCTTAAAAGAGAAACTAAAAATAAAAATAAAGATCAATCATGAAAGTATTCTGTTCATCT
Organism: Phyllostachys edulis; assembly: GCA_036346405.1. Classification (NCBI taxonomy): domain Eukaryota; kingdom Viridiplantae; phylum Streptophyta; class Magnoliopsida; order Poales; family Poaceae; genus Phyllostachys; species Phyllostachys edulis. The sequence goes on from CM070552.1 coordinate 28,443,698, forward strand.
TTTGATATAACCACACAAAGCATATTTACAAAGGAAATGGAAAGGCTGTCTGCTCGAAACGTATAATTCAAATCCACAAAAAGACAAACACGGAATACTGCATTCTGCAAACCTAAGAATTTAACACGTTATATGTCAACCAGGCTCTGGTTTCAAGTAGGGCAGTGACAGGGTTTATCATCCAGAATTATCACAATGGATTAAACTAGTTGTCGCACTAAGTGAAATTTAAGTAGTCCAAACATCATATGTGGTATTATGTTCGTTCAATGATCGAAATAGTTGTCACCAAAAACACACTATATGCTAGTGTGATTTAACTAACTTGAATTTAATTACAGTAGGTGAAACAATATAATCAATAATGCAATAGTAGTGCTCAACAGATTGAACATTTGAGCATAGCAGAAGCACATTTAGGCTGTGATGTTAACATGATATCTGAATTAAATTGGTGTGAAAATATCAAATGAGTATATTTAAACTAGGTGAATTGGAACTAGCAGTACCAAACTATCAATCACTGGATCAGATCAAGATGATTCAGTTGGACCTCTAAAGGCCACTAACATCTTAAAAAAAAACTCTGAATCATTCCAACTTTACTTTCTTGCCCTTCCACTGTGACGTGCAATACTGCGATCTATCTTAGTCTGAAATATCCATATCGGATCCAATGACTGAAATTAGAGTTCTCGCTGATGGCTCCTACTAAATACATTCCCATAATGCCCCTTGGAGTGGGGATTCCAATCCTAGCAATTCACATATCTTCAGCCAGATACCTCCCGTTCATATAGCATAAAGAAAATTGATTGTAGAATTTTACACCCTAGAGGCCTAGAGTCCCGCATTGAATACCATATTCAAACAAAAAAAAAGTAACCAAGGAATTGAGAAATTACTGCGGTTATCAAGAATAACAGAATAAGTTTGTAACACCTGGAAGCTTTTAGCCAAATAACCGAGAGATTCATAAGGTTAACTGAAGACACGTTCACCAAAAAGACTGATGTGTCAAAATTGTCAAAAACATGAGCACTGATTTTCAAGACAATTGGAGTAAACAATCTATGGAAAGATCAATCGGTATTCCTTAGAAAGCAAACCTGATCTTCAAGCATGATTCCAGCAAACCCAGCATTAATATATCCTTTTACAGTTCTCTTGATGTTCATAGAATTTCCATAACCGTTGTCTCCATCACCAATCACTGGGACTGATACTGCTTCGGTGATCAGACGCCCTTGATCAATCATTTCTCCATAGGAGATGAGACCAACATCTGGCAATCCAAGTCGCGCGGCAGAAACACAGAAACCTGAAAGGACAACATATAATAAGACTCAAATGCATGAAATACCTTGAGCATCCACCAAAACTTTCTTTTACAGAACCCTGGACAAGTTCAGTAAGCAATTTCCAGGGCCTATCGCTGGGTAATTTCCACACTGGTTCTTTTCCTCAACTAAATTAATGGAACAAATGCCAGCAACATTATTGTTTTCCACAGTTCTAGTCAAACAATTTTACTATTAGGAACCAGTATTTTGAGCCAGAATGGTTGCCATATATCGACTGTTGTGGTTAACTTTCCATCCAGTTCTAATGATGTGTACACAGTTAAATATGATATTTGATTATGATGACAAGCTGCCAGTTTGCTTATTTTTCAGCAAAATGAAAGTTTTATTCAGTTAAACTTTAGCTCGCATGTTTTTTTTTTTTGTGCTGGTATCTCATGTCACGTCGAGGTACTGCAGAAAAAAGAACTGCAAAATCCGATCCAATTTTTTGTAATCAATTAGTTAACATGGTGGTTAACCGTATTATGAAAGACCGAAAAAAATAATTGGCTTATCAAATTCTCTATCGAGCTGTGATTGAATCGAATAAAAAATCTATATTATGCTCAAGTAAAGTAGATGTATATCATGAAGATAGAGACGGACTACTCCCTTTCTTTCATTCCCCAATATGCCTGTTCAGTGTGACAAAATATTCGATAATAAAAAAGGATAATTTCTCCCCAGAGGTTGTGTGAGTTGATTGGCGGGACAAACACTCGAAATAAAACTAGACCCCGCGAGGGTTTTACCACGGCCGCACGGGAACGCAACCGAGCGAACGGGCACCCCGCGAGGGGCGAGAGAGGGAGCGAGCACGCACCGCCCATGAAGCAGATCGGGAACCCGGCGCGCTCGACGAGGCGGGCGCCGAGCGCGTCGAAGCAGCAGGGCGCCTGATGCGCGCCCGGGGACGCCAGGATCCGCCGGAGCGCCGCGGCCGGCGACTCCCCGGCGCGGGGAGCGCGAGTGCCATCCTCGGGGGCGAAGTAGGGGCAGCGGGCGGCCATCCCGGCGCGGCGGAGGAGGTCGCGGAAGCGGTGGGGTTTGCGGAGCGCGACGACGAGAAGAGAGAATTGAGGCGTGGAGTGGAGTGGAGAGCGGAGAGGGGAGGGTAAGTGTGCGGTTGGCGTTGATAGTCTGAGTCAACCTAGTCAACAAGTGGGTCACGGATCCCGTCACAAGTCTCTGAAGTGGGCCAGTGGCGGAAAATATTCACGTCATGTGCTCCCGAAACGCGTGACTTTCAGACAATCTCGGCCCGGCTCGAAGCCCAGCTTCTGGACAGGCCCAGCCTATTTACTTTGGCCCGGCCTGGCACCATGTAAAAAGTGCTTATAACAGGTGCTGAGCAAAGAAAAAATATTTTTTCTTGCCACATAAGATAGATAAGGTACTTATTTTATAGCATCGATGTTTGGTTAGACACCGGTGCTTAAGATGTGCTTATGTATATAACTATATATAATTAATAGGTAATACAATCATCTAAGCACTTACAAAAGAGATGTTTGCATTGGAGGAAATGACTTTTACAAAGGTGCTTGATGACATGGCTATATTCTCTTTCTTTAATCACTCGTATATATGTATTTCGCATTGTACATGCCCTAAGAGGTGCTTAGAGAGGGGCTTAGCAAAGAAAAAAAATGTTTTTTCTTGCCACGTATGATAGATAAGGTGCTTATTTTGTAGCATCGATGTTTGATTAGACACCAATGCTTAAGGGGTGCTTATGTATATAATTATATATAATTAATAGGTAATACAATCATCTAAGCACTTACAAAAGAGATGTTTGCATTAGAGGAAATGACTTTTACATATATGCTTGATGACGTGGTTATATTCTCTTTCTTTAAGCACTCGTATATAAGTATCTCGTATTATACATGCCCTAAGACAAAGCTAATGACATTGTTTTCATAGAATTAACTTGCATAATTTTATACATTAAAGTTCAGTGCCTCAAAAATTTGACCATGACATACATATCCTATTGTAACATATATTCCCTCTGTTCAAGAATGTGTAACGTTTTGGACAAGACACGGTCTGCAATAAGTAACTTTGACCATCCATTTTCATAGTAATATGTTAAGTTAAAATATATAATATTATATTACTTAAAGTATTTCTTATAACAAATCTGATGGTACAATTTTCATATGATCAATGTAAATAGTTTTGTGCATATTAGTTGTCCAACTTAAGGAAGTTTGACCACTCAAATTCTGAAACGTCATATATTTTTTAACGGAGGGGGTATTCAACGACACTTGTATTACTACCTCTCAGAGGGCGACTACCGCCGGCGAGCGGGAGGGGGGGCCACCTCGGAGCGGATAGTAGCTCTTCCTTTTCTTATTGTACAGCTGTAGAGCTCCACCGCGCACCATCTGTCGACATCCCTGGTCGGCATACCAGGTGAGGTTATCTTTCCCGACGTTGGTGTCCAATGCTCCTCTCCCCTTTGTTATCCTTTCGGGTGTGTATGCAAGATGCCTTTTACCTCCTCCTCAAAGGCCTCGTGGGCGTCGGACTTCTTTGATCATGCACATCCCTTTTCTATGCTTGTAGAAGGACTATGTTGTAGTATAACTAAATCTCAACTAATCCGGACCATTATATTAAAAAAATAAACGGTTTTAAAAGATTTTTTTTTCTTGTCCTTCAATGTAATGTCAGGATGTAGTATCGCCGTACTTAAAGCATTTTCGTTTCTTTGTATGAAAAAGAACTCCATGCGTTCCATACCCACATCGCAAGATAGGCGTTCATGCCATGTAAAAATCTAGAAGTTTAGAAGGGCCTGGAACGCCATCTCATACAAGGCGTGTCCTCCCCTCCACACATGCCCCGCCGCATGCGCGGACACGTACCTTTGTACTCCCACTCCCACCGTCCACGAAGGAAGTCAGGCACATGTACTCCAACAGTCCTACTCCTCCCTCCCAGTTCTTGCCCTTCTGCTTGCATTCCTCCGATCGTCAGGTACAGCGATCCATCGCGTGTATACTGAGCTGTTGATTGGTGCGTAGCTAGCGTGCTACAGCTGCCATGTCGGGGATCTGGCTGGCGGTGGCGCCGCGGTCCGACCCGGACCACGGGGCGGAGCGGCAGCCGGCGGCCATGCTCGGCGGCGCCATGGGCTCGCTCCGCGTCATCGAGCTCCAGCTCGTCGCCTTCATCATGGTCTTCTCCGCCTGCGGCCTCGTCCCGCTCATCGACCTCGCCTTCCCCGTCGCCGCCACCCTCTACCTCCTCGCCATCCCCCGCCTCGCCTTTCCCCCGCTCCACTCCAAACTCGACGCCGCCACATCCTCCGCCGCCGCCCAAGAAATATTCCGCGGCAGCAAGTAATTAAAACATCAGCTTCTTGATTAGTATTTTGTCCTTGTAATATATTGCTAATTAGTCCGGAGGATGCATGTGTGTCGTTAGGTTGTTCCAGCCTTCCAGGTGTACGTGGTGCTGGGCACCACGGTGGGCAGGGTGGATCTGGGCCAACCTGTTCGAGGCTTAGCAAAAATTACAGTGAACTTTTTTTTAGATATAGGCCCAACACACTGACCCATTTAGCTGAGGCTCGGCCAATCCATGCCGGCCCATCATGTCGGCCGACGCCTCCCTCCCACGCCCTCCTATTGCCTTCATCCAGTCCAGCTCCAGCAGAGAGAGCAAACCTAATCCCCTTTGCACCCACACGAACCCGCGCGCGCCCCTCCCAGCTCCCTCCGTAGTCCGCGCCCTCTCTCACGCTCGGCACATGAGCTCAACAAATTTTATTTTTATCATATTAATTTTTTCAGGTAATGGATACGCTTGGTCCTAGCCTTGGGATGTGCGGAGTTCACTGGGGCAGGCGTAAGCATCTTCTCATTCCTTTTGACGTTACCTTGTTTTCCTCATATGTCTGGACATGTACTAAAAGATTTAACATCTCTAACAGGATGTCTCCACATATGGTTGCTTGTATTGTTGTAGAGGCCATATCAATTCTTGAGAAGCTTCATTCTAAAGGGTAGCTTACAATTATCTTCAACAGATCATCCTTAGATGCATCACTATTCATCTATGTTTGCACATCCTATGTTTGTCAGGTTTGTGCATGGTGATGTGAAACTGCATAACTTTTTGCTTGGTCAGCCTGGATCATCTGATGAGAAGAAGCTTTTCCTTATTAATCTTGGTTTAGGTATGCTATTAATCAATGAGTCCTTGTCTAAGTACGAAATTATTTGATACCGTCACAATATTTCTTGACATAGCTCAGGGCCACAGTCCTCGACTCTTTTTATAATTTATTAGTGTTCTTTTCTTTAGTTTTTTTTATATGGTGATGTCCAAATTGTACAACATCGAAATGGAAGGAGTCATCTAGACATGTTGATTATGATCAAAGGCCTGATATCTTCAGGTTTGTTATATTCTCGTTGCACCTGTTTCTTTTTCTCATGTGGTGTCTCTTTACTTATTTGCTTCTTTCTTTTTTCCAAGGGGGACAATTAGATATGCCAGTGCCCATGCTTATTTAGGTTGTACATGTAGTAGGAGGGATGATTTAGAGTCACTGGCATACATCCTTATATTTCTAATAAGAGAAAGATTGCCTTGCCAAGGATACCAGGTACATTTTAATTTACCTATTGAGTCAACTTCATGATATTCTCTAGGTGCTCACTTCAACCTATTCCAATGACTTGCTTAATAACGCAGGGAGATACCAAGGGTTTCCTTGTCTGCAAGAAGAAAATGGCTTCTTCTCCGAAGATGCTACGTTGTTTCTGTCCAGCTCCATTCAGACAGTTTCTTGAGATTGTCACAAATATGAAATTTGATGAAGAGCTAAATTACGCCAAAGTTATTTCTCTTTTTGATAGTTTGATTGAAGCACCTGCCTCAAGACCCATCAGAATTGTTGGGGCTCTTAAGGTCTGTACTACTACACTTCCCACTTCCCTACATTGTTTAGTTTGCTTCTTTCGTATCTCGTCATGAACCTTTTCTCCCCCAAATTTTAGGTTGGGTAGAAATGTGCAAGATTGCTGGTAAATCTAGAAGAAGATGAGCAGCCTAAGAAGAAAGTTAGATTGGACAGCCCAGCAGCTCAATGGATTTCAGTTTTCTTTGCTGCACCTAAATCCTTTATCTCAAATTCACCACTCAATTGCGCCTTTAACTTTGCTATCTCTGTTTTATCTTTTGCTGCAATCAACATGTCATCAACATATAGGTGCAAATATATAGCTAAACCATTGACAATTTTCAAATAAACACAGCTATCAGACCTCTTAAAACCTTGAGAAAGTATGAAGGTGTCAAATCTCCTATACCACTGCCTAGGAGATTGTTTCAATTCATAAAGAGATTTCTTTAACTTACAAACAAGGTTCTCTTTTCCAGGAACAATGAAACCTTCAGGTTGATCTATATAAATATCTTCTTCTAACTCCCCATGTAAAAAATGCAGTTTCAACATCTAACTACTGAAGCTCATAATCATGCATAGCAACTATATTGAGCAAAGTGCGAATTGAGCTATGTTTAAAAACAGGGGGGAAAACCTCATTAAAGTCAATACCTGGAATCTAGCTATAACCTTTGGCAACTAACATTGCTTTATGCATTGTCTCATTATTTGGAGAAATACCTTCTTTTCTCTTGAAAACCCACTTGCAAACGGATGAGCTTCTTCTCTTTTGGCAACTTTGCTAATTCTCAAGTGCCATTCTTTTCAAGTGACTTTATCTCATCATGCATAGCAGTTATCCACTTATTGCGATCAGTGGAGTTAATAGCCTCAAAGTATGATGAAGGTTATGTATTACCTTCAATTTTTCTGCCACACTCAAAGCATAAGCAACAGTATTAGCTTCTTCAATCAACCTCTTGGGTGAATTAATCTCCCTCATAGGCTTGTCAACTACAATAGACCGTTGTTGTGGTTGCTCAAAAATAGGATCCTCAATAATAAGTGCATCATGAACAACAAAATTGTAATACCCCAGCCCAACATCGAGCCTAGGATGCTACTAAACTATTTTACAGAACCATTTTAATTCAACTTATTAACAAACATTCAGCAAAACACTCAACCACGAATGACATAGTTCTAATCATCAAGAACTAGCATAATCTACAATTAATCAAGATAAAGAATGTCATCTATCAATTGTAAATAAGCTAAGCATGGATCTTTCTCTTTATCAACTGAATCCAAACCAAACGTCTATGCTACACAATGGGAGCAACTATTTAACAGCTAAATCTAAAGCATCAAGATTCATTAGAATTACAAGGATGTAAGTCTAATCCAATCAATCAATTTATTCTATCAAACAGAATTAAATAAACCAATAACTGAGGTTTAAAAGCATAAATAGAACATCCACGAATACAAGTGAATCATCCACCACGAAGGATGGACACAGTCCAAAACTAAAGGAAATAGCATGAACTTGAGGTTGTAGGTGAAAAAGCTTATTTTATTTGCCATGAGTGATTAAGTGTAAAGTGCGTTAAAACTACCCCTTCCCATGCATGTCACTGCCTCGAGAGGTACTTAAAAAGAACAATAAAAACAAGCGTGAGTCCATGACTAAGCAAACTACAACAGTGATAATAAACAAAACCTCACGACCAGCCATTGAAGATATCAAATCTTCTTACGAACATCAACAAGGAACCATAAATAAATCTCTTATGCTTGCACGCAATGCATATGTCAAGAATGTTCTTTCTTCCTTCTTTACAACTACCGGTAATGCGGAGTAGTGCATCTGTCGATGCATACTCAAGCATATGCCCTCAGGCACAGGGACCTCATGCCCACACTCCACGAGTGTGGGGATCCATGCCCGTCCAATGCATGACGGGGACCTCAAAAGAAATAATTCTTGGCTACCACATAGTCCAAGAGTTAGAAATGAATGCCATGATGCAAATGAACTTCATAACCTCATTCCAACATGAGAGATATAACATTCAACGACAGTAGCATAGATATAATCTCATAAGCAAACCATGGCATTTATCATGAATACAACATCACAATTCAATCTACAATGTTCGCACTTGCCTCAACCGCGAGATGGATGACGACGACGGGAAGACTCTAACCCCGGTTCTCACCACCACCTGGCAACCGTAAAGTATACTAAGAATACCATTCAAAAGTGAATAGAATAGCAATGAAACAAAATGAAATCATTCATTTCTATTCACAACCCGAAACTTTATCGATACAATCCCAAATTCCAGTCTATCCTAAACTGACAACCACTGAAGGAAAAATCATAACTTTTGATTCAAAGCTCCAAAATTCATGAACCTAGGTTCTTTGGAATCTACACATGCATACCTACAACTTCTCAGGTGACCGAATGTTCAAATTATTCCATCTAAGCCTTTGTTTTTATCTCTGAAGACCGTTTTGTCATCTTCGGTATTAACGACTTAGGAAATTCGTATCTCTTAATTGGTACATCCAAATTCAATGTTCTAAACCATTATGGAAACTACAGAGAACTAACTTCCTCAATAAATTTATTACAATTTTTCCCAAAGTGAAACAAAGGTTGCTAACAGATTAGTCTTTCTCTACTGTCCACAACAGAATGACAGACTACAACAATAATTTCAAAAATTCATAACTTTCGTTCTAACCGTCCAAAATTTTTGAACTTTATCTCCCTAGAATCATCATAAAGTTATCTACATAACTCATGGAGATCAACCAAACAAATTCGTCCATCTCCAAACCCTAATTCACAGAACTACGCTCGTTGCCTGAATCCAGAGACTGAATAAGCACCCCGACTTGCAAAAATCATAACTAATTCATTATCCATCCAAAAAATTACGAATTAATACTTTCCAGAAAGCCAACGCAAATCCACACATAATTCTAGGAGACCCTAATCACTGGATCTGCTCAGAACTAACTCAAACGTACAAACTAACAGATCTACAAAAACATCGATCTACAACAGCAGGTACAATCTGGCTATTGGAGACAATTCGCATATGAAAGATCTACAGAAACTAATGAAGAGCATGATTTTACCCACGAATTCTCCACTGGACCTCGTTGAAGCCCTCGCAAAGATCCCTCCTTCTTCTACCTCTTCCTCTCTTCTTCCCTCCCCTTCTCTTTGGCGGGCAACAGCAGCAGAGAGGATGGCGCCGGGGCGAGGAGCAGCAGCAGGGGGTGAGGGTACTGTAGCGCAGGCACTACTGTAGCAGATGGTGGCTAGGGTTTGGTGCCCCCCCCCCTTTTGCCTTCTAGTGGGCTGACGGCCTACTCATGGGCCTTGGGCCACTATATGGCCGACTCCCCTTCTCTCGAATATGGGTTGGCGGCCCATTACTCTCCTAAAATTCTGAATTTTTATTTTTAATTCTATTTAATTTTAGTACTAATCACTTATTTGTTTTATGCTTAAACGAGATATTAAAAAAAAATTCTTATCTGATGTGTCATTTGAACCAACAGAGTGCTCCACCTGAACACTTGAATTCTGCTTACTCTCAACAGGAACATTAGTAGCCATTTTACCACAAAGCATGGCAGATTCATTAAAGACAATGTTTCTGCTAATCACAACCTTATTTGTTTCGGGATTCCACAACTTATATCCTTTAACACCAGATTTATAACCAAGAAAGATGCACTTAACAGTTCTAGGCTCTAATTTTCTATTATCAACATGAGCATAAGCAGTACGACCAAAAACTCTCAATTCTGAATAATTTGCTGGGGAACCAGATCATACCTCAATTGGAGTATTCTTTTCAATTGCAATAGAGAATGACTGATTAATAAGATAGCAAGCAGTGGAAGCGGTTTCAGCCCAAAAACGTATATACAAACCTGCATTAGACAACATGCAACGAGCCTTAGAAATGATGATCCTGTTCATACACTCAGCTACACCATTTTGTTGACGAGTATGGGGAACAGTGTTGTGCCTAACAATGCCTTCAGTCTTGTAATATAATTCAAATTCATTAGAACAGAATTACATCACATTAACAGTGCGAAGCTTCTTTACCTTCTTTTCAGTTTGCCTTTCAACCATAGTCTTCCACTCTTTAAATGCTGAAAATTCTTCTGATTTATGCTTCAAGAAATAAGGCTACACTCTTCTAGAGTAATCATTAATAATTATTAACATATAATGAGCACCTCCTAGAGATGGCTTGCGGATGGTCCCCATAAATCAGAATGCACATAATCCAAAATACTTTCTGTAGTATGAACCGAAGTATTGAACTTCACCCTCTTGTACTTGCCGAAGATGCAATGCTCACAAAATTTAAGGTCGTCGATGCTATATCCTTCCAAAAGTCCTCTCTTGCTTAATTCCGCCAAGCCAAGTTCACTCATATGCTCAAGACGCATATGCCAAAGATTAGTAGCATCAAAATCTGATAACCTTTTTGAAACAACAGTAGCATTACCTATAACTGTCATACCTTAGAGATAATATAGGCCATTGGAAGCCTTTCTATCACCTTTCATTACAACAAGAGAACCTTTGGTGACCTTGAGGACTCCACCTCCACCTGAATACTTGTAACCTTTATCATCAAGAGCACTCAGCGAAATAATATTTCTCTTCATATCCGGAATGTATTGAACATTCGATAAGGTTCTGATGGTGTCATCAAACATCTTGATTCGAATAGAGTCAATGCCTACTACCTTACATGCTGAGCCATCACCCATCAAAACAGAGCCAGCACTATTGACTGGCTCATAAGCAGTAAACCAATCTCTATTTGGGCACATATGAAAAATGCAGGCAATATCAAGAATTCATTCATCATTAGTTTCAGCACATCCAGCAAAAACAGAAACAACAAGCATCTCACCATTAGAACTACTTGTAACGTCCCGTTTTCGGACTGCGTATAGTAACTACTATTCCAGATTTTCGTTCTTCGTCCATATTTGAAATTAGCAGTATTTGCAAAAATCTCCTTTCTTATTTTAGCTCGAGTTTGTGTTTCAAATATCTTTGAACCTTGAAATTCAAATTCAAGTTGAATTTCCTCCCTTTTCAGTTTTGGCCCTCTTTCCCATTTTACCCTTCCTCTCTTTGGGCTCAGCCCTATTCTCCTTTTGAGTCGGCCCAACTTCCCATGGGCCTCCTTTCTTTTCTTTTCCTTGGCCCTCTCGGCCCAGCCGCTTTGCCCCGGCCCAACTTCCCCTTGGCCAGCCCCACGCCCCGGGTCTTCTTCTCCCCCGGTCAAGCCGCACCGAGCCGCCTCCTTCTTTCTTCTCGCGCGCACGCCACCGCCTGCGCCAAGCCCCGTGCTCCCTCTGCGCCATCAGCTCCCGCCTACTCTCTGCGCGCCCACGATCCGCCACCAACTCCCCTGGTCGCGATGACTTCGGAGTCGCCCTGCCTTGTCTTCTTAGCGCGTTCGCGCCACGCACACCACCGTCGTCCTTGCGCATGGTCCGAGCACACTGCAGACGCATGCACCACTGCCACAAGATGGACACCCAAGTCCTCGCCTCTTGCTGCGCTCCCCTCTGCCGCCACCCACTCCCGTGCATTGTCATCTCCACACGCAGGCCGCCCACACCGTAGTTGCATCGGGACCGCACGACGCCAATGGCTCTTCTCCTCCCTCATGTTGCTGTTGGCTCTCCTCCTCCATGGCCTATAAGAGGACCCTGTGGCCCTCCTTCTCCTCCACGGCGCCCCCTTGGAGTTTCAGTAAGACACCGCCAAAAGCCGCTTCCTCTTTTCAATGGCAGGTCAGCCTCCACTGCTTAGCCGCTCTGCCACCTCCCCGCCGCCACCCCGTCACCGTGAGCTACTACCACCGAGGAACACTTCCCCCAAGTCCCCCTCGGCAATTGGCCACTCCAACCGCCGGATTTCACCCCCTTCCTCACCTCTGGCCGCCACCGTCTTCACCACCCGCCGCCAGCCATAGTTCCCCCTCCGGCCTCCATTTTCGACCCGGAAGAACCACCTCGCCGTGCGCCACCCCATGCTCCCCTTCCCCGGCCCGAACCACCACCGGAAGCCCCACCCCACCATGGCCGAGCTGCCACCGCCGGCTACATCCCTCCTCCGGCGCCACCATCACCGTCACTGGCTCCGCCTCCCCGCCAGCTCCCCATTCCTACCTTTCCTTGGCTCTGCTATGCCCTAGCCGCTTGATGAGCCCACCATCTTGCTGCCACAAGAAGGTCAAGATCCCGACAGCGCCATCAAGGCGAAATCCCATTCAGGATTTGGGTTAAGACAGCATTAACCGAATTAATTAACCGTTGAGTGCATTCATTAATTGCTAATGATTTGTCTTAAGCCCCCTTGTCTCACCGACCTGCGGGCCCCGCGCCTTAGTAACCGTCGGCTTTTCCCTTCACTGTGACTGACCGGTGGGGGCCCCACTGTGCCACTATTCCCGTGGACCAGTGCCCTATGCGCATAAACCGGGTCCATGCACTATATCATGCACCCATTCCCTCTTTCTCTCTTTTAATTCCAGTTAAACTTCAGAAGCTCCATTCTCATCCGTTATAACTCCAAAAATTATGAAATTTGTTTCTAAAATTTTGTAAATTCAAGATCTTGCTAATGGCATAGGTCTTGTTCAATTTGGAGTTCATTTGTTTATTCTTGTGTATTTATTTGCTCTCTTTACTGTTTGTGTCTTTTCCAGTACGTTCGTCCGAATAGGATTTGAAGACGCGGGAGACCTCCAAGTTGATCAAGCCCAAGAATATCAAGACCCTCTTGCCTATAACCAAGGCGAGTCAATGCTTTGATCATATTGATCCTACATTTTATGTAAATTATATTCATTTAAATTAACCAAAATTGCATACTTTAATTCTTTAATCAAATATATGTTAAAGCTTAAGGTAGTTAAACACCCATTTGATGATTAATTAATTAATATATCATCCATTGATATTTGATTCCATTATTCCATGTCACCCTAGTAACTATATGGTAATAGTAGCTATAAGTTGTACTTAAGCGACATGCTAGACTTGCTTAAATACTAGGGTATTAAAATACCCCAAACATCATTCTTCAAACATGAAATGATTTGGGCAGTCATTGGTGATCCATTGACTGAAATGAATGAAATAATTTGGTTCTACTCCTCAAAACCCTAATAATTGCTAGTACCACATCTGGGCGGATGGCAAGGCAGTGGGTGCTCAAGGAGCACGAGAGTGGTTGGTATGTGGAAAGAACCGACCGGATGGATTAAGGACTTAATCTTGTCATGACCTCCCATGTTAAACAAGTACAACCACAAGTCTGCAAACTGCAACTTGGCTTAGTAAAATTATTGAACACTGAATGTATCTCACTGGGTGGAGAAAGGGAATGCGCAAGATTGCGGTACATCTAGCTTGAATGGGTGAAGTTGCCAGCTGTTGTGGGTAGTCCAACTACGCCCAACGCTGCGGTACAACGATCCCGCGCAACGTATGGGCGTAACCCCATATGGGTGAGATGATGGAAAGGGCATGGTAGTTGAAAGGTTAGTATGACGGTCGCTCAACTACATGACTAAGGAATCGTGTAGGGTAATGAGTATGACTATCTCTTGTGGGTACAGTGTACAACCTCTGCAGAGTCTAAACTATTTAAACAGCCATGCCTACGGTCAAAGGCGGACATGGGAACTTAACTTGAGTTAGTTCTATTTCAAAAGTTGTTGTGGGTGGTACGAAAAATGTGGAGGGCTCACCTAGCCCTGAGTTTGGATTTTACCTGAGCCTTCGAGCTTAGCGGTGGTAATAATTGGAGGTAGCTCCAATCAAAGGATGCATAGTATAGAGTTTCCGATGGAGGGAACCTCTACTGAAATAAATATTGCACAATTACTCTCTTTAATAAAATGCAATTTGTTAAAATGCTAAATGATAGGGAATTTTAGCAAATAAAAGAACCCAAGCCATCCTTGTTTAGCCTTGCATATATATTATTGCATTGTGTGTTGGCTCGTGAGCACGGAAGTTGTGCTCATTCTCACTCCTCTCCCCAATCCCTTCAGACAATGAAGACCAAGGAGACTACACATTCTATGAAGGCTCAGAAGCTGATGGACAAGGAAACGACGAGGAGTAGTATAGTTCTATAGTCTAGGTCTCGCCCCAGTCTAAGTGGACTCGTTGGTACTTGCGTACAACCGATATTATCTAGCTCTTGGTTAATATCCATCGTACACAAGTTGCCCCAGTCGCTTGCCTATGGTGAGATGAGCCCCACTCCCCTTTTGCTTCCACTATAGATTTCGTTGCTTTCATGTAATGTAATCAAGTTGGCGTTGTTCGGCCCCTTTTATAAAACTCAACCCGACGTGGTCTATGTCACTTTGTGTTGCAATATATTTGAATGTTTTAGTTCACGCCTTGTATGAATGATTCAACAATGTGCCTGTGAGTGCTATCTACTGATCCAGGGAATAGCACAGTGTTTTCACATAGGATTTGGATTCTCAGAATCCAGGTCCGACAGAGCTGGTATCAGAGCATACGACTGTAGAACCCCTAGTTAGATTAGTCGATTGTCTTAAGGACTTGGATCTTATTTTTAAAAGTTAAGAAAAGCTTTGTCAAAATATATAATACTTATTGCTTCTACTCATCATTCCTAGTTCTGTACTTATCTCTACTTTTAGTAAGTTTTACTAATCTTTTCTCCTATTTCAAAATTTGTAGATGGCTTCCTCCCTAGCCAAAGGCCCATGGGACCATTGTTCCGATGGAGAGCACGAAGGAGGTTTCGCGGAAATCCTTCATCAACTGATGCAGTATCTTGGATTCACCCGCCCTCCTCTCTTCAAAGGCCGGATGACGAGGATCATGACTCATGAGTCTTGCGTCATAGAGGTTTACCTCTATGCCAGGACTGGCGAGTTCATTTCTCACACCTTCAGGTCCGAGGTACCCCGTCGCAGTTGCCTCGACGCCATCTAGGATGCAGCCCGCTTCGCCACCACCCACTTGTGCTGGATGCACGAGGATCTCCTGCTGAGGTCACCTTTCTGCTTCTTTCCTTATCTCCCCGACGGTGAGCGTGTCCTGGAGGCCTTCGACGCCCAAGACAACGATCCTCGCCTGACCCACCAGGTGCAACTTACGCAGGTGATGATTACTACCATCCACTCCACCACAGACAAGATCCGACAGCTTTGGATACTTCTCACCAGCAGCGATGCCCACTCCGACACCCTCCACCTCAACCTGATCAGGAGCGATCATGCCCACTTTCCTACAGTCTAGGAGAGAGATGTTGCCATCGCAGAAGTGGCACGTCTCACAGCCGCCCTTGCGATCACCTCTCCAGCTCCAGTTCCAGTTCCTCCTCCAGCCATCGCCTTTAGCGACAGGACGCTCGACCGACCTCTTCGACCCCGAGGAGCCTGCACCAGGATGACGGTGCGCAAGAGCGTGCGACGCCCCAGTCTGCCGCCCTTCATCAACTTGGGAGAGCCCAGCCGTGGATGCAGTCTCAGCCGTTCCCTCTCCTGCTCCCGCTCACCGAGCTTCAGCCAGAGTCATTCCCATTCCCGCTCCTAGGAGTAGTAGTCAGGATAGTCTAGGTTAGCTAGCAGTGCTTGCTAGGCAGTCTTTTGGGTTGCAAACATTTTCTGTTTTCTTCTTTTGTAGACAATGTGTTTGTATCTTGTGTCGTGACTTAGCTTAGCCTATATGCTATGTTTCAGGAGTCATGTAACACTTAATCCCCTTAATATAATGCAGCCATCCTAGGCTTTGTATTGTACTTATTTGATCTTCCTGCTTGGTTTAAAGTTCTTCTGTGTGTGCCTTAGAGGGCTAGTGAACCCTCATATACTCTCTCTAGTTATAAGCCTCAACCTTTCTTCAGGATGTCGCCAAGAAGAGCCGTTGCCCCAGCCCGTGGAGCTTACGCAACTGGCCGAGGAAGAGGCCGTGGTCGTGGTCATGGCCGAGGACAAGATCTACCTCCCCCACTGCCAACTCACCGAACAATGACACAAGTGATGCTCCAGCAGACTCAGATTCTTCAGGCATTGCTCAACAATCAGCAGACTGGACCTGCTGGCCGCAACTCCAAGCTCGCTGACTTCCTCAAGACAAGACCTGGCCAAAGCAAGAAAAAGAGGAAACAAATTGTTTCTACAAACTAGCAGGGTGGTCCGCGTATTTGCACGACTAGATTTGTTTCAAAGTTTGTATAAATACTTGAGAATATATTTACGTATCTTATAGGCTATTTAGATTTTTAAGATATCCTAAACATTAAAAATTACAATAGAAGCTTGAAGAAAATTACAACCTGAGAAACATAATTGAAGTATGTGCTTTAATGGAAGAAAATCATTTAGCATAATAAGTTGTTGGGGTTCTTAGAAACTAACCACTCCCCATCATGCATAGATCATGTAGCTACATGTCCCTATTCTTACTCTGTTAGTTTTTTTTCTTCAAAATTGTATGCATGCACAGAATTTTTTTAATTAATTAATCCTTTTTAAAATTTTATTTTAAAGTTAACCCCCCTCGAACTTTATTTCCAGTTCTGACCCCTTTGGTCACACCACCACCCGTGGCATGACAAAATAACACTGTCACGCCAGCCTGTATCTGGGCAAGCTCTTGTCACGCCACCAATCGTGGTGTGACAGTGTTGTTTGGTCACGCCACGACCAGTGGCGTGACAAAAGGTGCTATTTTAGCAAACTTATCCTATAGCGTGACAATGTTTTTTTTGTTACGCCACGAGTGGCGGCGTGGCCAAAGAGGTCAGAATTGGAAATAAAGTTCGCCAGGGGTTAACTTTAAAATAAAATTTTAAAAAGGGTTAATTAATAATAAAAAAAGTTCACATGCACATGTACCTTTATTTAATCTGAAGCAATACATTGATTATATGTGCGGCAAATTATCTTATTAGTTTACATACGCATACACCGATTCACCATAGGCATATACCGATGCATCATGAGTAACCTACCTTGAACTTATATTTCCTCACACGCTGGTTGTCCTATTAAACTGTGTGGCTTCTATCTCTTCTCGTCGTTGCAGTTTTTTTTCTTCAACCTTCAATAGTAAATCCAAATCTTGATCGATCTCTTTCAGCTGCTACCCCTTCCAATGCAATATTTTACTACATAGTTATCTTCTACTTCTCTCCAATTATTGTTTAATGCTAACCATTGCGAAATCAACATACATACACATGCAACTGTCGCCAATCCCAGCTAGGGATACGTGTCATGCTCTCTCCGGTGACCCTGAACATATTCCCTACGGCTAAGTCATCTGTACTCCAAGCTTTTTGCTCTTCTACCTCTATACGCCCGCGCTTCTATTCGTACGGATGCATACATATACATACGCATGCATTATGTTAAACATGTTTGACGTCATCTTCTCTCGTGTCGGTCACTCCTCTTCTTCGACGTTGGTCAACTCAATGTTGTGGCTTTCTCACTAACCACGACGACCTCTCATCTTCACTAATATTGACATGTCTGCTTTAGTTGTTGTCTAACGATATGGAGAATCTTTTCAACATCGCCGGCGATGACGTGTCCCTCACCAGTGATGGTATTCTCCAAGCTACCCGATGGCCTCATATCATCCATAGCTCGTCTTCAATGCAAAGCTTCATCTCCTCTTTGTCGGGGCTTCTCCATCATCGAGCTTGTTTGGCTACTAACTTCTTCAACAACAACGACGCTCAACACTTGTCATCGCGGCCCTTGGCTCCTTCAACACTGAACTTTCTTTTCAATGGCTCTGGTGAGAGACATGATATTGTCCTCATCTCTGTTGTCGCCACCTCAACTCTTCGCTTCCCCGTGGGTCAATGTCTTCTTGCAGGACGAATCGATGTCATTGTACTCTTTCGTGGTCTCCTCCGACACCATTTATGTTATCCTCATTATAACTTGTATTCTTAATCAAAATTTTAGTTATTTTTATTTTTATTCCATAGGAAGCAACAATAGAAACACGTGACCTTGGGAGCGAATGTGATGGCTTTTTTTGTGTCTACTCCGACAACATTCGTGTAATCCTCGTTATAACTTTTGTTTTATTTAATATTTTAATTTTTTTCATTGCAGTTCATATACAAATAAAATTGCTAAATTTATTTAATTTATTCTAAATTTTATTCATTTAGATATTTTTACTTTGGAATTCATATGGAATTCAAATGGCAAGTTTTCTTTTATTTTTTATTCCGAATTTTAGTTTTTTACTTGGAATTTGTAGCCAAATCCAATTGCTAATTTTCTTTGATATTTATTCTGAATTATAGTTATTTAGGTATTTCATTTGGAATTCGTATCGAAATCAAACTGCTTATTTTATTTTCTTTTATTCAGAATTTCAGTTATTTTTTGTTGGATTTCGTATACAAATCTAATTGCCAATTATTGTTTAGTTTTTATTCCAAATTATAATTATTGGAATTCATATCGAAATCAAATTGCTAATTTTATTTTATTTTAATTATAATTTTTTGATTTTTTTTCCATAGTTACTATAAACACGGTTCATCCGAGTCGCGGTACAGGATTCAAGTTCGTAGTTCGCCACTTTTTATTCCAATTTCCCATGCGAACACGAACCCCATACCCTAAACCGGTTCGGGTTCGACGAATCCAGTTCACGATTCGCGGAGTTTTATAGCGAATCCGGTAACTATGGGGTTTTTTGGATTTCGTATACAAATATAATTTCTGATTTTTTTGTTTACTTTTTATTTTGAATTATAATTATTTAGGATTTTTTTTTTTATTCCAAAATATAATTATTTAGGAATTTTACTTAGGAATTCATTTGAAAATTAAATTGCTAATTTTATTTTCTTTCTATTCAATTTTAGTTTTATCATACTTGGCATTGACTCTTTTACTTAGGAATTTGTATGGAAATCAAATTGTTAATTTCATTTTTAGTTTTTATTCTGAATTTCAGTTTTATTGTACTTGACATGGATTTTTTTTCTTTTAATCTAAACCATTATAATCTAGACCCACCACGATCGATGGTGTAAATCTTTCTCTTTTTCTTTCGATTAACGTGAGAATTTCTAGTCCTTGAGAGCGAACGTGTGGTTTTTTTTACTCTGCTTTAATAAGATAATAAATATCATCTCTCTTTTTGAAGCTAATCTATTTTTAACTAGCGGTGTCAAACGGATTCGGATTATCCTTTTAGTCCAGCATCCATATCGGATGGTAGCGAATGTGGTAAGCAAAAATGCATTCAACTTGTAAAACGAATCTGAATCCGGATAGTATCTAGATTTTTTTTCTCAAACACGAATACGAATATGGTATGCAAAATGGTTCTCGAACGAATACGAATCCAGATTTAGCGCAATAATAGCAACTAGCTATTACGTATCTTTTGCATTTGATCTCCAAATTGAGCATATTATATATGCATTTTGATCGTCTTGACGAGGTTGTCGTCATGGTAGACTCTAATTTGGCATTTGTTTTTTTCTTCATTTTGGCACATCCCCCAATAAATGTTTTTGCATGCTCTTTTTAGCCAATTTGGACATGTTTATAACCGATTTATCTACAATATCTCTAGAATTGGTTAGGGTTAGTGTTAAAATGGAACCAATGATCAATAATTGCATGATAAACCATAGGAAAATGGGCATGGGTATTATTATAAAACTGGTGCCAACTTGTTAAACTTCGTTATATTGTAGGATATTCGGATCCGACCGAATTGAGTAGATATTCGATTTGTATTCGTATTCGTTATAATATTTGATTCGTATTCGTATACAAGTATATTCAAATTCATATTCGTTTAAAAAATATGAATATGAATATGGAAAGACTACTATTTGATTCGTATTCGATCGGTTGATACCCCTATTTTTAACTACAGCCCATAGAGGAACTTCAGCAAACTCTTGTAGGCGTGCATACGGCAAGGCACAACACAAAATCTGACAGGTATGCATATGGCAAATTGGGATGCTGAACAGTGAAGCTAGCGTACTGGTAGCTTGCATCTAAATAAACAGTCCATTGAATTAGCTCCTATCTATCTGTAAACATGCACATTGCCGGGGAAAATATACCCGGAACAAATCAGAGTGATCGATGATGGGAGGATAAGTCACGAAGCAGTAGAACTGGGCCCCGGAACCAAGTTGAATCGCTGTGGGAGTCGTCGGTGTAGGAGCCGAGGGAGGCGGTCGCCGGAGGAGGCGCCATGCGAATCGCCGGGGAAGAGAGAGGAGCTCGGAGGTCGCCGGAGCCAGCGCCGCCGTAGAAGGAAGAAACGCAGGCAATTGAAGAGACTGTATGTGATGGGTGCTGGGGTCTGTGCGTTGGGTTGGCTTGGCCAGTTGGCGAGGGATCAGAGGGGAAGGGATTAATTACGTTGATTAATGGAATTAATGACTTGCAGGATATAATTTTTTTTTTTTAGATAATGGAAGAGGACACTCTCTCCCGCCCTCTACATCAAAGATGCACACAGCATAATTTATTAAAAAGTATAAGGTACCATAGTAGCCAAACTGTTAATACTGGCAAAGCCTTACAAGTAAATCTTGACTGAAATATAAACTCAACTGAAATTTAAACTCAAGCATTACAAATTCTTTGACTAAACCGCCACCCATGAGCATTTAAAATTTGCTTCGCCATAACCTCCAGACGAATGCTTCCATCCAGCATGGACTCCTTCTGGTCCGGTTTCTGCAGGTTTGCCCAAGCCCTCAGCTAGTGCCCAGTCAAAAGGATAACCTGTAATGGATTAGTAACAATCTTCTTATTAAAAACGGCATCATTTCGGCATAACCAGATAGACCAACATAAGGCACTAGCTCCCACCAAGCGCTGTGTCTTTAACATTGTTGGAATTCCGGCTAACCAATTCCCGAACATGTTTGCTATGCTCAGAGGGGGGGGGATAAATTAAACGCACAACTGACAACCCACCAAGTGAGACGCGCAAAAGTGCAATCAATAAAAAGATGCTGAATTGTTTCCTCTTTAATACAGAAACAACACTGCTTGCTTCCCCTCCAATTTCTTTTAAGCAGATTATCTTTAGTTAAAACCACCCCTCTTTTGAGATACCAAAGGAAAATTTGTACTTTTAAAGGAATTTTTATTAGCCAAAATAGATTCCTAATAGGGACTTGATCATTGTTAATTAGAGCCCCATAGAAAGATTTGGCCGTAAACATGCCAGATTTATTTAAATTCCATCTAAAGGTATCCTTTTGAGAGCTTAACTGTAAATTAGCCATTCTCAAAACTAGATCATTCCAAGCATGTAATTTGGGACCAATAATTGGTCTACAGAAAGAAATATTTAAAGGTGTCGATCTCATAATAGTTGCCACAGTATCCTCCTTACGCCTTACCACATTATAAAGAATAGGGTACTGTATTTTCAACGGAGACTCACCTAGCCAAGTATCTTCCCAAAACCTAGTTTGGCTTCTATTTTGAACCTGGAAAGACCCAAACCGAAGAAATTGATCTTTAATTTTCAAAAGCCCCGACCAAAAGTGAGAAGTCCCAGCCTTATTAACCACCTGCGAAAGACTTTTGTCTCCCAAATACTTCCTCTTTAGCAACGATTGCCAAACACCTTCTTCATTTAGCAGTTTAAATAGCCATTTCCCAAGAAGGCTTTTATTTTTTGTGTCTAAGTTTGGAACACCTAGACCGCCATGCTCTTTGGGTGAACAAACTACACTCCATTTAGCGAGTCGGTACTTACGTTTATGATTGTCACTCTGCCAGAAGAATCTAGAATGATAAAAATCTAGTCGTTTGAGGACTTGTCTAGGTACTTGAAAAAAAGAAAACATAAACATAGGTAGACTGCTTAGTACCAAGTTAATAAGTACTAAATGTCCCCCCACAGACATACTTTTTCCTTTCCAACTACTAAGCTTTTTCTCAATTCTATCCTCTACCCCTTTCCAATCACTATTCCTTAACTTTTTAAAATGGATAGGAATGCCCAAGTACCTGAAAGGAAAAGCACCCACTTCACAACCAAATAACTGTGTAAACTGAGGTTCAGCAGCTTTGGCAGAACCAAAACAAAAAATCTCACTCTTATGAAAATTAATCTTTAAACCCGATAAATGTTCAAAGACACAAAGAATAAGTTTCAGATTTTTAGCTTGTTCCAAATCATTATTCAAAAAGAGGATCGTCGTAAAAGATATCTTGTAAAATCAACAAACCATCATCAATCAAGTGAGGAACTATGCTGTTAAAAGGCCCCTTCTTTAGCTCGAGAAATAAAATGGCAAGCATGTCTCCTACAATGTTAAAAAGGATAGGAGACATAGGATCACCTTGTCTAAGACCTTTTCGAGTTTGGAAAAAGGAACCAAGATCATCATTAACTTTAATTCCAACACTCCCTCCCTTAACAATACTTTCCACCCAGGAACACCACTTAGCAGAGAAACCTTTCATTCTTAAAGTTTGAATTAAAAACGGCCATTTAACCTTGTCATAAGCTTTCTCAAAGTCTATCTTGAAAACTATTCCATCTAAATTCTTTTTATGCAATTCATGAATTGTTTCGTGAAGAATAACAACTCCATCGAGAATAAACCTCCCCTGCATAAAAGCCGACTGGAAAGGTCTAACCACCTTTTGAGCTACCCCCATAAGCCTATTAGTAACAACTTTAGTAAAAAATTTAAAACTAACATTTAAAAGACAAATCGGTCTGTACTGTTGAATTTGTTTAGCGTCCACTTTTTTGGGAAGCAAAGTAATGATCCCAAAATTCAAGCTATAAAGATGAAGCGAACACTTATGAAAATCCTGGAACATAGCTAACAAGTCAAATTTAATGACATCCCAAAACACCTGATAGAACTCGGCAGAGAAGCCGTCAGGCCCAGGTGCTTTGTTATGGTCCATTTGAAAAATTGCTTCCTTCACCTCTTTTTCAGTAAACGATTCTGTAAGGTAATTATTTTCCACCTCTGAAACTTGAGGTATGTCATTTACATCAGTATCAACCATAGAAACATGATTATTTTCAGAAGGTCCAAACAAAACTTTATAATAATTAGTGATGTACGTTTTTAATTGTACATCGCCCCGAATAATTCCTTCCTCCTGTTCGAGTTGAAAAATTCTTTGACGTCTATGTTTCCCATTCGCAATCAAATGATAATAGCGCGTATTTCTATCCCCCTCTAAAAGAAATTTCGCTTTGGACCTCTGATACCACTTAATTTCTTCTTCTCTTAGAAGATGAGCCAATCTCTCATTAGCTGCCCTTTTAAAATTAAGCTCATGATCAGACAACCTCACAATCTCAGCTTTTTTATCAAGTTCATCAATTAATAAATTAAGCTCTATTTTTTCTTTTTTGTATGTCCCACTGGTATTTTTAGCCCAACCACGAAGAAAGCTTCTAAGAGATCTGACCTTACACTGCCAAATTTGTAAGGCTGAATGCCCATTAGTATCTTTTTTCCACACATCTGCCACCAACTCCCTGAACCCGTCCCTACCCAACCAACCTAATTCAAATTTGAATAAAGGCTGACTTCCTCTAAAAGAAGCCGCTCTCGTATTTAAAAGCAAGGGCGTGTGATCAGATAAAGATCTTTCAAGGGCATTTACCGTGACCAAAGGAAATTTAGACTCCCAATCTATATTCATTAAGACCCTGTCCAGTTTTTCAAAGGTAGGATTAGCTAAAGAATTGGCCCAAGTAAATTGTCTTCCTGATAACGTTATTTCTCTTAAATCCAAATTGTTAATCACAGCATTAAACAAGAAAGGCCACCTATACTCAAAATTAGCATTATTTTTTTCATCTGCATGCCTGATGATATTAAAATCACCCCCAATTAAAATAGGAAGCGATTCTTTCCTACAAGCATGAACAAGTTCAGTAAGAAACTTTTCTTTGAATTGAGTTTGAGTTTGCACCATAAATGACCACAAGGATCCATTGGAAATCATCCTCTCTGTTTTTTAGATGGAACTTAACATAAAAATCACCAACATCAATAGAGCTAATATCGAACATCCGAGTATCCACCCCTAAAAGGATACCCCCCGATCGCCCTTGAGGGGGAGAGAAATGCCATAAAAAATTCCGCCCACCACAAAGATGGCTAAGACAGGCCACAGAAAAGTCCTTTTTACCAGTTTCTAGAATGGCCACAAAATCTAAATGTTGTTCCTTAACCAACTCACTAATATAACGATGTTTAGCCAAGTCTCCCAGACCTCTGCTATTCCAAAAAAGACCTTTCATTTTAACTTTAATTTAATTGGCCTATTGTGGCGATTCTTTTTTTTCGACCTCTTTTTATAGGTCACTAAAGTAAAATTGGATTGGTCATCCTCTAAAGTACCATCCAAATCATTGCAAAAGTGGTTGAAGGCAGATAAATCATTGCAATCTAGAGTTTCATCTTCTATGTCTTCTACTTCTACCATTTCTTTATTTTTTTAACCTTCTTAGTTCAATATTCTTAAGATTGTTAATTGAACTACCAATCTCAGAATTATCAACTCCTAATGATATGCCAATGCTAGTAACTTTTTCAACAAGTTGCTCATCAAAAAAAGACATAAATGAAATATTATTGCAGGACTTACTTGGATTGCTTGAATCAATTTCGAGGTTTCGCACTTTCGCCCGTCGTATAGCCTTTTGGATGAGGTCATCATCACCAGACTGTTGTTTTTTAATACGCTCACTCTGCCGAGGCTCCACTGTAACCTCGTTGTGAGTCAAAGGTGACCGAAAAAACCCCTCAGCTTTGGAAGAACTAAAGCTCCCCTTGCAGTTCTTGTCTAACCCAGATTCCATTGCAGAGTGTTGTAAGGCGGAATTTTCACTCCCGGAACCCTGAGTAAAAAAATGGTCAACTTGACCAACGCTGTGACATGCATTGGCCTTGACATCACCCGTTCTGCCACCTTCCAGAGGAAAGCCGCCCAGAGACTTCAGCATTTCCGAGTCCAGCTCCTGAGACTTCATCATTTCCGAGTCCAGCTGCTGAGGATCAACCAATACATCCCGCTGGCCCTTGTTCATTGCCAACACTACACTGCCCAGTTCAACCTGCGCCTCCAAAGTGCGCTCGAATGAAGACTTCGGCACAGCGTCGTCTGGGATCGCTTCCACAAGTTTAAAAGAAGTCACAAGAAGTCATAGGGTTGCTCCTGGAGTGAATCAGAAGACACTTCACCGAATGTTTTTATCAAAGCAACTTCATTTGATTTTACCTGGACAACTGGACTCACTACAAAGCCTTTCGAATCAAAATGAGTCATACCAGCTTCATAATCCTCAACAGGCTCACTTCTATCTACTGTATCCCCCTCCTGTGGACCTTTAACAGAATGAAAATCTGTTTCAGTAGGTTCTATCCCAGCAGCAGGAAAGTCTCTCTTTACGTCAACTAACCTCCTGAGTGAAGCACCAGCATCTTTCTCAAAAGAACAAATTGTCGATACCCCATTTGATTCGACCAACTGAACTGGTACAACTTTTTTGGCGACCTTATTCGGCCCCTGAGCTAACAAGATAGGCACACCCTTCTTTCTGAAACCATTCTTCACATTCTTTCTGTCCGCCCTTGGAGTAACCCACAAGATATCCGAAGCCGAAACTCCCAAAGAATTCCCCATATAATTAGAGGTAGACTGACCCTTACTGATCTCCAAAGCTTTTGGTTGCGAATTGTCCGAACTGTTCTTCGGTCGCTTAGAATCCCTGTCTTCCATTTCAGCATCTTTGCCCCTACTTGATTTATCTCCTCCCTCATGACTGTCATTCAGATCGGCAACATCGACGCTATCATCCACCGCAGTATCTTCTAATTTGAAGAAAATGTCATAGACATTTTCGCCTACCACAATCTCTACACTGGGCGGTATGGCATCAATGTCAAGCACCCCCACCAGCATACAAACCATATCACTTTTACGAACCTTCTCCATATCCACCCGCAAAGCTATGCCAATGATGGATCCTACAGCACAAAGACTCAGAAAATCACGGGCTTCCAAAGGCACACCTACCACTTGAACCCAAACCTTCTGAAGTTGGTACTTAGGTTTAGGCCCCAGATTCCATTCCTCAAATTGTAACACTACTTTATACTCTTTAACATGCACCTCGCCAATAGCCACCATACGAAGCATATCAAGCCTATTAGGAAAATGAACCAAGAACTCATTTTCCCTCTGAATCTCCACTGTGGTACGCCAATTCTTTGGATTTATTCTTTTCAGCTCTGCAATCGGCAAGTCTTGACCATAGGAGCCCCAATTATCCGAACAATCCCGTCTTGTTGTTAACTTTCTTGATTTCTTTGTCCTGTGTTGGGATGTGGTAAAATCCCAATCCATCAACATCAAACCACACAAAGCGGCAATGGGCCTCATATCGGTGTCAGCGGGCACTTATTTGCCAAATGATCGAGCCCTCACAGATATCACACAAAGACAATAGCGGTACAATTATTAATGCCATGTCCTACCCTTTGCAACGAAAGCAAACTATGTTAGGAGCATCACTGCGGGATCGCTAATGGCGGTGAAAGTCGAACCGCCCCACCACCGACCTCTCGCCACCTTCTCCGAATCTCCATGACCATTTTTACTTCTCCGAACCTCCCTCGGCCATTGTTAAACATCTGAGTAGAGTTACTATTGCCAAAACCAACAACTGGAAAACCACCCTGACCACCAAAAGCTTTGCCAGGCCCAGACTGACCACTAACACCACCAAACACAGAAAATTTTCCAGTGCCTCTACCCTGATTGCTCTGAACCTACCCACCACCGAACCCAAGCGTTCTGCTATCAGGGAACTGCTCAGTGCCACCACCAGCGGAGCCAAGATTCGAAGAGAAATTACCTCCCAGTTGATCATCCACCCCGATGCTACCTTGGGGCTGATCACTGATTTTGTTTCCAAGTGAAAGCCCTATACCAGTGCCACCAATTCTGCTAGACCCTGTTGCTGGACCACCAATGCCCCCAACAGTCTCGAACTTGCCACCGCCGCCATAGCCGCCACTGTGACCTCCTGCTCTTCCCCGTCCAGCCATAACGTCAACAAAGGAACGCTGATCTCCTGTTACAGTACCTGCCCAGCCGCCAATGGAAGCCACCCGAGAGGAGTCGCCAGCGGAGATCAATCGAGAGGAGCCGCCACAGGGAAAAAACCGAGAGGAACGAACAGAATTTTCCCAGCTTCGGCCAAATATTTTCCTGAACCAAGGAAGGCCTCGCCTAGATGGGCCCGGCCCATTAGCAGCCAGATCAGCTTTAGAGAGCAGACCAGCATCAACCGGTTCAAGATTTGAAAG
Source organism: Phyllostachys edulis (assembly GCA_036346405.1). NCBI lineage: Eukaryota > Viridiplantae > Streptophyta > Magnoliopsida > Poales > Poaceae > Phyllostachys > Phyllostachys edulis. The sequence goes on from CM070552.1 coordinate 28,471,407, forward strand.
CAGCCGATCCTCACAATCAGCCAAAACATCTGGGAATTTCAATTTTTGAAAGGACTCCAAACTAGGCACTAAATCCGCACCCTTTAAGCTGTCTCCTGGATCTGGAGGCCATGATCTTCGAGCTCTGTCTATGGCATCGCCAACCGTCAATGGCGGGGACAGCCTAGGAGGAGGTAAAGGCCCCTTCCACAATTGAGCACCCTTCACATCCTGCTTAGCATGATCCGACGAAAGCCCCACCTTACGTAGCTCTGCTGACGAATAACCCGCAGCAATGGCCTCTCCAAAAGCTAAATCAACTGCATCCTTTGAAGACGAAACAAGGTCTCGACCCCCCAAATCTCCAACCTGCAAAGATCTGCAAACACTAGGCGAGGTAGAAGATAGGACTCCATTACCTTGACGAAAGCTTGAAACTTCGACGGCCGATTGTAAGTTTCACTTCATCGGCGACCTCGCCAAGGTGAGGTCTTCTCATCAGAAGAATCACCCTCTTTCAAGCGCGGAACCTCGAACCAATCGAGCGCTAACTACGCGATGGACCTTCAAAAGGAATAAAAACCTCGTGAGACCCTTTGGTGGCGCGATCGGCAGAGGAGGTCGCTCCCTATCCTTGAAAGAGGGGACGATGGTGGAGGCGCGCGACTTGTTTACTTCCCTTGCAGACGAACCCAACACCTTCTCTCTCATTTTGATGGTGGAGGTTCTCAGGGAAATAAATCTCCGACTCATCTAAAGAAATAACAATAATAATAAGCCTTATATATAATTTATTTAGCGTAGATAATAAAGATAATACATTTTTGTGGTTCTGCCTTCAGGGCATGTACAATAGTACAGACAGTTGCTGTCTATAGTTACTCTCCATGTCATCTGTAGACAGCACTAAAGACAACTCATACAATAGATTGTGATGATACAATCAGCTATAGGATTGTAGACAACATACAATCTTTTAATGCATTTCTTAGTTCTGGTGCTACAGTCAGCTACAGGATTGTAGACAGCATATTTCTCTCTCTGTATTCTCTTTCATCCACATCAGCTTAAATTTTACGTGACAGAGACTATAGACAGCTAATGTAAGCCCATTGTACGTGAGATACGCTGCGTTCCGAATCAATAGCTAACAACAATGAACTTCTTCTGTATTTGCGTTGCAATTAATCCCTGTGTTGTGAGCAACAAGAGTAGTTTCTTTTCTTCCTTGTTGTAGAGAGCCTACGTTTTCTTTGTGAGAGTTTAAATTGTGAATAGGGGTGGGGAAAAAGCTCGTTGGTTCGGTTCAAAATTACTCCAATTACACTCGTTAATTGGTTAAACATTGCAATGAGTTGATTTTAAATGAAATTAAATTTCGCTCAGACTCACCTCGGATGGTTAGCTCGGTTCTAAAAATACTTTTAAACTATAAATGAAATGATATTAAATCAAACTGTGTCAATTAAAAAAACTCGATGACACGAGCACCTGATTCGATATCCATCCTAATTGTGAACAAGTGCAAAATGTTGGGCGACATGCAGGGCGGCATATCTGGTGCACATGTCCCATTTGGTGGACATGTGCACACAGCATATCCTAGCGCTTCATGTGAAAACCAACGGCCGAGATCCATCCTCCTGAAACCCACCTCCACTTCACGGCACTTTTGCGAAAAGAACCCCACCCGAAAACCTATGTTGCACGGCCGCATCCAGATCTCTGTCGTCTCCGGGGACGTCGTCGCCCTACACCGACGCTCAGCCACCGTCCCCGGCGGCGCAGCAGAACCACTCGCTAGCGTTCTGCGTGATGCGGTTGTCCCGCCCCTCCCTCCAGCCCGACCCGGCCGCCCTCCTCCGCTTCGACCCCCGCGATGTCTTCCTCCTGGAGGATGCCCTCACCTCCTCCGACCCCTCCACCGCCGCCACCCTCTTCCACTGCCTCCTCCACCTTCCGGGGGAATTCACCTTCCGTGACCACTTCCTCCTCCGTGACCCCGCCGACACCCCCTACGCTGCGCCCAGCGCCTCGAGCCTGTCCCTAGCGCCGCGTCGCCGCCCTACACCGAGTCCCCACCCTAGCGCTGCACCGCCCCCTGCACCGAGTCCCCTCCCCAGTGCCACGCCACCCCCTGCGCTCCCTCACCTCCCCGGACCCCTCCGCCGCCGCCACCTTCACAATCTGGTCGCAGCGCTGCCAGCCCTGCGACTCAACTCACCAATCTGTCAAACGCGTTCGTCCATTCAGGTGCGTGCGTTGGATTCCTTAGCTCAACTAGACATTGCAGCCACATTTAGTCAAATTTTTGATGGGTTTAAGAACATTGCAACCACATGTAGTCAATTTTTTTATGGGTTTAAGAACATTGCAGCCGCATGCAGCCTATTGACATTACCTTTTCTTTTTGGCAGGAATTCCTTGAAGGCAGCGATTATTGCGATCACTGGAAACTTGTGTTAGGATTAGTTTTGGCATTCCTTATGAACCAATGTATCCCTGCTTTTGTCTGAACCAATATGTGTACTTTGGTTGTGTTGGAATCTATCACTAGTCAGTGATCAGTGGACAATGCACATTGACATAATGATATCAAGTGAGGTTTTTTATGTATGCAAATCAAGTTTGGTTCTGTTACTTCTTTCCAGGTGATGGGCATTTTATTGCAGTCAGAATGAAAAGCTTTATGTCCTTGACAATGTGACTGCAAGAATGGAAAGCTTCATGTCCTTCAGAACAGAGCAAGTCCTGAGAACAAGCAAAAGTCGAATGGACTGTAACAGTTGATGTGGGCACCGAAATTGTTGATGTTGTCACTGTTGCAGTTGATGTTATTTGCACATTATTTGTCATGTAACTGGGCTATTGTGTGATCTTAATGCAAAAATATTGAAGCTCGAAATGTATTATGTTCTTGAAATCTGCCCTTCCTTAACAAGTATGTCTTCTTCTAGGGATTCAATCTTCTTTAGTGAGGCAATCTCGTTTCGCATCATGCTGATAGTTTTCCTCATCTGCTTTGCTTCCCGCCACGAAGGTCCCTTTCACCGCCATTACTATTTTGAGTTCCTCTAAGGGCACTGCTCTTTTGCGATTCTTGGAAATCTGTTGGATTTGGTTGATGGACTCATCTTTCTTCAAACCACGCTAGGTGCAACAAGCATGAAAACAAACAAATCATACAAACTGCAGATGCTCAAGGAGTATTTTTAAAAATGCCAGAATAAAACTAGTATCGAATAAACATAGAACCCGACATCAAACAATTTTAAGATGGTAACATATGTCAAAATTTGACAAGCCATTAAAATGATTAGTCAAGGTAAACCGCTTAACAACTTGATCTCGAGTATTGAATGGTGTTCAAGATCCACGATGTCTGATATGAAAGGGAAGTCATTGTCCAAACCAAAATTTGGAAAAACCTGATACTGTAGCATTGCTTTATCATGTTGTATTTTCTGATTGGACACATCAAGGCAATGAGTCCAGAACTAACAATTGAGCAAACATTCATCAATGGAAATCATGTTGGATCTGGTTGATGTTGGATCTGGTTGATGGACTCATCTTTCTTCAAACCCTGCTAGGTGCAACAAGCATGAAAACAAACAAATCATACAAACTGAGCAATTGAGCAAACATTCATCAAGAATTAACAATTGACCAAACATTTAGCAGCACTTCATCTATACAACAAAGCAAATATTACATGTCTATACCTCCATTCCATTCCAGTCCTACCTCCCTTCTTGACAAGGTGCAAGCTTCCATAACAGTACCAGATCCATTGATACCAACTGAATATTAAGAATGCAAACCAAGAATATTGTTCATGCATCAATTCCATTCCATTCAATTCCATTCAGGCAGCCAGCATGAAATTCAAGCATGTGGATGAAACTCGCAAAATTTTGCTGCCAAGCATGTTTATTTTGCAAGCTATATTATTACACCATCATCAAGGAGTTAATTACATCAAGGAATCCCAAGCAGATTCATTACACAATCAAAGATTACATATTGCAAGGAAAATAGAGACTGTATTATTGTTCTTCTTCTTCCTTCCCCATAGCTCCTATGGCATGCCATTGTTGTTGTCTATGTTCTTCGCAAATGTTGGATATATGGATCTAGTGGAGTATATCTGCACCAATCATAGCCAAAAAAAAAACTTACTCAAATGAAAAACTAAAGAACTGATGATCATATACAAGGCTTCAGCTACTAACCTTCGTTTTGCTCTTGACTGAGACTGACCACCAAAAATCCCTAATTGAGTCATTTAATCCAACTCCATAAGAATGTTGTCTGTAAACAAAGTTACATGCCAAAATCAACTATTACATGCCAAATCAATCATTCAACCAATACAAATTCATCATCTCCAAATCTCCCAACTTACCTCTGAAGAGGGAGTATAGATCAATGGCGGCGGTCTGTGCTGTGAGGGCTCTACATGGCGGCTCGGGGCGTCGGCGTGGTACAGTGCTCGGTGGGAGACTCGGCGGGGTGGCTCGCGCAGTGCCGCCTGGCTGGGGAGGGAGGCCTGCATCAGGCACTGACGGTGGGGAGGAGGATGGATGGGAGGCGACGCAGTCGGCGTGGGGGGGCGTGAGAGCTCGGCCTTGAACCCTAGCGAGAACGCAGGGGCCTGGGCCATTGGCAAGCGCAGCGGTCGATAGGGCCGCCGCCACCGGCCGTGGTAAGCGAGCGAGGCTGGGCAAAGGGCGGTCTTTGGGTGGCGGCGCAGGGAGCTTGGTGCCGGCGAATGGATATGGGAAAGAGAACGCGGGCACTGGAGGGGACGGCGTAGGGGGCGGCTCCTGGTGCGAATGGGGCGAAGGCGCTCTGCAGTGGCGGCGGCGCTCCGAACCCTAGCAAAGTACTTGCTCACGGGTGCGAATGAGGTGAAGGCGCTATGCAGACTCGGTCGGCCGGGAGAGGGGAAATGCAAAAACACCTGCCGCGCACGCTCGCTCGCTGGTGGGATCGCCCGGCGCCGCAGATCTCGCAATGAACAGCCCAGATGGCTCATGTCCATATGTTCATACAATGGGCATGTCCACCTGATACGTCGCCGACATGCAGAGTCCGATCGACAACCAGTTAACTTTCAAGGCATTAAACCCGACCACATGTCCGTATAACCTATAAACCCATGATGATACCATCGATCGCGCGCACAAACAAACGCCGTTTCAAAATTCGAACCTGCCGCCGCCGGCGCTTCCCCACGGAGCCCTCTATTTCCATCGAGCGCCATCACGCGACGCCCACGCCGTCTCGCGCCCTCTATTTCCATCGAGCGCCATCACGCGACGCCCACGCAAAGTCGCAAACCATGAGCGCCGCCAATAGCGCCCACCGTGGTCACGCGCGTTGTCGGCCTAGCGGCAACCACGCCGTCCATGGCGGCGGCCTGGAGAGGCGGCTGAGTGACCTGGAGCAGGACTGGGACGCCTACAAGGCCAGCCGCTCCGCCGCCCCGCGCATCCGCCGCCGCCGCTCGGCCTCCACCGGCGGCACGCATGCTTCCTCTGCTGTCGTCACCGGTGCCGGCCCGGACATCCTCGGGCTCGGGCTACGGCACCGCGGCTCGCCGAGGAAGCTCGTCTCCTCGCTCCAGCAGACTGGCAGCACCAGCACTGATGACAGCACCGTCACGGTCAAACAAGGCAAAGGCCAAATCCGTCGCTATGAACAAGACGCGTCCAGTGTCTGCTCCGTGGATGCCGTGGCCATGGCGGCGTCCTCGTGCTCCTGCTCCTGCTCCTGCTCATGCACCGTTCCTTGCTGCGGCTGCGGCTACTCGTCGAGCTCATCGTACTCCTCGGCCGCCGCATCTTTGCTCTCTCCGGTGGAAGGAGGTGCTGTCGTCGGTGATCATGTGATGCAGAAGAGGCGTGCCCAGGAAGGGAGATTGGAGATGGGTAGGGTTGGGTGGTTTGCCGCCATTGCCATGGTGGGAGTGGTGGTGGTGGGGATCATGGCCCTGGCCATCTTGGAGTTTTGCGTGGACGAGGGCTATGTGGAGTTTCTAGTACCCACATGATCACAAAGTTTGTAACTGTAAGGTTCAACTTGTAGACTTGTAGTCAAATCCTCTGCTCTTTAATTATGATCAATTCAACTTCATATACATTGTTTTGCATCTTCCCCAGATTATGAAGGACAGGACCGTGCATGCATGTGTTCATTTCCATCATAAGCTCATGACTTGCTTGAATTGAAGCCTTGAACCACGAAAAAGACGTAACGGTGATCACGAGAAAAAGGATCGAGCAGAGCATGCAGAAATGTCAATTCTTGCGTTCCAAACAGGTCCCAAGCAAAAGGGCTGACCCCGGTTGTGCACTTCACTTCGCTGCAATCTTCCATTAGATTTGGGGATGCCATTTGGCAAGTTGGCCATGGTGCAACATTCTTGCAAGGTTCTGTGATTCACGCGTGTTCAGTATTTCAGCATGTAGGTCATCAGACATAGACGACTTCACTGCCTGTTCAAGCAATCAAATGGAAGAATTAAGAATGAAAAATTCAGTGCCTAACTCTACGGTAGGAAACTAGGAACTGGGAAGGTATCAAAATTCAAAACCATAGTTTACAAATTACAAATTACAGGATATGCAATGTACGGGAAAAACATATTTTTAGTTAATAAATGCAATCAGCAACCATGTGATTGATCCAAGGAGATATGTGGCTATTCACCAATAGCTCAATACAAGAACAGCATCCACCGAACTACTGATAAATATTTCCTCCCACTGCAAACCTGTGTCCACGGAATATGAAGTGTGATGGTAGCATAGTTATCAGAAACGCGATTCGTCCGAATCGTGGTATGAGATTTGGGTTCGTAGTTCATCACTTTTTCTTCCAATTTCCACTGCAAACACGAATCCCATACCCTAAATCGGTTTGGGTTCGACGAATCCAGTTCGCGATTCGCAGGGTTTTATAGCAAATCTAGTAAGGGGGAATTCACTATTTGCCCTCCCTTTAGTTGTGTTTTCAGATTTTGCCCTCTTTCCCGACCTAATACATTTTTTGCCCCCTTCTTTGTCTAATTCTTCAGATTTTGCCCTCTTTGCATTATTTTATTCTTTTTTGCTCGTTTTCCCGTTACATGGCATCTGAAATGACTCTTTTGCCCCTCGGTCAACCTGGCGTTCCGTCGACCCGACCAAATCCTCTCGATCGCTATGCTTCGCTAGGGTTCATCCTTTTCTCCCCATCCCCTTCTCTTCTCTGTCTCATGTTGCTTTCGCCCGCCTTGGAGCCCTCGACGCCATCGCGCGCTTCTTTGTCCTCCTCCTCTTCCACTTCCTGGTGCACGCTCACACGCCCTTCTCTGTTCTTCGTGACCGGCGATTTGGCCTCTAGGGTTCATCCATTTCCTTCTTCTCCCCATTGCCCCAATCCCTTTAGGGTTTAGCACGATAGGCTGGCGGGTTGGCCTTAGCAAGGACGGCATGTCGCAATCGGCGGTTCCTCCAGCGTTGAAGGATGGTCCAGTACACTTCCCGGGTTCATCGATGATAAACTTGTCTACGCATTCTCTTCGGGGCGACACCGGACTTCCCCTTGTGGAGTGCCCGGACTGCAAGAAGGCCGCCTTGCTCGAACTCACTTGCAGGAAGGGTACAAATACGGGGAAGATATTTTACAAGTGTCCTATGAACCAAATTAGACGTAAGTAGTCCTTGCTCGATTTGGGTTTCAAGTTGGGAGGGTTGCTTCATTTGATTTTGGGATCCCTTTTTGTTTGGTTTGTCGAGGAGCGAAAGACTTGCTCCTTCTTCATGTGGACCAAGAATATGTGGATTTTCTAACCAAGAAGGGGTGATTCAAGAGGACACCACTTCCTCAAGATGCAATTCAGATTTACTTGAAGCCACATCTACTCTAAAGACCGATTTTGAGGCTATGAAAGTAGAGCTCATGAAGTTAAAGGCTTTCAATGGTAACACCGATGCCACCATGTACAAGGTGTTGAAGCAAGGAGAGTTTCTATCACAATTGGTGCTCTCAACTTGTTGGTCGTTGCTTTAGTTGTAATGCATTTGTAATTGTTGTATCGGGAAGTAGTTTGTCACTTGTACCTAGTAGTAGTCTCATTTTGTCTTGAAATGGAAACTCAACTTGATGTGTAATAGGTCTTGATCTTAGTTGAGGCATTTTAGTTGCTTGGTGTCGACAAGGTGGTGATCATTTTGTTTGCAAAAGTGAACATTATGTGTAATTTCATCTGTTGAAAATGGCAAGCATTATGTGGATCATAACATATGTGACATGATGACTCTTATCTCTTTTGTATATGTGTGTTAATATCAAATGTCGGATCAAGAGTCGAAGATAGCAACTATGAAGGCATAATGTCATACACGAGCTTGTGCTCGAGTAACTTTGGGATGTGCATTTTCTCGTAGGGCCCTTTTACGGAAGACAATGCATAAGGATGTGCATTTCTGACAGGCAAAGATGCTAAGATGCTAAGAGAACACCTCTGAATGAAGACCTCATGAGTCTGGTGAACCTATTACTTTTCAATCAAGCTCAACAAAATTTAGTGGGTGAACTTTTCCTTTGGTGCATCACTTGTCCTTCAAAGCTCACTATCAACACAAAGGCGTTACAAACAAAGATGAGGACAAGGCACTTTTCAAGACGCATTTTGTACCATATACTTGTCTGTTCGTACTAGAATATGGTCAAGTACTAGAATATGGTCAAGTACAATATAAAGCGCTAGTTTACACACACAAAAAATAGAGATTTATGATGTGAAAGAAGATAACTGCGCACTGTGCAGAATTCCTTAAATCGATAGTGTTCACATCTATGACAAGATGCAATCGGTCTTCAAAAAGCCAAGTGTAGTACAATCCGACAAACTCAAACAAGCGGTATCAAATTCATCAAGATCATCAAATTCTTCCGGACATTATGCTCATCACAGAACAAACACACCGCAGATCAAGTCTAGAACATAGGGAATATGGTCGGTTCTCGACCATAGGCATACATTGCAAAAAAAAAACCTGCAGAACACAACATAGGAAATATGGTCCGGTTCTCGACCATAGGCATACATTGCAAAAAACTGCAGAACACAACATCTTGACAAAATATTCGAAATGGCTACAAGTCCATGCAAACAAGTCTAGAACACAAATTCTGTTTTTGCTCATTTCTTCTTCTTGATTGGTGTCAACTTCTTCACAGGACTAGTAGTGACCTTCTTCACAGGAGTTGCAAACTTCTTCCTAGGAGTAGTGTCTTGGTCACACCTCCTCCTATTGTCGAGTGCTAGTTTGCTGCATACATATTACATCCATTGTGAGATGCCCATACATACTAACAAAATGCAAGTCCATACATATTGACAAAATGCAAGTCCATACATATTGAAAAAATGCAAGTCCATACCTCCTAGTGCGGGACTGTGCATTGTTTTCGGTGTTCTTTGGTCGCAATGCGATGAGGGGTGTACAAGCAGACACACCCTCTGTTGGTTGCAATCTGACGAGGGTGTACAAACAGACGCACCCTCTGCTTTGGTTGCAATGTGACAGGGGTGTACAAGCAGACGCACCCTTTGCAATTCCTTTCTTTGTAGCCTTTCTCTTCCTATTGTTCACAACAGTTCTCTTCCTATTGTACACAGCAGTTACACAAAGCAACAAGGAAACATGTAATGCAAAAGGTATAAAGGCCTCATGATGTTACCTTTTTTTGTTTGCATTGAGACTACAGCCGTCAGCACGATGGCCAAACTCCCCACACCTGCTGCATTTGATGTCCTTTGAGAATCTGCTCCTCATCCATAACAAATTATGGTGCTTCTTCAAGTAGACTCCAACCTCAGGACTTGCTTCAAGTATTCTGCTCATGTAATGGTCAAATCTGTCTGCTCTGTATGCCCTAGCAGCTGGGTACATGTTACCAAAAATAGGACCATGAAATTTCTTCACAAAGTTCTGCGTAAGGTGCCTAAAGCACTCTCTCTGCTCAGCTGCAGGGAATACATTCTGCACAGCATTTTCTAGACCTTTACAAGCATCAGAGCATATAGCAAGGATGGGAGGATTACCTATTGCTTTCTTCAACTGCTGCATGAACCAAGTCCAGTTATCAGTTGTCTCAGATTCTATAAAACCAAAAGCAACGGGGAACATCCAATTATGTCCATCTAGAGCGATCCATCGTAGCTAGTTTGTCCATTCCATTTGCCATTCGTGAGTGTTGAGTCAACACTCAAGTATGGTCTCTGACCTCTCAAAAACCATCAATACATGGTTTCAAAGCCATGAAAAATCTATGAAAATATGTCTTGTCACCTATTTGTCTATTTGCTATCTCAATAATACTACCGGTGACCTATTTATGCGCCTTGAATCTATACAACTCCTCAAAACTGTCCTCCCAGAACCAAATGTCCTATCCATTGCCTTACGCCTACCAAATTTCATTAATGTCTCATATTGCAAAGTGACTTTGTACTCATCCTGCAACCTCTCTTGGATTTCTTTGGCCCCTAGATGTGGGTGCTTCCTCAAGGTCCCCATAACCTGTCACCACCCAACCTTGAGATGCCATCTTGGTCTTCACCCTACTAGTCGATGAACATGTGTGTTCAAATGGCTTCTTGGTCACCTGCAAATACAAACATGACAATTAGCAACATCATATAGCAAACATGACAGTCAGTGTTCACCTAGGCGCTAGGCGCTAGGCGGGCGGTGGACCGGCGCCTAGCGCCTAGGGCGCCTAGGCGCCTCCGAGGCGCCGCCTAGGCGGCCGACTCAGGCGGAGGCGAGGGGGAGCAGAGACGAGCACGCGGAGGGAGCAGAGGCGAGACGGAGTAGAGGCGAGGGGGAGCAGGGGCAAGGCGGAACGCAGTGCGAAGGCGGTGGCGAGGAGGAAGGAGGCGAGGGGAAGAAGGAGGCGTGGGGAAGAAGAAGAGCTGGAGGCGCGGGGAAGAAGAAGTATCGGCCGTCCGATGTAAAGCAAACAAGCAGTATCGGCCGTCGATATACCGTCCGATCTAAAGCAATATCGGCCGTTCGATCTCAACAAAATATCTCCTCAGTCTCACTCCATGACTCTCTCCTCACTGCAACGCTCTCTGGCTCTCTCGCAGCTCTCTCCCTCTCGCTCTCCCTCACTCGCAACACCGCCGCCCAGATCCGGCCGACCGCAACCCTCGCAACCCTCTCCCTCTCCCTCTCCCTCTCCCTCTCCCTCTCCAGCCGACCGCCGCCGCCTAGATCTGCCGCCTCCGGTAGCCTCCGATGCCTCTGGCGACGGGGATCCGGGAGGAGGCGACGTGCAGAGGGGATTCGCGGAGGAGGCCGCGCTTCGTGGAGCTAGGGAGGAGGCAGCGCGCTGTGGATCCGGGGAGGAGGTGACGCAACAGACCACGAGTGAGTCGCCTCGGAGCGCCTGCATCGCCCAAAGAACCGCTCGCTTTGTCCGCCAGTCCGCCGAGGTCCGCTTTGACCGACTTGGACCCGGCTAAGCGGGCGAGCGCTTAGGCCACCGATTAGCACCAAGTCGCGGCGGACGAGCCGCCGCCCGCGCCTAGGTAGCCTAAGCGCCGCCAAGGGAACACTCGATGACGATTAGCTACACTTATCAAACATAGTTAGTACCCGATGGTTTCTCCTTTCACGGTGCTATGAGCATTAATTGTCCATGGGCAGCACACATCCTTGCATCTACCCCTGAACCTTGTTTTGTCAGATTTAATGGTGTGGATGTCAAATTGCTCATTAATTGCATACTTTCGGACCGCCATCAATGCTTTCATGTCGGGAAGACGCCGCCAACACTCATCGTTGGATTATCCGATCAAACACATTCCCACTCTCTCCGGTATGTCATCATCCATCGCAATTCTTTGCCTCAAGCAAATTCTTCCTCAATTCCACATGGAAGAGGACTTGCCATTGGTGTTGTTCTTCTAGAATTAACCCCGCATCATCATCGACTCTCAAGCCAAGTAAGACATACATGTCATCCTCACCCATAGCAACATCTCTATCATCGTCGCCAGATGGAGCACCTTGTGTGATTTCAATAGTTGTCCAATCCATTGTACCTTCGATGCCCAAGCGTTGCGGGGCTTATTGGAAGTACTTCCAACCGGTTGTGATACTAACAATGGGAGTAGGAGAATGAGGTGCATTGGAGGCACAAGGACCATCTGACCGATATCAATTCTTCTTTGCAATTCGGTCATTACCACTAAAAACTTCATCAAGGCAGTCACACTAGACCGATTTGACCGATATCCGACTTTGGGGACAACCTCTAAAAATAAGAACAAATATTTAAGGTTCCATCGATCCATTAATGCCTCTTGCAACTCATGTGTGTACAGAAACTTGACATGTTCATTGGTTATCTTGTCAACTCCGTATGCAGATGCCTCCTGAGAAGGTCCCCAAATAATCCTCTCTCCAAGATCAGCATACAACTTGTCAATCGTGTAACCCTTAACATTTATTATCCACTCCAGATCTGTGCGTGGCATAGCCGTTGTGCTACCATCGTTCAACACGGCAATGTAAGCTCCAACTCTAACGCTTATCCTAAACGCCAATTCATGGTCAATCCTACCGGATTTGCAACAGAGAAAAACAAAAATTTCATCACTCATCAGTAGTTCATACCTACGCGACAATGGCACAACAGAAGGCAGTGCAAAGAAAAAACAGAAATATCATCACTCATCGTTGCAAGCTATGTTGTTCACACGCATCAAGCACAACAAAAAGGGATACAGATCGAGCAGGGAAATGGGGACATACCCGACTGGGATCTCCTTGGGATCCATGGCGCCCTACTAGCTTGCTCCACGCGTCGCCGCCTTCAAGTTCATCGGGAGCACGAGCACGAGAAGGGATTGGGGAGCCACGCCCACATGCACCATCGCTTTGACGCCACGCCGCCGCCTTCAACTAGCGCGAGACGAGAAGAGAAGGGGTGGGGAGAAAAGGATGAACCCTAGCGAAGTAAGCGATCGAGAGGATTTGGTCAGCGCGACGGAACGCATTTGTCTTGACCGAGGGCAAAAGAGTCATTTCGCATGCCATGTAGCGGAAAAGCGAGCAAAAAGAATAAAATAATGCAAAGAGGGCAAAATTTGAAGAATTAGACAAAGGAGGGGGCAAAAAATGTATTAGGTCAGGAAAGAGGGCAAAATCTGAAAACACAACTAAAGGGAGGGCAAATAGTGAATTCCCCCATCTAGTAACTATATGTTATGGGCTAGGGTTTGGTGGCGAAGGAAGTAAGAGTGGGAGGTGGGAGGCCGGACAGCAAAGGGGCGGTGTCGGCGTGGCGGCACCGTCAAACGCAGGGCAGCAGCGCCAGCCGGTGCAATGAAGTGAGGCAAGGTAAGACTTTCTTAATTCTTGCTTGCCCTTTATTCATAATCCTCTCTCTTTAAATAGATATTACAAACTAAAGATAGAAAGTAAAACATGGAAACTCGATATGGAATCAATCTAAATGATTGAAACGAAGTCTAACACAATCTTCCTAATTTAAGAGTCCTAAACTCACCCTCCGCTTGCGCCTGGATGATGTGTTGTGGTCGGACTCTACGATGATATTGTATTCCGACCATAACATCTCTCGATCTGCTGAAACTTGGCTAAATCCTCGGTGAAATGCTGAAACAAACAAAGAAAATTCACTAACCACTTCCCATGTCGCATCTTATTCGGGTAGTCCGTGCCAAGCAATAAGAACCTGCCAAGTGCCTCGATGAAGACGTCCCATAATAGCTTTTGCCGGTGTTGGTAATGCACAGCCCTGATCCAACTTCGGCAGTGTAGGTGGCGCAGATGGTGGCACACCATGAAAAGGTTTAAGTAAACCAACGTGGAACACATTATGGATACGTGCTCCAATCAGCAGCTGTAAACGATATGCTACGTTGCCAATCCGCTCTAACACTTGGTATGGTCCGAAGAAACGCAGACTCAGCTTATGTTGTGCTTGAATAGAAAGAGACAATGCTTGACGATGTGCAATACAAAGCCAAACCCAATCACCAACTTGGTAATGAACATCACGATGATGTGTATCATAATACTGCTTGGCATATTCTTGAGCTTGGAGTAGATGTTCATGAATATCGGCTAAAAAAATGTCACAGTCTTGTAGGCTTGATCAACGGCTAACACACGGCCATCCCCACGCTCGTAAGAATGTAGCGTAGGTGGATCACGCCCATAAACCACACGAAAAGGTGTTGATTTGAGAGAAGAGTGAAAGGATGTGTTATAGCAAAACTCAGCCCATGGAAGCCATCGAAGTCACTGTTTTGGACGATCGCTAGTGAGGCACCATAAATACATTGCAATTATCTTGTTGGTTGCTTCTGTCTGCCCATCAGATTGAGGGTGGTAAGCCATGCTCATGTGGAGGTGGACGCCAACCAACGAGAATAACTCCTTCCAAAAAGCACTTCTAAATACCACATCATGATCACTGACAATAGAAGTAGGGATACCATGGAGTTGCACCAGCTCCCCAAAGAAAGCCTGACTGACTGTAACCGCTGTGTAAGGATGTGCAAGTGGAATAAAATGTGCATACTTGGATAATTGATCCACAAAGGTTAAGATGACTGATTTGCCATGAACACGAGGTAATCCTTCCACGAAATCCATGGATATGTTGGCCCATATCACAGTGGGCACTTCCAGTGGTTGCAGAAGACCGGCAGGATGGAGATGTTCTGTCTTGTTGCATTGGCATACACCACAATCCCAAATGAACTCCTGGATGAGTTGTCAGGCATGAGGTACATGGAAGTCAGCCTTCAAGCAATGCAACGTTTTCTGAACTCCCTCGTGGCCTTCTTCATGAATCGCGACTAGAATACATGGTAAGATAGGTGACGTTGCTGGGACATATATCTTGTTGTCGACTAATAACATCCCATCAGATATGGTCCACGAAGTACCTCTCTGGCCGGCGAGAACTTCATCACGAAGAGCGATAACTGTCGGTTAGCTTCCGCGGCAGCTCAGAGTTCATCAAATAGAGAAAGTCGTGGCAACAACATGGCATAGAGTAGACCAACATTGTCTGGATCACAGTGGGACAAAGCGTCTGCCACGGTTTCAGTTGGCCCGGTCGGTATTCAACCGAAAATGCATACCCTATCAATTTGCTCACCTACTGATGTTGTGGAATCGTTGAAAGGCGTTGGTTGAGTAGGAACTTGAGGGTGTAATGGTCTGTGCGTACGAGAAAAGAACGCCCCCATAAATAAGGACGCTAATGGCGAATTACCTGAACAAGTCCGATCAATTCGTGCTCGTACGTGGCCAACTTAGCATGCCTTAGTGCAATAGCCTAGCTGAAAAAGGCAACCGGACCTCCTCCTTGGTGAAGTACAGCCCCAAAACCTAATCCCGAAGCATCACATTCCACAATGAATGGCTTAGTGAAATCAGGAAGCTATAGTACTGGAACTGAGGCGAGAGCTTGCTTGAGCGCCAAGAAAGCTTGGCCGGCCTCCTACGACCAACGGAACACTTCCTTCTTTAAGAGTTGGGTTAAGGGAGTTGCAATTGCCCTGTAGTCCTTGATGAAATGACGATAGTACCCCGTGATCCCAAGGAAGGAGCGGACAACCCGCACCAAAACTGGCATCAGCTAGTCCTCAATGGCCGCCATCTTCTGCCGATTCATCTCGACCTCGTCGGCCGAGATGACGTGCCCTAGATAGGACACCACGGTTGCTCCGAAGGTACATTTGGACCGCTTGAGGATGAGATGGTGTTGTTGTAGTGCCTCGAACACCATGCAAATGTGGTGTAAGTACTCCGACCAAGACAAACTGTAAATCAAAATATCATCAAAAAAATACGAGCACAAATCGCCGGAGATAGGGGCCAAGAATCTCATTCATTAATGCCTGGAACGTCGTCGGTGCATTGGTAAGGCCGAACGGCATTACCAAAACTCATAATGACCTTGGTGCATACGGAACGCCGCCTTCTTCACATAGTTCAGATGCATTCGGACTTGGTGATAACCGGAGCGAAGGTCTAGCTTGGTGAAGAATTGCGCCCCCACAGAGTTCATCAATGAGTTCTTCCACTAGCGGCATTGGGAATTTATCTTTGATGGTCTTCTCATTGAGTGCACAATAATCCACACAAAATCTCCAAGAGTCGTCTTGTTTTTTCACCAATAAGACTGGAGAAGAAAATTCCGAAGTGCTTAAGCAAATGATACCTTGCGCCATCATCTCCTTACATTGACGTT
Organism: Phyllostachys edulis; assembly: GCA_036346405.1. Classification (NCBI taxonomy): domain Eukaryota; kingdom Viridiplantae; phylum Streptophyta; class Magnoliopsida; order Poales; family Poaceae; genus Phyllostachys; species Phyllostachys edulis. The sequence continues at coordinate 28,487,691 of CM070552.1, forward strand.
CTAGCTCATCTTTTTGTAACCGCGGACAACGGTAGGGCCGAACCGCCATGGCATTGGTGTCAGTCTCCAAGTGAATGTGGTGATCGCATCGGCGTGCGAGTGGAAGACCACATGTCTCAGAAAATAATGTTGCAAACTCCTCGAGCAACACGTTCATCAAGTTGTCGTCCTCTCCAACCAGCGCACATATTGCCATCTTGCTGGGCGCATACCCTTGCCGAAGAACAGTGTGATCCGTGCGCCAAAAGGACATGGTTAAGCGCCCAAAATCCCACACTATTGGCCCCAACATTTCAAGACATTGGACGCCCAGTACCAAGTCGAATCCACTCAAGGGGATCGAGTAACAATCCACGTGAAACACCTCGCCTTGCACGCTGATTTTCTAGCTGCGGCATATGCTTCCGCTTACCATATGCTCGTCGTTAGCCACCGCCACCTTGAGCCCGTAGCGCCCAGCTTCTATGGACCAGCCGAGCTGAGCACACACCTCCTCGGCCACGAAGTTGTGTGTTGAGCCAGAATCAACCAATGCCATCAGTATAGCTCCGCCCACCGTGACCTCCAATTTGCATAGTGCGACCGGTATTGATGCCAGTTAAGGCATGCAAGTAGATTTTGGGGTTCAGTTCTTCTTCGAGGTCGTCGTTGTCGTCGCCGACTATCTTATTGACAAATTCAATGTGTAGCAATTGCTTGCATTCATAGGCTAGAGTAAACTTCTCGTCACAATTGTAGCACAACCCTTGGTGCTTTCTTTCGGCCATCTGTTCGGGCATGAGGATGCAATGGAACACCCGCTTCGGCCCGCTCCCAGTTGCATTGCCTCCCATGGCCGACTTGGGCACCACCGGTATTGGTGTCGAGGAACACCCGATGAAGGGCGATTTGGCCGCCTACTTGTGGGTTGATGTCGCCGCTGCTGCTAGTTCGGCCACCATGGTGGCCCTTCACTCGTACGCCCAATTGAGACTCATGGTCGTTTCCATGGTTTGGGGCATCTGGAGATCGACGTCGATGCTGAGTGGTTCTGAAGCCCTGTGGTAAATAGTTGCACCTGCTGTTCAACAGTAAGATGCCCAACTCTGCTGAGGCACGTCAAGAATTGGTCAATGTAGTCATCGACGGTGCACGTGAGTTTAAGTTGAACTAGCTCTCCTAGGGGGTTATGCCGCAATGGAGGGCTGAAACGCACGTTCACGAAGCCCAACAAGCGACGCCAAGATGGTGTTCCCTCCTCGCACTCCAGACAACAATAGCATGTTTGCGCACTACCCATCAGGTGATATGAGGCTAGCCACACCTTTTATTCTTCCATAGTTCTTTGTCCACGAAAGAACTGCTCACACTGATTGATCTAAGGCAGCAGATCATCCTTGCCATCAAAGGTCGAGAAGTTGAGTTTGTAGAAGCATAGCACCCCAACATGCTCGACGCGTGCGGGTGGTGTCAGGACCGGGCGGCAGGGTGGAGCGGCTGCTCCAGCTCCAGCGCCGACGCCAACCTTCGATCCCTCCGAATCGTCATGCTTGATCTTCTCCACTCACGCCAATCGAGTGTTGTGGCTCTCCAACTAGCTATTAATGGTGGAGAGTTGGGCGATGTGGTTGTCCTGCATCTGGTTGATGGCGTCAAATCTGGCGATGATCTCGGCGAACATGGCCGACATGTCTTGAGGATCGAAACCGCCGCTACTCAACATGGTGGTTGCAACAGTTGGCTCTGACACCAAGTTGTTATGGGCTAGGGTTTGGTGGCAAAGGAAGAGTGGGAGGCCGGATGGCAAAGGGGCAGTGTCGGCGTGGCGGTGCCATCACACACAGGGCAACAACGCCGGCCGGCGCAATGAGGTGAGGCAAGGTAAGACTTTCTTAATTCTTGCTTGCCCTTTATTTATAATCCTCTCTCTTTAAATAGAGATTACAAACTAAAGATAGAAAGTAAAACATGGAAACTCGATATGAGATCAATCTAATGGATTGAAACGAACTCTAACACAATCTTCCTAATTTTAGAGTCCTAAACTTAATGGGCAAGGAAACCTAAATATCTGGCCGGCAGCTATACTGCCACACCCTCCCCTTGCGCTTGGGTGATGTGTTGTGGTCAGACTGTGATGATATTGTATTCCGACCAGAACACTATGGATGGTAGACAAAAGGACATCCAGTAAGGTGTGCTGTAATGATTAAACTTCCAATAATTTCAAGCCGAGGAAACAGAGAAGTGCAAAACTCAGAAAACCAGGAATTTAGAACTTACCAGCCAAATTGTCTGCAACAACATCGTCGCCTTCAAAATTAACGAAAAGCACTATCGACACCTGGTTGTACGCCTCTGGAAGAATATAAATTGCCTTCTGAAATTCGAAAACAGGAACAAGAGATCCGTTATTGGTTAATCATGAGGCTGCAGCTGATTTCAGAGTTGGCCTGGGAGCCGATTATGGACATTGAACTTCGGACTACCATAGATCTTCAGTTCTATGAGGGATGTGAGGCCATCGAGTCCATCACAGTGTTGCAGATTCGGACAACTCAACCTTAGTGATGCAAGTGATGGAAGATTTTGGGGCTCCAGAGAAAGGTGCACCATGGATTCAGAAACGATCAATACATTCTCCAAAGATGTGTGGGAATTCAACAAACTGTACAGCAACTCATCTCTGAATCCACCTTTGACATGGATGCTGGTAAGTAATGGGAAGTGCGCAACAGTAGTCAGGGTTGGACAATCTCTTAGCATCAGAATCCTAAGTGATGGGAGATCATGAAGTCGAATCAAACTGTTACACTGACCTATGTCCAGTCTGCGAAGTAATGGGAGAGCAGGAAGTTCAGTTAAACTGTTACACTGACGTAAATATAGTTTACAGAGTGAAGGAAGATAAGGAATTCTAGACAGACTTTTGCAATCCCGCAGTTGTAATTCTTCCAAGGATGAAGAGAGCACAAATGGAAGGAACCTCAGTTCAAGGGCATGCTGAATTCTAAGAGTGTGCAAGCAGGAAAATTCACCATCCTCCACTCCAGACCACTGTAACCATCTCGGCATCCAGTCAAACTCCAAGGCCACCAATGATTTGAATCCTTTGATCCTTGGATTGAGGCTGCAAAACTCCGATCCAATGCTTCCTAACATAGACATCTCAACAATAGTAAGATACTTCAAGACAGGTAATTGACCAAGAGGTGGCAGGCATTCAAAATCACAGTATTCCAAGCATATAATTGTTAGCTTCGAAAAGGAAGTGTCGCCTAACCAGCTAGGGTATCTATGAGATCTGCAAACTTCCACAGAAAGTTCTCTGATATTGTGATGTGGCCGCAAGCCCTCTAGTATTCCCTCATGAGGAACTGTGGTTGCTGTAGGCGTCTGGCCATGTTCACAATGATCCCAATCTCCATCAGGAAATGTCAAATGCAAAGCTTGGAGGTGTTGTTTCCTACACAAATTTGCTTCTTCTGCCTCATCAACACTAGACACATTCTCTAGTCCTTTTATACACAGCTTTCCACTAAGATTTTGCAATTCCTTTAGCTCTCTTAAATTACAATGCCAATCACCTCTCTTAATCGTGATCACTGGCAGAGTGTGCAGATTAATTAGGTGTCCAATTCCATTTGGAATGCATGCTGGCTTCATGTTGCAGGAAGTTGTCACATCGATGGTCTGCAAATTGAAGAGCTGACATATGGAGATAGGAAGCCTCAATCCACCAGTATCTCTTAGAACCAGATGACGCAGTTGCTTCAAGTTGCCCATTGAACGGGGTAATGATGCTTTGGTAAGCAAAACCCCATCAAAAATGATAGTACGTAACTGTTTGGAGTTTAGAAATAATTCTTCAGGAATTTCAATTGTACCGCCTGCTCCATCCTTGTAACTCAGTATGACAGCCCTTAGAGCATTGGACCCATGCAAATGTTGCAAATTTGAAACTGTACCTGTCCATGGTAAAAATATGGATATATTTCGAACATCCTGTGATATCTCAACTGGTATATCATTCTCTAGTCTAAGAAACTCTACACCTGCAACACAACATGCGAGATCATGGGTAAGATCATGCATGGTGTATGCATCTTCATTACATTGAATAATTGATCGTTTAAGTAATCCAGAAAAATAAAGCCTTCCAAGTTTGTCCTTATCACTGACACTATCAGTATGAAGAAGACCTAGTGACTTCCACAGGCAAATCACCTTATCTTGGGATAAATGATAATCTTTAGGAAACAAGGATAGGGCAATAAAACACCGTTTCAAGAAAACTGGCATGTGCTTGTAGCTCAGTTCCAATGCCGGCAAAATGTCATTCTGTGGCTGGTCCAAGTCCCACAGATCACTCTCCAAGACATCTTTCCATCTCTCTTCATTAGTTTCATAACGCAGCATGCTTCCCAACGTCTTGATTGCCAATGGCAAGCCCCTGCACTTTTCGACAATGCCCTCACCAATCCGAACGAAATCTGCACAAGCAGCAGGATCTTGGCCTTCAAATGCAATTTGCTCAAATAATGACCAACTCTCCCCAGGACTCAAGCAATTCAAGGAGTAGAGAGGCATTGTTTGCACAAGTCTTGCAACAGTCTCATTGCGAGTGGTTACAATAACTCTACAGAGTTGTGTAGTCATCACCGGGGCAAAAAGTGAATCCCAGGGGGCTCTGTGCTCATTCCATACATCATCTAATACGAGTAAAAGTTTCTTTCCCTTTATTTGCTCTATCAATGCTCCTTGAATATCATTCAGTTCTACTAGATCACAGTTCTGCTTTTGGAGTGAACAAATAATGTTCCTTGTTATGATCTTGACATCAAATTGCTCAGACACAAATATCCAGGCAAGATTGTCAAAAGATTGGCGTATCCTCGGATCATTGAATACCAATTGAGCTAGTGTTGTCTTACCAAGCCCTCCCATGCCAACTATGGCCAGAACAGACATATGTCTTTCTTCTGATAACACCATTTCGACAACATTATTCTTATCTATCTCTCTCCCATGAATGCTCGGCTTGTGTACAATAGAGCTAGTCTGTTGTTGCACACTGCATGAAACAAACTCAATCTGTTGTTCTCCATCATCATTGGTCAAGTTAAGGTCATCATATTCCTTGATGATATCGTTAAATCTCTCTCTTATTTCTCTTGCTCTTATAGCCAAATCATGTAGAATAGGGACCACAGCAATATCACCGAAGCAATTATCATGTACCTATAAAAAAAATGTCTAGTCAATATACACAAAATAGTGTCATCCTTAGATTAGTTAACGAAGAGGAATATCAATTTAAAAGATTCTGCTAACCTAAAATTTCATAATGCTAAAAGCATCAATGTGCATTGGGCTATAAGAATTGCAAATGTAGAAAGAGAGAAACAAAATGTCTAACCTCGCCTACTAGATAAGACCAGGGATCAGCTAACCGGAGGGGGGTAGAATCCCGGCCACCCTCCGGTACCGGTAACCGGCCCGGCCGGTTACCGGTCAAATTCGGTAAAATTCGTTTAAATTCATTTGAAATTCATTCAAAAATTGAAAAAAACCGGATTTCCCTCCGGTCACCCTCGATACCGTAACGGGTTACCGTTACTGGGTCGTTACGTGGGATTTGGATCCCTGGATAAGACTATAAGCAGATTTGGTGGTCATTGTTCATTGTTCTATGATTTATAATTTAGATAATCAGTCTTCGTTTATTGTTGGTGCTATTTTGTTCACGGTTGAAACCGTTCGATGGTAACCTTGCCACACTTTCTTGTGGGCAAACTTGCAAATCAAACTCATCCGATTGTGTCTCTTGGGGGGTTATAAATATGAATTTTAGTTTGGTGTACTTGCTTAACAGTGCCATTTAGTTCCATCCGTCAGTTTAAGTTATACGTTAGGTCACTAGCACCAAATCTAGTTTGTACAGGCAGGCAATCCGGCGCCGCATTTCGTCGAACAGGACGCATACACGGCAGGGCTGCCTCGAGAGCCAAGATGATCGGCACGTACCTCCCGGCGGATGCGCTTGCGGTGGCCGCCGCTGTCCCCTGGTCGCACCATCTCGAGGACCTCGACCGTGCGACGGGCGGCCTCGTACTCGCACTCCCCGACCACGTCCTCCGCGTCGTAGGCGACGGCCCTGAGCTCCCTGAGCCGGAGCGTGGCCGCTGCACCGCGGGCGCCCAGGCAGCACCCGCCCTGGGAGTCGGCGTCCTCTAGCGCCGCGTGGATCCGCCGCATCGTCCTCTCTAGCCGCCTCAGCTCCTCCACGTCCTCGCGCCTCGCCTGGGGTGCGCCCGGGAGCAGGGAGGAGAGCGCCCTGATCCCCCACTCCAGCGCCACAGAAGCAAACGCCCCGGCCATCTCCTCTCCCTATGTAAAAATGAGTTGGTACTTGGTAGGCTACAGACGCAGGTGCTTGTGCGCCATTGGTGATCTCCCGCTTCCTCCTCTGCACTCTGATCTGTGGTCTGAACCCTGAGCCCAGATGTCAACAAGATTGACGAATTCCACGCAGAAAAAAAAAGTGTGACCGCGACGTCGTGCCGGCTCGATCGGGGTTTGGCAAACAGCTGTGACCACTTCCCTAGTACATACAGCAACAATCTGCAACCCCAAAACCGAAAGAAAATGGAAGCAGCAAGCAAACATTTCTCGCGGCTCACAAACATGTACCACTGATTCTGATCCAGATGAACATTGCCTTGGCCATGGCCACCTGGTCCAAGTTTCAGTTCAACAACGTCTCTGTGCTGTTCCCGAGCTCAAGTCGCATCGACAATGGCTGCTGATAGGATTTGGCTAACTAGCCTTAATCTATCACGATGGGGCTGGACGAGGTGTACCCGCCGGCCCTCTCCCGGATCCTCGCGGGGATGTCGGCGTGGAGGACCTGCACCCTGAACACCACGCGCTCGCCGTCCACCAGCTCGAACACGCACCCGTCGCCGAGCCTCAGGTTGTTGTCCACCGCGAAGCTCCGCCACCCCGCCTCCAGACGCTGGACCAGGCGCCCGCCGGTGAACCGCATCTCCCACGACCGGTCCTGCCAGGTCAGGGTCGCCAGCACCGACTTGGATGGGAGGAATGGCGCGAATGATCTCGGAACCACCTGTTCACGCATAAGATACTGATGTGTTATTTGCGCGGTATATTAACATATGTATAAAAAAACTCAAACAATTAATGCAAGAAGTTTCTTTCAGAATCCATCCGAGCTGTAACTTTGGATGCAGCAATTTCGCTAGTTTAGCACTGTGCAAGAAAAGCAATGTTGATGTACGCAGCGCTGGACAGCTGGTGTTTGCAGTAAAAAGGAACCTGAATGATTTAGTGTAGAAGATAGAAGTTCAGAAACTGTAAACTGATATACAAGACTAACTTTCTTTCAGACCAACATACCAGGCAGGCTAATATTGAGCAGGTGCCATGTCAGTAATGGAAATATATTTCAGGTTAAATTCAGGTACTCCAGAGTTAAGAGGATCACTGGGAGCATTTTTCACTAGAATTCAGATGCCATCTAGTAAGAAAGTTCATCTGTATTTTAGATTTTAGGATCCGGTTAAAAAGACGTCAGCTTATCTATCAGTTTCATAGTCATGATGGTAGAGTGATTTTTAGCTTATGATGCTTTATGCACTGCTCTACGCCTCTTTAGAAACCACCCAAATGTTTCCTGCTTAATGGAAATTTGTTAAAAGCCTGCTCAAAAAAGAAGAAGAAGAAACCACCCAAAATTCACTCCATTATTTTTTGAACAATAAGGCAGGAGCTCTGCCAATTTCATTAAAGAGAGGATAAAGCAAGTTCAAGAATTAACAAGGGAGAGGAAAAACACAACTAGAAGGAACGCAGCTACTCAAATTCACTCCATTATGATGCTTGTGATAAAGTTTATACTCCACTGGAGAACATCGAGGCTATGAGAGACATTAGACATCACCATCTTGAGGAAATTGTCTGGTTTTGTTCATGAGAGTCATGTATGGCATGCGTGTGAAAATGCGCCATAGGTTATGTTCATAAGAGTTATGTATGGCATGCCCCTGACAGCAGAATACTACTGCCTCTGGAGATGTATCAGATTTCAGCTGAAATCGAGCAGTGAGTAGCAGCATTACCACTTGAAATGGCGGCTGAACATGAGATTTGCATATGATGCATGTGAAGTATGGTTTCCCCAAAAGAGGGAGGGTCCTAGGCTGAATCTTCTCCACGCATGGCTTCTCCGAGACCGATTGCGCATCAGGTTTATCTGGATGGCTTACAATGGCCTCACTACTCTTCTCTGAAGGGTTTAGCACTGCCACTGCATGATTTGTGGTGCCTGCATTACCAGAGCAAGTCACATATGCTGATATTATGAGGAGTGCTTCAAGGTAGCAAAGAAAAACGATGCAAAATGTATCAAGATTCCCTCACATTACCTGCAATGCCGCATGGTTCCTGAGAGGAATGGCTCGGATTGGCCGGAGGGGTCGCGATGTTAGAACCACTTGGCATCCGCTCTGTCTGAAGATCACAACAGCGTAAAGAAATCAGGAGCTGGAAAGTATTCCACTGAAAAACTTAGAATCTGCAAAAATGCATGTTCCTACCATTCTAGTTGCGACAAAAAAAATCTAAGTACAGAGACCGAACCATTGCTGGATTTTTCATGTTTGCGCTACCTTGTGAGATTGAGCAATAGATGCGCGAATTCAGACAATGCGACAGATAATGAAGGACAAAGGTGTCGAGAACGCCAAAAGGCGGAAGTTTCAGGTTTAGGAATCGAGAAGACGCATCAAATCTTGCACAGAAATGGAAAAGATGAGCGGGACGGAGATCGGGTGTGATGGATCCTTACCATTGCTGGGATTTGGGAGGAGGACGTGATGGAGGAGAGGAGAAACCCAAGCCTCCTGCACAGTGGCAGCTCGCATGTTTGAGGCTGAGCTGGCCAAATGGGCCGGGGGCCTGCACGAAGCACGGAATTGTAAGCTCGGTCTAAGCATGACACGGTCTGTACTGTTTATAAACCGTGCTAGTTCGGCACAATACTCTAGGCCGCGCCTAGGCCACTACCTCGGCAGCAGTGGGCGGCTCGGCACGCAAGACGCGGCACGAAGCACGCCCAGCCAACACGCTGGCTGCACAGCTGCAGCAGAGGGAGGCAGAGGCGAGCCCAGAGGAGGAGGGGAGGCCCGAGCGGAGTCGGCGGCAGACGGTGGCACGAGGCCGAGCCGAGGGAGGAGGAGGCGTCATGAGCGGAGGGAGGAGGAGCAGGCGAGACGGCGGCGCGGTGCGATTGCCGCACCGGGCGGAAGCGGACGGAGAGGAGGCAGCAGCGGTGTCATCGAGCGGCGGCGGTGCAGTGTTACACCGCATCAAGCGACGGAGGAGGAGGTGACGGCGATGTCGTCGAGGCGGCAGCGGCGTCGAGACAGCCATGGGAGGCGAGGAGGCATGGGCCGACAACGCGGGCCGCAGGAGGCGAGGAGGCGGCGAGGTAGACGACGCGGGCCGCGAGGAGGCGAGAGGCGGTGGGGTCGACGACGCGGGCCTCGGGAGGCGAGGAGGTGGCGAGGTCGTCTCGGCGGCCATGAGGAGGCGAGGAGGCGCGTCGCGCCGCCGGGAGATGAGGAGGAGGTGGCGGTCGCCATGGGAGGCGAGGAGCCAAGGGGTCAACGAGGCGACGGCAAGACCAAGTAGGCTGGGCCAAGCATTGGGAAAGGGGAGTGGGGGACGGGGTCACAGTGACGGGGGGGGAGATAGACAGTCGGCCGGGTCGTGTCGAAAATTTCGGCCGTTGGAGACTTTTTTGACCGTTTTTACTGTTTGGGGCTTAAAAAATTGAAAAAAATCTGAAATTTTTTCTATAAATAGGCACCATACCCCCCCCCTTATTCAGCACCCCTTCATTCTCCATTCTCTCTTTGAAATTGTGTTGTGCAAATTCAAATCCGTGTTGAGCTCATTTGGCAAAATTCAAAAAAATTGTGCCAAAAATTGGAAATTCAATTTTAAATCGACAAGTCGACAAAAGAGGTACAATACTATTTTTGTAATACTTTTATTCTTAATTATTGTTATGCTAAGATTAAAGTAGTAATAGTGTTAGTTTCGATTTTGCAGTTTTCATTATGGACAGTCCTTACGACAGCTTTGCTCTTAGTGAGTTCAAACTTTCATCGGACGAAATTGCGTCTATGGAGGCGGATGCGGCTGCCTCAAACCAACCGGAGGTTTCACCGGAGGAGTAAGGTGGAGTTCCGTCATCAGCGTCCATGTCAGCATCAGGCTCAACGGCAACTGGAGCAAAGAGGTCGAGGCCGTCTACATCGGGAGTGTGGGAGAATTTCGACAGGACAACCAGGCAAAACGCAGTGGGAAATGAGGTACCATATTCTATTTGTAAAATTTGTCGCCATGAATTGTTTGCAAAGTCTACAGGTGGAACGGGGCACTTGCTTAGACATGCTACAAGGTGTCGAACCAAGCAAGGATTGGCGATGAGGCAGACACAGCTGCAATACAACCCCGACGGTACGGTATCTAGCTGGGACTACGATCCTCAAGTAGCCCGCCAATCTCTCTGTCGTTTAATTGCTTCTGATGATTTATCGCTAGGCTTTGGCGAGTCTGCTTCTTTCCAAAATTACATTAGGACTGCGCATAATCCTAGATTTACTTCGTTTTAGAGCAGACAACAACTAGGGATCTAGTGAAATACTATAATGAACGTCGTAATAAAATAAAGGAACTATTTAATGCGTGCACATTTTGGTGGCCTAACCTCGGACATATGGAGTGGTCGGGCTAGGAGAATTATCTTAGTGTAGTTCGCATTATATTAATGACGATCGGGTAATGGAGAAAAGGATTATAGGTTGAAATTAATTGATGTAGCACACACGGGAGAATATTATGAATGTATTATCAAAGTCGTGGAAGACTTTGGTCTTACAGACAAAATATTTCCAATTACTTTAAACAATGCCGCTTCAAACTCTAGGGCCATGGACATTCTTACTCCAGTGTTGAGTACATATGCCGATTTCTTCCTGCTACATCAACGATGCGCTTGTCATATTATCAACCTTATAGTCAAATATGGTTTGAAGAGGTTGAGTCCGTATATTAAAGTTTTTCGCGATGCAATTTCTTTCTTGAAGCAATGATGGTACTATGCTATTAACTAAGCAACATTGGTTCGTTCTTTGAGAAAATCTTGTCGTTTTAGAAATTTTTATGAGGCAAGCTGTTGCTTTGTCATTATCTACTATCCATCATCTCCTATCATTGTGCATACTATTTTACGGATTGCTACTCAATTGAAAATGTTTGAAAATGACATAGTTTTACGCGATGTTTGTTGTTTCCATGAAATCTAAATACCTTAAATATTGGAGAGAAATCCCTTACCTATATGCATTTGCATTTCTTTTTAGATCCTAGGGCTAAAATTGATGCATTTGGTAATCAGACTTGATCTTCTTAGTGATGCTACTGGGGCTAGACTATACTGACTATTTTGCAGAAGTTCGTTCTTGGTTATACGAGGTTTACCAAAGATATGAAAATAAGTTCCGGGGAGTTCGTTCGCAACAACCTCCAGTAGCCCCCACCTCAAGTGGGAAGACAAATATGTGGGGGCGCGATCTTGGTGCCTCTTCCTCCGAGTCGAGTCGGGGTTCTTCTTCTTCTTCTACAACTTTGCTTTCGGCCAAGACCCATAAGGAGCGGAGAACTATCCACCTATCTGGACAGCGATACGGTGGATTTCAACTCAGAAGGCTTCGACATTTTGCAATGGTGGCAAGCCTATAAGTTAACTTATCCCGTGCTATCCATACTTGCACGTGATGTGTTAACTGTTCCTGTCTTTACGATTTCCTCCGAGTCTGCTTTCAGTCTTTCTGGAAGGATATTGGAGGAGAGAAGAACAAGTCTCACAAGTGAGATGGTAGAAATCCTTCTAACTGTGAAGGATTGGGAACAAACTGATTCACGAACACAACACTCTGTGAAAAATCCAGAATTGTCGGAGGTGTTCAAAAATCTATACTTAGACAATGACACCGACACATAGAACAAAGATGTATCATGTATGTAGAATTGTAGAGCTATAGGCTGCACTCTTTTTCCTTTGGCAAGGTTTTCTCATTTTGAGTTTTTACTTGGCAAAGGTTTTAACGAGGCAGCCAGTTGGACATCAATAAAGCTCTTTATTACATTTTCAATATGATTGTCTCAATTTTTTAAATTTTCATGTCTACTTCTGAATTCTACACATTTTGCTAATTTTTTTGGATTTTTTTCTTATTTTTTTGTTCTGATGGGCCAAACGGGCCACATCTGGCCCGACAGGCCAAACGGACTCGTGCCGACCTGGCACGACACGAATAGTATACGGGCCAGAATGGGCCATGCCTAGCTGGGCTCGTGCCGTGCCGGGCCGGACGACCCATTTGGCTAGGTCTAATTGAGGCCTTGTGGTTGTGGGGGTATAGGAAGAAACGGAATTTTTTAAAACAAATAATATTATTATTTTAATAGATAATTGCAAAATTAATTAGTCGGTTTTTTTTTTACAAAACTAGGTGGCAACAGGGACCCTGTCGCCAAAGGGAACAGTAGAGGAGGCTCTTGTTGCCAGTTCAATTGACGACAGGAGGGCTCTGTCTTTTTTAAAAATTTATGTGTAGCGGAATTTTTATTTTTTGTAATTTTGTTTTTAAAATTTGATAATACGTTGAAGTGTTTGCGTAATTCGGAATACAAAATCGGAGAATACAATGTAATATGAAATAGAGAATGGACAAAATATTTGGATTTAGGGTTGCCATGCGCGATGTTGCCCCGATAATGGGGGAAAATGGATGTAATTTGTTGTATAAGATAAGCGAACCATTATTTTTAGTGCTCACTTCCGCAACACATTTTTTGGACCTTTATTTTTATGTTGTTCCCTACCTTGCTACAGCAATAATTGAATTCCAAAATAGAACGAGATTTGAAGTGGGTAGCTTCACAACGTAGTTGCGAATTGAAATAGACTTTGTAATAAAGTTGCGAATTACACAGCGCGCAGGGTTTGATTACATGCATAAGGAACGACCACATACACAATGCAACAAACCAAAATACGCCTACGATACATATGTGCATTTTTGGAATAGAAATAAAGTCAATTGGAACAAAGATCATTAGTTTCGGTGGCCCATCGCTCCCTTCCCCTTGTCTTCTTGCTACCTGCGGCGGCGGCTGCAACCAGTCTCAAAGTCATCCATGTCTTGCGAAACGAGCTGGACAGTTGAATGATGTTAGGATAACATGTCACGACCCGCCCCAGGGCACACCCGGGAGGTCCCTCAGGACCTCTTGGGAGGTCCAAAAAGGAACCCCCAGGACATCCCGAGACATCCCGAGACGTCCCTCAGGACCTCCTGGGAGGTCCGTAAAGAACTTCCCAGGACGTCCCGAGAGGACATCCCAGTAGGACCTCCAGACCTCCCGAGGGGTTCGATAAAACCACCCGGAGGTCTGGGGTCCCGACTCTGAGGAGGTCGTTGGACCTCAGACCTCCCCAAGCTCCACGCGCTACTCGAGAGAGGTCCGAAAGGAACCAACCCGAGGAGGTCGTGAGGCTTGAGGATGAGCCTAAAGTCCACTGCGATCTAAACTGGTCCCCAAGGATCATCGACCAGTTCTCACAGCAAGCAAGTGACAGCAAAACATCCACACAACTTTATTAACAACAAAAGGAGATTTTATTACAAGGGTTGCTTACAAGCTCCAGCAACCGAGAGCACATAAACGCAGTGAAAAACAAAAGACATTGTCCACCCATTACACAACAGGTGACTGGCTGGAGGGCGCGACCTAATTGATTTGGTCATCTTTATCATCATAGGAATCTTCACCTGCTCAATTCATGAATCAAGCAAGAGTGAGCACAACAACCGTGCTCGCAGGTTACACCCATCAATTAACAGAATGGCATGCATAAGGATATATCAAGGGAAAGCATATTAGGGTTGTTTTGCATAAAGCCAATTTTAGTTCAAATACAAGTATCAAGTTTCAAGGCAGGTTACAATAGTTAAAATTCATTTTTGTCAAATCCATTTTCAGTTGGATAGCATTCATCATGAAGATGGTGAAGGATACCCTCCTGTCACATGGCTTCCCGCCCAAACCCAAGTTGGTTAAACCATCAAACCAGTTTCATATGTCTTTTGAAACCCAAAACCAAGAGCTAACTTTGAGTGACATTGCCAGCATGTCCATGACCGTGGACACGGCTATTCGAATAGATTTACACTCTGCAGAGGTTGTACACTTTACCCACATGACATGAATTCTCTAGTTTGCTTAGCATCCGTCGATACCACCTCACACTTCCTTTGGTGAGAGGTCCAGAGCACATGACAAGGCTTTTACAATGCATTGCTCCACCGCAGTCCACCCACATTAAGGTTTCGCAGATCCCCCCCTTTGGATAGAAACCCGCCGGATTAACGAGGTGCCCCCTCTTATGCTAGGTGGGACTACAACAGTCGTAACATGACAACCCACTGCATCAACAGGATAAACCACGATAGAGCGTTGCAAATTAATTAGCCAGATCCCATGCCCCATACTGGAGACATGTGGTTGCACAATTTTGGCATAGCCTATTATAGGCTTAGCAAGTGGTGTCTCAAAGACCGGTCCTTAACTGGCTTGGGCGACAAACCTCAACCCTGGGGCATCGGATCACACGACCCCCGCGCATAGACATGCACCAACCAAACAACCAGCTTCGCCCAAGCCCAAATCCATTTTTCATTTACTTTGCTTTTCAAACCTCCATGGCACACCAATGCCGTGGCCATTTGTAAAACCTCCATGACACACCAATGCCATGGCTGAAATCATTTGAATAAGTGATATTTTTGGTCAAAACTCCCAAATCAAGATTTTGGTCTAAGCAATACTAAGCATTCCATTTTTCAAGAGCCACGGGTCCTCACTATTGCAAGAATCAGGTTTTATCTAGGGTGACAATGAGGTTGATTCAACATGGATAGTGGTCATACCAAGCAGTAGGCATAACTATGAATTGAAAGATAGGCATTGAAATACTTAGTAAAGTAAGCATGCATACATTCTTGAAATCAACATAAGTAATTTGAAGTATTGGGTGCAATATGATCAAGAGTGTAACTTGCCTTGCTCAAAGTCTTGAGCTTCTTCCTCTCCCTCACAGAACTCGGGTTTCACACGGTCTTGGCAATCTACACGGTGAAAACCAAATGACTCAAATAGAGCTCAAACAAAATCCAAAGGAAAATCTTAATAAAACTCCAAAGTAAACCAACAGAGAGATTGAGAGGTCGGGAGAAGGTCCAATGAGCTGGTTAGAGAGGTCCAGAGAGTGCTCGGTTGAGCCAGGGGTGGAAATGAGGAAAAGTGAGAAAGGAAGGGCTGCCCAAGCTATATATAGCTGGAGCCAATGCATATGACCCAGAATATGGATCCTCAGGAGTTGGTAAAGAGGACAATGGGAGTAGGCAAGGAATGTGACAATGGTATGACATGAGTACTGCAAAGGTGAGAGCATTTAATGTGATACAACATGCATTAAATGCGGTGAAGACTTCCTTGCCCAAAGACTCAGTCAAAGGTAAAGAAAACTGGGTGTGACTGCCCAGTGGGGGCAGCCAAGACCCACAGAGGAGGTCCTGCGGAGGACATTGAGGAGGTCTTATAGTGAACAAAGGGAGATCCTCACCCATAGGGGAGGTCTTGACGGTTGGATCTCCAAAAGGAGGTCCAACGCCCAAGATTAAGTGCGAAGAAGGAGGTCTGCGGAGATAAAAGGAGATCCTTACCCGCGAGGGAGGTCCTGACGGTTGGATCTATAAAAAGGAGGTCCAACGGTCAAGAACAAGTGCAAAAGAGGAGGTCCGCAGGGGCTAGGAGGAGGTCCTCACCCGCAAGGGAGGCCCTGACGGTTGGATCTCCGGGAGGGAGGTCCAACGGTCGAGATCAATTACAAACGGGGAGGTCTGCAAAGGTAAGAGAAGATCCTCACCCGCATGGGAGGTCAAAAGCCGTAGGATCAAATCCAGGGGAGGTCTGAACGGTTTGGATTTTCAAAGGGAGGTCCTAACGATCGGATCTGCCAAAAGGAGAGGTCTGGACGGCCAAGATCTCCAAAGGGGGAGGTCCGGACGTCCAGATCTACAAGGAGGAGGTCTGGACGGTTAAGATCTCTAAGGGGAAGGTCTTAATAGTCCAGATTTACAAGGAGGAGGTCTGGACGGTTAAGATCTCCAAGGGGGATGTCTTAACGGTCCAGATTTACAAGGAGGAGGTCTGGACGGTTAAGGTCTCCAAGGGAGAGGTCTTAACGGTCCAGATTTACAGGAGGAGAATGCAGACGGTTAAGATCTCCAAGGGGAGGTCTTAACGGTCCAGATTTACAGGAGGAGAATGCAGACGGTTAAGATCTCCAAGGGGGAGATCTTAACGGTCCAGATTTACAAGGAGGAGGTCCTGGAGGACATGGGGAGGTCCGGTAGGACACAGGGAGGTCCAAGTGAACAAAGAGGAGGTCCTAAGAAGCGGTAGCACCGCAAAGTACGGGCGGTACTACCGGGTTGGTGCTAGAGGGAACCTCCAGAGAAGGTTTCAAGGATACCAGTAACGAAGGAAAGTCCAAGTAAATACGAAAAGCTTCAACAGGATTCCAAAGGAGCTCAAATGCACATGAGGGTGGCGAAGGCTTGGGGAGGTTGTAAGCTAGAGAAGACCCGAGAGGGAGGATTGGACCCAGGGAGGTCCAAGCATTTGGGAGGTCTAAACCCAAGAAGGTCTGGACCAGAAAAGGACAACACAAAGAAGGTCCGGACCTATGGATCCAAACGAAGGGGAGATTTGGACCATAACATCCCAGACGAAGGGAGGTCTGGTCCAGAGGTGGGTAAAAGATGGACAGAGAAGGGGAGACCATCAAAACTCTAATAACTCAGCAAACCAACAAGGAACTTTAGTTGAAGTTTGGGTTAGTCAACTTAAATCCATTATGAAATTTCAGGTTAAGCTTTGAATTCTCATCAAAACAAAATGGTTCTTTTTATTTCGAATTTTTTTCAAAAAGGCTCTGAAAATCAGGGTGTCACATAACACAACATCGTGCTAAATTAATAATTATGATGCATACTGAACATAACTTACCTCTTTGATCCAGAGTACGCCCGGGCAATGGGGAGCGGTAGTACGGCCCACGGTCTCACTTGCATGAGCCTTCCCCTTGTCCGCTTGCTGCCCACGGCAGTGGTGGACAGTCTCGAAGTCATCCATGTCCTGCGAGATGGGCTGGACGGTTGAATGATGTTAGGATAACGCAACGTCGGGCCAAATCGATAATTATGTTGCATACTGAACATAACTTACCTCTTGGATCCAGGCGATGGGGAGTGGTAGCACGACCCACGGTCTCACTTGCAGGAGCCTTCCCCTTGTCTGCCACCCGCATAGCCTTGTCGCACTCATCTGCTTTCTTGGGCTCATCCGAGGCCTTTTCAGTTGGGTCGGGGTCGAGTACGTATGGTGTCCAGCGCTTGAAAGTATCAGCTCGCCATGGAAAGTTCAACATGTACTTCTTCTGGAGGAATGTCATATCGTACATCTCCGGGTCATCGATCCATTGGAAGAAGTTGCATTGCATCTCCAGCTGCTATTATGCACGTGTGTAATCAGGGATTTGTGGAATGGAACATATGGTGTGATTTTTTGTGTGCAAGATATGCTTACGAGGTGGTGGCCGCACGTATAGTACGTCCGAATGGACGTCGTCGGGTGTATGGACTGGATGATCTTTGCTAGTTCTTTGCACACACATTGCGCGCGTGGAAACTCTGTTGGTACCGGTGCATCCTTCATAGACTTATCCGGGTAGGGTTTAGCCATCTCAGCAAGCCACTTGCGCTTTCTGCAATATCCTCTTGTAGAAGCTCGCCGAATCCTCCATCTCCTTCCTCTCAGTTGTGTGAAGCAAGCTCCTGCAACTCTCTTCTCCTCCACTTCTCTTCTCTCTCCTTTTATACAGGGACACAATGTGTTGTCATATCGATCTGCAAAAGTGGCAGCGTGTGGTGTGACAAAGGGTGGTCTTTTTTATCTGAAAAGGTTGTGTGACAGGGGGTGGTCTTTTCGATCTGAAAAGGTTGCGTGGTCTTGTCAGTCTGAAAAGTAAGCGTCGCAGTGTGTTGTCATATCGATGTGCAAAAGTGGCTGCTTGTGGCTTGACAGGGGTCGGTCTTTTCTGTCTGAAAAGGTCATGTGGCGGAGTGTGATCTTGTCAGTCTGAAAAGTAAGCGTCGCAGTGTGTAATCATATTGGTCAGAAAAGGTGGCGTGAGGGAGTCAAGGCTAGAAAGAGGATGGTGTGGGTTGTCCCGATGATAACTCCCTCACATGGTCGCAATGTGCACGTAAAAAATAAATATCGAAATACGAGACTAGCATAATAATAGTTGTACATAAATTAATATTTATATGGTATGATTGATATTTAGAAGAACAAATATCTACTCGTGGCTCCTCTTGGGGTGTACCCCGCATATCGCCCCTGGCCTGGTCTGGGGCGGCTGCGGGCGCTGGTGTGAGTACGTCAAAGGCTTAGATGGCTGAGGTACCCGACCGGTGCGAGTAGCCTGAGAGGGTGTCGCGAGGGGGTCCTGCGCCGGTTGGCTCGATCCGGACACACCCTGTAGCTGTGAAGCCCCCACGGAGACCTGATTGCCATGCTAGTCGAAGTAGAAGTCCCCGGAGCGTGACTCCTCATGCGACACGTCCGGCTCATCCCAAAGCAGTATACGACCTGTGAAACATTACGTTGTGCATGTAAACATGATGAAAACTGAGAAATAGTATGTTATGTATGCAAGCAAGATAGTCATACCTGGTCTCACAAAGCCAGAGGACGACTCCGCGTACACTTGCCCTGTGTACGGGTGGTATTCAGGACCTACAGAGAAAATTATCGTTAGTAACTAGTGGAGTTCGATATAAAGAACTGAACGTGAGTGTTTCATGCTGACTTGCAAGCTGTGCCAGGGTACTCCCAGCACGGTGCCACGAGGACCTGCTAGCCATGTCCAAGTGGGAAGGCCTAGGGCATGACGCACCGTGACTCACCCCCCATCCACGCGCATGTGGGTCGACCGGGTCCCTCGGCGTACGATAAGACGCGATCTGGATCCCTCGTCTCGTCTTCTCGACAATCTGCTCCATGACCTCTCTGATGTCTTGCGCCGTCATGCAGAAGCGCTCCCCGAGCATCAACTGATGCATCGAGACCACCAACTCGTGCATCTCCCGGTGCAGATCGACTTGTACACACAATTAATAAGTTAGAAATCGAAATCTTGCAAATAAAAAGTATGGATCGTTCAATACGTACCACGCGATGGAATGCGGAGTCCGGCTGGGTCGGTTACGTGTCATGGTTGGTCATCCACAACCCTGACACAGCGAACCCTCGTCCGACTAGAGTACCACTCGATGTACTCCGCGTGCGTTATGGGGTCGTATGGAGCATCCTCCTGGACGACGTCAGAGAAGGCACTGATCCAACCCTAGACCCAAGAGAACATCTTGTCTGCCCAGGAAGTCGCACCAGGTACTCCCTCCCTAGTGTACCTATGGAAGGCAAAACGATTGTTTCGTAAGTATGTAATGCAAATTGTACAACAAAAGCAAAATGTGAACTTACGCATGAAAGTTTGACAACACCCGCTGCCCCCAGAGGGTTGGGACCTCCTGTTGCAAACCGAATTGGTGCATGACCTGCTGCACCTGGTACTCCTCCATGAAGACGTTGTGGACTAAGCACCTCCGTGTGTACCACAACTCGTAGTTTCGCGTGCACAAGACTGACAGGCCTCGGTGAGTGTACGGTGTCCAGATGATGCGGTCATTCGTCGGCTGATCGAACATCGCAATGTAGTTCGGGTAGGATATGTGCGTGGTGATCGGTGTGTAGGTGACTTGTGGAAAAGAATAATGGAAACTTAGCAAACAAAATTGAATTGCATTACAAAAAAGAATAGATGTTCGGGAAACTTACCCATCGGCGGCACCACACGGTACCCATGGTCGGCTGGTCCACGTCGTTGTCCTCGGTATACATGTTGACTGTGTGCGCTCGCAGGTCCAGCTGTGGTTGTCCGATCTGAAAACGCTCGAAGGACCGCAGCTGAAGGAGCAGCGGGCATTCAGAGAGGACGGAGCTATCCTGAACCCAGTGGCATGCATTGCACATTTCGTGCTACATCACGCCACAAGATCGCTCGCCCCAGCGTCTGATCGATGTCCACCACCTCGATCTGCCAACACCGGCGGCGCGTGCAGATGTAGTGCTTGTCGTATTGTCATCGTGGGACCCTACAAA
This sequence comes from Phyllostachys edulis, assembly GCA_036346405.1. Classification (NCBI taxonomy): domain Eukaryota; kingdom Viridiplantae; phylum Streptophyta; class Magnoliopsida; order Poales; family Poaceae; genus Phyllostachys; species Phyllostachys edulis. The sequence continues at coordinate 28,508,118 of CM070552.1, forward strand.
CATCACTCACCCCCGAATAGCCACAACAAGTAGGCCTCGAAGTGCCTCCTCACCGTGTGGGCGGGTGCGTCCTTCGCCATACGCTCGGGCTGCAACAAGACAGATACACGTCAGCAAGGTTCACAAATCAATTGATACGAGAAGACAAGAGTTACGAAGACTTACGTAGAACTGACATATCCACTTCAGCGTTGGCCCATGGACGCTGTTGAACTCCCTGTAATCGTTGTTCGGTGGCAACACCCTCTGGAACCTCACTAGGAATTCTGTGCACCACGTGGCCAGGATATCGTACGCCGCCAAGAGGAAGCCGGCGCAGGGCAACCTGGTCAGGAAAGCCACGTCCTGAAGCGTCGGCACCATCTCCTCGCACAGGAGGTGAAACGTGTGCATCTCTGGCCTCCACCGATCAACCAGCGTTGTCACGAGGCACCGGTTGTGTAGAAATCGCCTGAACGTACGACCCCCCTGCGGTCCTGGTCGTACTCCCACGTTGCCTCGACCATCCTCGCTAGTAGAAGGAGGGCTGCTGCCCTCAAATTGCGTCAAAAATGATTAAGAACAAACGTTAGTCCACTTAAAGTAGTCAGGTTGCAAATGAGTAAGCGAAGGTTGCAACTGCACGTACCTCAGAACCCAACGCGAGTCTACCCTCCACGCCCTCATAGGCGTGCGCAACCGCAGTGCACCAAGCTCAATCGCCGCGTCGCCCTCCTAGGGGAGGATGTACTGAGACGGCTACAATGATGTGCGTCAATGACCAAGTCAAGCGGCAGACGGCCATTGCTTGAACATGTCCTAGGTCCGCTATACTGAAAATTCAGTGCACGCATTGTAAAAACTACGAAAAATATACAAAAAGTAATAAGAAGCGTCATTAACTAAATAACTACCATGCACAAATAAAAACCAAATTTAAGTTGAGATTATTTTGATTAAGCTATACAAACCCTATCAACCTACTCTGTAATTTTAACAGATATTTCATAAGAATGTTGCTATTTTTTTAGTTTAAAAAGTATTTTTGACACTAACAAAATGATCACTGTGCGCAAACAGCATTCAAAATAATGTTAGGATTATTTCGATTAGGCTTTACAAACCCTACTAAGCTACTCTGCAATTTTTACAGATTTGTAATAGATATCTCTCTACTTTCCTTGTTTAAAAAATGTCTCCAACATTTTTTTTATTTTATCGTGTGCAAATAAAACAAAAAAAAGTTTATAATATTTTAATTTAGCTCCACATAACCTATGTAGCAACTCTGGATTTTTTTTTTAATTTTTAGATGTGTCATGCTATTTTTCATGTTTAAAAAGTATTCTCGGCATAAACAAAATAATTACCGTGTACAAATAGAAATCAAAATTACGTTGGGATCATTTGAATTAGGCTCTATAGACCGTACTAAGTTACTCTGCAATTTTTACATATTTTTAATAGGTGTCTTTCTACTTTTCTTGTTTAAAAAGTGTCTCTGGTATTTTTTAAATATTTATCGTGTGCAAATGGAAACAAAAAAAAGCTCTCTGTAATCTATGTAGCAACTCCGGATTTTTTTAACAATTTATGATGTGTCATACTATTTTCCTAGTTTAAAAAGACTTTTCGGCATTAACAAAATAATTACCGCGCATAAATGAAAAAAACCAAAGTTAAGCTGAGATTATTTTGATTAAGCTCTACCTACCCTATTTAGCTACTCTCCATTTTTTTTAGATTTTAAAGAGGCACCTACCTATTCTCTTAGGTGTCTCCCTATTTTTTTTTTTTACAGATTTATTCTAAATCGTTCGAGTACTGCAACAAAAATAATATGTGCACGATAAACTAAAGTATACACAGCTCAAATGATGTACTACATAAAATAGCTAAAATTATCTAATCTATTGAATCCTATGTCACTATTTTTATTTGCTAATCGGTAAGGTTTCGAAATAATGTACGAAGTTGCAAAAACATGTACCTGAAAAATGGCTGACCAGATCTGATGCTTCAACTGTCTCCTCCGCTACGAACTGTCAGGACTTCGTCGCGTCTCTTCTCCCCCTCTCTTCTCCATCTCTTCTCTTTTTTTGAAATTAAAATAAGATTTCCATCGATTTTTGGGCTTTAAGTACACAGTTCCTGTTGCCAGTTGAACTGGCGACAGGAACCATTTCCTGTTGCCATTTCAACTGGTGACAGAAATACTGTTCACTTCATATCTCCAGTCGAAATGACGTCATGAAGTTGGACTGGCAACAGAAAGTCAATAAGGTTTCTGTCGCTAATTGAAATGGCGGCAGAGATTTATTTTTGTATTTTTTTCGGCTATTTAATTTTGTAATTATATTATTTTAAAATTTTTTCGGAAGAAACGTATATGTTGAAATGGCTCTTCCGTCCTTTTTACTTACTATTTTTGCACGGCTTACGCCTCCTAAGCCGCGAGAACAATCAAGCGGCGTTCATTTATTAACCACTTTAACCTGTATTACCACTCGTTCAGGGCTCGTTTAGAACACAAAAGTTCACAGTAAACCATTCAATTGCCGTAGAAAACGGGTTCTATGTTCTAAATGAGGCCTTAAGCTTCACAGCTGTGCCTCATGCCGTTGGGGCAATAGGCCGAGCCTTACGATAAAAAGCTCATGAAGATAAATAGTTGTGGTTGTGTGTAACCCAAAAATAACCTGACTTAGACATGATTGGCTCCGCCCCTTAGCTACGCCTAGTGGTGTCTAAATGGACCGGTCATCACGGCATGAGCTCATGTCAGCACGAGCCGATTAGATCGAGCATGTCTAGCCCGACTAGCTAATTAGGACATGTCATGTTGGCCCGTGGGCCAGAGTAACGACGTAATTACGACACGTCGGTCTCTCAGACAATTCCAAGGCGGTCCAGGCACATTTAGCCCGATCGAGGCGGGATAAGCACGGAGCCACAGAGGAAGCTCACGAGGCCCCCAGTCATTTCTTCCTTCGCGCCCGATCGCCGCTGTTGCCTCCTCCTCCACACCTGGCGCCGTCCTCCTTCTCTGCTGTCTCCGTGCTGGCCGTGCTATGCAGAGCCAACCCACTGGGCCGGGGTACTCACCCAAGTGTGACACGCCCGGTCGGGTCGTGCTAGCTCGGTCCAGTAACAGTGTGGGCTGTGCCGTGTTCGAGTCAGACCAACAGTCATATGCTGGCCGAGGAAGCACACTCTATCTGCCCACCTCTAGCTATACCACATCTTTTACTCCGTCCTAATACTGATATTGTGATATACAAGCGTTGTTTATCTCCTAAAAGTTTTATAGTAGAATTTCATGCGTTCTAATCGAATCGGGCCTGAAATTGGAGCTCGGCAATTTTACCCCGTGCATCTCGGACGAACACAGGCCGGGCCGGGCCTGTACATCAGGGGACCAAACACAAGTCGGCCTCCGGTCCAGACGCGGGAAAAGCACACCATTTCCCGCCAAACCCCGAAAAATCCCAATTCTTCCCTCCGATCTCCCGCCGTCTCGACAGTCGACACACACGCGCACGCGGAGAGAGAGAGAGAGAGAGAGAGGGCTCACTTCCGCCGCGATTCAAACCGAACCCTCGCTGCCATGGAGATCGTGCGATCCCACCGGCAGCTCGTGGCAGCGGCCGCCGGCGGGGGCGGTGCGGGGGGCCTGCCGACGTACCGGGCGGCGCCGCAGCTGGAGGTACGGCTGGAGGAGTTCGAGCTCTTCGCCATCGACCGCCTCCGAGGTGCGGCTGCCCGCCTCTGTTTACTATGTTTTTTTTTTGTTTCCTCTCCCCTTCCTTCTTTAGATCCGGTTACAGAGTATGACACGGTCTTTCCTTTGCTGTTGTGTTGCTCAGTTCTGAAGGGGATTTCAGATGGGCTCTCGCGGGGGAAGAGGCCGGATGAGATGGAGAAATTGGTGAGCGGTTCTCTCTCTCTCTCTCTCTCTCTCTCTGCTTTCTGTCTTTGAGGGGGCGTTTGGCGAGGAAAACTGTATTTTTGTGCAATTTTAGTGATGATTGTTTGGAAAAGTAGGCGAAAAATAAAGTGAATTTTGTGGTGTTGCGTAGACCTCGGTTCAAAGTTTGATTTGATTAGAGAAATGGATAATTTCTAAGTTGAACTCATCAGGCTCTCTTGGATGTGTACATGTTGTTACTTTTAGAAGTTGCCGCATTTATTTTTGACAATTTTGTCATGCAGATGCGGACTACCTCCATAAGGGGGTAGTACATGTAGTTTCTTGCTACTTTACCATGATTTAATTTTCAAGCTGTAGGTGTTGCTTTCTCCTTAGATTGAATACAGATCAGGGCGAATTTTTTTCTTTCAAAAGTCTAGTTATGGACTTAGCGTATGTACGTGGTGATAATTAAAAAATATAATCGAAACTGAAACTTGCGCTTTAGGTCAGCGAGTTGTGGAAGGCACACATGAGGCACCAAGATCCAGCGGAGACTTTGAACAAGGACATAATATCTCACTTTGTGCTCCGTCTTGTCTACTGCAGAACGTAAGCTTAACATTCTTGCATTTACATCGCATATTCATAAGCTTGCTGGTTTGTTTGTGGTGCTTTGAGCAACTTATAGAAAAGCTGTATTTTATATCCACCATCCAGGGAAGAATTGCGAAAGTGGTTCCTCTCCATGGAGACTACACTTTTTCGGTATCGCTTTCGGCTCGAGAGTCCTGAATCGCAGGTGACTTCCTGTCTATTTATCATATAATTGACAAGGAAAATAATTACGTTTTAACCTTTGCTTGTTACACACTGCCTTTTTTCAGAGGATGCTTATGAGTGAGTTTCAGCTTCCATACAAAGCATTGCCACACTCAGAATTTGAGGTATGGATTATGGACACTATCAGAACGGTTGAGCACCTGTATCTTGATGCTTCACAGTGACGAAATGATCTTGTTTTCTTGTTTTAGGCTGTGAAAGACAAGTTAAGCCAAGTTACACGTTCCATTGGTCAATCTGCAACCGGTATGGAATTTTTTTTGCTGGGTCTATTCTGGCTTGTACTTAGAAAACTTAAAATTAGTGACATGCATGCAGAAATATTCAGCTCAGATATTCAATTATTCGTCACTGTTTTTCTCTTAATTTATTGCAGATTGCTGTTCCAGCAAGATGTTAGAATGAATACAAAATAGGTTGCTTCAGATTTTTGCTTTTTCATAATTCATATTGTTGTGAATCATGACTAAGTGGTTAATACGGAAATAGTGGCTGGACCACTGGAATTAAACTTTGGGAATCTGTCAAAAGAAAATGTATTTGTACATTATAATGTGAAACTGTGAATACTTCATTCTTTGTCATTTTTCTTTTGTTTCTTATGCCATTTAAGTAGAATGGTGTTTTGTTATCTGCATTTATGTTCTTTCACTTAGCACCTAACTTTGTTGTATACTTTCTTTTTTGCAGTTGAATCTGTGTTCTTCAAGGTATGTGCATCAATCTATTATAGTTTTTAAATTCCATATTCAGTTGAAAATTTTGTTCCTGTGATTAATCAATCTAAATAGATTATATTCAAATCCAATTAAGGTACCTTTTCAAGAAGTTCCAGATCTTGTTGCCAGCCGTCGTGTATTTCTTTCAAAAGGCTATGCTTATGTTGCGATGAGTCAGGTTTGCTGTGAGCATTAGATTGGAAACTTCTATATATTTTTTGCTGATGGCCATTCTAAACATATCTGAATAATTTGCTAGGTGGTTTCTCTTGTGGTTACCCAATTCCGCTGCAATATCTCAAAGGCACTTGTTTTAACAAATAGGTACATGGTACACATCAAACATGTCTTACTTTGCTCAGGTAGCTTATAACATGTTTGGAAGGTGTACTTGGCTACTTGCTTAGTTCTTTGTAGGAGAGATTTTTTGTGGCTTTATATGATATGCTTAACCATATTGTTTGTTGTTTAATAATAATTTAATTCAGCATAGAACAAAAGCACAAGTTGATGTGTGTCCTATACTCCTATGGACATATACCAATTGTGATTTGTGTCTCGTCAGCCTGTCTTTCTTATGTTTAGACAAATGAAAAGCTTGTTGATTTCGTAGTTGTTTGCATGACTGCATCTTTTCAGTGCTTAAAATTTTCAGTCCTTCTGTTCTGCTGTGTTTCCCCTTGGCACTTGGCACTAATTTCTGAACTGAGCACCTCATTTGTATAAGGTGTATTAAGCTATAATGTGTGAAATAATTTAATGTACAGGAAATGGACGGCAACCATTAAGGAACAAGAAAAGGACAGGTTGACTCCTGTGAGTATCAGTATACCAGTTCCCCACGTTTCTTCCAGATTAATCTTTTAATAACTTTTATAATGCATATTTTTATTTGGGCAGATTGTTGAAGCATTAAGCAATGCATATTTTGGACCTGATTACTCTCAGGTACAATGTTTCACCTATACTTGCTTTTCCAGATATTGTTAGCTAGATTTGCTTCCAGCGCTAATGCTTGCTATATTGCTTAATTTTTTTGGCTTATAATCAATATTTCATACAGCCAAAGGATGCTGTCGAGATTTCTCTGAAGGATATTGACCAACTGGCCAGAACTTCTTTCCCTCTTTGTATGGGCCACATGCTAGAGAAGGTAAGGCACCTTAAAAGTTACATACATTTACTTACCTTGTGATCAGGTTGCTTAGTGTTTTCTTTAATTTTGCAGTTGAGAGAAAACCATCATCTGAAGCATGGGGGTAGAGTGCAGTTTGGTCTTTTCCTTAAGGTAATAATAAAATGAATTAGACTGAATCTTCGTTTTGTAAGCACCAAAAAATTATTTTGTTTATGTCACATTAATGTACTTCTAAAAACTATGCTTTAGGGTGCTGGACTAAAGTTGGAGGATGCTCTTGCATTTTGGAGAGCAGAATTTTCCCAGAAGGTACCTAACTGGCTAACTTTTCCTAGAGAATATACGTCTGCAACTTTATTTTTGAGAAAGCATATGTAGACCTTTATCAGTTCCTTTATGATGTTGAAGTTGTGTCAAGCAAACATTTTATAGGACTATGTAATACATTCTTACCTTTAGTGTTCTGCATTGAGTTAATCAGATAAAGTCGAAAATTGAGCAATTGTTATCCCCTGAGTTGCATTCTGTAAGTCATCACAACTTCTATTAATTCCCTGATGTTGGATCTTCTCTTGATAAGGTTGGCTCTGAGCGATTTGACAAGGAATATGCTTATAATATCAGATATAATTATGGAAAAGAAGGAAAGCGGACGGTAAGCCCCTTGTTCTATGTGCATAACTTAAAGGCTGCATATCAGGTGCACAAAGCCCATTTGGTGCACATATGGAAAAACTTTTTGTTTAGATATCAAATTAGCAAAAAAAATTCTGGAAAAAATTTTAGATGTAATTTATGGTGTTTTGTTCCACCTTTTAAAATTTGAAGTTCAAACTCAAAGTATGTTAGAAGATACAAAAAAGAGAAATTTCTGACAGATGATAGATCAAATGGTGCTGGAAAAAAAAAGAGGCAAATGTTACTATTCACAGTAAACTTCTCTTTTTTGTATCTTCTAACATACTTTGAGTTTGAACTTCAAATTTTAAAGGGTGGAACAAAACACCATAAATTACATCTAGAATTTTTTTCAGAATTTTTTATGCTAATTTGATACCCAAACAAAAAGTTTTTCCATATGTACACCAAATAGTGCTTGTGTACCTGATATGCTGCCTAACTTAAAAGGGTATTGGAGTTGTTAATCACTCTTACAAATGGCTGCTCCAGGATTACACTCCATATTCATGTCAAAAGATCATCTCTGCAACGCCTGGTGTTGGTGATCACCATGGTTGCCCTTATCGACATTTTGGGTATAATCTCATTCTTATAGTCTCCTTTTAGACAATAATTAACAGAGTAGATAAGCACTTATCTTTTTTGTGGTTACTCTGAACTTTCTGTTAGCATTAGTTGCCTAACAGTGTCTCTCTAATATGCGATAATATGGTAGCCCTGGACTTTACATGAAGTTCTTGGGCTGACCTGAATGGCAGCATGTTATACCCAAAGGAATTCAGGAAAGTTACTAGATTACTCCAGAACTTTGAGCTCTGGGTCTGATTTCATTTGAATAGTTCGAATGGAACATTAGCATTCAGGCTTGCAATTTTTCTGCTTACAAAATTAGACCCAACAAAAATGGAAGCAACCGAAAGTACATTGTTTATTAACTAATGCAATTTAACATTTGTTAACTATGGTTATTAAAGCGATAAGGCGAGCCGAGCCAACTCACTACCTTCTTACCACCAAAACGCTTAAGGCGTGCGGCGCCTCCCCCTCTCTACTTCATCCCACAGAGCAGAAGAGAAGCAGAGGATGGCGCTCCGCCGCTCCCCCCTCTCCTTCCTCCCTCCATCCTACAGAGCAGAGGATGGCGCTCCGCCGCTCCTCCTTTCTCCTTCTCCCTCCCTCCATCCTACAAAGAAGAGGATGTCGGGAGGGAGAAGAGGGGATGGGAGGGAGAAGAGGGGGAGGCAAATACCTAGATCTGGAGGGTGGAAGCACAGTGGAGAGGGTGACTGGCGACGCCGCGACGGGGATGGAGGCGTGCAGCAGAGCAGAGGAGGCCACCGCTGCGACGGGTCACGAGGGCGAGGGCGACGCTGTCGTGCGCAACAGAGCAGATGGCCGCAGCCGCCGTGGGACACGAGGGCGCCGCCGCCGCGCGAAGCGGAGCAGAGGAGGCGAGGGCGATGCCACACGCAGCAGAGCAGAGGAGGCTATCTCCACCGCCGCCGGTCATGAGGGCGAGGGCGCCGCCGCCTCGCGCCGGAGAAGATGGGGTCCCGGTGGCAGCGCTAGGGTGCATGAGGTGTCCGCCTTAGGCATCCCCGATGCCAAAAGCCGCCGAAGTGGCACCTTGACCGTAAGGCGGACACCATACATATGCTTGGCAAGGCGCGGCCGTGGCGTGACCCCTCTGATCGCCTTACCGCTTAAGAGCTGTTATGAATAGCAACTTGTATTTCCAAGGGGCCAAAGGGCCAGTATATATACACAAAGTACATGTGGTGAATATGCAAATAACCCCTCATAACAATGGGGAATAACACACTATACATATATCTCTAACACCCCTCAAACTCATGGTGGATCAACAACACCGAGTTTGGAGAGGTAGAAGTCGTCTTTGTGCTCGAGTGCGGGCCTTCGTGAAGAAATCCGCTATCTGAAGCTCAAGGCACATCTTCAAGAGCAATCACCGATCATGCACACAAGACCTCATGAAGGAAGCATCAACACCAATATGCTTAGTGAGCTCATGCTTCACAGGTCACGGCAATCTTGATAGCACTGTCTTGTCGACAAGAGAGAGTCGGTGTAATGTGAAACACCAAAATCCTCAAGTAACCACCGTAGCCAAGTAATCTCTGGCATCAAGAGAGCCATAGCTCATAACTCACCTCTGACTCGAGCAGGACAACTGCATCTGTTTCTTCGTCTTCCGGGCAATAAGCGAACCACTAAGAAAAACACGATGGCGAGATAGACCGGTGATCGGAGGATCGCTGCCCAAGTAGCATCCGAATAAACTGTCAGAACGAAATGGAGTGTGGAAAGAAGAGACGGCGAGAGATAGTCCCATGAAGGTATCGCAGAACTCGAAGATGGCGGTTGTAGTGGACCTGAGTGGGAGCAGAAACGAACTGACTCAGAATGTGAACTGGATAAGTGATATCAGGACGAGTAACAAAGAAGGTAGACAAGACTCCCAACAAGATGGCGATAGCGAGTCGGATCGAGAAAGAGGCTCGCCATCGAGGGTCGGAGGTGAACATTGAGCTCAAAGGAGTCTCAACGATCTGTTGATCGATCAATGAGGAAGCGCGATCAAGAAGATCTGAATATACTTCTCTTGGGACATAAAGAAACCATCTGGAGTGGAAGTAACCTCAATCCCAAGGAAGTAACGAAGAGGACCAAGATCCGACATAAGGAACTCGCTCACTAACACGAGCCTTGACAAAGGCAATGTACTCGAGAATCATCTCCGTAATGATCATATCATCAACATACTGTAAGAAGAAGAGTCCGACCACGAGGCGAAGTGTGGACAAAGAGCGCAGGATCATGATCACTTTCATTTGAAAAGCCGGCAGAAGTGACCACAGAGGAGAAGCGCTCAAACCAAGCACGAAGGGCTTGCTTAAGGCCATAGATAGAGCGGCGAAAATGACAGACCATGCCCTCGAGAAGCAGAATACCCGGTGGCGGATGCATGTAGACCTCCTCACGCAACTCGCCATTAAGAAAGGCATTCTTGACGTCAAGCCGAGAAGCACCCGATGGCGAGCAGGCGCCATTGAAAGAAAGAGCGGACGGTGGTCATGTGGGCCACAGAGCAAAAGTCTCGTCGTAGTCACGACCATGCTCTCGCCGAAGCCACGAGCAACAAGACGCGCCTTATAGCGCTCAAGAGAGCCATCGAGCGAGTCTTAATCTTACAGCACCCACTTACATGTGATGGGGCGAGAGTGAGATGGAAAAGGAACAAGATCCCAAGTACTAGTACGCTCGAGGCGACAATCTCCTCGGCCATGGCATCTTGCCACTCGGGATGAGTAACAAACATCCGGTGGGGGCGAGCTCACAGTAGGCTGCGCCGGCAAAAGGCAAAAGCAGGGGGTCGAATCGGTGGCGATCGCGAGAGCGTAGCGAGGAGAGGACGGCCCATCAGGGGAAGATGAAGCATCAGAAGAAGATGGAACATCAGGAGAAGATGGCTCATCTGGAAGATCTTCAATCGAGGTCGGCGAGTGTAGTCAGAGAACTCGAGGAGCCGCAGGAGGCGGCGAAGCGGCGATAATGGCGAGAGGCCACGGGAGGAATATGCGAGACTCGATGGGGCCGGGTGGGCGAGGCAAGACAGATATATGTGTATCTGGAAAGGTCAAAAAGGACAGAGACTCCACAGAGGAAGCCGAAGGAGAGGCAGGATGTGGGTAGAAGGGACGAGACTCGTCGAAAGTCACATCCCGAGAAATCCGCATCCGTCGACCAACAGGATCCCAAAGACCAAATAGCCGTTGTGCTCGATCAGATCCCGAAAGACACTCAACGGACCGATCGGTTTGAGTGCGTTCTCGAGGGGCGAGGAGAACGTAGCAAACGCAGCTAAACAGACGAAGGGCAGAGTAATTAGGAAGAAGACCACAGAGACGCTCAACAGGGATCGCACCCTGAAGAGCAGAAGAGGGCTGGATGTTGATGAGATAGGTGGCAGTGGAAACAGCCTCGGCCCAAAAGTGAGGTGGAATAGAGGTGGCAATCATCAGTGCACGAGCCGACTCAAGGAGGTGACGATGCTTGCGCTCAGCGACACCATTATGAGCATGTGCACCAGGACAAGAGAATCGAAGCGAGAGTGCCACCTTTCCAAAAGGAAGCTTGCAGTAACGAGAGAGGTACTCGCCAGCAGAGTCAGCATGAAAGACACGAATAGGAGTGGAGAACTGTGTGCGAACCATAGTGGCAAACTGTTTATAGATAGATAAGGCCTCACTACGAGAAGACATGAAATATATCCAAGTGTGGCGAGAGAAATCATCTATAAATATGATATAGTATCGATGACCCCCTTTCGAAACGAAGGGAGCCGGACCCCAAACATCAGAATGAACAAGATCAAAAGGACGCTGAGATACTGACTCACTATGAGGATAAGGAAGCTGAATCTGTTTGCCTAACTTACAGCCCTGACAATCTAAAGACACGTCTCCTAAGACAGGCCCCAGAAGACCACGACGAACTAAAGACGACAGACGAGATCCACACAGATGGCCAAGACAGTGATGCCACTGCTGGAAAGAGCCGGTAGACGGAGTGGCAGAAGCGGAGAGACTGGCAGCGATGGTGGCAGCGGAAGGAAGGTGAAGCCAGTCAAGCTCCCAAAGACGCTGTGAGTCAAGGCGCCGAGGGTCAGAGCCAACTAGAGCTCCCGTGTGGTGGTCCTGAACACAACAAGAGTTAGAGTCGAGAATGACTCGACAACCAAGATCAGTAATTTGCCCAGCAGAAAGAAGCTGCATGGTAAGGCGAGGAACATGAGCAACAGAGGGAACATGAAAAGATGAGTTGCTAAGAGGTCCTCGACCAGAGACAAAAAGAGAGGTACCATCGTGATAAGAACAACGGCAGGAGAATCAAGAGGTGTAATGAAGGATGAGTGGAAGAATCAGAGTCATGTGAAAAGATGCTCGAATCAAGAATCCACGGGAGGTGCTGTTGTGGAGGTGGTGGTTTCGCAGCGTTCAAGAGTTAGTAGCGTAACCGTGAGAACTGAAGCGGCAAGCAGCGTCGAAGTTTGGCTATCTCTCTGCTCGGAGAGAAACCGCTGAAGAGTCGATCTGACGTCAATGTAGAAAGCTGCAGAACTGCCGAGGAGAACCGAAGCGGCAAGCAAGCGTCGAAGTCGGCTATCTCGCCTTTCGAGAGAAAGCTGCTGAAGGAGTCGATCGCGACGTCGATGTAGAAGCGGCGATGTCGGTGCTAGTAGAAGAATGGCGTGAAAGATGCGGCCGCTTTTTATAGCTGGGACTCAATGTGGCCGACCTTGTCGCGAGGGAAGCGATGAGGACGGCCACCGCCAGATGGGGCGGCCACCACCACTGTGGCGGCCATTGGAGGAGGTAGTGTGCTGAAGCGTGGAGCAGTCGGTGTAGCAGGTGGACGAGCGGCGAGCACAGAGGGGAGTGGCATCAGATTAGCACCACGCAGGCGAACGGAAGCCATCGGTGGCGTATTTGACTGCAATGGCGACAAGGCAACGAAGTCTAATAGGTGGCGCCGACAACAATGGCGGTTAGATCGGCGTTTTTTTTTTTTTTTTTTCTTTCTTTTCTTTCCTTTTTTTTCTTTCGGCCGGCTCACGTTAAACAATGGCCTCGGCTGCTAAGACCAAATCGCGCAGTGCAGGGAACCCTAGTTCTCTGGCAATGGCGGCGGCAGTGCCTAGCGGCGGCGGCGGCGGCATGGCGCCTAAGGCCGAGGCAGCAGGCCACAGGTGAGACGAGGAGGGCACGGAGGCGGCGAGGCGGTCTGGCAGATCCGGAAGGCGGCGCGCTTGGGACCGGAGGCGGCGGGCGAGGAGGAGAGAGAGAGAGGTCGACCTCGGCGATGGCGTCGATCCGGGCGGCCAGGGCGGGCGGCAGAGGTAGTAGGAGACGAGCTCCTCGTCGGTGGGGTGGAAGCGGAAGCGGCCGAAGCGGCACGGCCGCCGCGGACGACTCCGACGGTGAGAGGAGAGGTCGACCTCGGCGATGGCGTCGATCCGGAGGCGGCGGCCGAGGACGCGGCGGCGGAGGTAGTAGGAGACGAGACGGAGGCGCTCCGTCGATGACGAGGAGGTTCGTCCCCTTGCTTGATGGTTGGTTGGACTTGGTTGGTTGGACGAGGGGAAGCCGACGGCGGCTAGGGTAGGAGAGGGAGACGTGTGGAGAGGGAAGCCGCCGGCGGCGGCTAGGGTAGGGGGAGGACGAGTTGCGTGTCCGGATAAAAACCTAATTGGCTCTGATACCATGTTATGAATAGCAACTTGTATTTCCAGGGGGCCAAAGGGCCAATATATATACACAAAGTACAGGTGGTGAATATGCAAATAACCCCTCATAACAATGGGGAATAACATACTATACATATATCTCTAACAAGAGCAACACTTTAATAACCATGTTGTTAACACTTGTTGGGGGTGTCATAGGAAACCTATATGAACTCAATTAACACGCCAATTTGTGTCTTTGCAGAGAAAGCCATAAAGATACCCTGTTTTTGTAAATAGTCTCTATTTCTTGCGTTTTTACCTTTTGTGTACTGTATTTGCAGTGAAGAGAACTTGAGAGCAGCTCTCAACAAAATGGGAGTCGGTGGATATGTATTGGAAGAGATATTGGATAAAGTGAAGAACAGGCATTACCAGGTACTGTACCTCACGGTCCTTAGCTTTACTAAGCAATCTTCTGTCCTTCGACTGACCGAACCATCTGACATATGAAATATGCAGGTTGCTTGCACGTTGACTTTTGAGGCAACGCACGGTGTCTCCTGTGATGCTGGAATCAATCATCCTAATCAGTATTTCAGTGAAAGCCAGAAAGTCTTGCAAGCGAAGGTGAGTTAAACAGTTGATTATACATGGAGCTGTGGTTTTTTTTTTTGGGTCAGTATACGAGTTATCCAAATTAACAGTAAATTTGGCTCATTCCGCAGAACCAAACAGTGCAGAGCCAATCAGCGACCTAAGTTGTAATTCTACTGCAGAAAGCAGTCCATCCACAAAAAGAATCTCAGGTTTTGAGACCACTACTTTGTCAGTTGTCGCTTTGCATGGGTAACAAGTAATCATTCAAAAACCATGATTGAAGCGTACAATTTCCAACAATTCCATCGCACTCTATCAATATTTAGAATAAGAATCATGTTGGTTTATTGCTGTCAATATTGTAATATCTGTACATAAGATTTTAATCGAATACGTAACTAGTGATTTCGAGCAGCACATTATTATTTTACCATTTTTCATGGATCAAATTAAACTTTCAGGTATTTTCAACCAGTTGTGCTACAAACCTACAACTAATGGGGGTAGACTGCAGTTTGGTCCCATCTTATGTTCTGCCCCTACAGAAGCTCAGTGCCATATCAAGATCTGCGCTTGTTGCCAATGATGTGGAGATCAATATTTAACCCGATGCTTAGAGGGAATGCTGTTGCTCACTGGGGTTTCAGAATTCCAACTGCGGGCTGTCATTAGGCACAAATCTATTGCGCCACATCGTGTACTGCTTGTAAAAAGTAATTTATTGTTGCACAACAGTAGGTAGAGACATGCAATCGAGGCTCGAGATATTGAATTTGTATTTCGTTCACTTGCTACTGTAATATTGTAATACCACCGAGTCGTAAAAACCCTGAACGGTTGTGCTGTAATTTTTTTTGATACAACGTCGGGGCGTATAGTTAAAAAATAAAAGGAAAAGGAAAAGAAAAAGGACCTAAAACATCTAAAATGACAAAACAATAACAACAGTAAACAAGATCCTAAAACTCCACTGACGGATGGAAACACGGTATTTAGGTTTAGTCTTGAACGACTAGTAGGTGATGTATTTTTGGATCCGGTTTCGTGTCAATGTTGCTCCGTCTTCAATATTTTAGAATATTTGTTGATTTCTTGTAATCCATAATGAATGTGCATATGCTGCAAAACATATAGGCCAAATGTCTCTGTAGGTAGCTACTTTTGCTGATACCTTTTGCGCAAAATCTAGTATGTCATGAGATGAGGATGCTTCCGTTGTTAGTCCTAGTTTCCTCCATAAATGCTCTGCAGATTTACATCGTAAAATGATGTGGTCAATCGTTTCTATAGCAGGGTAGATGTCACAGTGGGGATCTGTCCTCTATTTCTTAGTTGTCATATTATCCTTACTGTTTAGTCTTCCTCGAAAAGCAAGTCATAAGAAGATTATGTATTTGTGGGGTATCGATCCGTGCCAAGCATATTATGACATTATTGTCCATTTTATGCTGTGGAAAGAAAGGATCTTGTGTACTTATGAAGTAGTTATGTCAGCCTTGCTCGAGATTATGACTTGTTGGTCCAAAGTTCCTTGTTGTAATTGCTGTTCCGAAAGAATGTGTAGTAAGTCTTGATATTCCGCGAGTGCTTGTTGGGATAGAACCAGGTGTAATGACACTACCTAATTTTTAGTCATGAATTGCGAGCTGACTATACAATTTGGATTAGTGGCAAAGGTGAATATAGTTGGTAGGCATAAATACAGCCTCCCAGAGGGTGTCTAATGGTCTTTCCAGAACAACGTAGTCTGTCCCTCTCCCATTATGACCGTGGTCATTTGTGTAGTCATTTCGATGACAGATGATAAAGCTTTCCAAATCGCCGTGTCACCTGGACGTGGCTGTAATGGTATGTTATTTTGAAAATATTAACATCTTAACCAAAGGAAACAAGGATCAGTTGAGTTTGATAGTAGCTTCCTTACCGTTTTTATGATCAAAGCTATGTTATGATTCCTGAGATCATGAATCCCCAAGCCTCCTTGCTCTTTGGGTAGTAGCACGGTGGGCCAGGTGACTATGCAATGATTGCCATGAACCTCTCTATTTCCTTTCCAAAGAAAATCTCTTCTGATTTTGTCCAGTGCTTGTATGCTGCGTTCCAGCCATTGGAGGCAACTCATGTAATAAGTAGGTGTAATACCCTGGTTTTTGAAGCCTTTTTGAAAATCTCAAAATAAAAAGAACCATTTTGTTTTGATGAGAATTCAAAGCTTAACTTGGAATTTTTAGAATGAATATCAATTGATTAACTCAAACTTCAACTAAAGACTCTCTATTGGTCTGTTGGATTTGTTGGAGTTTTGGTGATCTCTCCCTTTCTGTGCTTGTTTTATTCTGCTTTGGTCCAGACCTCCTTAGGTCTAGACCTCCCAAGTATTTGGGTCTCCCCGTGTCCTTCAGGACCTCCCTGTGTCCTTTAGGACCTCCTCCTCGCTTATTTGGACCTCCCCGTGTTCTTCAAGACCTCACTGTGTCCTTTAGGACCTCCTCCCCGCTTATTTGGACCTCTCTGTGTCCTTCAGGACCCCCCTGTGTCCTTTAGGACCTCCCTCGCGTTCGTCCAGACCTCCCCTTTGTTAGAATCTAAGGGTCTAGAGCTCCCTTTTGTTAGATTTAAGGGCCCAGACCTCCCCTTTGTTAGAATCTAAAGGTCCAGACCTCTCTTTTGTTAGATCTAAGAGTCCAGACCTCCCCTTTGAGAGATCCGACCGCCAGGACCTCCTCTTGAGAGATCTGACCGTCAGGACCTCCCTGTCCCTTGGACCTCTTAGTCCTTTGGACCTCCTTGTAAGACCTCCTTAATAGGTCACGACATCCTTTGTTCAGCCATGACATTTCCTTTGGCCGTGACCACTTCCTTTTGACCAAGCTGTTCCCAAGTTTGACAGGTCCCACTTGCCAGCCTTGTTATTCTTGGACATCTCCGCCACATAAGTACCTTGTGCATTTAATGCATGTTGCGTCGCATTAAATGCAGCCATGTATGTGGATCACATTGTGTGGCACCTTGATTCCTTCCTTTGCTCCCTTCCTTCACAACAAATATTATTTTATTATCTTTTCACTAAGCCTGGTCGTACCCTATCTTAACCATCATCTACCTTTGACCTATCTTTCTATATATCCTTGACACGTATGTTTCCAGTGTCTTCTTGCCTACTTAGGCTATAATTGGCCAGGAAGCTCTTCCTCCTCACCTTTTTCCACACCCATCGTTTTGGCTTTTGCTGCTCTGTGGTGAGATCTTGTTTCCAAGAACTTCGTCAGGGACCTCCAGCACTGCATCCTCGCCGTTGAAGGTTCCACTGGGGTGGTGGCACCGGCCTCAACCGCCACGGTCATCCCACGACCTCCCCTCCTTCCTCCACCCTTTGGTGAGTTCATTGGCGTTTTGTTCTTCTTTTCTTGATTTATACAACCACAGTTGAAGCCGTTGCATCTTCCTCAGTACCACCTCCTTAATACCTTTCTCTGGACCTCTACGGTCTTCGTGCAGGACTACCTCCCTGGTCCCTGCGCCAAGGTCACTCCTTCAGCCTTTGCAAAGACCACCTCTTTGGTTCTTCGCAAGGACCACCCTTTAGGACTCTTTTGCAAAGACCACCCTCGTTGGACCTCCTCCCTGTGAGTTGGGACTTCTCTTAAAGAACTTGTTTTTAAGTGTAGTGTTCCCCTGTTGGTTGAGTTTTGAGGTTCTTTTGGAGCCCTTTTGGTTCTTTATGTGGTCATTGTTTGAGTTTGCTTTTCCCCCGTGTAGATTGTGACGACACCGAGGATCCTGAGTGTCCTGAGAAGGAAGACCGTCAGTATTGTGAGCAAGGCAAGTCATGCCCTTGATCATGTTGAACCTAGTAATTTAAGTTTATTATGTTGGTTTCAACTAAATATTGCATGCATATTTGGATTCAAATAATTTAATCCCTGTTTTTAAGCTCTTAGTTATTCCTGCAATCTTTTGTACAACCAAACTTGCTATTGTCCTGTCACCCTTGATACCCTAGATGAAAACCTAATTGATACATTAGTATGGACTAGAGATATTGCAAAATTTGATGCTTAGCCAAGCCTAGATCAATTTTTGTTTTGGGAGATTTCACTGCCAAAGACCAATGTGTCAAATGTTTTAGTCCTTGACATTGGGTTGTCATGGAGTTTTGTAAAAAGGTTTATAAAAAGCAAATAATTGGAAAATTGGTTTAGACTGGGGCGAATTGGATGCTTGGTTGGTGCATGTCCATGCACGAGCTCAACTTGGGTAGAGTGAGGCTCAGGAGTTTTGTGGCAGACGCCCTAGTCATTTAAGGACCGGTCTTTGAGTGTATTTTGCTATGCCTCACCGTGCAACCACATGTCCTGTATGGGCAGGACCTAGCTGATTAATTTGCAAAGTTCCACTGTAGTTGTCCATATGGCTGAGTTGGGTGGTCCTTCATGACCTACATACATGCATTCCCACTGGCGCAAGAGGGGGCCATGAACTCTGTGGGTTTCTATCCACAGGGGGCGAAATTTTAATGATAGAGGACTGCGGTGGAATAATATATTATAAAGGTCTTGTCATGAGCTCTAGACCTCTCACCAAAGGAAGCGTGAGGTGGCATTGACAAATGCCAAACAAACTGGAGAAATCATGCCATGTGGGTAAAGCTGTACACCTCTGGAGAGTGAAAATCTATTCGAATAGCCGAGTCCGCGGTCAAGGACATGCTGGCAAAGCTGCTCTTAGTTAGATGTTGTTTTTGTTTTGAAAAGATTTGACAAACTGATTTCTATTGGGATTCCTATCCCATGGGTTTTGGCGAGGAGCCATGTGACAGGAGGGTATCCTTCACCACTTGATGATGAATGTTATCCAACTGTAAAATTGATTTGAGAAAATGAATTTCAATTATAAGATTACCTGCCTTGGAACTTAGTATATGTAGTTGAAAGAAACTTGGCTTTGTGCAAATCAACCATATTATACCCTCCGTTGAGATATCCATTATGCATTTCATTCTGTTAATCCATGGTTGTGACTTGCGAGCATGGTTGTTGTGCTCACTCTTGCTCAATATAACCTTTGGCAAGAGAAGACTCTGACAGTGAAGAAGAACAAACCGACTAGGTTGTGCCTCCAGTCAGTTGCCTGTGGCGTGCTGATGGACCACCGTTCTCTTTGATCCTTTTTGTATTTTATGTTCGGCCCAAGGCCACTTTTGTAAGCAACTCTGTTGATACTTGTAAATAAAAGTGTGCGTTTTGGATGTCACCACTGCTGTTTGTTGTGCAGAGCTAGCTGTTGATCCTTGGGACTAGCTCATTTGCACAGAGGTCTTGGGGTCATCCCTAAGCCTCATGACCTCCTTCGGGTTATGGTCATGAGCTTAGGGGTGGTCCTGAGCCCAACGACCTCTCTTGGACCTCCTGGAGGTTTTGAAAGATCTTGGGGGTGGTCCTATTGGACCTCTCGGTGGTCTGGATGGACCTCCAGGAGAGATCCTGCGGGACCTCTTGGGAGATCCTAAGGTTCCTTCGTGCGGTTTGGACCTCTTGGGGGGGGGGGGGTTCCTGGCGGACCTTCTAGGTGGACCTGACCTCTCGGTTGGCCTTTAAGGATCTCCCAGTTGACCCCGGGGAGTTTCTGGTCATCACAGTAGGTATGGCTGAAAGCACCGTGTTTATCATTTGTACTCTACCTCCCCATGACAGTAGCCCGGGCATCCAACCTGTCAACCTTCTGTCAATTTTGTCGATGATTGGTTGTAACAGACCGTGAGGGATCTTGTTAGTGGATAGCAGTAAGCCCAAGTAATTGCATGGCAACGAGTTGATTGGGCATTGCAGGGCGGCGGCGGCCAAGGTGGCATCCTGATGTGTCATGTGGATAGGTACAAATGTACTCTTGTGATAGTTAATCTTCAAACCTAAAAAACTTGTAAACGATTCCAAGAGTTCTTTAAGAACCAGTGCTTGATGTGTAGTACCCTTGAGTAAGATTAGAGTGTCGTCCGCATATTGTAATGTTGGAGGGGTCTATTGTACATCCAGGGGGTGCACTATCAATCCATTTGTGCGAGCTTGTTGCAATATTCTCTATAAGACATCTGCGACCAGTATGAATAAATATGGAGAGAGTGGATCTCCTTGTCGTACCCCACGTTTGTAACGAATTTGATCGCCTACTGCACCGTTGATCAGAATCTGTGCTTTGTCGGAAGAAAGAATAGTATGTATCCAGTTGATCCATTTATTGTCAAAGCCTTGGTGTTGTAGTATCATCATAAGGCCGCCCCAATTAATTATGTCAAAAGCCTTATGGAAATCTAACTTGAGCACAATCATTAGTTTTTCCTTCTCAATGCATATTAGACTAGTTCTGAAGCTAGTAAGAAATTCTCCGTGATTGATCTTTTTTTGATGAAGCTGGATTGCATGTGGTCGATGAGATCTGTTATTCTGGGCTGCAGTCTGTTGGCTAAGACCCTGCTTATAAGTTTGGGTATACTATGTAGAAGTGAGATAGGTCTGTAGTCTTTTATTTGCACATGTGTCTCAATTTTTGGTATCAATGTGATATAGGGGGTGTTCACCCTTGAGAGATCAAGGCTAGTGGCATGTAGATCCGCACAGACATGTAATAGCTCAGGCTTTAGCATATGCATGAATTTATTGTAGAATTCATTGGTAAACCCATCTGGCCTTGGACTTTTGTTGTTTGGGGAATGCATAATTGCTTTTGTTATATCTTCCCAAGGGAAATGGGATGAAAGAGACTGTAAATTTTGATCTTGCTGGTAGAGACGAGCAATGTTGATTGTTGGGGACCATTGGACTGTCGTACTGAACAAATCTTTGAAACAATCGGTAGCAATCTTTAATTTTGAGGTATTGTCATAATGTCCAGTTCCATCCTTTACCAGAACCTTGATGGTATTCTTTCAATGATTGATGTTGGATGAAACATGGAAGAAACACGTATTCTCATCACCCAATTTGCACCAGTTGAACTTCACCCGACGTTTCCATTTTGGAGCCCAGAACCATGTTAGATCTTGGAGATGTAGTCCGACATTTTTCCTGAAGCTGAATTCAAGCACTGTTAGGTTTCTCCATTCTTCCATATTGTCGAAGTATTCCAAGGTTGTTTTGGTGTTTTCTAGTTGGTTGGCTAACCCACGCTTCTTCTTGGACAACGATCTATTCTTTGCACGCAGTCTTCGTAATTTTAGATTGGTAATGGATATATTAGCCAAGTCTCGGGTCCCTCGCGTCTAATTTTTTAATACCAAATTCTCAAACTTTGACATATGGAGTCAATAATTCTCTAATTTGAATAGTCTTGAAGTAGTTGTTTCAGTTGTAAACTCTGCAATAATTGGAGTGTGATCTGAGGTGGCAGCGGTTACTGATTTTGCGGAGGTGAAAAAACAGGCTTGGCTCCAACCCATGTTAATTAAAACCCTGTCAAGCTTGACCATTGTTGGATGTCGTCTCTTGTTTGTCCAAGTGAATCTCTTGTTAGGTATTTCTATACCAAGTATTCCCTGATCTTGTATCCAAGAGCTGAAGATAGCCATTCCTGTCCAATTTATATTGTCATTGTTTTTCTCAAATGCATACTGGTATATGTTGAAGTCCTCAATCACCATCCATGGTCTAGAGAAGTTTTGCTGGATAAGAGATAATTCTTCAAAGAAAGGCTGGCGCTCACTGTCCTCAAATGGTGCGTAGATGTTAGTGATGTTAAACTGATTGATGTCTGTTTTGGACTTGAAGGCAAGAGTTAATGATGAATCATCAGCATGGATCAATGATGCCTCCAACTTGGTATTGCACCAGGCCGTGAGGGTGCCACCAGAAGTTTGGACAGATGGTTGGTAGCAATAGTTTCTCAATCTGTGAGGTAAGAAGGTCATTGCTTTGAAACTATCAATATTTATCTATTTTGTTTCTTGAAGACATATGATATCTGGCTGTAGGTCTATTAGTGTTTGAAGGACTAAAGTCCTTTTTTTTATTTCTCCTAAACCTCTGACGTTCCAAGATAGAACCCTCATTGACGTTCGTTGTCTGCTGCCTGCAGTCGGATGCGGCAATGCGATCCCCTCTAGTGAACCCATCGTGAGCAATGCCCAGCTGTTTTTCAAGTTGCCACCCAAACAAACCCCAGGTAAAGAGAAAAAAGGAGGGTAGAACAAGACAATGCAATGGAAGGACTTGCAACAACGATTTAACCTAAAACAACCCAAGACTCGTTCAAACGACAATAGAGTAGAAAAATGACAATTAAAGCTAGCAGGACATAAGAAGGGAAATATGATTACATGATGCAAATGAGAAGAGTTGTGCATGCAGACGAAGTGCAGCATAGATGCTAAGATAACAGAAGATGCAGGTACAAAGGTGGATGCCTGAGATGGCAGCTTCAGTTGGCGATCTAGAAAAGGCTTAGGCATTGCTAGGGGTGCCGCCACCTGACATGAATTTCTCAATCTTTGTTGCTTCTTCGATGGTCACCTTTGCCTTTAAACCACATAGTTCTGCTAGTTCCCTGATCATCGCCTTTGAGGTCGGCTTTGGACTTGCTTTGAGAGGCAGCTGAAGTACCTCCTCGATCTTCCTTGTTTTGTGTCTACTTCTGCGATGATCCCCTGCGGTTGGTGTGGAGCTTGCTGAAGAGGTTGGTGCTGCTGCCGCGACACGACGACTGGCTCGCTCCACCGGGGTAACCCGATCCCCTTCGTACGCCTTTCGTAGCCTCGGGCTCCTCCGAATATACACCTGCAAGTCTATCTGTTTGCTGTGACAACCCTCAACTAGCGGAGAGTCGTTGAGGTCTGGGATGATGTCATTGAGGTCTAGTATATTTCCTTCGGGTCGTTTCCTTGGTGGTAGGAGTTGCAGTAGTGTTGGAGCATTAGATTTCGGAGAATCAGGCTCATCTGCACTTGTTTTGTCATCTCCATTTTTGTTGTCACTATCTACTGGTTTGAGGAGCTGTGGTAATGGAAGACCAGTTCGAGCACAATGCAATGATTCCAGAGGAACCACCGCCACCGAGCTTCACTCAAGAGGAGTTGGCAGACGTTTTGCAATTGGCGGCAGCAAGAAAGGAGCCATGGTGCATATGGGAGGTGATGGCATTATAATCGGAGCTTGCTGGCTAATCACCATTTGGAAGGAGTTGTGTGTCATCATGGCTGACTGCTGGAGAGCTAGGATCGGGCCATCTTCACTCTGTGGTAACATGCTAAACACAGAGCTGGCCAAACGGGTGGCCTGGCCCGACACGGCACAGACCCGTGTCAGCACGACTCGTTTAGAGCCACGAACTATTCGTGCCGTGCTGGGCTAGCTCACGTGCCGGGGTGGCGGCCCAGGCATGGCCTGTTGACCATTCGTGCCGTGTTGGGTTAGCATGAGCCCGTTTAGCCCATCGGTCCAAGTGTGGTCCGTTTGGCCTGACAGAATGTAAAAAATCCCAAAAAAAAGTAAAAAAAATCCAGAAAAATTAGAAAAAATGTGTAGAATTCAAAAGTAGACATGAATTTTTCTTTAAAAATGAGACAATCATATTGAAAATGTAATGAAGGGCTTTATTAATGTCCAACTGGCTGCCTCATTAAAACCTTCGCCAAGTAAAAACTCAAAATGAGAAAACCTTGGCAAAGGAAAAAGAGTATAACCGATAGCTCTACATACATAATACATTGTTGTTCTACGTGTTAGTGTTACTGTCATTGTCTAAGTACAGATTTTCGAACACCTCTGATAACTCTGAATTTTTTGCGAAGTGTTGTGTTCGTGAATCAGTTTGTTCCCAGTCATTCACAGTTAGAAGGATCTCCATCATCTCACTTATGAGACTTGTTCTTCTCTCCTCCAATATTCTTTCAGAAAGACTGAAAGCAGACTCGGAGGAAACCGTAGAGACAGGAATAGTTAACACATCACGTGCAAGTATGGATAGCATGTGATATGTTAACTTATGGGCTTGCCACCATTGCAAGATGTCGAAGCCTTCTGAGTTGAAATCCACCGTATTGCTGTCCAGATAGGTGGATAGTTCCTCACTCCTTGTGGGTCTTGGCCGAGCAAGCGATGGTGTAGAAGAAGAAGAAGACCTAGACCTAGACCTGGAGGAAGAGGCATCGAAGATCGTGCCCCACATATTTGTCTTCCCACTCGAGGTGGGGGCTACTAGAGGTCGTTGCGAGTGGACTCCCTGGAACTTATTTTCATACATTTGGTAAACCTCGTATAACTGAGAACGAACTTCTGCAAAATAGTAAGTATAGTCTAGCCCCGTAGCATCAGTAAGAAGATCAAGTACAATACCAAATGCACCAATTTTAGCCCTAGGATCTAAAAGAAATGCAAATGCATATAGGTAAGAGATTTCTCTCCAATATTTAAGGTATTTAGATTTCATAGAAACAATAGTATTGCGTAAAACTAAGTCATTTTCATACATTTTCAAATGAGTAGCAATCCGTAAAATAGTATGCACAATGATACACTACTACAGAAAAGGCCTTCACAGACGGTTCAAAAACACCATCATAGACGGTTTTGTGAGCCGTCTGAGTTTATAGGTCAATAATGACATGAGGTCATCACAGACGGTTTTCGAGCCGTCTGTAATACATAATATCACTGAGCGGTTATAAACTCAAAACCGTGCGTGATAGTAAAAAATCCTGAGCGGTTTGTAGATGAAACCGACCATACGTGATAGTAGAAAATCCTGAGCGGTTTGTAGATGAAACCGTGCGTGATAATAAATATCCTGAGCGGTTTGTAGATGAAACAAATGCATTATTTTTTACTATCACGAGACGGTTTCATCTACAAACCGTCGTGATATTCTTTTGCATTGCTAAATTTATTTCTTTTTATTGGCTAGCCTCAGAAATGCTAGCCATACCCTCTGAAACAAGCACATCAATTAGCATTCATTTTGAAGCAAGCACATCAAATTCGCATTCATTTCAGAAACAAGCACATCCAATTCACAAATCAATTAACTAAAATTAACCATTAATGTACATTAATTTACACACATGTATCATTAAGTTCAATCTATCCCAATCAAGTTCAATCTACACTGTGGAAACTCCAATATGGATTTATGATCTGACTGTTCAGGAATGACGCAAGGTGTGATCGAACTTTTATGAGCTCGCTCTGTTCCAACGCAGTTTCAGCGATGGTCGCAACCTGTTGATAGGAAGATTAAATTCGTGGTTATATAAATTGGTAAGTATATATGAAATAATTTTTGCAATATCGACAAACCTGAGGATCATTGGTGATCACGGAACCGATGAGTAGTTCCATGTTGTGGTAAACATAGTATCCACAGACGTTGTGGCCCGGCGGCTGCTGGTAGCACTACAAAAATAGAATTGGTTAGTTCGAGAGGCATTACTACGAAGTGTTATATAGGATTAATGTGTGCTAGCTAGCTAGCGAGTACCGGGAAAGTTAGATCGTGTTGCAGCGACATTCCCTTGCAATTCCATCCTCTAGCATATAACACGTCAAACACCCTACGTGACTCCAAGAAGTTAGCCTTAGCCATTGCAAAGGAAGGAAAGACTACAATAGAGTTTCTATGGAGGAAATGTGTTTACCTATTGATTAAATTCCGGATAACTGTGAAGTTGTGAGTGGACCTCTTTAGGGAATCTAGGTATATTACCCATTTCCGTTTTGGTATAATTACAATTAGAATCCAGTGGAAGCTACACAGGTATGTCAGCGTGGCCATTAAACCTAAGTTCGTGTTGTTTATAAAGTACAAATCAATAAGTATAGCCAGTAGTGCAACACTTACTCCTAGTTGTAGGGCAAAAGTATGTATTCCTTGTTGCGGCGAGCCAAGAAAAAAATCTATAACGTAATTCTCGACGAATGTTGCATTCGCCTTGATGGTTTGCTCGGAGACCACGTGTGGGTCGAGGAAACCTATCGGTGAATTCCTTCTTTCGACCCGGACATCATGTATCTATATACAAAAGCAAGGAGTTATATATAACATTTATCGGTATTACGAACATTGACCGTGATTGTACACACTTACAGTGTCCAGCATCATATGATTGAGACGTCGAGCTCGTCGAGGTTGAAGAGACAAAACAAGTCCTCGAAGGTCACCGTGAAGACACGATCTTGATGCTCATGGTTAAAATGATCCTCCTTGAACAGCGGTGACACCGGCGTCGTTGTTCGGCCGACTTGTTGGGTATTCCATGTACCATGTATGCAATGTCGTGCAAGCCGGTCCTAGGGTAGAATTTGTCTAACCTCTCGACCAGCGGCTCACCTAGCACAATTTTAAGACCCAGCGGCAAGAAGGGATATCGAGCGAGTCGCCGTCTTTGATTTGCCCTTCTTGCCTCGCTTTGTATAGGTCGACTTCACAAGAGTCGGTGAGCACGAGATGTAGATGCATTTGATGCAGGGCCCTTCTTGGCGTCAATGTAGGTAACCGGTCGCGATCGACTCCGTGGACTTGACACGAGCGAGTAGCTCGAGCGGATGTCCCCTTGGGCCTTTGGATGAATGTTCCAACGGCTTGCTTTAGAGTCATGACCTCGTCGTTTGGGGAATATCTGTGGGATGGCTCGGAATTGGCACAAACACCGTCCACATTCACTTTTATGAAACCGGGAGTAAGTGTTGCAGGTGCACCAAAGACGACAGGATGGATACACACGCCCCAGCGACATCTAGGGCAACAGAGGCATATCTCACTTGGAGCTTGCACTTCATAGCCACCTACATAACGATACAAAATTAGCTACTCCAACGGGCCTATCAATGGATCGACATTCGGAGATAATAATTATTACTTGGATGTCATCGATAGGAAATCTGCTGTCACCTATTGGGATAGGGTTGGACGCACAGCTACTCGGAAGTTTGGGGGGCTGGCTAGCACAGTAGGGGCAAGGGCTTCCAACTGATTTGGGATTTGCAATTCCCTAATCCTTTGCTCAAAGGTCTCTAATCGCTGAATAAGCGCCACGACTCGATCTCATCTCTGAAGGATTGATGAGCTCATCTCTGAGGATTCACGAATCTCCTCTCATAGCTTTGCATCGCGCTTAGCTTTGGCTTTCTTCCTACTCCGATATCGATTGAGTCCGCTTGGAACCATTTGCCTATGTAACATAAACACCGGCACCTCTCGTGCGACCGGATGCTCACTTGTTTCCTAGGGCATGGAGAGTATATCTTTCTCCTGTCTGCTTTGGAATGAGCCTTGGGAAGATTGTGCACTCGGCGTTACTGCAATAGCGACATGTCATTTCACTTCCTATGAAGTTATGGAGTAATTACAAACTAGGTAGTTCGATATCTTACGAGTATTTGGGACACTTCTGGTCTGCGGGGTTTGGAAAGTAGACTTCCGTAGGCCCGAGACGTAACCTCCCAAATAACCCTTGTCGGGGCGCACATTAGTGATCTCGGAAAATGGCGGAGACATTGAGCAGCTTGCTCTGCCGATCCGATCCCTTCATATCGATTTTACCCGCATACCAATGGTGCGAGTCTATGGGGTGCTTGTTTTTTGCCTAGAGGGCCGTAATGCCGCACTTTCACTCCTAAATTCATCTGTCGTCTTCTTCGCCACAAACTCGGCCTAGGACTCTTCCAAGAACGGATACTTGTGGAAGGGCCTGAGATCCTTCTCCACGTAGTTCTTGACAAGCGTGCTCTTGAAGTTCTTGCACGCTTTGCATGCCTGTAGCAACGCGTGTCGTCGCACAGAGTCCATGTGTTGTTTTGGGATCTCGAACGATGTGAGAATATCCATCAGCAGCGCAGCTTTCAGTTGTTTGGGCAACTCCTTCCACGAATCGTAGGTGACGCTGACCCGTTCCCGTGCAACTATTCTGACTATTCTCCGGAATGTGGACGCTGCTTGGCGAGGATTGATAGGGGTCCCAGCCTGATCGACCTCCGTGATGGTAAATCGGCCCACGGGCCCTTTCGATATTTCTCTTCTTCTACCGCGGTTGGATATTCTAGAGGATGGTGCATCATTAGACACATGAGGCGGCGATGACAAAGAATGAGCGGAAGACATCTTCACAAGAAATAGAACATCATGTGAACAAATGAAATCAGCATAAAGCTAAGATTTAACATTTTGATATTGCTATCAGATGTAGAGTAAGCATTCCAATTAGAGCTCAAGTACAAATCCGATTATCAAAACAATTTCAGTACAAGACTATTATCATCACAGAGCATTCATCTCAAGCCCACCACACAATATTGCAATATATTCGATGAGCGATATCAAAACAAATACCATATGAATAAGCGACTAGAACAAATCTGAATTCCTAAAACAAGTACAATTATCATGAGGACCATGATAGATTATTGATAAAATAGTTAGGGAAAAGGCGTCGGGAATTGACAACTCGGCATTAGTTACCTTTAGGCGTCGAGGAGAAGGACGAGCAGGAGTAATCTGGGAAAAGGCGGCGGCGTCGAAGGAGCGCCAAGACTCGGGAGGAAGGCGTCCGGCTCAGGGGGAGGAGCGCTGGCCGAGGAGGAGGAGGCGTCGATGGGATCGGGAGAGTCGCACTGGGCTCGAGGAGGCGTTGAGGACAGCGGTGGCAGAGCTCGGGGAGGAGGGAGCGAGGAGTTGAGAAACTTAATCGTTTGAGTGGCGGGCGCGGGCAAATCCTAGAGTCCGAATATAAATAGGGATGGACATCACAGACGGTTCTAAATTAGAACCGCTCAGTGATATAATATCCTGAGCGGTTCCAAAGTAGAACCGCTCGTGATATGTGATGTATCATAGGCGGTTCCAATCAACAAGCTATGCATGATATATGATGTATCCTGAGCGGTTCCAATCAACAACCGCTCATGATATATTGTATCCTGAGCGTTTTTACCAAGGAACCGTCCGTGATATATAATCCTGAGCGGTTTGATCTACAAACCGTCTGTGATATTTTTTTGGGTTAATCTAGTTCTGTTTATTGGTTAGCCTCAGGAAATGCTAGCCATGCCCTCTGAAACAAGCAAAAAAGACAACAAGTACATGTATATACATCCAATTCACATTCATTTAAGAAACAATCACATCCATTTCACAGTACAAATCAATTAACTCAAATGAACTAAAATTAACCATTCATCAGAACGTACATATACACACATTGTTCAATTAATCTTTCAAAATTAGCCCTTCATGATGATCGACGCGTATGTAGCTAGTTTCATCACGTTCTTCTTCCTCGACCCTTATGCCGTTTCCGAAAGGAGGCAACTCGTCAAATTGATTGTATTCTTCCTCGTCCACTACATTCTCAACTCCGATAATCCTCCTTTTTCTATGAAGAACTACGTGACGCTTCTTATTTGCTGGGTCGG
Source organism: Phyllostachys edulis (assembly GCA_036346405.1). NCBI lineage: Eukaryota > Viridiplantae > Streptophyta > Magnoliopsida > Poales > Poaceae > Phyllostachys > Phyllostachys edulis. The sequence goes on from CM070552.1 coordinate 28,537,627, forward strand.
TAACATAGAAGACTTGAACAACTTGGTTAGCCAGTACGAATGGTGACACGTTCGAGGTCTACCGTAGTGACGCCGTGCTTATCGACCTTCACTGTGGGAGATGGACCCGACACGAAATAGGGGATCTTGAAAAGCACGTGGTCGAGCTCCCATATCTCCTCTATTTGCCCATAGTAGGAGCTCCTCATTATCGGTCTTGAATGCATCTATCACGGACACCATTGTTACAGTTAATGTTCTTTATATCCCGAGCTGTGTATAGAATGTGTACCCATTTATGTCGTATCCTCGCCATGTCTGGCTGTAAATGTTGGCCCTTTTGCCAACCATGTCGACATATCACTTGACGAGCTCCTAGCGAGTCGCTCCTTCAACCATTGGTTGAACCATACATTGTGTTGTCTCGTGATCCAAACATCCTTTTGCACGGATTACATTGCGAAGCTGCGTCCTTGTCTTTGAGTCGATATATGGGGACACTTGGTCATGTGTTGCAAGACCGTGAAATGGGCTTGAGCATACGCATCCATATCTGGAGTGATTGCTTTCCTTCCGATGGTCCCGATACCCTCGAGCCTCCCCTCATGGCGAGATCGAGGCACACCTATCGGTTCGACCTGAGCCATGTAATCGATGCAGAACTCAATGACCTCTTCGGTTGCATAACGTTCGACGATGCTGCCCTCTGGCTGAGATCGATTCCACACATAGGACTTGATAATTCCCATGAACCTCTCGAACGGGTACATGCTACGTAGGAACACGAGCCTGCACATCTTTATCTCCCTCACAATATGAACAATGAGATGGACCATGATATCGAAAAATGTCGGGACCCAAAAATACAATTCTGGACCCTCTGTGTATACTGCACTACTCCAGGATCACGCTAGTGCACACAGTGACAACATCAGTGAACAATTCCATAAACAAAGATGACTAATAAATAGGCAAATACAATAAATATCAGGGTAAAGACCTTAAGGTCAAAGCTTACAATTAACGCCTCAGAAGGCAAAACTCAATGAAGCTACAGCGGAACGAAATAACTTTAGTGAAGCCCATCCATATGCTCACATGCAATCGGCTGGGGTGCGCGACCTAGTTCTTCACGATCCTTGAAGTAGACCTTGTTGACTGACGATTCCTTCACTTCTGCTTGATTTATTAAAGCAAGCATGAGTAGACAACCGTACTCGCAAGTCACACCACAGAAATACAATTATACATGCAGGCTTATTCCAAAGGAATGACAATCTGTGGTTCTTTTGCAGAAATACAATATTTGCAATTGAATACAAATAATAGATTGAAAGCATACAGTAAAACAAATAAACAATATTTAATTTTAACAGTTTGATTTCACAAAGACACACAGCCTAAGCAGATTATTCACATAGCCGTATGACTTAAATCAAACAGCTCCCTTCCCAACTGTTTTATGAAAAATCTACCCCTCGTGTGAAATCCCCGAGCATGTCCATTACCGCGGACACGGCTATTCGAATAGATTGATTTAACACTCTGCAGAGTTTGTACACTTTACCCACAAGATGCAATCAACTGGATCAGAGCTGATCACAACAAAACCTTTCAGAGACTTCATCTCAAGCATTGACACTCCCAGTGGATGGTACGACACACACCGTTGGACAGGGAAGCGGCGAACCGTTCCGCGATGCGACTACTTGGTAGCACACACCTCCACCCATCACTGAGCCTAACCTACTGCCTGAGCAAGCAATGTCAAGAATTCATAACTTACTAAGTTGGGCCCATCCCATAACAGGCATGTGGTTGTACGAGAGGCCCAGTTTAATGGCGCATAAAGTTCAGTCCTTAATTGACCAAAGCAAGACTTCCAAATTCTAACTAAGGCACACAAATTATTTTGACACACAAATTCATATTCCCATATCACATAGCCACCATGTCACATAGTATCCACCACTTGCCTCAGTCTAAACCTTTTATCACCCAGTTGGTTAAGTGCAACACATGCCATAATAGCACATAGTACACACAGATTATCACAAAGTTCCATAGTCACTTAATCAAGTTGATAATTGCAACTTTACATGAACAGATGATTCGTGGCATGGCTAAGCAATCTAATCGCATCTAACCAACCCACGTTGGTGCTACAATAATACCAGCTAAAATAAACCAACTAGGGTGACAAAGGATTAAGACATATCAATTATACGAGGAAGGTATAACAAATTGGATTATTAACTAAACCCAAAAGCATTTAAATAAATACTTAAAGTAAATGCAATAATTTAATTCAAAGTAGTTTTAGAAAACTGGGATTCAACATGGTCAGAGGTATGACTTGCCTTGCTACAGCAATGACGACATTATTTAATCTTTAATCTTTACTTCCTTGATCTTCAGCTCCTTCTTGATTAGCACTTCTCGTAGCATCAACGTCTACTTGCAACAAGCAAATAGACTAAATAGATATACAACAGAGAGCAACCAAACTCCAAAAACTACATAATAATCTCAGAATAAAAGATATTGAATTCAGATGAATTTAGGAATTTGAATGAACTCAATCGGAGTTCGGATTCAAAAGATGTGAGTTTTGAAAGATCACATGAAATGATGAAAAAGAATATTCAGAGAATATTCCTTCGGATTAAATAAAAAGAATTGGAGACTTACAAGCGGGGTCCACTGGTAAGTGAGAGAGAACAAGGATAGTGAATGACATGTGGGACCAATTGGATAATTGAATTTGAAATCGGATTAATTTTGAAAAGGAATAGTGGATGACGGTGGCACCTTTGGATAATTTAATTCCTAGAATTACACTAATTCTAGAAATAAGGTAAAGAGAATGACAAGTGGCCATTGATCCATAGACCGAGTCCACGACTAGGGTTTAAGGTGCAAGATGAAACGTGTTCATGATAGCTTAGGTTTAGAGCTAGGGTTTGACTGGCGTTGACTGAGAAAGGGGCCCCGCAAGTCATAGATTAGGTTTACAATGAACCATATCTACACTGCTCTGGTTTTAGGATTGGGTTAGGTACAGGCCACGCAGGTGATGACAATGCATGCCACACGTGCACAGACGCTGAGGTGATGAGGATGGGACAACGACGTGGTGCAAGGCTCACGGTAAACCGATTATATATGGTTTCGGTGCTAAGGTTTTGGACTAGTGGATGCCATGAGGGCGTCTTAGGTGGCTGTCACGGAGGACAAAGTGATGATGTGGCAGCAATACGGATTCGACATCGGATCGGTGCACAGGTGGCGCCAACGCAGCAACGGGGAGGTCTACGTGGCAGCTAACATGGCACGAGTTGACAAGATAGTGTGAGGTGGGGCGATGTGGCAGCGACATGCGGCTGACATGGCGCTCTTCTATTCGGATTTGCTGATCTAGAACGCAGGACTTGACTGCCACCAAGACAAAAGAGAGAAAGGATGCAGGCCCACACGGAAGGGACACAGCAGAGGGAGGCGGTGTCCCCGGCATTCTCGGTTCGCGTCAACGGCGACGAGCAGCGGCGCAGTGGCTTCCACGAGACATGGCATCAACAAGGAAAGGAAAGAGCAGAGCTTACACGGCAGAGGGCTAACGACGGTGGGGCAACCATGGCTTCCTCGGATGATCCACGGTGGCGGCGAACGGAGACCGATGGGACTACGGCGAGCTCAACCGGTGACAGTGGCGGCGCGGTTGAGTGTGGCACCAGCGGGTCGGCCAGGGCGAGAGCAGCGCGGGCGAGAGGGCGGTGAAGGCACACGACGCGGCGGTGGTTCAAACGGGGAATGAGGACGGTAGCATGGCTCCAAAGAGGTCCAGGGCGGCGAGAGATGGCGAAGTGAAAAGAGGAGACGGGGACGGGGTCTCACCGGTGAACGTGGAACGAGGAGGAGGCGTGGTGCGGCTTTAATGGCGGCGGTGGTGCAGGTGCATAAAGCGGCGCTGCGATCTTTGGATCGATGCCGGAACCTGATCCGGGACGAGGGCGGCACGGCGATCCCACGGATGGTGTCGGTGAAGACGGCGGGGCACCGAGTCGGTGGCTGCGAGGAGAGGCGCATGACGGCTTTGGAGAAGAATGATCCGGTGGCGCTTGGTGGCGGTGGGACGAGGGCATGGTGGACCGAGGGCGGCTCGACGAGGCGGACGCGGCACCGGAGTCGACGGTGGTGAGGAGCTTCGGGGCGGTGGCATCACCATGGGCGCGAACTTGGTGGCCTTTATAAGCGCCCTAGGGAGGTGTCTGCGGCGGGCTCCCAAAGCGGCAAGGCTGCGTGAGTCATCTGTGGCCTTGCCAAGAGCAGCGGCGTTGCACATCAGGCGTAGTAGCGCATAAGCGCTTAGCTAAGCGGCGGCATTGCTCTTGATGACAGCGTCGCATCTTGGCGCTGGGAGCAAGCGGCGGCATTCTGTGGCAGTGGTTCCGGCGGGATTAGGGTTTAGCGGTTTGGGCCAAGGAGGTAAACGGGCCAGGAAGGCGGAAAGGATTGGCGGGTTGGGCCGGAGGGAGAGAGGAAGGGAATGGGCCGAAGCCAATTCGGCCCACAAGGATGAAAGGGTTTAATTGAATTTCCAATTTAAGAAATAAATGGAAATTCAAAAGAGGTCAAATAAATAGCAAATAAAATCAGAAAAATCCAAGAAAATACACAAAAATTGATGTTTAGATTAGTCACATTAAATATTTTTAATTTAAGAAATTCCCAATTAAGCTTTCTTAATTGAAATAAAATTGGTGAATTTTTCCAAGGACCTAAACTACTCAAAAGAATTTTGAAAAGCTAAATTTTGGGACGTTACAAACCTCCCCCCTAAAGGAATCTCATCCCCGAGATTAAGGCTGGCTATAGGATAGGTTAAAGAACTCAGCCTGCGGGTTCTCTTCTGGCTTTCAAACTGCTTTGAATTTGACAGAACTGCTCTTCTGAACACTTACGAGACAAACGCCTTGCTTCTTGCTGAACTTCTTGCTTCAACGAAAACTTGACAAACTGGCTCTTGGCAGGAAAGGCATCTTGAAACTCGGTTGCTTCTGACGGATTGCTTGATTAGTGCTCGAAGACGCTCTGGAGTTGAGGAGATCCTACTGCTGACTGGCATCTTGGGTCAACAAGCTTACTCTTCTTCTGAACTTCAAAATCTAAACAGACTGACACACCTCTGTCATACAATCCTTAATACAGATCTTCAACAGGTAGCCTGACGATAGACATGGCTGCGAGGGTGATAATTTGTATAATCCGCGTAGCTTTTCTGCTTGAACTGAGCTACTTACAATCCCTTTAGGATTAAAGACTCTTGGTCTTCTGCTTCATGATTAATGCAAAAATCCACATACTTTGTGATCTGATCTACCCTTAGCTGATTAATGACTTACGATCAAAACTCTGCAAACTTCTGATAGTGACAACTGCGAACTGGCTGACACCTGGTATTGTAGGGGAACTCTACACATAACACCTACTTGCTCGACTTGGTACCATGAGTTAAGACACAACTCATTTTTTCTTTCAATCTGCCCGCTGATTCAGGGTGATACACAATACTGAACTGAAACGAGCATCCAAGGCTTCATAGACACTCTGTCGCTGACACGAGGTAAACTGGGATCCTCGGTCCGACACTAACTTTTCTGACACAGCATGCAAACTGATCACTTCTGTCGATCTGACACTATACCAATATCGGTGAATACCATCTCTATCGTATACAATCTCTGTTGTATACCACTCTGCTAGACGATCTTCAAACTCAGTGATATTAATAGGAATGAAATGGCAGATTCCTTTGACAAAACTGTCTGGTTGAGATTGATTTTCTAGCATTAGTTTGAACTCTAGGGTTCAACAAATATCCTTTTGCACTGACTCAAGACTCAACTTCTGACTTTCATAAGTAACTTTAGCTGACTGAACAATAGATTATTGCGGTAGCTCTTTTGAAATTCTCACTAACTCAGTTCACTTTTGGCGATCTGGGCGAACTGGTCCTTTTACAACGATGAGGGTCTTGGCTATCTTGAAATGTCTGATTTACTGATCTTTAACTGACACTAACTCGTTCACAGATGATCCTGGGGAGAACTGAAATTCTTACTCAAAACTCAAACAAGCTGACTCTGAGGTCCTAAAGATTCGCTCCTAGATAGACTGACATTCTCGCACATCTTTGTGCTAACAATTCACTTTACAATCCACTAACACTGGATAAGCTGGTGAGAGTGATTTGACATTGCCTTTACATGAGAAAATCATCTGATTTGCTCTATCATCTCTACAAACTCTTTTAACAACTTTTGGCATTCTTGCATCTAGAGTGAGTGACTGGTTATTCTGAGGACACTGGCGGGCGAAGTGACCTTTTCCACGGCAGTTGTAGCATAAACGTGTTGAATCTTGCGACTTTTCTAACGAGACTATGGCAGAACGATTATCCTTCTTGAAGGTTGAAGCTTGTCGCTTTGCGGGGCATTGCTTGGCATAATGGTCTTGCTTACCACACTCGAAACAACCTCTTGACGATACTGGCTTGCTTCTCTTTTGAGGTGGGTTGCCAAGGTCAATATTCTGCTTTTCTGATTCTTCAGCTGACAATTCTTGTACTGACAATGGGTTGCCTTCTTTTGCTAATGCTTTGACAGCGGCTCGGAAGTTTTCTCGCTGAAGTTGTGTTGCAGAAGTCAACACTGAATACATGGGGCACTGGCTCGGACAATGATCATCGCCTTCACATAAGAAGCATGTGATCTTGTTCATTGGACATTTTCCAACGGAATGGTTTCCTTCGCAACTGGAACAATTGATATTGTGCTCATCGGCGCTATGACCTATTTCTCCACAATGAATACATGCACAAACTTCTGACTTATCTGGTTGGCAACACTTCAAATGACAATGGCTGGATTTGGTGTAGGATGTCGGAATAACAGGTTGCTCTTGATCAATCTTGCTTGATGTCACATCTTGTTGAAAAGCGATAGTGAACTCGACGGTGATGGTGCATTACGTCTTGATTAGCGGTCTGAAACTTTTCCCACCAATTTAATGCAACTCCTTCTAATTGATGAGCAGCATAGAGAACTTTCTCATTATCGTTGCATTGCACAATTAGCTTTTCTTCTATGGTGCGAATCCAGGATTCTGCATCCTTGAGTACGGTTGATCCTTCAAAGACGGGCGGCTTGGTCATCATGAAATTCACAAACTTGGTCTGAGGGCGTGCCGCTGGGATGGCAACGAGTTGTGCATCATAGCAGAGGTTACTATTGTTCGACGGTTGCATCGTCGCGGACATGAGCTAATTCTGGGTGGCAAGGCGGCTGCTTGGGCGGATGCATCACTCGGGCGCCGGAGATAGTTCTTTGGTTGTCGCCCGCTCTGCATCGATGATCGATGGCGGCGGCGACGGCTTGCTTGATTATTCTGATTCATCAAATTGACCAAGGTAGTAGTGGTCTGATTCTGCTGGGTCATCATGCTGTTCTTGTTCTGCATCATCGCGTTCATAAATTGAGTTTGAGCTACCAAGAATTGTTCCATACTGGATCTGCTACTCCTGATACTGGCAACTGTCCCCTGGGATTGACGGGATCTGAGCTAGTACAGACTTTCTCAAGATTACTGACAAGGTTGGCTTCACTGAGGCTCTTCATCTGCTGGCTTACCAAGGCTGATAGATGAGAGGGAAAAGCGCAAGGTAAGGGAAGATAATCTACTAAGGTGCTCCCAATAAGGTAAGTCCCAAAATATTGATCTCTTCTTCCACATATTCTTCTTACGGGTCCTCGATTTACATCCCTTTCCGAGCACAACATCTAAATCCTTAACCATATCCTAGACCTCTTTTCCGCTTAAATGCCTTGGAGCTGAACTGTTCTCCTTCTCTCAGTCGAATTGTTTCTTCATCCTGCGGTATGGGTGAGCCCTCTGAAGGAACCTACGATGACGCATGTACACGGTTTTACACGAGTGATTCAGCCACACACTCTCGGTATCATCTAAGCAGTGAGTACATGCTTTGGCCCCTTTTGTACTCTGGCCCGACAGATTAGCAAGGGCTGGATAATCATTTATAGTGCAGAACAACAAGGAACGTAAAGTGAAGTTCTCTCATTTGTACGCATCCCATATCTGTACATCTTCAATCCACAGTATTTTTAGATCTTCCATCAATGGTGCTAGGTACACATTAATATCATTCCTAGGTTGCTTCGGCCCTTGGATAAGTATCGACAACAAAATATACTTCCGCTTCATACACAACCAAGGAGGAAGGTTGTAGATACAGAGCATCACGGGCCAAGTGCTATATCGGCTGCTTATGTTACCGAAAGGATTCATTCCATCTGTATTCAATCCAAACCTTATATTCCTCGGTTCTGCACCGAAGTCTGCAAACCTCCTATCGATGTTTCTCCACTGGGAGGAATCAGCAGGGTATCTTAGCTTTCCGTCATTCTTACGCTCCTCTGAGTGCCAATACAGCAGTTTTGCATTCTTTGGATTCGCAAAAAACCGCTTCAAATGGGGAATTACAGGAAGATACCACGCCACCTTAGCAGGAGGTCCTTTCTTCACCTCTATTCCCTCGTCGTCATCTGATTGATTCTTACGCTTGTATCGGGATGCGTTGCATACCGGACATACATGCATGTTTGTATACTCGTTACGGTAGAGGATACAGTTGTTCGGACATGCATGTATTCTTTCTACTTCCATTCCCAATGGACAAAGAACCTTCTTGGCTTTGTAGGTGGTTTTGGGCAACTCGTTTCCCTCCGGAAGTATGTCCGCTAAGAGACCTAACAACCCCGTGAAACTCTTGTCGGACCAACCATTGCTTGCCTTCAATTTCAGCAGTTTAAGCACGGATGACAACCTTGTGTATTCCGGCTTGCAGTCTGGGAACAAAGGTTTCTCCGAGTCCCCCATCAAGCCCCGAAATTGAACATACTCTCTCTCATCACAGTTCCCTTCTGCATCGCGAAACATCTGATCTAGATTGTCATTGTGCAGCCTATCCGAATCGGAACCATAATCAACATCATCCGACGGCATGTCGTTGACTTCCTGTATAATATGCTCTTCACCGTGACTGGTCCAAAATGTATAACCCTTTTTGAAACCCCTTCGAATCAAGTGTGCTTCGATCTGCGCTCGGTTGTTAAACATTTTCAGATTCTCGCAGTCAATGCATGGACAGTACATATATTCCGCCCCCCTTATTCAACATATCCTCCTCGGCAGCTCTTGTAAAAGTACACACACCATTATTGTACTCTTCACTCACACGGTTCTCAGCGTACATCCAGCTTCGGTCCATCATATGGTTCGTATTGAAAACCCTGGAAATAAATAAAAGGGTGACTTCGAAAGCGTATTTTCTGAGGCTTAATTACGCTTTCCAACAGAGAAAGCGTATTTTTCTCTGAACTAAAGGTGGCTTTTTTCATTTTTTCATTTTTCTGGATTTTATTAACTTACATGTGGGCCCTACTTGTCAGTGACTCATTTTTTATTTCATGATTGTATTTATAAAATCTATGGCGGTCCCATATGTCATAGACTCGTTAGTTTATTAACTAAATGATTAAAAACAGTAGGATTTGAAGCTTAAATTGGGCTTAGGGTGACATCGCATTGCTAATAGTCGTGGCTCGGGGCCCTAAGGTCACCTGAGGCGAACCGATGGTGATGTCCCGTGGCGGCGCCATGGGCTTCACTAGCGATCGATTTCGGCGTAAACGCCTGAAACTACTCAAATTAAAGGATGCTTATGCTCCAGTAGCTCACCTTGATCACGAGGAAGGTGTCAATGAAGTCGGGAAGGTCCAAGGCGGCTATTCGTCGATCGGTGAACAGAGGCGACGGCGGCAAGCTCCTCGGCGACAATAGCTGAAATGGACCACGCGAGCGGGCTTAGTGAGGTGAGGCGATACTCAAACCAGGCACGGAGTGGCGATGGACTTACCGGGCTTGGAGATCTTCCGCGGTTATCGTAGCGCTAGAGATGGAGATCAAGAAGACTCTGATGGGGAGCTATGTACATTGCATCGTCTGTGATGAGTTAATTATCACGGACGGTTTTCAACAAAAACCGTCTGTGATATGTAGTAATATCACAGACAGTTCTTGTTTAAAACCGTTTGTGAAGTATCACAGACGGTTCAGACAAAAAACCATCTGTGATATTGGGTAATATCACAGACGGTTTTTTGTTAGAACCGTCTGTGATATGACCTCTTCACAGACGGTGTTTAGCGCGGAAGATAATGTAACGACCCAACTCTAGGGCACCGAGAGATCCTCCATGACCTCTGGAAAGTCCACCAGGACCTCCCAGGAGGTCCATAAAGGACCTCTCGGGCAGTCCACCAAGACCTCCCAAGAGGTCCAACGAGACCTCCTGGAGGTCCAGGAGAACGTGACCCGAGAGTGAGCCTAGGAACCAGGGAGCACCCACGGCCTACCATAGCCACACTTAGGAACGAACGAGGAGGTCCGAGGGCTCACTAAGACCACCCACGACCCTCCGGAGGAGGTCGTGGAGATCTGGGACCTCCTCGAACTTCACACGCCATCCCTTTGTGCGGACATAGAGGTCGTAGCCGCTCAGGGGTCCCTGTGAAACCCGAGCTAGTCCCAAGGATCATGGCTAGCTCTTCACAAAGAACAACAAGGATAACATAGCGACAACATAAGCTTTATTAATAACCAAAGGAGTTGTTTACAAGAGATTTTACAAGCCGCCAGCAAAGCATAACAAAATGAACACCGAGCCACCCGATACACCACAGCAACCGGTGGAGGCGCAATCCTAGTCGATCCGACCATTTGGTCCACCGAGCGAATCACCTTAAAGCTCTCAATTCTCGCTAAAAGATAGCATCAAGCAAGAGTGAGCACAACAACCGTGCTTGCAAGTTACACCGTCCGATAACAAGATGACATGCATAATGGATATCACAATGGAAGGCTTAATATGGTTGATTTGCATAAAGCCATGTTTCTTTCAAATACATGTATTAAGTTCTAAGGCGATAATACAATAATTAAAATTCATTTCATCAAATCGGTTTTTCAGGTTGGATAACATTCATCATAAGATGGTGAAGGATACCCTCGACATTAGGCTCCTCGCCCAAACCCATGGGACGGCGGTCCCAAAAGCAGATTTGAAAATCATTTCTAGAAATTCCCAAAGTCAACAACTAACTTCAAGTGGCCTTTGCCAAGACGCCCATGACCGCGGACACGGCTATTGAATAGATTTAACTCTGCAGAGGTTGTGCACTTTACCCACACGACATGAGTACTCTAGTTTGTTTGGCATCTTGAAAGTGCCACCTCTCACTACCGAAGGTAAGAGGTCTAGAGCTCATGACAAGACCTTTACAATGCATTGCTCCACCACGACCTTTCCTTGCTAAGGTTTCACCCCTGTGGATCGCAATCCGTGAAGCCCCTCTTGCACCAAAGGGGAGCGATGGGTTATAAAAGACCATTGGCCAAACAAGACCTCCCACACCTCCAATGGAGCAAAGATATGGTAGAGTTTTGCAAATTAATCAGCCAGGTCCCACGCCCCACACTGGAGACATGTGGTTGCACGGTTTTGGCATAGCCCATTATAGGCATGGCATTGGTCGCTCAAAGACCGTTCCTCAAATGACTAGGGCGACTTCCACAAACCCAAGGGCATCGATCTATCATAACGACACGATCCCGTGCATAAACTTGCACCAACGAAGCCAACCAATTCGCCCCAGTCCAAATCCATTTTCATTTTCTTTGCTTCCCAAACAATACTTTCATACCTCCATGACAACCCAATGTCATGGTTTAAACATTAAGAGAAACAGTTGGTCATGTTGGTAAAGATTTCCCCAAATCAATACTTTTGGTCTAAGCTTAACTAAGCATGAGTTTTTCAAATGATTCTGGTTCACATTATTGGGTCAACCAGATTTTTCCTAAGGTGACAACAAATTTGGTTCAATGTTAAAGTTGGCCATATGAGAGAAAGTGGTATAACTATGTGTTTAAAAACAGGTATTGAAATAACTTGGTAGAAATAGGCATGCATAATACTTTGAAAACAGAACATAAATAAATTGAAATCTTGGGTGCAATATGATCAAGAGTGTAACTTGCCTCTTGCTTGGTAGCTTAAGATTCTATTTTCTCACCGCTCTGGCTCTCTGTAACGTCAAGATCTACACGACAAGAGAACAGATTCAAACAACGATCAAATAAAGAACCAACAGAGCTCCAAATAAAGAACCAAAAGAACTTCAGAGGAACCTCAACACTCAACCAACAAGAGAGGTCCAAATTTCAGATTAGGTTCTTAGGGAGGAGGTCTAAGCTTACAGAGGAGGGTGGTCTTTAGCAAAAGACCCCAAGGAGTGACCTAAACAATACAGAGAGGTCCTGGGAAGTAGTTCTTGGCGAGGTCAGAGAGGAGGTCCTCAAATAAGGGCCATAGAAATCGAGAAGGTGTCCACGTGGGAGGTCTGTGAAGGACACGACCCGCTCAATGCAAATGACCAAAATAAGAGTGAAGCGGACCACGGAGAACTTACCAGAGACAAGGAAGAACAATGGAGTGAGGGAGGTCCTGTGAACACAAGGTCTTCCCTCGAAAGCCACCGACGAAAGCCGGGATGGTGAATGTGAAAAGGGTAAAATGGGAGAGCTCCTGGACTAATTATAGACAAAAAGGGTGAAGAAAACTAGAAATACATATGTCAAGGATAAGTATGGAAGTAGGTCAAAGATGGGTGAGTGGCGAGAAGCGGTGTCACTACCACCACAGTTAAGAAATACGAAAAAGGACTTATGTTGCTTTGGGAAGGACTAAGAAAAATGTCGAGTGCGGTTAAGTGACCCAATTCAAAGTAAAACACCACGTATATGGATGCATTTAATGTGACAAGACCCGCATTAAATGCTCAATATAATAACATGGCGAAGGAATTGAGAATGGTTAAGACTGGCAGGTGGGGCCGGTCAAATTAGAAACAGTCGGGTCAAAAGGGGGAGGTCTTGCCCCGCAAGAGAGGTCCTCGAGGAGGTCTAAGAAACTAAGAGGTCCTGATATACACAAAGGAGGTCCGAACATGGGGAGGTCCAAATACACATGGAGGAGGTCCAAGTGACTAAGGTTAGGACAACCAGACTCCATCAAAGGAGGTCCCATGACTCAAGGAGGTCGAAGTGGAGGAGGTCTAGAGATGAGGAGGAGGTCGGACATGGGGAGGTCTGACGGTCGGGATCAACAGGAGGTCTGACGGTGAGGATCTCTTCAAGAGAGGTCAGCGAGGAGGTCCCAAGCCAACTCTAAAATCCACGGAGAGGTCTGGGACAGGAGGTCCAAAGAACTACCAAGAGGTCCGTGGTTAAGATTAAGGACAAGTTGAGGTCAGGCGGTTGGATCTCCAAGAGGAGGTCCAACGGCCAAGATCAAACGTGAAGGTGAGGTTCAAGGAGAGTAATGCACGGGAGGTCTGGACCTTAGGATTCAAAGTAAGGGAGGTCCAAACCGTTAGATTGAGAACAAAGGGAAGGTCCAAATAAACTCGTGTGTCGAAGCAACTCAAAAGAGGTTTCCACCGCTCAAGGTGAGATCAAAGCCTTGGCAATTACGATGAACCCTAAAGAGGTCCTTCGCCAAGAAGGAATGCCAAGGGTTTCAAATGAATCGGGGAGGATCGAAGGCATGTAAGAAATCCACGAGGTTACAAGGAGGTCCGAATAAAAGAAGTGCGGGCATTGAGAAGTGCCCGGTGACAAAAGGTCTAGACTTAGAGAAGTCTCGAGCAGAAAAGAGGTCGATCCAAAGAGATTCAAACCAACAAAGAGATTCAAAGTAATCAAACTTAAAGAGAAAGGTCGGCGAATGGGAAAGAGGTCCTAAAGAATGGTATTACCGTGAATTGGGGTGGCATCTGGGATCGCACTAGAAGGACCTTTCCAAAGAGAGGGCTACAAGGATCGGGGCTAAAGGAGTCAAGTGATCACCAAGAGATTCACCAGAGCATGGAAGGAACTCAAGTGGTTATAAAGGGAGACCTAGACCCCGAGGAGGTCTAAGCGAGAGAAGGAGATCGGACCAGGAAGGTCCAAGCACCTAGAAGATCTAGACCTAAAGAGGTCCAGGATCCTTAGATGATGATCACAAGAGGTCCGAGCAGTTCGGGGCCTTCACATGGGAGGTCCGGCGGCTCGAGGGAAATCGAAGGGGTCCAATTGAGCACAAAGGTGGTTCAATCGAATGCAAAGAAGATCTAATTGGCCACAGTAGGTTCAAGTGAATTCTTGAGCATTCCAAAGTAAGCAAGAGGGATACTCAAGCAAAAGATGTGAGGGAGGTGCAGCTAGATCAACCTAGAGGGAGGCACGGGCACAAGAATATGCTTAAACGAAGATTGTGGTCTAGGATCAAGAGATCCGGACAACAACAGAGGTCAAACAAGGGGACGGTGCGGACATATAAAAATGTCCAAAGCAGGATGAAGGAAAAGAAATCCTATCAAGAAAAGGGAGTTAGCTCGAGAGAGCTAGAGCTACATCAAAAGAACCAAACTTTGATTTAGTTGAAGTTTAGATTAGTCATTTTAAACAATCCGGATCTGAAATTCTCAAGTTAAGCTTTGAATTATCATCAAAATCAAATGGTTCTTTTTATTTTGAAAATTTTCAAAAAGGCTCTAAAAATCAGGGTGTTACAGATAACACAGACGGACGGTTAAAAAAACCGTCTGAGATTGTTTTTAATACAGAAGGTTTTGATGAACCGTCTGTGATCAGGCGTCCAGTATTAGCATTTTTGTAGTAGTGATAGGAGATGTTGGATAGTAGACAATGGACAAAGCAACAGTTGCCTCATAAACAATTTCTAAAAAATAACAGTATCTTCTCAGCAACGGACCAATGTTGCTCAGTTAATAGTATACTACCGTCAGTGCTATGATAGTGCGTTTGAATAAAAACAAAAAAAGTGCTCTTGTATGGTAAAAGATTCTTAAGCATGAGGTAAGTAGAGTTCCACCTTACCTCCATATCCAAACCAAACTTTCTTGGACGTACACCCATCGCCCTACAGAAGTTCTTATATTGTGCTATTCTTATGTTAGAATTATTCAAGAAAGAAATCGCATCATGAAAAGGTTTAATATACAGACTCAACCTCTTCAAACCACATTTGATTATAAGGTTGCTAATGTGACAAGCACATCGTTGATGTAGCAAGAAGGAATCAGCGTATGTATTCCACACTGGAGTAAGAATGTCCATGGCCTTAGAGTTTGAAGCGGCATTGTCTAAAGTAATTGCGAATATTTTGTCTATAAGACCAAAGTCTTCCACGACTTTGATAATACAGTTCACAATATTCTCATCTGTGTGTGCTACATCAATTAATTGCAAAGCTATAATCCTTTTCTCCATTACCTAGTCGTCATTAACATAATACACAACTACACTAAGGTAATCCTCCAATAGTCCGACCACTCCATATGTCCGAGGTCAGGGCCACCGAAAATGTGCACGTACTAAATAGTTTCTTTATTTTATTATGACGTTCATTATAGTATTTTACTAGATCCTAGTTCTTTCTGCATCCAGAAAGCGGAAGAAAATCTAGGATTATCTTGCGATCCTAATATAATTTTGGAAAAAGCAGACTCGCCAAAGCCTGACGGTAAATCCTCAGAAGCAATTAAACGACAAAGAGATTGGCGGGCTACCTGAGGATCGTAGTCCCAGCTACATACCGTACCGTCGGGGTTGTATTGCAGCTACGTCTGCGTCATCACCAATCCTTGCTTGGCTTGATATCTTGTAGCATGTCTAAGCAATTGCCCCGTTCCACCTGTAGACTTTGCAGATATCTACAGATAATTCATGGCGACAAATTTTACAAATAGCATATGGTACCTTATTTCCCACTGCGTCTTGCTTAGTTATCCTGTCGAAATTTTTCCACACTCTCGATGTAGACGATCTCGACCTCTTTGCTCCGGTTGGTTTGAGCTAGCCGTAGCCGCTTCCATGGACACAATTTCCTTCGGTGAAAGTTCGTAATCACCAAGAACAAAGCTGTCGTAAGGACTGTCCATAACGAAAACTGCAAAAATCAAAACTAACACTATTACTACTTTCATCTTAACATAACAAGAACTAACAATAAAACTATTACAAAAATAGTATTGTACCTCTTTCGCTGACTTGCAGCCGAAAATTGGATTTTCCAAATTTTGGCACAATTTTTTTGAATTTTGCCAAATTAGCTCAACACATATTTGAATTTGCACAACACAATTTCAAAGAGAGAATGGAGAATGAAGGGGTGTTGAATGAGGAGGGGGGGGTATGATGGCTATTTATAGGAAAAATTTTGGGATTTTTTGCTATTTTTTATGACCCAAACGGTCGATTTTAAATCGGCCGTCTTTGTGCACGCCCCTGAGCACGCCCACCCCACCCCTGCCCTTGCCGCCCCCTTCTTCTACCCCTGCCCTTGCTCACCGTCTTTGCAGCGGCACTAAGCACTAGGCAAGGCCCTCCGCCGCCTCCTGCCTTCGCCTCACTCAGTCCCTCTGCGCCAGCCTGCCGCCTCCCTCCACGGCGCTCCACCTCCTCACCTCCCTCAGCGCTGGCGCCGCCTCCTCACCTCCCTCAGCATCGGCTCCACCTCCTCACCACCCTTAGCAGCTCAGCGCCGGCTCCACCTCCTCACCTCCCTCAGTGCCGGCGCTGCCTCATCATGACTCTCCTCCCACAGCACCGCCTCCCCTCACGGGCTCACGGGCTCACCGCCTCACCTCTCTCACTGCCGGTGCCGCATCCTCACGGCCTCTCCTCCCTCAGCGTGGCGCCGCCCACCCGTACCCGTGCACCGCCTGCCCCGCCTCCTCTCCTCCCACTCCGGCACTCCCGTCCTCCTCTCCTCCCGGCTCGGCGGCTCCCCTAGTCCCCTACTCCCCTTCGCGGCTTCGACCCCCTTGGATACGCAGGTACTCCGACTGGGAAGTGGCTTCATGTTTCAGCAACCAACCATTTCTTGATGTCAAGTCCAATTACCTATCGACGACATCCAGGTAATTGTATGTCCATGCACTCTTCTTGCAGCCATACTTCTTGAATTTGCAGGCTTGATGAGAGGTTGCCCGTGGCAGCTGTCTCATCCTCCTCACGACCCCCCCCCCCCAAAGTGGCTGGGGACTACAAACGATATATATAATATATATGAAGTTAATTTTAAAGGCACAAGCAGCCACTGCTTGGAGACTTTATAGAGAAGAGATCAGGAATAGAATGGTAGGACGTATACGTACCTGGGACGCAAGGGAGGAGAACTTGATCAACATGAATACGGTTACACAGACAAAGGTGAAATGAATAGCGAGAGACATGTGAAGAGGTGTTGTAGTAGTTTTTGACTCATTTGGTCTTGTTTTTGAATAGAATGCACACCAATTAATAAATAATTTGTATGTTAATTGCAGCTTTACAAATTAGCCTAACATTTACAAATCTAAAAAGTTAATTGCAGCCAAGCCCCATCCAAACCACATCCCATGTAAGCCAACCAAGCACAAAGAACCGGCATCAATAACCCTCAGTATCCATCAAAGAGCATTAACCAAACCCACCATTTTGCCCATTCATTTTTGTCAATCTGAACCCACAGCATGAACTAAGCAAGATGCACAGAATGCACATACACCAATAGCCCTCAGTTTACATCACAGAGTAAGGGGACTATTAATATGAACTAATTATCAATTCAATTTCAGAATAAGACTATTAACATCATTACATCATAGCAAGGGGACTATTAATATGAACTAATTATCAATTCAATTTCAACATAAGACTATTAACATCATTGAGTAGTTTAACAGCAAAACAGCAAGACCAATGGTGTCCAAACCCACCACGCCAGTAGTAGCCCTCGACATCCATCGCAGAGCACTAGACATTTTCATCACAGAGCAGGGGGGTAGAGACAGAGAGGGAGTAAGGGAGGGTGATGCCTAGCGCAACCATGACGGCGAGCCCACCACCAGCACAACCCTCATCCATCTACTTCACATTGCATAAATCACACGAACATCATGACACGACTTAAGGCTCAAGTATAAAAATCAAACTCAACAAAAGACATTAAGTTAACAAAGAGGAGAATAGAGGGAGGATGGGGAAGCAAAGCCAGGGGGGCCAGGGCCCGAGCGTAGGAGGTTGAGCAGACACGGGCCGCGCTGGAGAATCAAGCCATGGACGCGGGTAGGCAGTAGGTGTAGGTGGCGGCGCAGGCGACACGTGGGGCCAAGCCTAGTGGCTTGGGTGGTGGCATCACCGTAGTTGTGGCACGACCCTGACACTGCACAAGACACTCCTATCGTACGAGTGTCTTGTGCAGTGCAGAGTGGTGTCACAACCGGCGGCGACGGGAAGAAGGGTGGCGGCGGTGTCGAGGTGGGGAGGGGAATGGACGAGAGTAAGTGCGCTGGGGAGTGACGAGTTAGGGCAGGCACAAACCCTAGCACCGGGCTCCTACTAATAAAGAGACATATCATAGACGGTTCTATTATGGAACAGTTAGTGATAGTTATCACAGACGGTTCCACAATAGAACCGTCCGTGATATGTCCTATATCACAGAGGCATATCACAGATGGTTCTATTAAGGAACCGTCTGTGATATGGTTGTTCTCAAGTTCTATGTTTTGAGCATATTATCATGTATATACATTTACTTGACATGAAGAAATTACATGTTTATATGTCAATTTTGTCATTTAAATTTGTTGAAAATTTGCTTTAACTAACTAACTAACTAACTAACTAACTACTAACTATATATATATATATATATATATATATATATATATATATATATATATATATATATATATATATATATATATATATATATATATATAGTAATAATTCAACATATAATTAATATAGTAACGTCACCTCCAAACTAGATTTTTTTTTCATTTTGGAATTTTCATATGGCCAAACAGTGTGGCCAGTCACTTCTTACAAAGATAAAAAAAGTAGAAACATATAAATAAACAAAGTTTTTCTAGTAGCGGAGGTAGGCTACTATCTCCGTCTTCAAAACTCTGTAGGCAGCAGCGTCGGCATCAGACGGTTTGTGATCGAACGAAGCCTGAAATGCGTCCAGCCGCTGACATGCTCGTTTGAGTGTCTCCTGAAGACCCTTGGACTATTGAATCAAGAAGAATTGAGCCCATAGGCTCTCTTCCCTTGCTTGAGGGGTCTCGACCTGGTCGACTCGGTCGCCCGCCGCCTCGATTAAGTAATCTAAGTGACGGCAAGTCTCCTGGAGACATGCAACGTCGTTGTGGAGGACCACGTCGATGACGCGGTAAACTCGCCGAAAGTAGGAGATCACCCGGAATACACGGCGGATGAGGATATCAAGACGGCGGAAGGTGGCCGTCACCTGCTCCAGCAAATCCTTAGATAGAGGAGTGAAGACACTGTTGAAACAGTGTTCTTCCGCATCATCCACCAATGTACAGCCGGAGAGGTGCCCGTACAGTACGGCCAGGTAGGCTATCAATGCCAGCGACAAGGAAGCAGAAGAGACAACCATTTTTGCTTTTTTAGAAGTAGTAGAGTTATATGTGGGGATGATCATCTTCGATGGCAGATGAGCCTTTTTATAAAACAAAGAATAAATTCGGAGCGTGAGACGAAGAGACGCATCGGGGAGCCGAAGCGGCATTGATGCGACGAAGAGATGCATCGGGCTTCAACGAGGAGCTGTAGCGGTATTATCACAGACGGTTATAATTAAAAACCATATGTGATATGTAGTAATATTATAGACGATTATTGTTAAGAACTGTCTGTGAGGTATCACAGACGGTTGTTTGTTGAAAATCGTCTGTGATATGTAGAATTATCACATACGGTTATTATTAAGAACCGTCCGTGATACAATCACAGGCGGTTGTGGTTTAGAGACCGTCTGTGATATTACCTCTTCATAGACGGTTTTTAGTGCAGCAAGAATACGCATTTATCTCTAAACCAAAACCGCTCGTGATTGTATATATCTGAGCGGTTTTGGTCAACCGTCTGTGATGAGGCATCCAGTATTAGCCTTTTTGTAGTAGTGATAGTCGATATAACAACACATGAGTAGGGTTATTATTCTCCCAGGAGAAAGCCCGAACCTGTCTAAATCCCTTTGTCTTTTTCTGTGTGGATCTAACTTAAGGAAAATCCCCAACATTCATTTGTAAGATCGATACTAGATCATGGACACTAGTAACCTATACCACATGTTAGGCTAGAAAATCATTAGTTTTGTCCTCTCTAATCCATCATTTTGTAGGTTCAAAGCTTAGTTTTCCAATATTGATGTATGTTCTATCTTTATAGGTGGCCTCTCTTGATTTCTTGTTAAGCTTGCTACGCTTGGCATGGTTACATAAAAAAAAAACCTAACTAGAACTCCATCTTGGCCTTTCATTTGTACCCGAACTTAATTTTCAGTTCAGACTTTATGTACGTTTAACTTTTGTATGCGTCTAGAATTCTACTGGAATAAGCAATCGCAACTCACGGCCAATATAACTTCGTGTAGGGGGTGTAATCGGAGCGAATACATCGAATATCATATATCTTGTATTCTATTCTATTTTTTTTTCTCAGAGTTGGAGTCGAATACGGATAGTGTCGGATACCTATTTTTTCATCTCGTATTCACTCCACGAGCCTTCAGTCGGTCGGTCGGATATTATCTGCTTCTTTTGCACCCCTACAGGACATTAGACAGTAGAGGTGCAATCAGAAGGAACACAGAGAAACTAATCGCTGAGATGTCGAAAGAAAAACACTCAGTATCCTCTACATGCTCAGATGCAGCAATCCACCTATCTGTTATCTTATTCCTAAGTGAAGTTACAATAGAATTTTCTCATACCACCTGATATATGGATACATACGGACAATTATCGTTTATCTCGTATCATATTCCATATTTTTTCTTGAATCGGAGTCGGACACAGATAGTGCCAGATAACCATTTATCTCTTCCATATTCGTTCCACAAGCTTTTGGCCGATCAGAAATTATCCGTTTCGTTTGTATCCCTAGCTTCGTCGTTGCAGCATGTAATATTGTCATGAACTGGATGCGCACAAATTTCTACGGTAAATCAGGCGGGTGAGGGGACTCTGACCGGTATGGATCCAAAAGATCTGCAGGACAAGTGAATATTTGAAGCAATTGGACAGTAATTTCTTGGCATAATTATGAATTTCTGTTTGCAACATTCTTGAACATTATCCTGTCTAAGTCCTTATTTGGATTGTACGAATTTTCAAAGGAATTGTATTTTTTCTAACAAATTTTTTTGGTAAATTTCATACGTTCTAAGCGGGGCCTAAATTAATAGAGTTAATCTCATTCAAACGAAGAGCTTCTTGCAGTTTTATGAATTTTTATTTTAAAAGAACACAGGAGAACTACACAGGCACACCAGCCTAATTAAGATCGATGGAGCTTGTCCCAGATAACCCTAGATAAATCGTAGTCATCTGAAAAAGTTTGTTCAAATCACCGGAGAAGTTGCCAAAAGGATAATCTTTATTCCGCGTACTTGTATCTATATTCTTCATGCATCAACACTTTTGTAGTATCTACCTGATAATTACATGAGTATATATATTAAGCACCCTCTCCTCAATAGCATCACACAGTTTGCTCAATTATCTCACCACACATACGCTATACACACATCATATTACACAGGTCAAAAGCAAGCAAGATCGAACGAAAAGCTTTATATAAATCAGTGGTACTTCCTCCGGTCATCGATCGTTCATGCGCTCGCGCCTGAAGCGCTCCTGCACCCTCGATATGTACATGGCCGCGAGGCGGTCGACGTCGGCGTCGCTGGCGCCGGGTCCACCGTTGTACATGGCGTTGCCAACCTCCGCGGTGACCGCCGACGGCGGCGGAGCCGGCATCGGCCACGGTGCTGCGGCAGTGGGTTTCGCCTTGTTGCCTGCCTGGACCGGCGCGGCGGGGGTCGCCACCGGCGACCGTGGGTAGAAGGGCATTGCCGTCTTGTGCTTGATCCCTCTGGCACGCTTGTACAGACCAATGTCCATTGCACAAGAGAAGAGGGTTGGGCTGTAGTGTGTGTGGTGTAGGCTCGAGGTATCACGTTCGTTACTATTTATAGTAGTTTGTACCTTGCAAATGGTGCATAGACTTAGTGTACCACGTGCATGTACCATAGAAATGTGAAGTCACATACTGACAGAGGCTTTTGGGTGATGGAGGTCTCTAGATGAGCTGGCTGTTGTATGAAACTCATCAATATGGTATAAGAGTTTAAAATGTTCCGAGTTCAAGAACCGGCTAACACAATATTATAAAAAAAATAATTACAACCTACTTTGAGAGCACGTCTTAGGTCTAGTGGTGCTAAAGGGTTGAGATACATTAATCTTTCATTAAAGAGTAATTCACTCCCAATTCTCATCCCACCCTCAGTTTAAAATAAAGAGAATTGGATCCTCAAACTCTCGATCTCCTTCCCACCAAAATATCCATGCCCACCAGCCAAACAAGAGAATTGATAATCCCGTCACCTAAATTCCAATTCCCTCCCACAAGTTTCCTGGAACCACAGCGTCTCTCGTAACTCTATTTCACAAGGTCGCTTAGCTAACATCGTCATTGTTCATGAGGTGACATGGTGTACCTGTAGTCCTCTACGGCCATCGAAAATATCTTGATAGTTCGCTTAGCACATGCTGTCAACTGTCAAGAGATCTCAAATCTCAGAATGAAATATCTATATATATTCTCCTTTTGAGACGTGCGGATTTCTTTCAATGCCACGTGAACTTTTTTTATTTATTAATTAACCCTTTTTAATTTTTATTTTAAAGTTAACGGCAGCGTACTTTATTTCCAATTCTGACCCTTTTAGTCACGTCATCACCTGTGGCATAACAAAACAATGCTGTCATGCCATAGGATAAGTCCGCTAAATAGCACTTTTGGTCACACCACTGCTGGTGGTGTGACCAAACAACACTGTCATACCACCACCCATGGTGTGACAAGAGCTTACCCCAGCGTGACAGCATTGTTTTGTCACGCTACGAGTGGTGGCGTGACCAAAGGGGTCAGAATTAAAAATAAAGTGCGCCGGGGGTTAACTTTAAAATAAAAATAAAAAAGGTTAATTAATTAAAAAAATTCCACATGCACTGATGCACTGCGAAGTCGACTCCATGCAGGCTTTTACCGTAACATCCAAAAATTTGAATATATTTCAAATTGTTGAAAATATGAGATTTCTAAAACTTTTTATTGCGTTTGGATGATACTCGAATTCCCTGTATTTTAGTTGAAATGCTGTCGAGTTTTGAATTTCAAGAAATCAATTAATAAAACACAAACAAAATTGAGATCCCTGAAATTGGAAAACAAATTAATTAAAATGAAACCTGAATTTAAATCACCAGACCAAATTTGATTTAAAATATGAAATTAAGGATAAAGAAAATAGGAAGGAACATGAAAAATCTCCAAATCCGTTTTGGGCCAAGTTCTAGCTGCCCAGCCCGCCTTCTCCTTTTTCTTTTCTCCCGGGCCGGCTCACCCCTTCTCCCCTCCTAGCCTAGCGTCGCCCAGCCCAACTGGCCTCCATCGCTGCTCCTGGCCCGGCTCCCCTTTCCTCCTCCTCCTGCAGCCCACATCGCCCTCAACCACCGACAATCGTGTCACCACCACAACCGCCGCCGCCATAGCCATGCCCCAGCCACGTCGTCGTGGTCCTCATCGACACCACGTGTGCCGCCCATGCTCTCACCCACGTCACATCGCCTCACCTTGCACTGCAGCCTCGCCACCCGCACTCCCTCGGCATCCACAACGCCTCGTCGCATCCCTGCCTTGCCCATGTCGTGCCCTGTAGCGGGCATCACCATGTTGTGCCCGTGTGCTTGCCTCCCTCCTTAAAGCTACACCTTAGCCTCCTCTTCCTTCCTCTTGCCTCCCGCGTCATCTCCCTACTTCGTCATCTTCCTCCCCGAGCACGAAGACCCACTACTACGCCATCCGAGAGCACCGCCCGTGTGCAACCACCTCTCTGGTGAGCTCCTTCCCCATCCTCTCGCATCAAAACATGTTCCCGAGACGCCTCTTCAATTCTCCTCAACCAATTTTGGTTTTCATCCATAGGAGCTCGTGCCAAGCCACTTTCTTCCCAAGCCCAACCAAATCCTCCGCCATCGCCGCCAATTTTGCTCCATTGAACTTCTCTCCAATTCCCTCCTACCAGAGCACCCTCACACCTCCCTCTTCCACCCAACCTCTGATTTGGGACCCCTCCTTCTAGGTTGCCACCTGTAACATCCCAACTGTATAAACAGGTGTGTGTTTCAAATGTAAGAAAATGTGTAGAAATAAAAACTTTTTCTTACATTTTGAAACTCTTGAACTCCTCTAAAACTCTTATCAAAAGATGTGGAGTTCTAGAACCTAAACCTCTTGTGGACTAAAGTCCAACCCTTATTCAACTTGTCTCAAATCTTGTGCCTAACCCTTTGGAAATATTTTTCCTTGGTCCTTGAGATGTTGTGGGACCCCTCTGAAAAATATCATAAGTTGTAAAACTTGTTTGATAATTTTTGGAGGTAAAACAAACCCTTGAACAGCCTTAGTGAATTTCCTGAGAAAAATGCATTGCATAAAAACCTCTGGAAATTTTATGTAAGGTTACTCCTCATGTCAGCAAGCTCCAGTTAAAATTTCATGAATTTTAGAGTTCATTTGCTATCTCAAATAAATCCTCAAAAGTCTCAGCTTGTTTTTCAAATTTAATTGGACTGGTTTGACTTGGGCTTGAGCCACTTTCCTAAGTGGGCTAAACCCAACCTCTTACTCAGCTCAACAGACCTCCCTTCCACCCTGTTGAGGTCGTAACTGTTGGATCAACATCCAACCGCCACGACCTCCTCCGCGGTCAACACCGCAAGGACCTCCCCACCTCATCGAGGTCATAGCCGTTGGATCAGAGATCCATGGCCATGACCTCCCCTCGCTGTTAAACCTCTCAGACCTCCCACCTTGTTGAGGCCATAGCCGTTGGATCAGATCCAACAGCACACGACCTCCCCTCTATATCAAGCGCACCAAACCCCCCCATCTTGTGTTGTGCGCCGTTAGATTTAAAATCTACGTCCACGACCTCCCCCTTGCCTTGTGCGCATCAGACCTCCCACCCACGTGAGGTCGTAGCCGTTAGATGTAAATCTCACGGCCATGACCTCCCTTGTCCTCTCCTTGCCTTTGGATCTCGTTTCAACGCTTGAGATCGTGGGCCGCTCGACCATCCTTTCTAAGCCGTTAGATTCAGATCGTGCGGTCTCGCTGAGTGGGCCGCTCGACCACTCTTGTGAGCCCTTAGATCTAAATCGAGGGCCAGATTCTCTGTGCGCTTCTGGCACGCCACCAGACCTCCCTTTCACTTGATCAAGACCATTGATGAAAATCCAAAGGTCCTAACCTCCTCTCGCTGGCGTTCTTGCGCGCCTAGACCTCCCCTTTGGTTGCGTGCCCTTGGATTTAAATCCAAAGGCCATGACCTCCACGTCTTTGGCGATTGTCGCAAGGCGTTAAGTCCTCCCAGAGGTCCGCACTGCTGATTTAGATCCAACGCCTTGGACCTCCTGTCCCCTTATCCTTTGCGCATCTGCGAAATGAAAATCGGAGGGCCATGAACTCCCCGTCCAAATCGTGTGGCTGGGACCTCCTCCCAGTCACTTAAAACGTACCGGTTCACAAACCAAATCTAAGGGCCAGGACCTCCTTTTCTGTTTGCATCCTACGGTGGATTTGAGGGCCTGTTCTTCTCCTAGCTTGGGCACGCGTGCAAGAGCCATGGCAGTGGAGAAGGTCATAGCCGGGTCTTGTCCCAACGGCTCTGTGCCTGTGCGCATTAAATGCGTGTCAGTCTTTCCGCCCCTAGGCCATGCTCTGACCTACCTACCCTGTCCTCTCCATCTTGTCCAAGCCATGAACCTCCCATGGGCTAAGCTCACCATGAGCTTAACCCGTGGCTCATGACCCCTTTTCCCCTAGGTATAAAACCTCCCTACTGTTTCCCTGGCTTTCTTTACACACCATTGCGGCCAATGCTTGCGCCACTGTGCTTGTGAACTCAAAACCACCTGAAGCTCTCCTTGGCCGCCATTGTTGGAGCTTGGAGCTCCTCGGTGGCACAAGGGTCCCTGGAGTTTTTCCTCTCCCATCCTTTATTCATTTTGAGCCATTCACCTCTGTGACAAGAGCCCTAACTTCTTTTGGTTGGGAACATTTTTCAGAGGTGGCCGAATTGGAGATTGGAGCTTTGGCCGAGGAGCAACCTCATCTTCTCCGGCTCGGTCCTCACCTTCTCGACCTCCTCGGCTCCTCAGACCTCCTGTAACCTCCCGATAGTCCTTAGAGCTGGGCACCGCTGAATGTCGCTATGAGCTTTACTTTTCAATTATGTCTTTTGGCCGTGCTTGTCACCTTTGTCATCTCCGGCTCGCCGGCGTTCAAGGCCGAGGTGAGGTCCTGGGTGTGCGCAACACTATTGCGCACACGTTGGTGCCCTTGGTTAGCGCCGGTGAGGTCCTCATCGCCGGCGACAAGCCTTGGAGCACGCTCGGGATTTTGTCGGACGAAAACAGCAGTGCTGTTGTCATTTAAGACAAAGATCCTCCCCCTTAAATGTCTCAATCATTGTTAATCATGGGGTTAGCCTTTAATGCCTTTAATCCTATCCTTTGTCGCGCATTTAAGACCTCGCGCTCGGACCTCCTTGTGTCCCGCGCGCCTTAACTCTTTTGCTGCTGCACAGACGCGGCGCTTAGGCCATGCTCGATCTGGGCCGTCCAGGACCTCCTCCGAGGAGATCTTGAACATCCAGAACCTCCCCCTTTCGCATCTTAGCCGTCCAGACCTCCCCTGGAGGTCTGTGACGATTAAGACCTCGCGTTGGACCTCCTCGAGGCCATCTCAACCGCTGAGGACCTCCTCGCTAGATCTGGACCGTTCGGTCCTCCTCTATCGCTGTGGTCCGTTGGATGCGAGATCAACGGCCACGACCTCCCCTCTCAGCAGCGTGCTGCGTTCTTTGGGGGACATGGACCGTTGGATCCGAGATCAACGCCCATGACCTCTGGACCTTCGCGAGCGCTGTGGTGTCGATGTTCTCTGGGAGGTCTTGAGCCGTTAGATTCAAGATCTATGGCTCATGTCCTCCCCTGTCTTATTAGTTTTTAGAAAATTCCAGAGAGCTGTTATTTTATGAACTGAAAAATGTATGAACTTCGAAAATGCATAACTAATTCTTTCTAAATCCAAATTAGGTGATTCAAATTTCTGTAGCTCTGGTTTGGACCAGGCTCTAATCTAAAAATGGTTATGAGCCCAGTTCAGCTCCAGAAAATGGTTTTGTAAATAAATTTCAAAACTAACTTTAATTGTTTCATTAAAAATTCGTTTAACTTGTAAAATACATAACTTTTTCTCTGTAAACTATTTTTGAGTGGAACCGAGTTTGTTGGTTTCCTAAATTAGGGCACTTTACTGTAAAATTATTTTTGATCAGGTTAGTGTTTCCAAAAAGTTTACTTGTGCCTTTTAATTTTGTTCAAGTTCTTGTCTTTGAAAAATTATAGAAAATGCATAATAGCTCCAAATGAGAAGAACTCAATTGTGTTATTCATCTCATGAGGTGCTGGTTTTACAGTAAAAATCTCAGTAACACCACCTCTCTAGAAAATGTTGCCAAATAATTAAATTAGTGAATAGTAGCAGATTGCAATTTTTAGGACTGAGCAGAATTGTTTTGCTCATATCTTTTGCATTGAGAATCCAAATCAATTGGTTCTTGTTGCTAAATTCCCTAAAAATCATCCTCTTGCTGCTGTAGAAATTTCAGAGCATTTGGAGTTTGTTTGCTGTGCTGTCTTTGTGGTTTTTATCGTTTTTATCGTTTCTTTTCGCTTTTTCGTTAGGTGCCGACGAGTACTTTGAACCCGTGAGTGATCCTCAGCAACATATTGAGCAAAACCAGCAAGGCGAGCAGTTTGATCATATCCCAGTATTGTCCCATTACTTTAAAGTTTAATACTTCGTTTCACTTGTATGTATGCATGCTACTTTGTGTTAAAATATCGTTTAGATGATCCTATAGATGCATATTCTGTAGGCAAATGTTCATTCTCTACTACTAAGCCTAGGATTATCTTGCGGTGATTTAGAGTTCGATGGATGGACTCTTATCACTTAGTAGTTTACGTTGATAATGCTTAGCAATGCTTAGATAACGGTAGAAATGGACGGTTGTCGACATTATGTCGATGACCTTGATCACACAAAAACTATTATTCCATTATGTCCATCTTGTGCTTGTTACTTTGTAAATAAACAAAAATGAAAACCAAATTGTTATTGACTTGGGCACAATGGATGTTGGTGTGAATTGTTGGGTGTGAATGAAATGGTGCCTAAGTCCCCAAGAACTAGACTAAACACTTAATTAAAACTTGATGGGTGGTATGAATTGGGTAATTCATGCTATTGTTGTGGTGACTTGGGTTAGTCACTTCCAGGTTGTTCTTGTTGTTGTTATTATGTTATTATCTCGTTGTTACTTCAACAATTAAAAATGCTTTGTCAAATTGCTTTCAATCTATTACATTATTGCAAATGAAAGCTTGCTTTATGCTAAAATGAGTCCAAAGCCTCATCCACGTAAATAAAGCTTGCATGTAGCTATTTATAGTTCTGTTATACTACACGTTAGTCTTGCGAGTACATTTTTGTACTCATTTGCTTTGCTTAATAATTTTGTTGCAGAGGAGGTAGAGCTCAAAGGGCTTTACTTTTGTGAGATGTGCTGCGGTTGGGAATCGAGCTAGGCGTCTTGGTTGGTTGCCTTGTGGGCTAAAGGCAAACCTTGTGGCTCTCTTTTGTTTATCGCCATCTTATGGCTTTTGCTTCCGCTGTGTTTACCTTTCTAAGTTGTATTTGGCCGGTCGGCCCCTTTTGTAATAACTCTATATATTGTATGTCTTTTATTCTAGTCGTGTTTTGGTTCTATGTCTTGAATGAAATTGATGCATGATTTTGTAAAGGGGTGTGTATACTGCATTCTGGGAAGTATACATATCTCGAAGACACGGATTATTATATTTGTAATGCTAGGGTCAATGGATGACTAAGTATTACAAGCCTAATAAACCGGGGTCCTCACACCACCACCACGATGACCTCGTCGCACCGCCCATGGCTCATGGTGGCGGCCTACCTCGACTCTTCCCCACCTCCATGGACCGCTCTGGTGAGCTTCCAATAGAAGAACAATTCATTAAGATCAATAGCTCCTACCTGTAACGTAATCTTTCCTAGCCAAATTACCTAGATGAGTATTCCCGATATTACTCTATCTTTTTCCATAATTTCTCCACCAGCGAATATTCCGAGAGCCCGATCTCTCTCGTCCTAACTCTGAATCTAATAATTCCTGATCCTAAATTTGTCTAAAATACAAATCTATACCCTTATGCCAAATGTATGAGTTTGTGATTTATTTGAGTTGGTTTGAATTCTCTTTGGATCTATTTGATTGCGGATGAGTTTATTTGGTTTCATTTGGTTATTTTCAGACGTCCTTGAATTCAATTGTATTTTGCATAATTACAATTCGAAGTCATGAAGGAGCTACAAATTCGAGCAAGAGCAAGAAGACGACCTAAATTTTCGAAACATTGAGCAAAGCAAGTCATCACTTTGATCATATTGCACCTACCTTTTTAAATGCAAAGTATGCTGTTTTAAATTATCAAATGCATGCCTTACTTTGATTACAAATATATTGACATTAGCTCGTAGTTAATGCCTTAATGATTAAGTGATATATTAAATTTCGTTCCTTGATCTTGGACACTATCCTTTATTGCCTTAGGGATAACGGTAAACTTAAATAGATATTAAGTCCGTATCAAGTGCCATGTTTAGCCTTGCTTAGATATATTGATGTGTGGGCATTAATTTTCCCTGACATGATTCAAACACCAAAACTTGATTTGGGTAGCCATCGGATGAAATGGCTGGTATGTTGAACTTAGAAAGGATTTTTTTTTAAAAAATACAAAAACTGTTTTAGATTTGGGTGGACGGTAACTAGGGAGGGGCAGATAAAAGCACGCGAGTGGGTAATGTGAAAGCACTGCCCAAGTCAACTAAGGACCGAATCTTGTGATGACCTCTCGGGCACTAACAATGCAACCACGAGTCTATAGTGGTGTTGATCTGGCTAATTAATCTTCTTTGCCTCAATGTTAGCTTCACCATTCGACAGAATGTGGTGTGGTTGTAGCCACATGAAAACCGCATGATGCAAGAGGGGGCCTCCGGCTCGGTTGTAGCCCCCAGCGGTTGAAACCTTAGCGGGTGGAGTTGCATTGGGGTGGGGAATTGTAAAGGTCTTGTGATGATTTTCTTTGTTGCACATCTATGGGTGGTTGAAGGCACTTTATAATACGTGGAGGTTGGAGCATTCGATAATATTTTACAATATTAATCAATTTCATTCAAATTGGTTTAGTCGAAATGCTAGGTCTCAGGCCTTCTATTTAATCAAATTCAAATGTAGCTTCTGTAAATAAAAGAACCTCAAGGCTTCCCTTGTCAGGGCTTGTTGAGTACCTTCTTACTCACTGTTGCTCAATTATTATCCTTCAGTAAGAGAAGAAGAAGACTCTGTTGGCACTTAATTGGGTTTTATAGGATCGTAAGTCAAAGAGGTAAAGGACTAAGTCATGAGCCCCAGTCGATTGCATCTTGGCATATCCTGAGGTTCCACCTATTGTGATATTGATTCAGCTTCCGCTGCAGATATTTAAGGTATTTGGCCTGATCAGCTTGTGTGTAAGTTAAGTAACCGTACATTCTACTTATGTACCGTTTAATATTATGCAATAGTTTTACTCTTGCGAGATATGTGTTTAATATTTAAGGAAAAAGTCCGGTTTACTCCCTCGAACTATCAGAAAAGTCTGGTTTGCCCCCTGAACTATAAAACCGGTTATTTTACCCCCTAAACTTGCGAAAACCGGACAAAAAACACCTCATGCCGATTTGAAGGGGTGGTTTTGCTGATGTGGCAGCGGTTTTGTCCCAGTCAGCATGTGTGTGTCCCATTTCTTCTTCATCTCTCCCTTCTTCTCTCTCTCTCTCTCTCTCTCTCCCTCCATTAACTCCCTCTTGGAGCTTTGCTCCTCGGCTCCCCCCTTCCACCGGCCGGCCCGGCTCCTAGTGCTGCCACCGCCGCTCGCCTGGCCCATTGCCACCGCCGTCCCCTCTTGGCTGCACACATCAGCTCCTCCCCGCATCATGGCCGCATGCGGCTCGGCTCGGGTTCACCTCCCGTGCAGCGCCACCGAGGAGATGTCTGCTGTGTCGCCCAGGAGCAGGGCCAGCAGGCCTGTGGAGCGGCGGTGCACGGGCGAAGCGAGCCGAGCCGCATGCGGCCATGACGCGGGGAGGAGCTGAGGGGCACAGCCAAGAGGGGACAGCGGTGGCAGCGGGCCAGGCGAGCGGCGGTGGCGGCACTGGCCAAGCAAGTGGAGCCCAAGTTGAGGGGAACTGAGGCGTCGCACGGTGGACCGAGCCAGGACCGAGCGTGGCCGAGCCCGGCGGCGGCGCCAGAGAGAGAGGGAGAGGGAGAGAGCCGGGTCGACGAGTGGTGAGGGAGCCGGGCCGGCGGGCGGACGCAGGGAGGCGGGGAGGAATCGGAGGGAGCTGGGCGCAGAGGACACAGGTCGGCGGTGCCATGGGGATGCGGCGCTGGCAGCAGGAGGGAGCTCTCACGGCGGCCGTAGGAGGACACAGCTTAATGGACTCCTACGGGATGTTGGCCTTGCCGTAGGCTGCGATGAGGGCGGCGACGGTGGCCTCGTCGGGGGAGATGGAGAACGACGGCATGGTGTCGAGGAGGAGGCAGCGGGCGTGGTTGAGCATGCGGCGAGAAGCGAGGATCGGGACGAGGAGTGTGAAGGTGGCGGACTCAGTATGAAGCGGCGGCAAAGAGGGCAAAGCGGATGAAGCTGGAGCAAGAGATCGGCGCGGCCGTGGCGGCGGCGGCGAAATGACGCGCTGGACGAAGCGCAAGGCGAGGCTGGGGAGAGCGGCGGATGGAGTTCTCGAGGCGGGTGGTCCACAAAGGAGAATCTCGTCGAGGGCTCCTCAAGGGCGGGAGTGGGGCCGCCGCCACTGCCTCCGGGGGTGTCGACGGTGGAGGTGGAGAAGGCATGGCGGAGGAAGAGAGGGGTGGGGGCGTGGAGCTTGCGGGAGAGAAAGAAAAAATGAGGAGAAGAAAAATAAGAAAAGAAAAGAAGAGAAAGGGGAGAGGAGGAGTGGAGAGAGAGGGTGACGTGGACGTCCACGTAGCAAAACCGCTGCCACATCAACAAAACCACCTCTTCAAACCGGCATGAGGTGTTTTTTGTCTGGTTTTCGCAAGTTTAGGGGGTAAAATAACCGGTTGTGTAGTTCAGAGGGTAAACCAGACTCTTCTGATAATTCGAGAGAGTAAACTGAACTTATTCTAATATTTAATAATGTAACTGTGTGCACCAGCTACTGATCCAGATACTAGTGCTGATATACACAGAGGGTTTCAGACTATAAATCTGCTCTCGACATTTACACATGCCATATTGCAATGTTCTAAAATGATTTAGCATCTTGATTAATATGCAAATAGATGCATAACACCCGGACGGTAGAGCGTGTACTCACGCAAAAGAAGGTCGTAAGATCTTCCAGCTCTGCCAATTTTCATGTGAGTGGATATGGTCTTGTATAGGCTGTGTACAGTGAGAGTTGCGGTGTGTCCTGACAGATACTAGTAGTCTAGTACTACCCGCTGTACTTCGGTTGTCACTTTCTATGAAAAAATAAATAAGATGCGCAGTTTCGGTGTATATACAAGCATTAATCAAGCGTGTTTGATCAAGATTTTGTTTTGAACCTAACTATAAATTATATAATTTTGAGGGCCAACAATACTCCGATGGAGCTCGAACCACATCTTAATTAGCCACTAAGGTTTATTGTAGAACAATTACTTGCATATCATCGGACTTCAACCTGCTCAAATGTATCTGGTCTGATCTCTGTGCAAAAGTGTTCAGATCCATCCAGAAAGAACAGAGCCATTTTTTAGACGAAAAACCGAATCTGTTTGTGCAGCATCATTTCAGCTTTTGCATGCAGTGCAGAATTAGTCCCACCTTAAACAGAACCTCCAATATGCAAATATTCTCCATATATCATTAACGATCTCCTTTATACATACTCTCGAGTTGCTCTCCTAATCTAATTCAGATTCGGAGAGATGTGAATTTTTTATATTATTTAACTCTTTTTAAATTTTATTTTAAAGTTAACCACCCGCGCACTTTATTTCCAATTCTGACCTCTTTGGTCACGCCACCACCCATAGCGTGACCAAATAATACTATCACGCTAGTCCATATCTGGACAATCTCTTGTCATGCTACCACCCGTGGCGTGACAGTGTTGTTTGGTCACATCACAACCAGTGGCGTGACAAAAAGTGCTATTTTGAAGACTTATCCTGACGCGTGACAGTATTGTTGTGTCACATCACGGGAGGTGGCGTGATCAAAGGGGTCAGAATTGGAAATAAAGTGCGCGGAAGGTTAACTTTAAAATAAAATTTTTAAAAAAGGTTAAATAATAAAAAAGTTCGAGAGTTGTTTGTCTAATGAATCAACAGGTGTCATCGTGCACGATCTATACCTACCAACTAAGCGGTTTACAGGAACTGCGTATTTCCTGAGTGCCAAGAACACCTGGGAACAAAAAAGCGAAAACACTTAGGGTGATATTTCCCGACGGTCGACCGTCGAGAAAAAGCACTTGGATGAGATGGCGACGGTGTCGAGTGCTGTGGTGGCGCCGATTTGAGCGGATCTGTTATGGCAGGCACGACATTGGATGATATGGCGGCGGAGGCAGGGGGACAGCTGGGTCAAGTGTGGCAACAGGAGACGAGGTGGAGGCGCCGATTTGAGTGGATGAGAAAGCTACGGAGGCAGTGGAGGAGGGGGAGACGGCGGTAGCAGAGGTGGTGGATTGGCGAGGGAGAAGGAGGAGGAGGACGGGGAAGCGGCGCCGGTGGATCTGCAGCAGTGGAGGAGGGGGGACGGCGGGGTCGGGTGTGGCGGCGGGAGATGAGGTGGCGGCGCCGATTTGAGTGGATGAGACAGCTGCGGAGGCAGTGGAGGAGGGGGAGACGGTGGCGGCGGAGGCGGTGGATCGGAGAGGGAGAAGGAGGAGAAGGACGGGGAGGTGGCGCCGATAGCGTTGGATCTGTAGCAGTGGAGGAGGTGGCTGCTGTGGAGGCGGAGGAGGAGAGGAGAGTGGGGATTGGGGATTAGGGAATGACTTCGAGAGTTCGAGTGAGTAGAGTTAGGGCTTGGACTGTCTGATGAGCATAAAAAAAATGGGCGCAGTAGGGGAAAAAAATTGACGCTGCTACTAATTACTTTGCTCCCGAGTGCCATTGGTGTCCCGAGTGTAGGCAACACATATGCACCTGGGATTCTATTTCACCCCGTTCAGACCGTGTTGATATCCCGTTTTCAAGTGGACGGATGCTGGTTCATGTCTGCATCTCCTGAGTGTACAATAAAACACTCGGAAAAGTCATTTCTACTGAGTGTGGACTTCCTGTCCTGAGTGCCCTATGAAACACCTGGGATCATTCAAGACACTCGATAAACATATAGTCACTCGGGAAATAAGCGGTTTCTGGTAGTGAGCTAGTTAGGGAGTTAACTAACAAGAACATGAGGATAAGATTGATGTCCTTGTAGAGAATAAAGAGAGGAGATTGATAGGAACAACTCTACAAATGGATCATCTTTCTGCCTCAAGGAAGTTGGCCAAAAGCACGGTATCATTCCCAAACAAACGGTATCAAGGAAGTTGGCCAAAAGCACGGTATCATTCCCAAACAAACCGGCATCTACCTCGTTTCTGTCTCTTTCATTTCCACATGTGCCAAAGCAGAGAATCTGCAAAAGAAAAGCAGGGCAAGTGTTTGCATATCCTATCCTGTTGGTGTATCCAAGAATATATTGAACAGAGAAAGTGTACCTATTTTGCTTGCATGAGCTATTGCTCGTGCAAATCACTATTTTTTTTAAAGTCTATTTTATGCTCTCAACTATATCTTAAATCTAGTTTTTCTTACACCCTCAAATTACCAAAACCGGATCAAATAACCCCACAACCTAAACCATCCGTTTTGTGCGGATGTGTCCAGCTTGTGTCCACATCGGCACAATCAACCTGTTAGCCGTTGCTGGTTGGCCGTATCTTGGCTGAATGAATATGTAATACCCTGGGCCTAAAATCTTGGCTGCACGGGCACATGTGCGTGAGGTCCTGTCGAGGCCACACGGCACGGGCACGGACGTGTATCGGTAAGTGATTCTGGACATTTGTCATTTATGCGCTGTGCTGTTAGGGTACCAATGTTTTAGGGGATGATTATAACACCCGATCCGTTCGTAGTGCGGCACATATAGATATATATAGGGGTAGCAATCTCGCCGGATAACCCAATGATCTATGGGTAAATTTTTTAATAGAGATTGGTATGTTCTTGTTTTTTAGAAATTTTTTGTTCATGTCACTGAAAATATATGCAATATCGGTTTCACAACTCTTCTTTTGCCCATTTCACTTTTGTCATTCTTCCATCAATACACATTTTGCTTTTGCTACTCCGTCCAATTTTTCGTCAAGTCCACGTATGTGACAAATCCCGCTTGGCTTGACGACACGTCTGGTCCGGATTGATCCGATTGAAGCCCTGAGCGCTCTCGCTCCCAATTCCTAGCTTCTTCTTCAACCTTATGACACAAACCCGTTGCGATGCACCATGTCGTGCCCTTCCAAGTTAGTGTATATTTTGGCTCATATTTTGGCTTTGTTTTTAATCTAGGGAAAATGGGTTCAGTAACAACACTTTCGTTCGTATTTAAAGAAATGACATCACTTTGGTGACGTACTGCAAAATGACACCACGAACAACTGGAAATATTGAAAATAACATTGCCGTCGGTCTTTAGCAACAAGGACGTATGATGTGAGAGAATACAATTTTAATGTTCGTTTTACCCCCCTCTTCTCTCCCCATCCCTTTTCCCTCTCTCTCCAGCTCCACGACAACGTGGGTGGCGGTGGCACTCGGGTGGTGGAACGATGATGAGGAAGTGAGCACGACGTGTTCCCGATCTTAGTGTGAGGACCCCGGTTTATTAGGTTTGTAATGTTTAACCATCCACTTGGTCCTAGCATCACAAAACAAATAAACCAAACCTCGAGATATATGTACTTCCCAAGATGCAGTACATACCCTCTTTACAAAAGCATGCATCAATTCCATTCAAACACATAGAACTGAAGCAAAGCAACAAATCGGTTAATATAATAAAGATAGAGTTATTATAAAAGAGAGGCCGACCGCCAAATAACAATCTGTATACTAAGTAAACAATGAAGCAAAAGTGCCATAAAGATGGCCATAACAAAAGCCAATCAGTATGCCTTAACCCACAAGGCAACCAACCGGACCGCCAAGCTAGTCTTCCCAACTACAGCACATCTCTCAAAATTAAAGCCCTTGGGGCTCTACCTCCTCTGCAACAAAGTTATTAAGCAAAGCAAATGAGTACAAAAATGTACTCGTAAGACTGACGTGTAGTATAACAGAACTATAAATAGCTACATGCAAGCTTTATTTAAGTGGATGAGGCTTTGGACTCATTTTAGCATAAAGCAAGTTTTCATTTGCAATAATGTAATAGATTGAAAGCAATTTGACAAAGCATTCTTAATTGTTGAAGTAACAACGATACAATGATAATAATAACCACAAGAACAACCTGGAAGTGACTCACCCAAGTCACCACAACAATAGCATGAATTACCCAATTCATACCACCCATCAAGTTTTAATTAAATGTTTAGTCTAGTTCTTGCGGGAAATCACCAGGCGTGTCCATAACCTAGGACGAGGCTATTCGAATAGATTTAACCCTGCAGGGGTGTACCAATGTACCCACACGCCAGACCGCCTTTTCGCCACTAGATTAAGCACACTTCCTTTGGTATGCCGGCACGGCTAAGTCCTACGAGACATTTCCAATGGATGATACTAATTAAGAGCCGCCTCCCACGGGGATAAGGATACATTAACTAGCCTATGGCCGATCTGTTAATGCTCCCCTCCCAACACCACACATTTTATTAAAACACCCACCGACCAAGCTCATAATTAACACCTCCCAAAGTACTTAGTTAAGAGAGGTCCCATATCCCTCTCGCGTGGTTAGCACGCAAAAGTGCTTGGATCAATGGCGCAAGTAACTCGGTCCTTGGGGACTTAGGCACCATTCTGTTCACACCCAACAAATCACACCAACATCCATTGTGCCCAAGTCAAACAGTTTTGTTTTCATTTTTGTTTTATTTGTTTACAAAGTAACAAAGCACAAGATGGACATAATGGAATAATAATTTTTGTGTGATCAAGGTCATCGACATAATGTCGACAACCGCCCATTTCTACCGTTATCTAAGCATTTCTAAGCATTATCAACGTAAACTACTAAGTGATAAGAGTCCATCCATCGAATTCTAAATCACAGCAAGATAATCCTAGGCTTAGTAGTAGAGAATGAACATTTACCTACAGGATATGTATCTATAGGCTCAACTAATCGATATTTTAACACAAAGTAGCATGCATAGATACAAGTGAAACAAAGTATTAAACTTTAAAGTAATGGGACAATAATGGGATATGATCAAACTGCTTGCCTTGCTGGGAATGCTCAATTTGCTGTAGAGTATCACTAACGGGATCAACACACTCGTCGACACCTAATCGAAAAGGCGAAAAGAGGCGATAAGAACGACGAAAACCAAAAAGACACCACAGCAAACTTGCTCCAAAAGCTCTAAAATTTTTACAGCAGCAAGAGGATAATTTTTAGAGAATTAAGAAATAAGAACCAATTGATTTGGATTCTCAATGCAAAAGATATGAGCAAAACAATTCTGCTTAGCCTCTAAAAATGCAAACTGCTACTATTCACCTAATTAAATTGTTTAGCAAAAATTTCTAGAAAGGTGGTGCGATTGAAAATTTTACAGTAAAACAAGCATCTCATAAGATGAACAACCCAATTGGATTCATCTCATTTGGAGCTATGATGCATGTTTTATGATTTTTCAAAGGTATGCAAAAGAGCACAAATAAAATGCTCCCACAATTCTTTTGAAAATAGTGACATGCCTAAATCCTAATCTAACAATTAGTGCACTAACAGAGGAAGCCAACAAAGTTGGATTCACTCAAAAATAAACTACAGAGAATTACTTATGTATTTTACAAGTTTTGGAGCAATATTTAAAGTTAATTTTGAAACCTAGTTACCAAATCACTTTTCTGGAGCTGAACTCAACTTACAACCATTTTTAGATTAAATTTTAGTTCAAACCAGAGCTACCAAAATTTGAATCAACTCATTTGGATTTAAAATGAAATAGTTATGCATTTTACAAGTTGAAACAACTTTTAGAACAGCAACAGAGCAGCCCAGACCAATGGAAGAGGTCTGGACGGCTGAGATGACCTGGGGGAGGTCCTGGACGGTTTTGATGCGCTCTCGGGGAGGTCCTGGACCTTCCCGACAAAAGAGAGGAGGTCCTGGGCTGTTCAGGGCGCAAGGGAGGTCCTGAACGGTCCAGATGCACTCACGGAGTGGTCTTGAGTGGTCTAGATCACGCGGAGGGGGTGGTCTGGGCACCTTAAGTCCAACAGAGGAGGTCCTGAGCTATTCACGACTCCCACAGGGGTGGTCCTGAATGGCTCAGATCCTAAGAGGGAGGTCTTGGACAGTCCAGATTACTCAAGGGAGGTCCTGGACTGTCAAGACAAAAACGAAGAGGTCCTGGACGGTTCAGATCCACTTGGGGGTGGTCCTGGACGGTCCAGATCCTAAGCCACAACGCTTGCGCACGCACGTGCGTGCGGGCGAGGAGTTAATACGCGGGACAATGAGGAGATCCGGGCGCGCTAAGACAGCAGTAATTGCTCCCAATGATTGAGCATTTACTGACCAAATCTATGTCCTAACGACAACGCGCGGGGCGAACTTGTCCGACAAAATCCCGACGCAAAGAAGTGGTCATCGCGCATGACGTCTGCACTCGCCGACGACATCCAAGGACACCATTGAGTGTGCAATAGCCTTGCGCACCTAATGGGTCCACTCTCGGCGGGCGGCGGCCTAGAACGCCATGGCCGAGCCGAGAGGAGTGGATTTGACCTCACGCCCAAAATCCGAAAAAGCAAAAGAGTTCAAGAATGATTCATACAAAGATGTGCCCAAGCATCTAGGGACTACTTGAGGCTTACCCGGACGCCGAGGAATCGAAGAGGAGGTCGGAGGAGAGGAGGACCGGTGATGGTGAAGAAGGGGTGCTCCACGGCCAAAATCTCCAAGCTCCAACTTAGGCCACCTCTGAAAATGTCCTAATAAAACAAGTTAGGACTTTGGTCACAGAGGGGAATGGCACAAATTGAAGTAAGGAATGGAGAGAAAAAGCCCCAGGGACCCTGTGCTACCGAGGAGCTCCAATGCTCAACAATGGCGGCTGGGGGGGAGGTCAGAGGAGGAGGAGCTCAGCCAAGCACAATGACAAGGCAAAGCTCAATGGTGTGTAAAAGAAGCTAAGGGGGAAACCGAGGAGGTCTTATACCCCAGGACATAGAGGTCATGAGATAGGGTTAAGCTCATGGTGAGCTTAGCCCATGGCTCGGTCCATGGCTTGGACAGGACATGGAGGTGATGGGGGTAGGTTAGAGCCAGACCTAGGGGGCGGAAAGCACTGACACGCATTAAATGCGCACAGGCACAGAGCCGTTGGGGACAAGACAGGTCACTGACCTCCTCCACTGCCATGGCGCACGCGCGCCAGAGCTAGGAGAAGAACAGGACCTGCCCCCAACCGTTGGATGATTTCGGTTGGGAGGTCACAGCCCTAGATCTGAAACGGTAAGTTTTAAATGGAAAAGGAGGTGGTCACAGCCATTGGATCAAGACTAGGGAGGTCGTGACCACAAGATCA
The DNA here is from genome assembly GCA_036346405.1 of Phyllostachys edulis. Taxonomy (NCBI): domain Eukaryota; kingdom Viridiplantae; phylum Streptophyta; class Magnoliopsida; order Poales; family Poaceae; genus Phyllostachys; species Phyllostachys edulis. The sequence continues at coordinate 28,577,938 of CM070552.1, forward strand.
TCATCGCGCGGAGGCGCAAGGAAAAAGGAGAGGTCACAGCCACACGATCTCCATCGCACGGTTGCGAAAAGAACAGGGAGGTCGCGCGCGCGATAAGGGAATAGGAGGTCCTGGCCGTTGGATTGCGATCCAAGGGCGTGGACCTGATGGGGAGGACTTAACGATGCGCACGATACAGCCAAAGGGATGTGGAGGTCGTGGCTTTTGGATCTGCATCCAATGGCACACAATGGAGCGAGGAGATCGTGGCCTTTGGATCTACATCCAAGGGCACACAACATGGAGGGAGGTCTTGAGCTGGTGCGCACGACAGGGAAGGAGGTCATGGCCACTAGATCTTAATCTAAGGGCACAAAACAGATGGGGAGGTCAAGACCGTTGGATTTACATCTAAAGGCGCTGATCAAATGAGGGAGGTCATGGCCATTAATCACGGCACAAAGGAGGTCGTGGCTGTGAGATATTGATCTGACGGCAACGAAAAGAGAGTGGAGGTCGTGGCCTTTAGATCTAGATCTAACACTACGAATCGAGAAAGGGAGGTGCGGGTCATAGGCCGCACACAAAAGGGAAGGGAGGTCGAGTGTTGGATCTTTATCCAACGGCTACAAGATGAGAAGGGAGGTCATGGCCGTGAGATCTCCATCTAACGGCTATGACCTCACGCGGGTGGGAGATCTGATGCGCATGACACCACGGGGAGGTCATGGCCATGGATTTTGATCCAACGGCGCACAACACACCGCGCGGGGAGGAGGACTTGGGCGCTTGATAACGAGGGGAGGTCATGACCGTGGATCTTGATCCAATGGCGCAAGACCTCGCGAGGGAGGAGGACTGGGCTGAGCTGGTTGCAGCGGAGGACCTCACGCGGGGGAAAAGGAGGTCCGGTGAGCTGAGGATGCGGTTGGGTTGGACCCACTTTGGAAAGTGGCTCAAGCCCAAGGAACAGGGCAGACCCTTAGAGTTTGAATTTAACAGCTAAAACTTTAGGGATTTATTTGAGATAGCAAATCAACTCCAAAATTTATGAAATTTTAACTGGAGCTTGCTGACTTTAGGGTTAACCTATCATAAAATTTCCAGAGGTTTTTGTGCAATGCATTTTTCTCCAGAAATTCCTAAAGGCTGTTCTAGGGTTTGACTTACCTCCAAAATTTATCAAACAAGTTTTAAAACTTATGATATTTTTCAGAGGGGTCCCACATCAACTCTAGAACCAAGAGAAAATATTTTCCCAAGTTTGGCACAAGATTTGTGATAAGTTGAATAAGGGTTGGACTTTAGCCATCAAGAGCTTTGTGTTTTTGGAATCCACAACTCTTGGACAAGAATTATAGGTGAGTTCAAGAGTTTCAAGATGTGAGAAAAAGTTTTAATTTATACACATTTTCTTACATTTGAAACACACACCTATTTATACATTTGGGATGTTACACTTAGGGCTCTCCTTTTTTAGGTTGAGGAGGGAGGATGTAATATCCTAATTTTCTGAGTCTTAAAAATCTTTTAAGACCCCATATTCTAGAAGCCCTATCTCTACCATAACCAAATCGAGCTCGTATCTCTTCCAAATCCCTCTCTATCTCTAAGAACAGATAAGTTCAAAACAAATCCAAATTTGGGGTTTCCTTATCCTAGCTCGATTTTGGGGTATAAATAGCGCCCATGTGATCGCCTTGGTCCTCCGCATCTAGAGCCCAGATCAATTCCACCTTAGATCGATCCGAGCCACCACTATTCAAGCTTTAGGGTTTTTAAGCCGAAACCTTAAAACTTGAAATCCTCCGCCACTAGCACCGCCCTACCCCTGTGGACTGCACTGTCGGGTCCACTGTCACTGGAGCTACCTCGGACACCTCTTCACATCGCCGGAGCACCACCAGAGGACTTTCCCGACAATAATCGAAACTCTCTGCCGCTCAACGCTCGCCGCTGGCCGTCACTGTAGTTCTGAGCACCGGTAAGGGTACCATTAGGTTCGCAATAACCTCAGCTTCACGACGGTACCAACCACCACCGGCGAAGAGCCGCCGAACGCCATCGACCATAGGTTCCCGAGCCTCACCATCGCCGATCTGACGTGTCTGTCCACGTACGCAGCTAGCTCATCAGAGGCCACGTGCGCGCTTGCGTGGCAGCCCAGCCCAAACCCAGATCTGTTTTGGTGTGAACCTAGTCCACGGTGCACCGTGTCACTGCCATGTGGGTCCCACATGTCAGATTTCCTTCTTATTTCTTTTTCGGCCAAAATTCTGAGGGCTGACGTCATGCTGGCGTCATAATCCTATTTTCCAGTAGAAAATTAAATCCCGAAATTCCAATAAATCCTATTTAGGTTATTTCTTTAGATATAAACTTCCAAAGACCATATCTTCTTCATCCGAACTCTGATTGAGCCCATTCAAATTCCTAAATTCATCTAAATTCGAGATCTATTTATCTGAGTTTTTTAATTTAATTTTTGGAGTTTGTTTTATCTCTGTTATTTTTTTATTTGCTTCGTTTGCGATTAGACGTTGATACTTCGGGGAACCTTGGAGGAGGAGTGCTTCAAGATCAAGACCAATACCTATATCTATTCCAAGGCAAGTTATACCTTTGATCATATTGAACCCAGTTTTCAAAAGTTATATTGATTCAAATTAATGCATTTACTTTTAAGTATTTATTTAAATACTTTTGGGTTTAGTTATTATCCAAATTTGTTATATCCACCTTGTCTATTATTATGTCATAATCTTTTGTCACCCTAGGTTGGTTATTATTCAGTTGGTATTATGGTAGCACCAACGTGGGTTGGTTAGATACGAGTAGGTTGCTTAGCAATGCCACGAGTCATCATTTCCTGTGAGTTGCAAATATAAATTTGATTAAGTGATTATGGAACTTTGTAATAAAATTGTGTGTACTATGTGTTATTACTTTGTGATAGCATGTGTTGCACTTAACCAATAGGGTGGGAAATGATTTAGACTTAAGCAAGTGGTGGACACTAACTGATATGGTGGAGCTCAGTGCGTGGGATTTAAAAAGAATGGTTATTTAGTTAGAAATTAGAAGTCTTGCTTTGGTCAATTAAGGACTTAACTTTGTGCGCCATTGAACTGGGCCTTCCGTACAACCACATGCCTGATGGGACGGGCCTAACTTAGTAGGTTAAAAAGTCTCGATATTGAATATTCAGGTAGTAAGTTAGGTTCTGTCCAAGGGTGGAGGTTTGTACTACTAGGTAGATCACATCGCGGGACGGTTCGCCGCTTCCCTATCCAACGGTGTGTGTCGGACTAACTTCCTCAGTGGGTTAGTATCGGCGGTAAAGCACATCCAGAGTGTCATTGTTTGAGATGAAGTTTCTAAAACGTTTTGTTATGATTAGTGCTTGCAACACTAGTTATATCGTGTGGGTAAAGTGTACAAACTCTGCAGAGTGTTAAACAATCTATTCGAATAGCCGCGTCCGCGGTCATGGACATGCTCGGAGATTCCACACGGGGGTTAGATTTTCATAAAACACTTGGGAAGGGAGCTGTGTGATCTAAGTTATATGGCTGTGTGAGTAACTTGTTTAGACTTTGTGTTCTTTGTGAAAACAACTACTAAATTAATATTGTTTATTTGTTTTACACCGTGTTTTAATCTATTATTCATATTCAAATAGCAAATGTTGTATTTCTGCAAAAGAACCATAGAAGCCATTCCTTTGGAATAAGCCATCATGTATAAATTGCATTATGTGGTATGACTTGCGAGTACGGTTTTGTACCCATGCTTGCTATAATCAATCAACAAAAGTGGAGAAGTCTTCACCTGCTTTTGAGGAGTTCTATGAGGGTGCTGATCGTTAGGTCTTGATCCCAGTTGGTTGCCTGTGGTGAATTGATGGGATTCCGCCAAAGTTTAGTTTGTTCCGCTGCTGCTTATTTCATTATTGCAAGCCCTGCGAGGCTTAATAAATGTAAACTCGACCATAAGGTCAAAATGGTTATTTGTTATTTAAATTAATCATTTATGTTATTATTTCATCTTATGTGGATCGATATTCATCTATGTTGACACTGTGTGCACTAGCGTGATCCTGGACTAGTGCATTATACACAGAGGGTCTAGAATTGTATTTTTTGGGTCCCGACAGAGGTGTTATCAGAGCCATACCGACTGTAGGTCTTGACCTTAGTTAGATCGGCTGTCTTAGAGTGTCCAAACTATTTTCTAAAGCAAAATTAACTTGCAAGATTAATTGGACTACTTAACTTCCCTTATGTCACTCTTGACTCAACTATTGCTGAAACTTTCTTCTCCCCGCTGTTTTAATTTGGTTCTTACCTCTTGTCTGTCTGGACAGATGCCTCGATTCCAGAACTATGGTGAGCGCAAGAGAGGACCTTCCGCAGAGTTGTGGAAGCTGTTGCAAGAGCTTGGAGGATTCGACCGATCGACCAATGTACAAGGGAACTGACTAGATGGATCAGCGAGGGAGAAGGAGGAGGAGGACGGGGAGGCGGTGCCGGTGGTAGTGGATTTGCAGTAGTGGAGGAGGGGTACGGCGGGGTCAGGTGTGGCGGTGGGAGACGGGGTAGCGGCGCCGATTTGAGTGGATGAGATAGCTGCGGATGTAGTGGAGGAGGGGGAGACGGTGGCGGTGGAGGCGGTGGATCAATGAGGGAGAAGGACGGGGAGGTGGCACCGGTGGCGTTGGATCTGCAACAGTGGAGGAGGTGGCTGCTGTGGAGGCGGAGGAGGAGAGGAGAGTGGGGATTGGGGATTAGGGAATGACTGTGAGAGTTCGAGTGAATAGAGTTAGGACTTGGACCGTCGTACGCGCATTGAAAAAATGGGCACGGTAGGGGAAAAAAATTGGCGCTGCTACTAATTACTTTGCTCCCGAGTGCCATTGGTCTCCCGAGTGTAGGTAACCATTATGCATCTGGGACTCTATTTCACCCCGTTCAGACCATGTCGATATCCCGTTTTTAAGTGGACGAATGCTGGTTCATGTCTGCATCTCCTGAGTGTACAATAAAACACTCGAGAAAGTCATTTCTACCGAGTGTGGACTTCCTGTCCCGAGTGCCCTATGAAACACCCGGGATCCTTCAAGACACTCGATAAACATATAGGCTCTCAGTAAATAAGCTGTTTCTGGTAGTGATCTAGTTAGGGAGTTAACTAACAAGAACATGAGGATAAGATTGATGTCCTTGTAGAGAATAAAGAGAGGAGATTGATAGGAACAACTCTACAAATGGATGATCTTTCTGCCTCACGGAAGTTGGCAAAAAGCACGATATCATTCCCAAACAAACTGGCATCTACCTCGTTTCTTTCTCTTTCATTTCCACGTGTAACAAAGCAGAGAATCTGCAAAAGAAAAGCAAGGCAAGTGTTTGCATATCCTATCTTGTTAGTGTATCCAAGAATATATTGAACATAGAAAGTGTATTTATTTTGCTAGCATGAGCTATTGCTAGTGCAAATCACTATTTTTTTTAAAGTCCATTTTATGCTTGTAACATCCCAAATCTGGGTGTGTGTTTCAAATGTAAGAAAATGAGGAGAAATTAAAACTTTTCTTGCATCTTGATGTTTTTGGACTTTTCTGTAATTCTTGTAAAGGAATTGTGGGAAATCAAAAACCTAAATCTCCAATTGACTAAAGTCATGACCTCCTTGTTGAGAATCTTGTGTTCAACCCCTGGAAATTTTTTTCCTTGGTTCTAGGGATGCTGTGTGACTCCTCTGAAAAATTTCATAATTTTTAGAAATTATTTGATAATTTTTGGAGGCCAGTCAAACCAGTTTGACTCTTGATCAAACCCTAGAACAAGCCTCGAGAAATTTTTGGTGAAAAATACTTTCCATAAAAACCTCTGGAAAATTTATACAAGGTTTATCCTGGAGCTAGGAACCTCCAGTCAAAATTTCAGAATTTTTGGAGTTAGTTTGCTACCTCTAAAAATTCTTCCAAACTCAGCTTTGAATTCAAACCCTAGTCTGTTCCTGTTCCTTGGGTCCGAGTCAGACTCGAGCCTAAACCCCCTTCTCAGTTCAACCCAACCGCGTGCGCTCGGTCCCGGCCCGTTCAAAGCGCGCGTGCTTGTGAGCCGTCCGATCCCTATCGGACTGTCCACGTCGCGTGAACTGCTCGTACCACCGGATGTTGCTTTCAATCTGAGCCGTCCATTTCCGATCCAACCGTTGGAGTGTTTGGGTCGTGACTTTGGGTCCGGCTCGACCCTTTCACTCCTGTTGGACTCGAGCCGCTTTGGCTCTGTCTCTCTGGTAGGTGGGCCACGCCGCACCTGTTCTTCTGTTTCTCGCGCGCCATGGCATGGCCAAGATGAGTGGGGGCGGCGCAGCTTGTCCCTCATTGCGGCCCCGCAAGCTGCAATGACTCTTAGCATTTAATGCTCGTCAGTGGTCGCCCCCAAAGTCTCCTTCTTACCTGCTCCCGTCGCTCAGCTTGCCCATGGCAGAGCCGTGGACCAAGCTCACCTGTGGAGCTTTCCTTTGCTTCCCTCCTTGCCCTCCGGCTATAAGTAGCCCCCCAAGCTCCACCTCTGTCTCTTTTAGCACCCCTGTAACCTTGCCTTGCTTCCTCTCGGGTTGCTTGAGCTCAAACCACCCGAAACCCCCTATCGCCATTGTCGGCCCGTGAAGCTCTTCGTCGCCGATGGTGCTCCAAGGGTTCCTTTGCAAATCCTTTCGCATCACTTTGAGCCTCTCTTTACCTTAAGCTTATCCCCTAACTCAATTTTGTTTGGCATTCGCAGAGATTGTCAAATTTGGGACTTGTTTTGTTTCGGCCGAGGATCACCCCCTTTCTTCCCCAACTCCGGTAAGGGCTTCATTTCTCAATTGCTCTCTCTTGGACCTTCCCTGAGCTATTATGAAGCTAACCCTACCACCTGGTCTTGCTCTTGTTGATCAAGCCGTCTTCTCCGCATTGTCTTCCTCGGCGCCGGCGCTGGTCAACGTCGCCGGAGCTGCTCCATCCTTCTCCTAGTCTCCCCAGTACTCAGGTAACTTCTTGGTAGTCCCTAGAAGCTGGGCACCTGCTTACTTGAACCGCTGCGGAGCTCCCTTTTTGTTGTTGTCTTTGGCCGTGCTTGTCACCGTCGTTCTCCTCTGGCTCGCCGTCGTTCTGGGCCAGCTCCGCCGTTGAGAGTGCCACCAGTGGGTGCGCATCGCTATTGTGGACCCGTTCCTGCCCTTGGTTTGCACCGCCGTAGCCGGAGTCGCCGGCGGTGAGCAAATCCTTGCGCTCGGGTTTTTGTCGGACGGGGATGACACTGTTGCGTTGTCATTAGGACATAGATACATCATTAACTGCTAATCATTGGTTAGAACGGTTAATGGCTATCCTAAGCAAGCTCTTGTGTCTCTGGTTCGTGGGCCCTCGCGCTTAAACCCACGTGTGTTAAGTGCGCAACGCTTAGCCCCGCTCTGGACCGTCCATCTGAGATCAACGGCCCAGATCTGTTGAGACTTTTGGACCTCCGGATCTCTCAAATCACTGTGGGCCGTTCATTTATTGATCTGTGGCTCAGATCTCGTGGAACGCTCGACCACCGAACCTCGGTAGCCCATTTTGAGATCTCTGAAGTCGAGATCGAGGGACTTTCGGACTCCGATACCTCCCGTAGCTTTGGGCCGTCCATTTTGAGATCTGCGGCCTAGATCGAGTGGAACGTTCGTACTGTCCAACGTTGTCTCGCTCTGAGCTGCTCGTTTCTTGATCAATGGCCTAGATCGCGTGGGATGTTTGGATCGTCCGAAGTCGCCTTAACGTGGATCGTTGGATCTCAATCCAACAGTGGTTCTGTTTGGCTCTGTTGCGAGCCCGTGTGCGTACGCTTGCGTCCATGTGCGTGGGCCGTTGAATTTGATCTCAATGGCCCAGGCTTTTCCAGTTGAGTAAGTTTAATTAAAAAGCCCGAAAGCTTTTATTTGTAAACTGAAAAAGGTATTAAACTTCAAAATTGCTTAACTATTTCGTTTTAGCTCCGTTTTAGTTGATTCAAATTTGTTGGTTCTAGTTTTAACTAAGCTTTAATCTAAAAATGGTTGGAAGCTTAGTTTTGCTCCAAAAAAAATTGTTAGTAGATTTAATTCCTGTTTAGCTTTATTTGTTGCATTAAAAATTCTTTTAACTTGAAAAATGCATAAGTATTTCTCTGTAGTTCCTTTTTGAGTGAAACTAAGTTTGTTGGTTTCCTCTATTAGTGTGCTTAATTGTAGAATAGGTTTTAGGCATGCTACTATTTTTGTGGTTGCATTTAACTTGTGCTCTTTTTCATGTCTTTGAAAAATCATAGAAAATGCATCCTAGCTCCAAATGAGGTGAAACAAATTGTGTTGTTCATCTCATGTGGTGCTTTATTTACCATAAAAATCTCAGGTGCAACACCTCTTTGGAAATTTATGCCAAACATTTAATTTCGGCTGAACAGTACCCGAGGTGAATTTTTTAGCATTTTTCCAACAGGCTAAACTTGTTTTGGCCATAACTTTTGCATTGAGAATCCAAATCAATTGTTTCTTGTTGCTAAATTCCTTAAAAATCATGCTCTTCCTGCTTTAGAAATTTTAGAGCTTTTGGTGGAAGTTGGTTTTTCAGTCTTTTGGTGTTCTTCGTTCTTATCGGTTCTTTTCGTTCTTTCGTTAGGTGCCGACGAGTTCATTGAGTTCAAAAGTGATTCTCTGCAGCAAGAGAGCTACCATCAAGGCAATCAATTTGATCATACTAATCCCATTATTTCAAAGTCTAAATATATTGTTTACAAAGTGTATGTATTGCATGCTCTATTTTGTTGTTAAATTATGGTTCGATTAGTTGATCCTCTAGTTGCATAATCTGTAGGTAAATGTTTATCCTCTACTACTGAGCCTAGGATTATCTTGCTGTGATTAGAGTTCGTTGGATGAGCTCTTGTGACTTAGTAGTTTTCGATTTGATAATTGCTTAGTTATGCTTAGCTATCGGTAGTATTGGGCGGTCATCGACTTAGTCGATGATCTTGATCACACAAATCTAATTATTATTTCATTATGTCCAGCACTTGTGCTTTGTTAATTTGTAAAGTCAAAAACTGAAAATGAAAACTGTTTTGGACTTGGGCACAATGGATGATGGTGTGATCTGTTGGTATGTGGAATTGTGGCTAAGTCAACAAGGACCGAACATCTTGTTACACTAAACCAAGTATTTTTGCGTGTTAACCACACGAGGGGGATATGGGACCTCTCTTGGCTAAGTACTTTGGGGGGTGTTAATTAATGAGTCGTTTGGTGGTTATTGTAAAGAAAACTGTTTGTTGTTGGGAAAGGAGGGGAGCACCCGCAGTTGCTTAGGCTGGGCCGGTGCATCCTACTCTTCGTGTGGGTCCTTAGTGGGAGCCCGTATAGGCGGTCTGCTAGGTGATAACCCCCATACGTGCAACTCTTAATTAGCTCTTTCCATTGAAAATGTCTCGTAGGACTTAGCCGTGCCGGCATACCAAAGGTGGTGTGCTAAATCATGTGGCAAAAAGGCGGTCTGACGTGTGGGGTATATTAGTACACCCCTGCAGGGTATAAACTATTCAAATAGCCTCGTCCTAGGTTATGGACACGCTTGGGGAAGTCTTTCGAGAGTTAGACTATAACCTTTTAATTAAAACTTGTTGTGGGTGGTATGAATGGGTAATTCATGCTATTGTTGTGGTGACTATTGGGTTAGTCACTTCCAGGTTGTTGTTGTCATCTATCTGTTGTTATTATTGTTGTCTCGCTGTTATTTAAACATTAAAAATAGATTGCAAAACTGCTTTCAAGTTATTGTATTATTGCAAAGGAAAATTGCTTTATCTGAAAATAACCTCTGACCTACTCCTTTGATTAAAGCTTGCATGTAGCTATGTATAGGTCATTACTTGTAATTTTAAGTAGTACATTTTGTACTCATTTGCATTGCTAAATTGTTGCATAGGAAGTTGATCCCCAAGGGATTGACTATCGTGATACAGACTTCGATTTCGATGACTAGGTTGGCGGCCCGGTCAGTTTGCCTTGTGGGCTATAGGCAAACTGTGGTTCTTTTGTTATTGCCATCTTATGGCTTTTGCTTCCGCTATTGTTTAAGCTTATTAGCTTGTGTTTGGCCGGTCGGATTTGTTGTAATAAACTTACTATGTATGTCTTTTGTTTAATCTAGTTCGTGCTTGGTTCTATGCTTGTATGAAATTGATGCATGATTTTGTAAAAGGGTGTATGTACAGCATCTTCTGGGATGTACATATTTTCCCGAGGCACGGGATATTTTGGTTGTGATGCTAGGGTCAATTGGACGACTAAGTATTACAAGCTAAATAACCCGGGGTCTCACAATGCTCCTCAACTATCTCTTAAATCTAGTTTTTCTTACACCCTCAAATTATGAAAACCGGATCAAATAACCCCACAACCAAAACCATCCGTTTTGTGCGGATGTGTCTAGCTTGTGTCCACATCGACACAATCTACCTGTTAGCCCTTGTTGGTTGGCCGTATCTCGGCTGAATGAATATGTAATACCCTGGGCCTAAAATCTTGGCTGCACGGGCACATGTGCATGTGGTCCTGTCGAGGCCACACGGCACGGCATGGACGTGTATCGGTAGGTGCTTCTAGACATTTGTCATTTATACGCTGTGCTGTCGGGGTACCAACGTTTTAGGGGATGATTATAACACCCGGCCGTTCGTAGTGTGGCACATATGGACATGTGTAGGGATGGCAATCTCGCCGGATAACCTAATGATCCGTGGGTAAAAACTTTAATAGAGGTTGGTATGTTCTTGTTTTTTAGAAATTTTTTGTTCATGTCACTGAAAATATATGCAATATCGGTTTCACAACTCTTCTTTTGCTAATTTCGCTTTTGTCATTCTTCCATCAATACACATTTTGCTTTTGCTACTCTGTGACAAATCCCGCTTGGCTTGATGACGCGTTTGGTCCGGATTGATTCGATCGAAGCCATGAGCGCTCTCGCTCCCAATTCCTAGCTTCTTCTTTAACCTTATGATACAGACCCGTTGCGACGCACCACGTCATGCCCTTCTGTTGGACCGAAAAGGTGACTAGAGGGGGGGGGGGGGTGAATAGGAGCACACTCACTTTTTCATAATGATCGGATTCAACACCAATTTCACTTCAGTAGCTACAAAACCCCAAAGCAAAAGACCAAAAGAACCTCAAACCCTAAGGGCGGTCGGACCGACTTGTATTGCGCGGTCGGCACCGGCGGGCGGTCTGACCGACGGTAAAATCACGGTCTGACCGCTGGGCGGTCTGACCGGTGTTGTAGGAGTGGTCTGATCGGACCAGATGATGAACAGCGCAAATCAGCCCGAAAACCAAAACTCAAATCGGTCTAACTTTTGATCTATAAGGCCAAACTCCACAAAACTTGAGACACACCTTCTTTGAGATATTAGGAACCTATTCCAATCAAGGATTGCGTAGATCCATACCAAAGTTCCTATCATTTTTAGTTTGAACGAAGAGTGCTCCAAAACCGAGTCAAAAACGAAATATGATCTAGAGACTTGCTCGTGGGTGATTGATGATCAAGATGATCCTAGATGTGTTTCCACATGTCACAGCAAGCTAGATCAAGAGAGGAAACCGAGAGAAAACTCGTGAATAAAAGAAAGACTCAAAATCATCAAATAGAGAGAAGGAAAGCAAAGAGACACATCTTTGGACAATCTTTCCTTGAATTGATTTGATATGGTATTGGTTTACAGCCACTCCATCAATGGAGGACAAAGACTCAATACATGAGCACGAAATCAAATCCATCTCTCTAGAACCCTAACCTCCAACTATCAACTCCCTAAACAAACTAGGGTTTCAAAAATAATGAAAGGGCTGAAGAGGGTGCAGCCACCTCCCTCTTCTATTTATAGTGGGAGCTTAAACCTTCTAGAAGAGTAAACCCTAATGGGCCCCCGTTAAGCCCACATACAAATGGGTCACACACGCATGTATTTTAAAGCGTTGTCTTCATCTCCTCTTGACCTAATCCACTTCTCCACGCACCGTCTTGTGCCGTGGGTTGGCAAAAGGTCACCAAGGAGGTATTTGGTAAAATTACCAAAATACCCCTTCTCGATATTTTTGCAATGACCGAGTCCCATCTTCGTGAAGCACTTCCAAGATTCGCCACGTGTTGGTTGATTCAACCGCTCTCATCATGTCAGCAAGTCTCTCCCATCCGGCTCCCACCGAAACCACCATGGTACTTGCACCGACCCCCGCGCCGCTTGATCCAACTCGTCGCACCGAACTGCCCGTTCGGTCACCTTTGTCCCTCTTGCGCCATGCTTGACTCCATTGACCTCACCCGGCATCCCCTATCGTTCTGGACCTCAGCTCTTCAAGCTTAGTCCTGTTCATCCTCGCCGTTGACCGTCGTTGGCCTCTAAGCAACCTGCACAACAAAAGACAAAGCAATCGATTCCGGGAACAAGTTCTTCACAACTTAACCCACGTTAGTCAAAACATGCATCATGTAACACATATGCACTGAAACCCATGAACTTGACCTAACCCAACACTCATCGCCACTTTTGGCCGATGAACAGTAGCAAAATCGGTCAGACCGCCATTCAATGGCCAGTTTAACCGCTGGCCGGTTTGACTGCCATTTTGTAACATCCCAATTTTTTTGGAGTTCTTAAAAGTTTTCAAAGTAAAAAGAACTATTTGGTTTTGATGAGAGTTCAAAGCTTAACTTGAAGATTTTCGAAAATTTGGAGATTTAACATGACTTAATCAAACTCCAACTAATGCAGAAGTTTGGTTTATTTGGAGTTGTTCGAGTTCTGGTCTTGCCCTCCTCTCTCGCTGTTCGCTCAGACCTCTCTGGACCTCCCCTTAACCTCTTCAGACCTTTTCCCCGTTTTGACATCCTTCTTTGTCTAGACTTCCTCTTGGTCTAGACCTCCTCGTGGTTTAGACCTCCTTTTGTTTGAACCTTCCTTCGGTTTTGACCTCCCCTTGGGTCAGAACCACCCTCGAGGTGCTCCCAGCTCGGGTTTGTGTTTCAAACATCCTTGATTTCCGAAATCCGTCACTCGGGTTGAATTCCTCCTTTCGAGATCTCCTTTGGTTCCATCTTGACCGTTGAGACCTCCCCTGTGTTGGTCTTGACCGTCGAGATCGCCTTTGGTTCCATCTTGACCGCTGAGACCTCCCCTGCGTTGGTCTTGACCATCAAGATCTCCTTTGGTTCCATCTTGACCGTTGAGACCACCCCTCCTCGGTCTTTTGCAAAGACCACCTCTCCAGTGGGACCGCCCTCCCAGGCCCTCTACTGGGGGGGGTAGAAAAGTCTTCGTGCATTTAATGCTGCATTAAATGCTATCATTTCCACCATACCTTGTCTTTTCCTCTTTTACTCACTCCTTTCATTCCTTTACCTGCTCCCGTCGGGTGCATTAAATGCGCTGTTCCTCCTCTCTAGGCCTCCCTGTGCCTATATAAAGCACCGGAGAGGCCTCCTGCTTCCTTTTATTTCCCAGAACCTTGAACCTCCCTCGGTAGAGCTTTTTCTTCTTCGATAGGAGCTCCGATTCAGTGAATCAAGTTTCTATTTTTGCCCTGATCCTATGTTTTTCTTTGGCTTTGATTTGGTTCTTTCGTTGGAGTTTTATGGGTTCATTTTATTTAATTGGTTCTTGTTCGCGTGTGTAGGATCCGGTTGTTCTGAAGACCTCCTGGACCCGGCTCTCTCAGCAGAAGACCCTCAGTCCTTCAGCGTAGGCAAGTCATAGACCCTTGATCATGTTGATCCCAGTTTGCAAAAGTACTTTGTTTTATACCAACTCGCATGGCTAGTTTTTAGAGGTGTTCATGGGTGGCCCGGCCCGAGCCCGACCTAGTCCGGGCCGGGCCTGGAACTCCATTTCCGGCCCGAAGGCCCGGCCTGAAAGCCCGCAGGCTCGACAAAAACAATAAAAACAATTAAAAACCCTGTTTTTATTCTAAAAATGAATTAAATATTACTTTTTTATTCCAAAAAACATTAAAATATCAGTTTTTTATACGAAAAACCAAATTTCGGGCGGCCAGTTTCTAAGCTTACTGTTCTTGTAGGGCTTTTCAAGCCCGGCCTGGCCCGGTTTTTGAACAGGTCTGCTAGTTTTATAAAAAATGGTTTCGGGAGTAGTTACAACACCCACTTGTTTTATGACTCCTTGGATAATTGAAAACAACATGTTTGACATGTACCCTTGGAAATCCGTAGGATGGGTTATCTTAGTTGGTTATTTCTTTGAATACCAACATGGGCGTGATTTATTGCTTAGCCATGCTCTAGTAGACGTTTGGTCTCGCAATCTCATGACTTAAAGAATGATTGAACTTGACTAATGTGCTATGGAACCGTGGCAATGCCACTATTGTTAAAATTTGTGTGCTATGACCAGGGTGGTCATTTGGCCGGGTTGAACCAGAAAATATTTTATGCTCGGGCGAGTAGTTAGGGAGTGAGTAGTGGGTGCCTTGAGCACACTGGGTATGTTGTCAGACTCGCTTGAGCAGCCAACTAAGGACTTAACCTTGTACGCCATCGATCCGGTCACTCCTGCAACCACAAGTCCATAATGGGGTGGTCCGCCAACTAATTAGCGAGGTCCCGATGCGCGCTGTCGTGGTGGTCGAAATGGCGCAAGAGGGGGCTTAAGCATGGCGAAACCTTAGCGGGCAGAACCAAGTCAGGACTGATCTTTGTAAAGGCCTTGTCACGAGCTCTAGACTGCTTACCAAAGGAAGTGAGCAGGGCATCGATGGGTGCCCAACCAACTAGAGGACTTCGTGTCTTGTGGGTAAAGTGCATAACCTCTGCAGAGTGTAAAATCTATTCGAATAGCCGCGTCCTCGGTTATGGACATGCCCGGTTCTTTCACGCAAGGGGTAGATCTTTCTAAAAATTGTGGTTTGGATCCGAGTAGTAGTTTGGCTCAAGACCAGGGTGGTCGTGGGATGTTTTCAAAGAACTTGGTTTACTTATATATTATCTTTTCTACTTGTGCTTTGCAATCTACTTAATGTATTTCCTTTTAAATGCTGCTTTATGCAAACTAACCATACAGCTTTCTTTGTCAAGCCTTGCATAAATGTTATTGCATTCACTTTCCATATGGCTTGCTGAGTACATTCAAAGTACTCATGGCTTGTGCCCTCTGGTTAATCAGCAGCCGAAGACCTCCCCGGGTGCTCCGAGCATTACGAGAAGGAGTTCGTTGAAGACCTCGTGGACTAGGGGATGTCCTCCACTCAATAGCCTGTGGCTCGCCGAGTGGCTCCGCGTTGTATTTTGTTCCACTGCAAGTGTTCTTTTTGCTGTTAGCCCTGCGTGGCACCCCTGTAAACAAGCTTGACCGTAAGGTCTTTTGTTTATAAATATTAATTTGTCTGCTTCATCTTAAGTTTGTTGTATGGATGTGATGACACCGATGTTGGGTCTGTGAGAGCTAGCAATCTGATCTTGGGACTAGCTTATTGTGCACAGAGACTGGGACCCCCGGGTGGTCTTGGTGGACCTCCGGGTGGACCTTCGAGTCCTCCTGGGTGGTCCTAGAGGCTCTCCGGGAGGACCTAGGGGACCTCTTGGGAGGTCTTGGAGGACCTTCCAGACCTCCAGGTGGTTCGGTTGGACCTCCTGGGTGGTCCTGGGAGATCTCTCCGGGTCCTCTCGGGTCGGGTCCTTATACATTTACAAGCCGGTCGACCGCATACCACGCGGCTAGCCGACCAAGACTCAACCCGACAAAGATTCCAAACTTCGACGAAAACGCGTGTTTCGATAAACCATTAACGACATTGCCAATTGCAACATCATCCAAAGATCATGAGCATATCCCCATGATATCCACAATCTCCCTCTTGATGAACACATTGGTAATTTCCAACAAATGCAAATTTTGAGGTTTGAAAAGTAAAAACTCGATGTTTTCGCACAAAGGCACAACTTGGTCAAAATGAAAAAGAAAGCAAAGGAAATGACCAAGTTGGCTTCAGAATAGCATAGACAAGTGAGATAAGGCAAAAGAAAGCGAGAAAGCTTCATTTTACATAAAAGAGTCAAAATCTCACTTAAGGTCAATATGAAAGAACAATTGTTCAAATTGACCTTTGATCATTGTGAGGTTGCAAGAATTGCAATTCAAGTTCAGAAATGGCAATAAGACCATAAGAATGCAAATAAGAAACCCCCCCTCACTATGATCCTCAAATTTCAGAAAATTTCAAATTTTCCAATTTTCTCCAAAAGGCTCCCCCTTTCAAATATTTTTGTTACTTCTTCTCCCCCTTTGACAATGGAGTCATCAAGGAATCACGCCTTCCTCTCGTCCAGAGATAACAAATGCAGAATTGAGGAAAAAGCATAAGAAGGAGCATGCATAAAATGCAATGGAGTGGCTTCATTTTTTGTATTTTTCAATTTTTGATTACAAGAAGCTTTGGAGATTACCCAAAAGAACAAGCTAGCATTTCTAATATTGCACAAACATCATATCAAGCCTAACAACGCTAGCAAGATCATGATAATACATATATATCAAAGCTAAGCTCGAAGGCTCAATATAAAGCAATGAATTTGATCAATTTAAACAAGGCTTCAAATTTAGCAAGTTCATCAGCAGGGATCCTAAAATGATACTAGCCATGTCAATATATCAATGTGAGATCAAAAAGCTAACAATGACCACATTAAGAGACAAACAGGTCCTGAATTGAATCATTTTGCTTAATTTTCTCAAACGCCTATTTTTCAACAGTTTTTCATTTGCAATGAATATTGAAGTTGACTAATGGTCTAACTTAGTGAAGAAGATCCTGGACTAGGAGCCATCCACAAACTCTTTCTAAGCTTCGACCAGGGCAACAAATCTTGAGGTTCATGTCAGTTTTGACAAGCGGTCCCCATGAGATCGTCTGGATCATCAAACTATCTCCAAGTTCATGTCTATGACATGCAGTCTCGTGAGAGTAGTTTGGCACATTTTAACCACATGACAATCTTTAAATTTGATTTTTCAATTTTTCACAAGAGCAATTTTAGATTCTCAGAAGAACAAGAAGCTCAAGTAATAATCAATTTTAGATTCAAAAGCTAACAAAGCAATTTTGATAGGGTCAATGTCACAAAGGAGCACTAATTGCACAACTAGCTAAAACATCCACAGATTGCAGTTTTAGTTCAAGTTGTTTTTAGAGTTCTAGCTCATTCAGCAAAGACTTAGCTACACATGTGAAAACATGATAATTCTAGCAAGTCAAAGAACTAGACATGGTATTGAGCAAGAATTGAAATACTAAAACTCCAAAGGGTAATAAGCAAAGCTTCATCAATCTTAAAAGATAAGTAGAAAAGCTTATATTACAATGCATCTTTTTTGGATTTTTCATATGAATGTAATATGATACAATGAGATGCAAAAAAGCTCAAAAAGCATAAAAAGATCAAAAAGATCAAAAAATTCAAAAGAAGATCAAGAAAAGATCAGATGAAGAAGGTAAAATTAGAAAAGATCCAACTCCCCCTCAAACCAACCCATAGGGATAAATTACCCCTAACTCGTTTCTCAAGGTGGCAAACCTTGTTGGGTCTAAAGGTTTGGTGAGCATATCGACCAACCGAGCCTCGGACTCCACAAAATGCAGCACAATATCACCCTTTTCGACATGGTCTCTAAGAAAGTGATAGCGAATGTCTATGTGCTTAGTCGTAGAATGTTGCACTGGGTTTTTAGCAATGTTAATAGCAGAAGTGTTATCACAGAAAAGAGGAACACTAGCAAAGTTTAACCCAAAATCCTTAAGAGTGGACACCATCCATAAAATCGACTACAAAGAACTAGCAAAGCTGACTACATATTAAACTTCAAAGAATGGATTGTGCAATGTAAGACTGCTTCCTAGAAGACCAAGAGACAAGAGAAGTGCCTAAGAAATGATAAGTGCCAGAGGTACTCTTCCTATCTAGCCGACAGCCCGTAAAATCAGAATTAGAAAACCCTCGAATGGACAATGAAGAAGAGCAGGAATACCAAATGTCATACTGGAGGGTAGAGTGAAGGTACCTAAAGATGCGCTTAACGGCTTGGCCATGTGAAGTCCTCGGAGATGCCTAAAACCTCGCACAGAGGCAGACCGCGAAGTGGATGTTTAGTCTTAAGGCCGTCAGGTACAGAAGGGAGCCGATCATGCTGCGGTACTCGCGTTGATCCACAGCTTCTCCTTCCTCATCTGGATCTAAAGCAGTCGAAGTAGCCATGGGAGTGACGATCGGCTTGTAGTCACCCATCTCGAAGTGTTTGAGTAGATCCTTGGTGTACTTCGTTTGATGGATGAAGATCCCTTCCTTGCATTGCTTGATTTGAAGCTCTAGAAAGTAGTTGAGCTCTCCCATCATACTCATCTCAAATTCTCTGAACATGGTCTTAGAAAAACTGAAAACAAGAGCATGAGAAGAACCACCAAAGATAATATCATCCACGTAAATCTGAACAAGCAGGAAGTCATTGCCATGCCTAAGAATGAAAAGAGTCTTGTCTACCTTTCCCATCTCAAAATCATTCTTAAGCAAGAAGGTCTTAAGTCTATCATATCAGGCTCTAGGGGTTTGCTTAAGACCATACAAGACTTTAGATAGCTTAAAAACACGATCTGCGTGCTTGGGATTCTCAAAGCCAGGGGGTTGCCTAACATACACTTCCTCCTCTATAAAACCATTCAGAAAATCACTTTTAACATCCATTTGATGCAAACTAAAGCCTTTAGATACAGCAAATGCAAACAGAATTCGAATGGCTTCTAATCTAGCAATAGGAGCAAAGGTCTCATCAAAGTCTAACCCCACAACTTGGCTAAAGCCCTGAGCTACCAACCTAGCCTTATTTCTAACTACAGAACCATCCTTATTTTGCTTATTCTTGAACACCCAACGGGTTCCTATCACATTATGACCACTAGGAGGTTCTACTAGGTTTCAGATCTTGTTTCTCTCAAAATTCTCTAACTCCTCATGCATGGCATTGACCCAGCTAGAATCAGATAAAGCATGTGATATATCACGGGGTTCAAAAGAAGCTACAAATGCAGAATGAGAGAAGAGACTCGGATCATGATACCTGGAGCGAGTGACTCGCTCATGAAAATTACCAATCATCTGACCCGGAGGGTGTTGCTTCTGAATGTGCAGTGGAGCGCCTGGGGAGGTAACATCTCCTCAACCTCTGCAGGTACTGCTAATGATGAAGATGCAGCAGGAGCCTCAATTGGAGGTGAAGCAGTCGTAGCAGGTTCTGGAGCTTGGACAGAAGCATCAGCAGCAGGTGGAGGAGCAATATCGAATTCATCCTCATCTTCTTCAACAAAAATGCTCTCTGTCACCTGTATGTCACCTGAAACATCTGATCTAGCTCCAAAGCTAGTCTCATCAAAAGTGACATTGCATGTCTCCTGGACAATGTTAGTTTCAACATTAAAGACCCGAAAACCCCTCGAATGAGCAGGATAACCCAGAAATAAATCATCACAAGTCCTTGATTCAAATTTATCTAGGTTTCCTGTCTTAAGAATAAAACACTTGGATCCAAAGACTCGAAAGTGAGAGACAGAGGGTTTTCTACCAAATCGAAACTCATAAGAAGTCTTACCCAAAGACGGTCTCAACAAAACACGGTTTGAAATATGGCAAGCTATAGGAATAGCTTCGCCCAAAACCTCCTCGGTGTGCTATACTCATCTAGCATCGTCCTAACCATCTCGACTAAGGTCCTGTTCTTCCTTTCCACAACGCCATTTTGTTGAGGGACGTGTGGAGAAGATAACTGATGCTCAATACCGCGCTCAGCACAAAAAGAGGCAAAAGAAGCATTATTGAACTCCGTGCCTTTATCACTGCGAATTGCTCTCAGGGCACCAGGAAGCTCAGAAGCCAAACGAAGAACAAGATCATGATAATGATCAAAAGCTTCATCCTTCGAAGCAAGAAAGAACACCCAAGAGTATCTCGAACAATCATCAACTATGACAAGAATATACCATTTGACACCGACTGACCGAACCCTAGCAGGACCAACAGTATCCATGTGAAGCAATGTCCTGGTCCGTCATTCATGACCATAGTCAATGAAGGGTGTGAGGTGGCAACTTACTTGCCTTGCCTACAGAGCGCACATACAACATCCTTGATGGCTTTGAGTTTAGGCAAACCTCTTATGAGATCAAAGCCGCTAACTCGTGTCAGATGATCAAAACCAATGTGCCCTAAACGTCGGTGCAAAAGCCAAATATCAGAAAAAGATGCAATTAAACATTTGAGAGATCCATCAAGAGATTCAGAAAAGTCAGCTCCAAAGATTCTACCAACTCTAGAAATCCCAAAAACAAGCTCACCGGTAGAATCAAGCACACGACAGGCATTTATCTTAAAACGAGTTTCGTAGCCATCATCAAGAAGCTGCGAAACAGAAAGCAAGTTGTACCTTAGCTTGTCGACAAGAGCGACGTCCTTCAAGATGAATCTGTCATTCACCTTGATTGATCCCGTTCCTTCAATTCGCCCTTGTGTATTATCTCTAAAGGTGATGAAGTCATCACTCGTCGACCGCGTGAAGGAAGTGTACCATCTTGAGTATCCGGTCATGTGGCGTGAAAAGCCGGAGTCGACGAGCCACGTGTTCTTCCTCCTTCCGAGGCGATCCTGAAAATCAAGGCACAAAAGATCGATGTGTCTCAATACTGGGGTTAGTTAAACATGACTTGGGAACCCAGTATTGAGACACACGTCTGCGAGTAGTATGCAAAGTAGAAGTGCTATCCTTGATTTTATTTGAAGTTCTGTTATGAGCAATGGTTACACAAACATGAGAAGCATCCTTGTTTTGCAAATTATTGGGATTCATGTATTTTCCCTTGGTATGGTCTAAGATTGCTTGTTGTTGATTCTTTGGACTTAGACCATGGTAGTGGCTCTTGGAGTTGTGCTTTTTGATTTGATAAAATGTGTTTGAGATCAAATCAAATAGGTGGGTTGTGTAGCCCTCTGAATAAGCTTTCCATAGAGTCCAAGATCACTCAATTCCGACATCGGAGTCAAAAGTTATGACCTTTTTACCAAGTGTCGTCTGTGCTGATTTTGAGCTGCGGTACGACCGCCATGTAAAGAGAGGTACGACCGCCCAGAACGGTTGTACCGGCCCTTGTGAGTGCAGTACTACCGCTCCAAGGCTGTAACGGCTAGTTTTGGGCTGTTTTGACTCCCAACGGTTAGTTTTTGGTGTAGGGGTTATAAATACCCCCTTGGCCGGTTGAGAGACAACCTTTGGCATCCCATTTCACTCTCTTGAGCTAGTGTGAGCCTCTCCTCTCAATTGTGCATGTGTTGCACCTTGTGAGCAAGGAGAGAGGTCTCTAGTTGCATGTGTTGTATCTAGAGGTGGATTTTGTATCCACTTGAGCTTGTGCATTCGTTGCACGTGGTGAGAGTCAAGCAAGGGGCTTGGCTTATTACTCTTGGTGTTTGCCGACACCTAGATGGCGTGGAGGCGTCGTGAACCGGTGATCTTCTCAAGAAGCTTGTGAGAAGGCCCGGCGTGTTGTGAAGGTTGAAGCTCACCTACCCGGAGCAGGAAAGAGCTACCACTAGTGGAATTGAGGTGTTTGGCTTAATTCGTGGAGCCGGTCCAATTGGTTTGGGCTTACCTCAACGTGGATTAGGGGAGACCGGCAAGTCTCCGATCACCACGGTAAAAACATCGTTGTGTCATTATGGTTTGATTTCTTGTGCTTTACTATATTGTAATTTACATTCCTTATATTAAATTGCTTACTTGTATGTGTATGATTGCTATTCTTTTATAGTCTCATATTGTTGGTGCACATAGTAAAGACTAGTTGATTTAGGCTTTAATTGTGCAAAACCGAATTGATTTACAATTCCACATAAAACTCGGTTTTAGCCAAAAGATTTTAAAAACCGCCTATTCACCCCCCCTCTAGTCAGCCTCCTCGATCTTACACGGACCTGATGATGAACAACATAAATTAGCCCAAAAACCAAAACTCAAATCGGTCTAACTTTTGATCTATAAGGCCAAAATCCACAAAACTTGAGACACACCTTCTCTAAGATATTAAGAACCTATTCCAATCAAGGATCGCGTAGATCCATGCCAAAGTTCCTATCTTTTTCAGTTTGAACGAAGAGTGCTCCAAAACCGAGTCAAAAACGAAATATGATCTAGAGACTTGCTCGTGGGTGATTGATGATCAAGATGATCCTAGATGTGTTCCCACATGTCACAGCAAGCTAGATCAAGAGAGGAAACCGAGAGAAAACTCGTGAATCAAAGATAGACTCAAAATCATCAAATAGAGAGAAGGAAAGCAAAGAGACACATCTTTGGACAATCTTTCCTTGGATTGATTTGATATGGTATTGGTTTACAGCCACTCCATTAATGGAGGACAAAGACTCAATACATGAGCACGAAATCAAATCCAACTCTCTAGAACCCTAACCTCCAACTATCAACTCCCTAAACAAACTAGGGTTTAATAAACAATGAAAGGGTTGAAGGGGGTGCAGCCACCTCTCTCCTCTATTTATAGTGGATGCTTAAACCTTCTAGAAGAGTAAACCCTAATGGGCCCCCATTAAGCCCACACACAAACGGGTCACACACACACACACACATTTTAAAGCACAGTCTTCATCTCCTCTTGACCTAATCCGCTTCTCCACACACCGTCTTACGCCGTGGGTTGGCAAAAGGTCACCAAGGCGGTATTTGGTAAAATTACCAAAATACCCCTTCTCGATCTTTTTGCAAAGACCGAGTCCCATCTTCATGAAGCACTTCCATGCTTCACCACGTGTAGGTTGATCCAACGGCTCTCATCATGTCGCAAGTCTCCCATCCGCTCCCCATCGAAACCACCATGGCACTTGCACCGACCCTCGCGCCGCTTGATCCAACCCGTCAGACCGAATCGCCTGCTCGGTCACCTTTGTCCCTCTTACGCCATGCTTGACTCCATTGACCTCACCCAGCATCCCCGATCGTTCTAGACCTCAGCTCTCCAAGCTTAGTCCCGATCATTCTCACCGTTGACCGTCGTTGGCCTCCAAGCAACCTGCACAACAAAAGACAAAGAAATCGATTCCGGGAATAAGTTCTTCACAACTTGACCCACGTTAGTCAAAACATGTATCATGCAACACATATGCACTGAAACCCATGAACTTGACCTAACACAACACTCATCGCCACTTTTGGCCGATGAACAGTAGCAAAATCGGTCAGACTGCCATTCAATGGCGGTCTAATCGCTGGCCAGTTTGACCGCCATTTACAAGCGGTCGATCACCGGCGGTCGACCATGCGCCCAATGCCGCCTCGACCGCACTAGACTCGACAAAGATTCCAAACTTCGATTTAAAACGCTTGTTTCGACAAACTGTTAATGACATTACCAATTGTAACATCATCTAAAGATCATGAGCATATCCCCATGATATCCACACCTTCCAAGTGAGTGTATATTATATTTTGGCTTGTATTTTGCCTTTGTTTTTAATCTAGGGAAAATTGGTTCAGTAACAACGCTTTCGTTCGTATTTAAAGAAATGACATCACTTTAGTGACGCACTGCAAAATGACACCATGATCAACTGGAAATATTGAAAATAACATTGCCGTCATATTTTTCATCGGTCTTTAACAACAAGGATGTATGATGTCAGAGAATACAATTTTAATGTTCGTTTTACCCCCTATCTCCCCGTCCCTTTTCCCTCTCTCTCTCTCTCTCTCTCTCCAGCTCCATGACAATATGGGTGGCGGCGGCACTCGGGTGGTGGAACAATGATGAGGAAGTGAGCACGGCATGTTCCCGATCTTGGGGATCTCGTTTTTGAGGTTGAGGAGGGAGGAGGAGGTCCTGAGGAAGCTGGCATCAGTGACGACCATGGAGGGGGTCGGGCCGCGCGGGTGCCATCGCATGGAGGAGGTCAGGGGCGGCCCAGAGACGGTCGAGCCGCGCGGGTGCCATTGTCGGCAGGAGGGGAGCGGGCGTTGGAGTGGAGGAGACGGCGCGCATGAGGCTGTGCTGCGGTGTGGGCTTAGGTCCTCCGTGCTCTCCGAGGTGAGGCACGCGAGGGCGTCGAGCACGTCTTCGAAGTAGCCGCTGTCGAGAGGACGGGTGCGGCCGCACGGGCACCTCTGCTTGGAGGAGATGGT
Organism: Phyllostachys edulis; assembly: GCA_036346405.1. Taxonomy (NCBI): domain Eukaryota; kingdom Viridiplantae; phylum Streptophyta; class Magnoliopsida; order Poales; family Poaceae; genus Phyllostachys; species Phyllostachys edulis. Next base: position 28,602,222 of record CM070552.1, read on the forward strand.
GGCGCGCGCAGCGACGGTGGGGCACATGGCGGCGGCGCTGAGGTGCGGGCTCGGGTCCTCCAGGCACTCCGTGGCGAGTCATGCAAGGGCGTCAAGTGCGTCCTCGAAGCGGCCATCCTTCGCGGCGACGAGGGCCATCCTGAGGCGCATCTTGTCTGCACGCCCCTCAGACTCCGCCTCCACGATGAACTCAGGGGTGCAGTCTAGGAGCATGAGGGCTGTCCTGCTGGAGATGGGTAGGTAGCAGAGCACGCTGACGGCGAGCACGTGCGCGGAGTCAAGGAGGAAGGCCACTGAGGTGAGCAGCGTGTTGAGCTCGCGGAGGCCCGGGTGGGCACGGGCGAGGCCGAGGTGGCCAGCTGCGTAGGATGGGATTCGGCCAAGGGAGCGGCTGGGGTAGGAGTGGTGTGCCATCGCCTTGGCGACGTCGAGAAAGGCACAGCGGAGGAAGCGCGACATGGTGGTGTTCGCAGTGGAAGAGGAGGAGGAGGTTCGTGCTGAGGTGGTGGGTTCTTGGAGGCTTTTGGAGAAGGAAAGTCAAGTGTCGGAGCAAGTGAGGGAAACATTCCGCAACGGGATTCGTGTTGTTTGATGCGCCGTTGGTCGTCCGATGGTGAATGGACGGTGCAACTGTTGAGTACGCGCACAACAACTCTCCCGATGAAGGAGGGCATACTTGTCTTTTTACCCATCCCCTGTCTCCTAACGGCAGAAAATGTGACGATAGTGTCCTTTTCAATATTTCTGGTTGTTCGTGGTGTCATTTTGCAATACGTCACGAAAACGATACCATTTCTATAAATACGAATGAAAGCGATGTTATTGAACCAATTTTCCCTTTAATCTATGTTCATTTGTATGTGTATTGGACCCTTCTTTTAGTTTAAAACTGGTGTGATTGCCAACATATAATATGTATATTTACTTCTTCTCGACTGTTGTACATATTTAGGCTTGCCCAGCATAGAGGCATCCAAACTGTTTTTTTTAAGAGTGGCATCCAAGCAGAATTAGCCTGCAGCGATCATTTATTTGATACACATGCAATCTTTGTTTTCCTTAGTCGCACCGTGCTCTTTTACCACAAAACCGATGAGAGTGAGGTGATGGTAATCCATTGTTTTCTACCATTGTTTTCTCACCACTCAGCCTTTCCCATGCACAGTTTCAGTAATTATTTTCCCTAAAAAATGTTGATGCCATCAAAATATATCCTTTTTTCTGGTAGCTTGATTGTGTTGTATTCTTTCTAGGAGATTTACTCCTTGCGTGAAACGATGTAAGTCTACTTTTCTAAGTGTCTTTAACTTCACAGTGTAACTTCATTGCGAAAATGGAAAAAAAATCGTTATTACAACATTTTCACTCTCCATCCCTCCTTTTATTGCTGTAAAAAATGTTAAGTAATTGTAGCGTACCATTTCATAAGGGTGTTTTTACGGTCCAATGTCATCAATTACTAGCTACATACCCATACTTTACTATGGAGAAAAAACATCATATACCCTAACATGTCGAGTTGATATCGTCGGGACTGGGCTGCTCCATGCCCTGGGCTCCGCCTCCAAGTCGACCAAGCTCCGGCAAAGCTGGGGTCATGCCTCTGTCACCGCGCTCGGCCTACACCGCGCTCGGCTCCGCCGCCAAGCGCAGCCAAGCTATCGTTGTGTGACCCACATCATAGTTTGTATTAAAGTTAATTTGTTTGTTTGGAGATAGTTTTTCTGTTAGACATCTTTTAGGGATGTGAATTTTGTTTGTTGGGATACAACTTTTCTATTTTTTATTAGAGATTTTCTAAGAAAGGTGGAAGCGAGTAGAGGGGAACAACTTACCTACATCACCACAACTCAAGTAGCAGAGAATTGGTCGCAACGAACACCGGACGAACAGAAAAGAAAACAATGTGGCGCTTCATGCCTTCGTCTACACTCTACAGCATTTTTTTTTACCTGCTGTAAACGTGTAACGTAAGAACCTGTAGAGTGTAAGGGTCCCAAGTGTTACGAAATCCGTGACCAAGAGCTTTTATAGGTAAGTACTTATATGTGGACTTAGTCTATAAATATGATATCATTTATACATCGAAGTGATTGTTAGCAATAGAGAAATCAGTCCGACTACACTTTATCTCTATTTGTCTATTGACTGTGTGATCGGTTTGGTGAAATTGCCGCAACGACTAGAATTATTTAACACATTATTAGTGTTATGAATAACGTTTGTATTCATTATAAAGTTAATATATCAATATATATACAAGTATAGGTGAGACATATATGTAGGTAACCACTTATATAACAGGAAAAATACACAGGCAATAATATACATCTAACATCTCTCTCAAACTTATGGTGGATCAACAACATGAAGTTTGGAGAGATAGAAGCTGTGCTAGGCTCTGGTCTGTGTCTTTGTGAAGAAGTTTGTCAACTAAAGTTCTGAAGATACATATTGAAGAGCAACAACCTGTTCCTGCACTTGTGTCCGCATGTTGGAAGCATTAACACCAATATGCTTAGTAAGCTCATGCTTCATCGGATTTGTAGCAATGCTAATAATCCCTGTATTGTCAGACAAAAGAGGAGTGGGTGCTGAAACTGAAACACCAAAGTCCCCAAGTAACCACCGTAACCAAGTAACCTCCGCAGTCAACAAAGCCATAGCTCGCAACTCAGCTTTAGCACTCGAACGAGAAACTGTTATCTGCTTCTTAGTCTTCCAAGTAAAGAGAGAACTACAAGAAAAACACAATAAGCAGAGAGAAACCGGCAATCAGAGTGATCACTAGCCCAGTGTAACACCCTAGTTTTTCTGAGCCTTTTTGAAGATTTTCAAAAAATAAAAAGAACCATTCGGTTTTGTTGAAGTTCCAAAGCTTAACCTAAGATTTTCAGAATTTGAGTGTTTAAAATGACTAAGCTAAACTTCAACTAATTCAAAGTTGGTTCCCGCTGTGTTTGCTTGGCCTCTGGTGTTGCTCTCCTTCTTTTGTCCGCTCGGACCTCCCCTTCCCTCTGGAATTCCTCTCTGTTCAGATCTCCTCTTTCGTTTTGACCTCTCTCTCGGTCACAACCACCCCCCGAGATGTCCTAAGCTCGGGTTTGTGTTTTAAATATCCTTGATCTCTGGAATCCAAATTTTGGGTTGAATTCCTCTCTTCTGGATCTCTCTAGTCTAACCTTCTTTCCTCCCTGTGTTCCATTGGATCTCCTTGAGTCCATTTGAACCTCCTCTGTGTTCAATTGGACCTCCCTATATTCTTTTGGACCTCCTTTTGGTCCAGACTTTACTTTGGGAATCTTCTTTCGTTTGGACCTCCCTTTGGTTCAAACCCTCCTCGGAAACTCTCCTTTTTTGGATCTCCCTCGGGTTCAAACGTCCCTTTAAAACTTCCTTCCTTGCTGGACCATCCAATTTTTATCAGGATTGTCTGTAGCGATTAGGCCGTTCGGACAATCCGAACTTCCCACTCGTTCTGGACCCTCCAATCTAGATCGGGTAGCCCCGCTCCTCCGTGTCTTTCCTCTATGTTGCTCCACCTCCCTTTGATTCCATCTTGACCATTGAGACCTCCTCTGTGTTGGTCTTGACCGTCGAGATCTCCTTTGGTTCCATCTTGACCGTTGAGACCTCCCCCGTGTTGGTCTTGACCGTCGAGATCTCATTTGGCTTCATCTTGACCGTTGAGACCTCCTCTGTGTTAGTCTTGACCGTCGAGATCTCCTTTGGTTCCATCTTGACCGTTGAGACCTCCCCCGTGTTAGTCTTGACCGTCGAGATCTCCTTTGGCTTCATCTTGGCTGCTGAGACCTCCCCTGTGTTGGTCTTGACCGTCGAGATCTCCCTCGGCTTCATCCTGGCCGTCGGGACCTCCCTTTGATTCCATCTTGGCCGTCAGGATCTCCTTTGAGTTCATACTGACCGTCAGGACCTTCTTTGATTTCCATCTTAACCGTCAAGACCTCCTTCGAGTTCATCTTGACCGTTGAGACCTCCTTGATCTCCTCTTGACCGTCGGGATCTTCTTTGAGTTCATCCTGATCGTCAAGACCTCCTTTGGACCATCTTCTGTGGATCTCCTCCGTTGGATCCCTCTTCCTTTGAAACCCCTCCATCCAAACCTCCCTTCGTTTGGATCTGATGGTCCAGAGCTCCCTTTGTTTGGATCTGATGGACCAGACCTCCGCGCATTCGTTTGAAACCATCCGATCTGTATCGAACGGCCCGATCTTGTTGGCAGGTTCGGTTGATCTGAACGTACCATCCCTTTTGAGACCTCCTTTGATCTCATCTTCATCTGACCGTCAGGACCTCTCTCTGAGTTGATATGACCGTCAGGACCTCCCTTGAGTTGATCTTGACCTTGAGGTTCTCTCCTGGTCCTTTTGCAAAGACCACCTTTGCGGGTGAGACCACCCTTGTGGTCTAGACCTCGTGGTCTTTTTTGCAAAGACCACCCTTGTGGTCTTTTTGTGAAGACCACCCTCCTGGTCACGACCACCTCTTGTGGTCAGGACCTCCCCTTGAGGCCGCGACCTCCTCTCTTTTTGTCCTTTAGCCGCGACCTCACCTTGAGGCCGCGACCTTCTCCTCTTTTGTCATTTTGCCATGACCTCCTTTGGTCATGACCACCCTATTGGTTTGACCACCTCACCCATGTAGTTGACTGGTCCCACCTGTCAGCTCAGCTCATTTCTTCCTTCTCCCCCACCACAGAAGTCTGTGCGCATTTAATGCGGTCACTGCTGTGGTACCGTGTGTTCCCCTTTTTGTTTTTTCCTTTACCTGCCCCATCTTTTCCTTCTTTTCAGGCCATACCTTGTCTTGTCCTTCACCTGCCTTTGACTTGTGGGTCACTAAGTCTCTTAGTGACTCTTTTTTCCTTCTTCCTTGGCTATAAATAGCCTGAGTAGCCCTCCTTTCTTCACCTTTGGCCACTCAACTCTCTCTAGCTCTTGTCCAGCTTGTCTAGTGCTTGAAGCTTCACCTAGGAGTCCGTTGAGGCTGCGCTGACGCCTCCTCACCGCCAAGAAGCTACCGGAGCTCGCGCTGCCACCTCGCTACCGAAGGAGTTCACCGAAGCGCCAACGTCACCTTCAACTGTCGCCGCCGAGCCCTCGACCTCCACCCTCTCCTCTTTGCAAAGATGACCGTCTTGGTCATTTTGCAAAGATGACCCTTTGAGAACCTCCTAAGGATCTCTTTTTCAAGACCTCCTTGACCTCCTCGGGACATCCTCCTCAAGACGTCCCTTGAGCTCCTCAAGACCTCCCTTGGCAAAGACCATCCTCTCGGTCTTTGCTGGTCTTTTTGCAAAGACCACCCTCTTCGGTCATTTGCAAAGATCACCCTCTCCAGAGGACTTCCCCAACTCGTTGGACCTCCCTTCAACTTCTTTGACCTCCTCCTGAGAGCCCTTTCTTAGTTCATCTTGTTCTGTTCTTTGCTATTTGGGTTTGTTTGGAATTCATTTGGATCTTATTGGCTGTTATTTGATTTTTCTTTGCTTTGTCTCGTGTAGATTGTGACTCTTCGGGGAGCCCGAGTTCTCCCAATTAGTTCCTCAAAGCTTTCAAGCCAGGCAAGTTACACTCTTGATCATATTGCACCCAGTATCTCAAATTATTTAAGTTCTGTTTCAAAATAACTGCATGCTTATTTATGCTAAGTATTTCAATACCTGTTTTAAATTCATAGCTATGCCCAATCCTTTGTATGGCCCATGTTGATATTGAATCCACTCTGTTGTCACCCTAGTTAAAATCTGGTTGATGCAATAGTGTGAACTAGTATCTCTTGAAAACTATATGCTTAGTCATGCTTAGACCAAAATCTTGTTTTGGGAGTTTTACTGCCAAAAGACCAATGTCGTCTAATGTTTTAATCCATGACATTGGGTTGTCATGGTAGCTTGTAAATGTTTTCGAAAGTTAAAGGAAAAGGAAAATGGATTTGGACTTGGGCGAATCTGGTTGTTTGGTTGGTGCATGTCTATGCACGAGGGTCGTGTTATCCGATGCCCTAGGGTTGAGGTTGTCTCCCAAGTCAGTTAAGGACCGGTCTGCGAGCGTTACTTTGCTATGCCTATAATGGGCTATGCCTCACCATGCAACCACATGTCCTAAGTATGGGTAGGGGACCTGACTAACTAATTTGCAAAGTTACCATCGCGGTCGATCCTATGGATGTGGTGGGAGGTCTTTCATGGCCTGTCTTTTATGACTTGGTTTTTCCCACCTAGGGCAAGAGGGGGCCATGACCTCTGCGGGTTTCTATCCGTAGGGTGGGCAAAACCTTAGCGAGGATGGACTGCGGTGGAATGATGCATTGTAAAGGCCTTGTCATAAGCTCTAGACCACTTACCCTCAGAAGTGAGTGGTGGCATCGACGGTTGCCAAACAAACTAGAGAAATCATGTCATGTGGGTAAAGTGTACAACCTCTGCAGAGTGTAAAACTATTCGAATAGCCGTGTCCACGGTCATGGACGTGCTGGCAAAGCCTCTCACAGTTAGATGTTGGTTTTGGTTTTTAAATGGCTTGTAAACTGTTTTGGATCTCTATCCAATTGGGTTCTGGCGGGGAACCTTGTGTCAGGAGGGTATCCTTCACCACTTGTTGATGAATGTTATCCAACTGAAAACTAAAATTTAGAAAATGAATTTTAATTAATGTTAACTGCTTTGGAACTTAGTACTTGTATTGGAAATAAACTTGGCTTTATGCAAATCAACCATATTAAGCATTCCTTTGAGATATCCACTTATGCATGTCATTCTGTTATTTGGCGGGTGTAACTTGCGAGCACTGTTGTTGTGCTCACTCTTACTTGATATTCTTATTGAGCAGGAAAAGAAAGCTTGAGGAGGTCTTTGCAGTGGACCTAGAGGTCCAGGCCGACTAGGATGCGCCCTCCAGCCTATTGCCTGTGGTGTATCAGGTGGTCTACTCATTTATCTTCCGTTGTATTTAGTTTACTGGCTTGGAAGCCTCCCTTTTGTAATCAACTCTGTTGTTAATAAAGCTTGCGTTTGATGTATGTTACCACTATTGTATGCTGTGAAGAGCTAGCCGTTGATCGTTGGGACTAGCTGGGTTCACACAGAGGACCATGAGGTGATCCCTGCCCTCCACGACCACCCTCGAGCCTGGTCGTGGGAGGTCTTTGGGGTGATCCCAGCCCTCCACAACCACCCTCGGGCCTAGTCATGGGAGGTCTTTAGGTCACCTCTGGTTCCACGACCTCCTCGGGTTTGGTCTCTCGATCACCCCTAGGTCGGTTTGTGGCACTTAGGGTCATCTCGTGGCTGTCTTGAGTCCACCTTGGGGACATCCAGGTGGTCTTGAAGGACCCTTCGAGAGGTCTTGAAGGACTTCTGGGCGGTCTTAAGGGACCTCCCCGGGTGACCCCGAGTCGGGCGTTACACCCAGGTGGCATCAAAATACGCCTGGAGCTGTAAAGAGCTGAAGCGAGGGAAAAACAGACGATGAGTGATGGTTCCACGAAGATATCGTAGAACTCAAAGAAGATGACTATAGTGGAGCTGAGTGGGAGCAGAAACAAACTGACTCAAGATATGCACAGAATATGAAATGTCAGGACGAGTGACACCTAGATAAACAAGACTCCCAACAAGGTGACAATAGCGAGTAGAGTCAGCAAGAGGCTCACCATCAGTGGGCCGAAGATGAACATTAAGCTCCATAGGAGTCTCAGCGGTGTGCTGATCAGTAAGAGAAGAACGATCAAGAAGATGCCAAATATACTTTTCTTAGGACAGATAGAAGCCCTCAGGTGTAGAAATAACCTCAACCCCAAGAAAGTAGCAAAGATGACCCAGATCAGACATGATAAACTGCTCATTAAGACGCTCCTTCACAAAAGTGATGTACTGAGAATCATCTCCAGTAATGATCCTATCATCAACATATAAAAGGAGAAGCGTCCGACCACGAGGCGAAGTGTGAATAAAGAGAGCAGGATCATGAGCACTGACAGAGAAACCAACTGCAGTGACAATAGAAGAAAAATGATCAAACTAGGCGCGAGGAGCTTGCTTAAGGCCGTAAAGAGATCGGCGAAGACGACAAACCATACCCTCAGGAATAGAATACCCCGGTGGTGGCTGCATATAAACCTCTTCACGCAACTCACCATTGAGAAAGACATTTTTGACATCAAGCTGAGAGATGGACCATGCCCGAACAGATGCCACATCAAAAAGAGTGCGAACGGTGATCATGTGAGCCACATGAGCAAATATCTCATCATAATCACGACCATGCTCCTGCTGAAAACCACATGCCATGAGACGAGCCTTGTAGCGCTCAAGAAAACCATCAGAGCAGGCCTTAACCTTGTAGACCCACTTGCACGTGATAAGAGTAACACGCGCGGGAAGAGGGACAAAATCCCATGTGCCAGTACGCTCAAGAGTAGCAATCTCCTCTGCCATCGCATGCTGCCACTCCTGATGAACAGCAGCATCACGATAAGAAGTCGGTTCGGCAAGAGCCGCTAAACAAAAGCACGTAGGGGGCCGAATAGACTGATGATCACGAAGAGCATATCGAGGAGAGTCCGAAGAAGATGAACCATTAGAAGAAGATGACGCATCAGAAGAATCCTCAACTCACGGACGACGAGTGTAGTAGAAAGGAAAAGAAGGACCGAGGCTAGGAGGTGCCGCTGGTGAGGGTGGTGGTGGCGAAGGAGACGGTGATGCTTCTCTAAATTGTCAGGGTTGTAAGCTTAGTAAACAACTTCAACTTCTCTATCCTTCCATTGAGTCAATGTGACAGCGTCCTTTTGATCTTGTTCATTCTGATGCGTGGGGTTCGGCTCCTTTCGTTTCGAAAGGAGGTCATCGTTATTATATAATTTTTATTGATGACTTTTCTCGACACACATGGATATAATTTATATCATCTTGTAGTGAGGTTCTTTCCATGTACAAGACTTTTGCTACCATGATCCATACTCAATTTGACTCTCCTATTCGTGTTTTTCGTGTTGATTCTGCTGAGGAATACTTGTCAGGGGTCCTTCGTGCTTTTCATGCTATGCAGGACACTCTCTCTCAATTTTCTTGCCCTGGTGCTCATGCCTAGAACGGTGTGGCTAAATGTAACGTCCCAAAATTTGGCTTTTCAAAAATCTTTTGAGTAGTTTAGGTCCTTGGAAAATTTCACCAATTTTATTTGAATTGATAAAGCTTAAATGGGACTTTCATAAATCAAAAACAATTTAATATGATTAATCTCAACATCAACTATTATCAAAACTATTTTATTTGGATTCTATGTGCTTGGATATATTTTCTAGATTTTTCTAGAATTTTTCCGAGTGCATTTGCTATTTTTTAATTGCCCTTTTGTGTTTTCGGCTATTTTCTAAAAAGAAAACTATTTAGAATCTCAGTTAACCCTCTTGGGCCGAATCCTTTAATCCGGCCTATTCCTATCCCCTCCTCGCCCATCGCCCTTCCTTTCGGTCCCATTTAAGCCGCCTGCTTTTTTTCCTTTTGCTTGTCAGCCCATTTCGCTCCTCCCCAATGCGGCCCAATCGGCTTCTCCCTTCGTGAAACCACCGCTCTTTGGCCCGCTATGCTGGCCTAGCCACGCCAGATTGGCGGCCGCTGAGCCGCCTAACCCACTGCCCTCCACAAGACAAACCCTAAGCCACCGCCCCTTGCTTGCCGCCCGCCTCGATCTAGCGCTGCAAGCGCAAGGCGTTAACGCGGACTCGTGCTGCCGCCGCTCTGGCATCCGCGCCCTCTCCTTTGCCAACGGTAACCGCGCCGCCATTCACGCGCGCGCCTAACTCGCAGCTGCGCCGCTTTGGGAGCCCGCCGCCACAGACGCCTCCCAGGCGCTATAAAAAGCCACCGGTGCCGCGCCGGGTGATGTCGCCGCCAAGCTCCTCGCCGCCGCCGACTCGGTCGATTCGCTTGCCGAGCCGCTTCCCCCTCCGCCGCTGCCACCGCGGCGAGCCCACCGGATCGGAGCTGATTTGCACCGCCAAGCCCGGCGTCCGTGGTCTTCATCTCCAAAGCTGGCGCGCCTCTCCACGCCGTTCGCCGCCGTCCGGTGCCCCTCTGCTTTCACCGACGCCGCATCCAAGGTCCTCGCGCCATCCTTGTCCTCGATCCATTCTCACCGTCGTCAACCCGCCACCGAAGCATCCTCCCACTCTCGACCCGAGCCGCCATCACCATTGGGCCGCCCTGAGCTCGTCCCCGTCCCCACCATCACTGGTGAGGCCCCTTCCCCTTCCTTATCTTTCTTCCATCTCGCCGGCTCTCATCGCCCTATTCCTCTTCGGAGCCGAGCCACCATGGCTCTTCACCACCGTCCCGTGCGCTTGCCGAGCCGTGCTCGACCTCACCCGACCCCGCCGGAGCAGCTGCGTTTAGCCTACCACCACCGCCGTGGATCCCATGGGTGCCCATTGACCGAAGTCGCCTCTTTGAGTCCATCGCCGGCATTCTCTGCTGGCAAGATAGCCGCCACCTTCCCTCGTCCTCGTTCATGTATGTGTACGTATGTGTTCCAGTACGGGAGATGTGTTCGGTTCTCTGTTACTTCTAAACCAATGCATGTAGTATTTTCCTAATATTTATGCTCTCTATTAATTCTTTGATTAGCCCTTGCTTTGCCATCTAACTCTAAAAATCTGCCACCCCATGCCCTGATACGCCATAGCAGGTCGAGCAGCTCCTTGCTCTCGGTGATGTTGCCCTCGGTTGGTTTTCTTTTGGTCGTGCCACATCGCCTGAGTCACTTGCCACCTTAGCGTGTCCACGTTAGCATGCCGAATCTACGCCATGTCACCGCCACCTTTAGGCCACGTCAGTGTTCCCTGCAATGTAGACGCACACATGGTACACCCAACTCAAACCCCAAACCAACTCCTGTAGACTAGGTTCGTCATGAACCATGTCTCTTAACCGTGGGTCCTATTGGACATTACACTGTTCTGTGGACCCATCACCTTGAACCCAAACTTTACTCCGTGGACTTGGTCTGTGGACCAAAGGCCCACATGTCATTCTCCCAATCAAAAACCCTAGATTAGTTCTCTCTCTCACATGCGGGTCCTGCACGTTAGATCAATGCATGTGCCATATATGCCATGTGTATACCACGTAAGCGCCATCACATCCCAAACCCTAAACCAAAGCCTTTGTGCTTGTGTGTCATCCTATGTGGCATCCCCGTCATCGATTCCGTGCAAGCCACGTCGTCGCCATCTTGCCACCTCATCTTCTCTTTGCGCACATGGCCGCATTGTCAGCGCCTACGTGGCCTACACCCTGACCTAAACCGAAAAACCAAACCATATGGACATAGTTCATATGAACCTACTCTATGCCTAGTGGACCCCCACATGTCGGGTCAGACTCGGTCAAACCCAAACCCTAGACCAAACCGTATATAGACTTGACTCATGCGAATCAAGTTTATGTCAAGCCGGTCCCGCATGTCAGTGCACTGTTCTGTGAACCCTTTTGCACTTAAACCCTAGAATCGTGGACTCGGTCTATGGATCAATGGCCACTTGTCATTCTCTTTACCTTATTTCTAGAATTAGTGTAATTCTAGGAATTCAATTATCCAGTGGGTGCCACCTGTCATCCACTGTTCCTTTTCGAAATTGTCGATTTCAAATACAATTATCCAACTGGTCCCACCTGTCATCCAATAATTTCATCTCTCTTTCACTTACCAGTGGGCCCCACTTGTAAGTCTATAATTCTATTTAATTATCTGATCCGAAAGAATATTCTTTGAGTATTCTTTTCTCTCTCAATTTCATCATTTCATGTGATTGTTTCGAGAGGCATACCTCTTGCATCCGAACTCCGTTTGAATCTATTCAAATTCCTAAATCCATCTAAATTCAAGATCTACTTATATGATATTATTATTTAAATTTTGGAGTTTGTTTGCTCTCTGTTATTTATTTATTTTGTTTATTTGCTTGTCTGCGAGTAGACGTTGATACTTCGGGAAGTTCTGATCAAGAAGGAGCTGAAGATGAAGACATCAGGAGATTAAAGATTAAATACGATCGACATTGCTAGCAAGGCAAGTCATACCTTTGATCATATTGAATCCCAGTTTTCAAAAGTTATATTGATTTAAATTATTGCATCTACTTTAAGTATTTATTTAAATGCTTTTGGGTTTAGTTAATAATCCAATTTGTTATACCCCCTTGTCTATATTGATATGTCATAATCTTTTGTCACCCTAGCTTGGTTATTTAATTTAGTTGGTAATATTGTAGCACCAATGTGGGTTGGTTAGATGCGATTAGATTGCTTAGCCATGCCACGAATCATCTGTTCATGTAAGTTGCAATTATCAACTTGACTAAGTGATTATGGAACTTTGTGATAATCTGTGTGTACTATGTGCTATTATGGCATGTGTTGCACTTAACCAACAGGGTGGGAAATGATTTAGACGGAGGCAAGTGGACTGTGTGCTATTTTGGTGGATCTGTGTGCACGGGCTTAAAAATCTGTGTGCCTTAGTTAGAAATTGGAAGTCTTGCCTTGGTCAATTAAGGACTTAACTTTGTGTGCCATTGAACTGGGCCTCTCGTACAACCTCATGCCTGGTATGGGACGGGCCTAGCTTAGTAAGTTATGGAGTCTTGACATTGATTACTCAGGTAGTAGGTTAGGCTGTGTTGATTGGGTGAAGGTGTGCTACCAGGTAGTCACATCGCGGGACGGTTCGCCGCTTCCCTATCCAACGGTGTATGTCGTACCATCCACTGTGTATAGTTTGGTATGACGGTTTGTAAGCACACTGGGAGTGTCAATGTTGAGATGAAGTTTCTGAAAAGTTTTGTGATAATCAGTGTAGGCCACGTTGGTTATATCTTGTGGGTAAAGTGTACAAACTCTGCAGAGTGTTAAACAATCTATTCGAATAGCTGCGTCCGCGGTCATGGACATGTTCGGGGATTTCACACGAGAGGTAGATCTTCATAAACTGTGTGGGAAGGGAGCTGTGTGATATAAATCATATGGCTATGTGAAGAATCTGTTTAGGCTGTGTGTCTTTGTGAAATCAAACTGTTAAAATTATTATTGTTTAATTGTTTTACTGTATGCTTTAATCTATTATTTGTATTCAATTGCAAATGTTGTATTTCTGCAAAAGAACCACAGATTGCTATTCCTCTGGAATAAGCCTGCATGTATAATTGCATTTCTGTGGTGTGACTTGTGAGTACTGTTGTGTACTCATGCTTGCTTTATTAAATCAAGCAGAAGTGAAGGAATCGTCAGTCAACAAAGTCTACTTCAAGGATTGTGAAGAACTAGGTTGCGCACCCTAGCCGATTGCCTGTGGGCATATGGATGGGTCTCACTGAAGTTATTCCGTTACGTTCCGCTGCAGCTTCATTGAGCTATTCGCTTTCTGAGACATTAATTGTAAGGTTTGACCTTAAGGTCTTTACTCTGATATTTATTGTATTTGCCTATTTATTCGTTATCTTTGTATATGGAATTGATATTTCACTGATGTTGTCACTGTGTGCACTAGCGTGATCCTGGACTAGTGCAGTATACACAGAGGGTCCAGAATTGTGTTTTTGGGTCCCGACACTGAACGGAAGCATCGTCATCTTCTTGAGACAGCTCATTCTGTCATGCTTGCTTCTGCTGTCCCACCACACTTCTGGGCTGAGGTTGTTTCTACTGCCACTTTCCTGATTAATATTCAGCCTTCTTCTTCTCTTCAAGGTGGGATCCCTATTGCGTGTCTCTGTGGCAAGACTCCTGATTATTCTAGTCTTCTCCTTTTTGGGTGTTTGTGCTATGTTCTTCTTGCACCTCGTGAGTGCACCAAGCCGACCGTTCAGTCCGTTGAGTGCGTTTTTCTGGGCTATAGTGCTGAGCATAAAGGATATTGTTGTTGGGATCCTGTTGGCCGACGGATGCAGGTTTCTCGAGACATCACTTTTGATGAGTCTCGTCCTTTCTACCCTCGTCCTTCTTCTTCCACCACTTCGGCATCTCTTGTTGAGCCACTTTCTTTCCAAATTTTTTCTGCCACCCCCATCGTTACCACACCTCCATCATAGCTTTTGGCCTCTTCGGTGCCTTCTTTATGATTAGTTTGGGAACATGAGAAACAACAGGAATATAAAAAGAGAAATTTGAAAGAGTGCCTCGTCCTACGACAGAAAGAGAGGTACCATCTGTTGTCTGAGCAGTGATAGAAGCAGCTAAAGGACGAATGGAAGTGAGACTGGTGGAATCAGATGTCATATGAAAAGAAGCACCAGAATCAAGAATCTAATGTGATATACTTGAGGAAGAAGTAGAAGGTGGTCTCTCACTAGAAGACTGTGTAGCAGAACCCACAGAACCAGACGGTGCAAGAGCAGGCATGCGACGCAGAAGTGTGAGAAACTCCTGAAAATTAGAAGCACCAGAGCTCCGATGAGAGGGGGAACCACTAGCACCAGAGCTCTGCTGTACATGTCCATCCTTGTTGTAGTAAGTGCAGTGTAGTCCCCTACCAACAGCAGCTGTCACTAGTGAAGGAACCACTGGTGAGGGAGTAGCTGAAGACGTAGCGGGTGTAGAAGCTGCTAGAATCGAAGAAAACGATGGTGAAGATAGCAGACCCGCAGCACTAAGCCGAATCTCCTCAGCACGAACAGATGCAAGGGCATCCAATAGAGTCACACGAGGGTGGCTAGCAATTGAGCACGAGTCTGCTCATACTTAGCCCGGAGACGGGTCAAGAAATCGAGATATCTGATGAAGCTCAGTGAGGCTGACGCCGACAAAGATCGACACGTGTGGCAAACATCGGATCGCAAAGAGTCAATTTGATACCATACCGCAGACAATTAGGCATAGAACTCGTCTACAGTGGCATCTCCCTGCTGCAGCGACTACTCCTGACGCACAACAGAAAGATACAAGGAATCACTAGACGGCTCGTAGCGGTTGCGCAGATGTGTCCACATCAACTGTGCTGAAGCCAAACCAATCACATCCCTAGTGAATTGCACCTCTATGCTAGCAACCAGAATAGCAGAGGTACGGGCATCCACATCAATCTATGTCTTGTATACAACATACTGAGTCTGAAAAGTCTCCATAGCATCCTCAGAAGCATCAGATGCCTCCTTACAAACATTTTCGGAAGTAGTCTTCGGGAGCACAGTCTCAACAGGTGGAGCAGGGCGAGGCGGACAAGGCAACTCGCCGGTAAGAAACTCCCAAAGGCGCTGACCACGCATGTGGAGACGCATGTGTTGAAACCAGTCCCGATAATTGAGACCATCGAAAATCACCGGGCAGTGAGGAACGAAAACAGTACCTATTGGTAAGCGGCGTTGGATGCCGCGGCGACCAAGACAACAAAGTCTAATAGGCGACGTTGGATGGCGCGACGGTTAGAACAACATTCCTTTGTTGACCGGGCTACTCGCTAGAAAGGCCGAGGCCTACTCGGCCTGCTTGAAAACCAAACGCTCACAGGGGAACCCTAGGCCCCCCAGCGGCGACGGAGCGGGCGGCGGCGGAGCGGCAGACCTGGCAACGGCGTTTCTCGAGCAGCGGCGAAGCGAAAGCAACGCGGGGTGAAGGCATATCCGAGAGCCTTCGGATGGAGGCGGCTCCCCGGTGGCGATGGCAGTGGCTCCCTGGAGGCGGCCCCGAGCAACTCTCGGGCGAAGAGAAGCTCAGGCAGCCCCGAGAGAAGGACGCCGAATCGGCGCCGATTGGAGCGATGCCGACGGGCGGTGAGGCAGGAGGCATCGGGCTCGGGCGACCGGCGACAAGCGACGCCCAGCTGCGATGAGGATCAGGAGGCCCCGAGCAGCGTCGGCAGAAGACAAGGCGACAAGTGCACCATGGGTAAAAAGAGGACACGAGGAGGGTGACGGTAGCGGCGACGTCCGGCGGCGGCGGCTGCTGCAATAGGTAAAACCCTAACTTTGTTCTGATACCATGTTATAAATAGCGCTTGTATTCATCATGTAGCCAATGAACCAATATATATACACGTATAGGTGTAGCATATATGCAGATAACCTCTTATACAACGGACAAAATACACAAATAATAATATACACCTGACGATTAGCACGATGGCTCTCCAATCCGGGTATGTGGTTCGATGCGTTTTGGCTATTCGATCAAATTTGTTTTTGTCGGTTCTCATGACAGATCGACTTGTGATTTTTCTTGTATGTTCCTATTCTTTACCTTCATCGTGAGCGTGCGCTGGGACACGAGGTCACGATAGGGAGGATCGGATCTGGAGCGCAATTGAGCCGATGTAAATGACGCAAGCATGGAGTAGGGCATCTACTCAACAGTCTACTCACCGAATGTCTTGATAGGTCGACAGAGCCATCTGTGAGTTGACCACATCTGGTTACTAGATTTTTTAAAATAATATTTTTTTTAAAAAAATATAAAACTAAATAGTCGCCAAAAATATATATACAAAACTAGGTTTCTGTCATCAATTGGAATGACGACAGGCTCCTGTCGCTCCTGTCGTCATTCCAATTGGCGACAAAGACCCTTTTACTCCATGTCGTCGGTCCAACAACAGGAAGTCACCAGTGTTCCTATCGCCAGTTCAACGGGCAATGGGGATCCATCTATATAAACATCAAAAAATCAATCCAAATGTCATTTTAATTCCAGAAAAAAAAAATAGAAGAGAGGAGGAAAGGAGGAGAAAGGTAGCGAATCCCTGATAGTTTGTAGAAGAGGAGAGAGAGAGAGACAAAGCATCAAATCCGATTGGCCATCTTGCAGGTACATGTTTTTGCAACTTGGTATATTATGTCAAAACCTTGTCGGTTAGCAAACAAAAATAGTAACATAGAATTCAATAAAGTAGATAATTTTAGTCAAATTATGTAGTACATCATTTGAGTTGTGTATAGTCTAGTTCATCGTGCACATATTATGAATGTTCCAGCACTCGAACGATTTATGATAAATCTGCAGAAATAGGAAGATGCCTATTACAAATTCGTAAAAATTGCAGAGTAGCTAAGTAGGGTAGGTAGAGCGTAGTCAAAATAATTTCAGTTTTATTTAGCTTCCTATTTGTGCGCGATAATTATATTGTTAATGCTGAAAATTAATTTTAAAATAGGAAAATAGAATGACGCATCTGAAATTGTAAAAACAAATACGGAGTTGCTACATTACAAATCTGTAAAATTTTCAGAGTAGCTTAGTACGGGTTGTAGAGTTTGTGTGCGGTAATTTTTTTTGTTAGTGCCAAAAATACTATTTAAACTAGGAAAATAGTATGACACATCTTAAAATTGTTAAGAAAATTCGGAGTTGCTACACAGGCTACATATAGCTGAATGATAAAATTATGAACTTTGTTTATTATTTTTATTTGCACTCGGTAAATATTTTAAAATTATGTTAAAATTGGAAGACCCTATTACAAATTCTTTGTAAAGTAGGAAAATAGCAACATTCCTATTAAAAATCTGTAAAAAATTATAGAGTAGGTTAGTGGGGTTTGTGTAGCTAAACTAAAATAATCCCAACTTAAATTTGGTTTATATATGTGCTTGGTAATTATTTTGTTAATGCCGCTTCCTATTACCTTGTCTACATGTTTCGTAGTTTTTACAATGCATGCACTGAATTTTCAGGTTTAGCGGACCCAGGACACGCTGCCAAGTGGTCGTACGAGTTGCTTGACCCAGTGATTGATGTGCATCACCGCAGCCGCCTCAGTACTATCCTCCCCTAGGAGGATGAGGCGACGATTGAGCTTGGTGCGTTGCAGGTGCGCGCGTCCATGAGGACGTGGAGGGTAGACCCCACGTTGGGTTCCGAGGTACGTGTCGTTGCGATCTTCATGTACTCATTTGTAGCCTGACTATTTTGGGTGGACTAATGTTTGTTTTCTTAACCTTACCCGACGTAGTTTGAGGGCAGTAGGCTTCCTTTCGTTGGCGAGGATGGTTGAGGCAACATGGGAGGACGACTAGGACTGCGCGGGCGGTGCCTACTGACGGCGCTGGTTGACCGTTGGAGGCTGGAGACGCACACGTTTCACCTTTCGTGTGGGGAGATGGCACCGACCCTTCAGGATGTCACCTTCCTGACCAGATTGCCCTACGCTGGCTTCCCTTTGGCGGCATACGATAACCTAGCCACGTGGCACACGGAGTTCCTAGTGAGGTTCCAGCAGGTGCTACCGCCACACAGTGGGTAGAGGGAGTTCAGCAGCACCCATGGGCCGACGCTATGGTGGATCTGCCAGTTCTATGTAAGTCTTTGTAACTATTGTCCTCTCGCATCAATTTATTTGTGAACCTTGCTAACGTGTATATGTCTTTTTGCAGCCCGAGCGTATGGCGACGGACACACCCGACCACATTGTTAGGAGGCACTTTGAGGCCTACCTGTTGTAGCTGTTCGGGTGGGCCATGTTCCTAGGGTCCCACGGCGACAACATCGACCAGCACTACATCCGGTTTGCACGTGAGCTGGCGGACTGGCTGGTGGAGGACATCCAACCCGACGCTTGGGGCCCGGCAGTGCTGTGCACAACTTATTGTGGACTGTGCGACGTGTGCCACCGGGTTTAGGATAGCTCCATACTCTGTGGATGCCCGTTGCTTTTTTAGCTGTGGTCCTTCGAGCGCGTCTAGATCGGACGACCACAGCTGGACTTGGGAGTGTACACAGTCAGTTTGTACACCGAGGATGACAACGTGGACCGGCCCTCCATGGGCATGGTGTGGTGCCGCCGACGGGTTAGTTTCATGAATATTTATTACTTTTCGTAATGTAATCACAATTTCGTGTGCTAAGTTTCTGTTGTTCTATTCCACAGGTTATCTACACGCTGATCACTATGCATGCGTCCTACCCGGACTACATTGCGTTGTTTGATTAGCTGACGGATGACTGCATCATCTAAACACCATACACTCCCAAAAGGGTGTATGCATGCGAGCCCCGAGGATTGTCGAGCTTATGTACGTGAGACTCCGTGTACTGGTACACGGGAAGGGCCTTGGTGCACTAAGTATTCGTGGAGGAGTATCAGGTGCAACGGGTCATGTGACAGTTCGGTCTACGACAGCAGGTCCCAGCCCCCTGGGGGCAGCGGGTGCTGGCGAACGTCCATGAGTAAGTTCACGATTTACTTCTTTCATACGATTTTCGTTACGTACCCATGAAACAATTGTTTTTCCTTCCACAGGTATACTAGGAAGGGAGTACCTGGTACTACCTCCTGGGTGAACAGGATGTTCTCCTGGGTTCAAGGCTGGCTAAGTGCCTACGACGACGTCGTCGA
Organism: Phyllostachys edulis; assembly: GCA_036346405.1. Lineage (NCBI taxonomy): Eukaryota > Viridiplantae > Streptophyta > Magnoliopsida > Poales > Poaceae > Phyllostachys > Phyllostachys edulis. Next base: position 28,621,565 of record CM070552.1, read on the forward strand.
GGAGCAAGCTCCCTATGACCCCTGGACATATGCGGAGTACATAGAGTGGTACTCCAGTCGGATGAGGGTTCACTGCGTCAGGGTCATGGGCGACCCATCATGACACAAGACTGCGACGTCGAACACATACCCCACCCAGCCGGACCCTGCATTCCACCGCATGGCACGTATTGAACGGTCAATACTTCATATTTAATTTGCAGGATTTAGGTTTCCAACTTGTTGATTACGTGTATAGGTGGATCTACACCGGGAGATGCACGAGTTGGCAGCTTTCGTGCATCAGAGGACGCTCGGGGAGTGCTTCAGCATGATAATGCAGGACAACAGAGCGGTCATGGAGCAGTTCCTCGAGAACATGAGGTGAGGGATCCAGATCGCAACCTGTCTCATGTCGAGGGACCCAGTGGACCCGCCAATGCGTGGACGAGGGGTGAGCCACGGTGATTCATGGCCACGGGCTCCTCACCCAGACGTGGCGAGCGGGTCCTCATGGCACCGTCCTACGAGCAACCCGGTACAGTTTGCAAGTGAGCATGAGACATTCACATCCGCTTCTTTATTTTGAACCCCACTAATTACTAGCGGCAATCTACTCTCGCAAGTCCTGGGTTCCACCTGTACACGGGGCAAGACTACGCGAAGCCGTCGTCTTCTATCTTTGTGCAACCAGGTATGAATACCTTGCTTGCTTGCGTAACGTCCTATTTCGTGGTTTTCGCCATGTTTACATGCTTAATGTAATGTTTCACAGGTCGTACACCGCTTTGGGATGAGGCGGACTTGTCACACGAGGAGTCATGCTCCGAGGACTTCTACATCCACCAGCGTGGCAGCTAGGTCTCCGTGGGGGCTTCACAGCTGCACGCTGTTCCCGGACCGAGCCAACCGACGTAGGACCCCCTCGCGACACACCCTCAGGCTACTCACGCCGGTCGGGTACTGAAGGGACGCGGGTAGGCTACGATAGTTACAAACAAAAATTTCTACCACGCAAACCAGGAAGCCAAGCAAATAGATGATCATAGATCGTTACCACCAGACGCGCAGAGCAGTGGAAGAATGGTTGGAGCAGCCTGGTCCAACGTATAGCGCATCGATGTAGTGGTCGTAGTCGATCATCCAACGTCCAGCAAGTCGATGCAGTGGTTGTAGTCGATCGTCCAGCGTTCTCGCGAGTCGATCGTCTCCTCCAGCAACCTCTGCAGTTCCTCGTGAAGATCGCAGATCGTCCTCAAGCGCAACAATCGTAGTAGCACCTCTACGGTATCCACACGTCCAGGGAAGGAACAACTATACACCGGTGTGCTAGCACCAAGTCGCACGGCAGAGCTCTCAGGAAGATGGCGGCTAGGGTTTTGGTGGTGTTTTTTCGCGTACCCCCAACAGCCTCATGCATCTCCTTATAAAGTGCTCATGACGGATCCTATCCGAACACGTTTACGAATCGTATTCGTACTAATTTGTTCCAACCCGTTAAGTGTGTGACCCTGTAGGTTCATGCGTAATCAGTTGTGACTCGGAAACCCTTTCCGATCACTAGTCATAGCGGCTCCTAGCAGAACATAGCGATTCCCGAATACACACAAATTATATCGGACGAACCTTAATGCAATATGATCTACGATCAGGTCCTCATCACTTGCAACCAGGTCCTATCTCTATCGACCGGTTCGTATGTAGTCACGACGATTCGTAACTCCCACGACCGTGTTCGACCACTTTGTGATTACGTTCGACTGCACGACCAGCTCGTATCTCCATACAACCACCAGCATGGCGGTCGAACTAAGTGACCTACTCGTGTATACTCCCTTTGCCTCACGATGTCCGGTTGAACTCGGGTGAGATGTTGTGTCATCCATGGTATTCAATTCTTTCTCGTCGAGTGTCAGATAACTTTACGTGGTTGAACACTTCGACAACTAGTGGCACGGCCATGCACTTTCTTTATCCGATCACAACGAGGGGCCCAGAGAAATATCTCCTGTTATGTTAGGAGGGGCAAATCCCATATCCGACCAGTCACATTCCTCTGCATGTTTCATAGCATACCCGAAAGCTACCTTTATAACTACCCAGTTACGGAGTAGCGTTTGGCAACCCCTAAGAGTGCTATTACACATGTAGGAAACTATGCTGATCAGGTCTAAGGATTATACATCATCATTGCTTGAGACTAACTAACGATACATAGAATCATAACAATCTCAATAGTGTCTCAAGGTGGGTCTTATCCAACACCATGTTCTCTAACATGTGTCCACATTATCGATTCGATATCTCTATATCTATGACTGGTGAAACATGGTCATCAATCAATGCATGTGCTGGTCATAGAGTCACTAGTGTTCCGACCAATGACTTTCGACCAGGGATATCTTTTAGAACGACATCATCATAAGTTAAAAGAGCTTCACCAACAAGTTACATACTCGTTAATCTTCATAACTGATGATTCATTCAAGGAACAAGATAACATATTATCAAATATTGTGAACAAAATGAAATATAATCATCTCTATGATTGCCTCTAGGGCATATTTCCAACAGGTACCTTGGCCGCCTGAGCCTTTGACATACTCGCACCAGCGCCCACAACTGCTCCGAACGAGACTAGGGGCAACACGCGGGGTATGCCCCAAGAGGAGCTGCCAGTAGATATTTGTTCTTCTAAATATCAGTCATGCCATGTAAATATTAATTTCTATACAACTATTATTATGCTAGTCTCGTGTTTCGATATTTCATTTTGGCATGCACACCGCGACCATGTGAGAGAGTCAATATTGGGACACCCCACACCACCATCTTTCTAGCATTGACTCCCCCACGGGACTTTTTCAGACTGATATGACAACACACTGTGACACTGCAACGCTTACTTTACAGACTGACAAGATCACTCTCCGCCACGCGACCTTTTCAGACCGAAAAGACCGGTCCCTGTCAAGTCACAAGCAGCCACTTTTGCACATCAATATGACAACATACTGTAATGCTGCGGCACTTACTTTTTAGACTGACAAGACCACACTCCGCCACGCGACCTTTTCAGACCGAAAAGACCACACACTGTCACGCCACACGCTGCAGATTTTGCAGATCGATATGACAACAAACTGCGACGCTAACTTTTCAGAACGATAAGACCACACTCCGAGATGACAACACACTGCCACCCCCCTTTTCAGGGTGAGAAATCCCTGTATAAAAGGAGTGAGAAGAGAAGTGGAGGAGAAGAGAGCTGCAGGATAGCACTACACCACCACACCCAACACTACATCAAAGCTTACTTCACACAATTGAGAGGAAGGAGATAGAGGACTCGGCGAACATGTACAAGAGGATAATGCAGAAGCGCAAGTGGCTAGCCGAGAGGGCAAAACCCAACCTGGATAAGTCTATGAAGGATGTGCCGATACCACCACAGTTCCTAGTCCCGCAATGTGTGTGCGAAGAACCGACAAAGATCATCCAGTCCACATACCCGGTGACGTCCGCTCGGGTGTACTACACGTGCGACCACCACCTAATAAACGTATATTGCACACAAAAATATTTTTCACATCATACGTTACATTCCACAAATCCCTTATTACACATGCCCATAATGATAGTCGGAGATGCAATGCAACTTCTTCCAATGAATTGACGGACCGGAGATATACGATAGGGCGTTCATCCAGCAGAAGTACATGTTGAACTTTCCATCGCGAGCCGAGACCTTCTAGTGTTGGACACCTTACGTACCTGACCCCGACCCAATTGGAAAGACATTGGATGAGCCTAAGAAAGTAGATGAGCACGACAAGGCTAGGTAGGCGGCAGACAAAAGGAAGACTCTTGCAAGTGAGACTGTGGGTCGTACTACCGCTCCCCGTCGCCCGGACGCACTCCATATCCAAAAGGTAAGTTATGTTCATTATGCATCATAATTATTAATTTGGCCCGACATTGCGTTCTGCTAACGTCGTTCAACCGTCCAGCTCGTCTCGCACTTGCAGGACATGGATAACTTCAAGACTGGCCACTGTCGCCGTGTGCAACAAGGGGAAGGCTCCTGTAAGTGAGACCATGGGGCATACTACCGTTCCCCATCGCCTGGGCGCACTCCGCATCGAAGAGGTAAGTTATGTTCAGTATGCATCATAATTATTAATTTGGCCCGATGTTGTGTTATCCTAACATCACTCTACTGTCCGGTCCGTCTCGCAGGACATGGATGACTTCGAGACTGGCCGCCGCCGCCGCCGCCGCGGGTAGCAAGGAGATAAGGGGAAGGGAGCGATGGGCCGCCGAAACTATTGATCTCTGTTCCAATCGACTTTATTTTTATTTCAAAAAGGCGCATATGTATCGTAGTTGTATTTCGGTTTGTTGCATAGTGCATGTGGTCATTCCTTATGCATGTAACCAAACCCTATGCGACGTGTAATTTGCTACTTTATTATAAAGTCTATTTTAATTCACAACTGCGTTGTAAAGCCACCGACTTCAATTCTCGTTCTCTTATAGCATTGAATTCTTGCTGCAAAGGTAGGGAATAACATAAAAATGCATGTCCAAAAGACGTGTTGTGAAAGTGGGCACTAAAAATAATAATCCACACATCTTATGCAACAAATTACATTTCTTTTTCCCTAATATCGGGACAACATCGCGCATGACAACACTAAACCTAATAATTTTGTCCATTATCTACTTCACAGTATTACCAAAATTTAAAAACAACTTTACAAAAATATAAAAATTCCGTGACACAATTTTTTTTAAAAAAATATAGAGACCCTCATGTCGTACAAGACTCCTGTCGCCAATTGAACTGGCAACAAGAGGGCTCTGTACTGTTTCCTTTGGCTACAGGGTTCCTGTCGCCAATTGAAATGGCGAGAGGAGTCTGTTGCCAATCTAAGTGGCGATATGAATCTAGTTTTGTAATTTTTTGGGTGACTATTTAGTTTTGTATTTTTTTTAAAAAAAATATTATTTTAAAATTTTCTCGTTACTTCCGATCGATCTATTCACTACCTAGCATAATCTAGTTTTCCAATCTATGGATTAATTGCGGAATCCTAGTTTGTTTATTCCTAATAAGGGCTTTAGATTGGGATTACTGTTCATGAATATGTTGCGGATAGAATTATTTGCATCCGATCTTGCCGCCACAAGACGCCGCAAGACACATCGCGCCGCCCTATCGCTGTCGGACGTCTTGGCTGCTGCGTACCCGTTAGCTACGTGGCGTCGCCTCGCTTGTTGCCACGCAGCGAGCGTAGTCGTTGTGGCCGCCAGACCGCCTAATCTGCCACCACATTGGCGTCGTCACATTGCTGCCTTTCGCTTCTGATGCGGCGCGTCGCGCGCCCAGCCGGCCATGCCGCCACGCTAGACTCGGCCGCCACTCTTCAGATTCGAGCTCGCACCCGCAGCGCTCGAGGCACCACTCACCGTGGCACCTTGTGAGCCCGCCGCTCCATCGCGCGTCGTGCGCTCGTTGCCACTACAGATGCATTGATCGGCCCCACCGCCTAGATCCTCTACCAGCGGTCGTTGCGCCATGGATCGCGCGCAAATCTGCGCCAAACAGGCCGCTTGGCACTGCCCGGGCCCGTGCCGGCCCAGCATGATTAGGATCGGCATGACCAGCCTGTTTACCTGTGCAGACCGTGTTGTGTCACCCCATGGGCCGACATGTCGACCTAAGCATGACACGCTGGCACTTCGGGCCGTGTCTGGCCGACCTGGGCACAATTAGCCTGATGGCCCGTTTCGACTTGAATTTTTTTTTAAAAATCCAAATTTTTTTAAAAATATGTATAATTCAAAAATACACATGAAAAATGTAAAAATAAGACAAATATATTGAAAAAAATATAATAAAGAGCTTTATTAATATTTACATGGCTGTCTCGTTAAAAGCTTTACCAAGTAAAAACTCAACTTGAGAAAACCTCAGCAAAGGAAAAAGAATACAACCTATAGCTCGACATACATCTATGTTCTAAGTGTCGTTGTTTAGGTACAGATTTTTGAAAACCTCTGAGAACTCTGGATTTTCTACAGAGTGTTGTGTTTGTGCATCTGCTTGTTCCTAGTCCTTCACAGTTAGAAGTATCTCCACCATCTCATCCGTGACACTACTACAGAAAAGGTCTCCACAAACGGTTCAAAAATGTCATCACAGACGGTTTCTTGAGCCGTATGAGTTTATGGGTCAGTGATGACACGAGGTCATCACAGACGGTTTTCAAACCGTCTGTGATGCATACTATCACAGACGGTTTCAGCCACAAACCGTCTGTGATGTCTGATATATCACAGACGGTTTCAACCACAAATCGTCTGTGATGTCTGATATATCACAGACGGTTTGTGGCTGAAACCGTCCTAGTCCCTCAGCCACTTTCAGGGGGTCGTCCACACAGCATGAGGAAGAGGAGACAACAACCACGAGCAACCTCATTGAGCCTCTGCAAATTTAAGAAAATGCCCACGAAAGCATCGGGACATCAATTGCCGTTGCTAATACATGATGCCACTTCGACCAAGTACTGCTGGCGTCCCGTCACTTTCTTAGCGGTATTGCATTTTAAATTTGCAGGACTCAATGAGGTTGCCTGTGGTTGCTATCTCCTCTTCCTCATGCTTCGTGGACGCAACCCCCCGAAAGTGGCTGAGGGACTAAAACAAATACATAATATATATATATATATATATATAATATAATATAATATAATGCCGGTTTTAAAGGCACGAGTAGCCACTGCTTGGAGACTTTATAGAGAAGAGATTAGGAATGGAATGGTAGGACGTACCTAGGACGCAAGGTAGGAGAACTTGACCAGCATGAACACAGTTACACATACAAATGTGAAATGAATGGCGAGAAGCAACAGATGACATCTTGACAAAATGACAAATCAACAAATAAGTCATAACATACATATCACACATTTTATACATCTATTTTGGCAAATCATCAATCATACATATCAACAGCCTATGGTTCACCAAGCAAGTTTCCACTATCAATAGCAGACAACACTTGACACTTCTGAATAAGTCATAACTCATAACAATATAACATATCAACAGCTCATACATATCAACAACCCAATAAGTCATAACATATCAACAACCCATACATATCAATAGAAGAGACAACACTTGACACTTCTGAATACTTCAATAGCAGACAACACATACACTTTTGAATTCACTCATTCAGCATTCAGCAATCAGCAATCAGCACAAGTGCACAATCATTGCATTCATTTATAGAGAAGAGATTATGAATGGAATGGTAGGACATACCTTTACAAATCTGAAAAGTTAATTGCAGCCAAGCCCCATCCGAACCCACAGTATGAACTAAGCAAGATGCATAGAATGCACATACACCAATAGCCCTCAGTAGTAGCCTCGGAATCATTGCAGAGAACTAGCCATTTTCATCACAAAGTAAGGGGGTAGATACAGAGAGGGAGTAAGGTAGGGTGATACCTCAGTACAGCGCAACCACGGCGGCGACCCCACCACCAGCATAACCCTCAGTAGTAGCCCTCAGTAGTAGCCTCGGACTGTTGAACCAAGAAGAATTGAGCCCATAGGCTCTCTTCCCTTGCTTGAGGGTCTCGGCCGTCGACTCTGGCCTTCTGCCGCCTCGGTCATGATCAAGTGATGAGTAAGCCTCACGGAGGCGATGCAACGTCGTTTTGGAGGACCACGTCGATGACACGATAAACTCGCGAAAGTGGGAGATCACCGGAAGACACGGCAGAGGAGGATGTCAAGACGGCGGAAGGTGGTCGCCACTGCTCGGCAAATTCTCGGACGAGAGGTGAAGACACTTTGTTGAAGCAGTGTTCTTCCGTAGCACGGTTCAACGTCTGGAGAGAGGTGCTCGACAGTCGCGGCGGGTAGGCCATCAATGCGGCGACAAGGAAATGTAAGAGGCAACCATTTCTGTTTTTTTGTATAAGTTGGGATGATCATCTTCGATGGCGGATGATCCTTTTATAAAAGAAGGAATAAATTTGGGCGTGAGGCGAAGAGACGATCGGGGGCGAAGTGGCATTGATGCGACGAAGAGACGCAGAGTCGAGGCGCGATTGATGCGACGAAGAACGCGCGGCGGCGGCGAAGAAACTCATCGGGGCATGGCGATTATCACGAGCGGTTATAACAAAAACCGTTTGTGATATGTAGCAATATCACGAGCGGTTATTGTTAAGAAGCGTGCAGGAGGTTTCCTGAGCGGTTCTTTTTAGAACCATCTGTGATATGTAGAATTATCATAGACGGTTATAAAAGCGAACCGTCTGTGATACTTCACAGACGATTTTAGTTATGAACCATCTGTGATATTACCTCTTCATATACGGTTTTTAGCACGGCCCAATAATACGCGGTCTCTAAACCAAAACCGCTCAGTGATTGCATATATCTGAGCGGTTTTGGTCAACCGTCTGTGATGAGGCGTCCAATATTAGCCTTTTTGTAGTAGTGTGAGATGTGTTCTTCTCTCCTCTAATATTCTTCCAGGAAGACTGAAAGTAGACTCGAAGGAAATCATCGAGATAAGAACAATTAATACATCACGTGCAAATATAGATAGCACCGGATATGTTAACTTATGGCTATGCCACCATTGCAAAATTTTGAAGCTTTTGAGTTGAAATCCACCAAATCGCTGTCCAGATAGACGGATAGTTCTCCACTCCTTAGGTGGGAGGTTAGTCTTGGTTGATAAGGTGTTGGTGTAGAACCCTTGGACCTAGAGGAAGAATCTGAATCCCAGATCTTACCCCAAAAAATTGTCTTGTTACCTGAGGTGGGTGGTAGTGGAGGCTGTTGCAAGCGAACTCCCTGAAACCTTTGAAAAACCTCAGTAAATCTAGAACGAGCATCCGCAAAATAGTTAGAATAGCATAGGCATGTAGCATCACTAAAAATATCAAGAATATTAGCAAATCCTTAAATTTTAGCTATAGGGTCTAAAATAGATGCAAAGGCCTATAGGAAAGGGATTTCTCTGTAATATTTTAGGTATTTTGTTTTCATACAAATAATAACCTCTCATAAAACTATGTCATTTTCATATATCTTCAACTGAGTAGCAACTTTTAAAATGCTATGCACAATTATAGGAGATGTTGGATAATACACAGCGGACAAAGCAACAATGGTTCATAAAACAAAAATCCTAAAACTGAAGTATCTTCTCAGCAACCAACCAATGCTACTCAGTCAATAGTACACTACCATCTGTGCTCTGATAGTGCATTCTCTTATATGGTAAAAAAAACTCTCAAGCATCAAGTATGTAGAGTTCCATCTTACCGGCATGTCCAAACCAAATTTTCTTGGACGTACACCCATTGCCCTGAAGTTCTTATATACTGCTATTCTAATGTTAGAATTATCCTAGAAGGATATCGCATCACTAAAAGCTTTAATATATAAACTCAACCTTTTCAAACCACATTTTACTATAAGGTTAATAATATGAGAAGTGCAACACTGATGCAGCAAGAAGGTTGTGCCTGCAAAACCCCTCTGAATTGGAAAGTGACAACTGAGCGTTTGGTGTTCGGCCCAGATATCATTCAAGAGGCAGAGGACCAAGTGTCTATAATTAGAGAAATATTGAAGATAGCTCAGTCCATATAGAAGAGCTATCTTGATAATCGTCGTCGTGATTTAAGTTTTGAACCAGAAGATTTTGTTTATCTTCGAGTTACTTCTCTTAAAGGTATCGAAGGTTTCATACCAAACGGAAGCTTGTCGACCCTTTCGGGATTGTGAAGTGCAGAGGAGAAGTTGCCTATCAACTTGAGTTGCCACAGTTGTTAACGAGAGTGCATGATGTTATTCATACTCAAAAAGTGGAGCAACATAGAAGCATGAAGAAGAGATGAAAGCTGAGTTTCCTAGCTTTTTCTCTAACTACCCTGAATCTCAGGGTCAAGATTCCTTTAAGGGGGGAGGTTTATAACATTCCAATTTTCTGAGTTTCAAAACCCTTTTTGAGTAGTTTAGTCAATTCGAAAAAATCACCAATTTTATTTGAATTTAATAAAGATTAAATGGGATTTTCAAATGTTAAAATTTTTTAATGCGATTAATCTGAATGTCAATTAATTCCAAACTAATTTATTTGAGTTCTTTGTGCTTGGGAATATTTTCTAGATTTTTTTTGGAATTTTTCCTAGTTCATTTGCTATTTTTAATTTGCCATTTGGATTTTTTTGTTATTTCTAAAAATACAAGAGCTATTTAAAATATCATGAAATCCTTTGGGCTGAATCTTTATTCCCCACCCATTCTCTCTCCAGTGCAGCCCAATCCTGCTAGCCCAAATCTGTGCGCGGCCTGCGTTCCACTCTCTCCCGCTCACCTGCACCATGGCCCCATCTGTTAGCCTTCCACGTGTCGTGCGCAATGCGGTCTTGTCCGAGCCACCATCGCTGACGTGTGGGCCCCACCCCTGCATTGTTCATCATCTTTGACTCGGTTACGATTTGGACTTCGTCGCCGCTCAAATTTCTTGGCATTTGTGCTAGGGACTCTCCTGATCGCCGCACTGTAAAGGGGGAGGTAGCCCTCAACTTCCACATCCCAACCGCACTGCCACCACTCAAAATCCCTAACCCTAGCCACTAGAATCACTTGGAGAAGAAAAGCTGCTGGCAAAACCTTTGTCATCGTGTTCCTCCGCCGTCAGCGCACCTCCAGCCTCATCGTCGCCACCGTTGGGATCACAAGGACTAGACATACACCGTTGTCACCTCGAAGTCGCAAGAGCATCACCATAACCCAACTTCCATTGAAGACTGTGCGTCTCCGCTGCTTTGACCTCGCCGCCGGCCAACCCCATCATTCCCTTGCGTCCATGAGTGAACCATCGAGCTCACTATCGCACCAGCTACCTATTGCGCACCTCCGCTTGCTCCGTTGTGGCCTAGAACATTGGTGACCATTGGAACCTGAGCCATGTCGCCGCCGAGCTGACGTGGGAGCCAAGTGTCAGCCACGTGTCTGCCATGTTATCATCCATGTCAGCTTCGTGTACACGTGTTCACCACGTCAGTGTCGCGTTAACCTCACCTGCAACCGTGTTAGAGTCAATCCACATGGACTTGGTCCACGGTAGACCTAGTCTCTGACATGTGGACCCCACATCTCAGCCCATTGTTCCATGCACTCGTGAGCCATAGGCCAGTAGACCAGAGCCATGGACCCGGTCCATAGACTGTGGGTCCTACCTATTAGACTCTATTCCCTATTTTCTGGATTTTCTTTTAGTTCTAAAATTCATTACGAGCATTATGCTAATGCAATATTTCAAAATTTCCTTTAGAAAGAAAATTCTGAAAATTCAAAATAGTGTTTTCTTTATCTTTTTCTTAGATTGAAATCTTTTGAGAGCTCGTTCTTCCTCATACGAACTCCGATTGAACCCATTCAAGTTTATAAATTCATCTAAATTCTAGACCTACCTTCTTGAGATTATTATTTAATTTTTGAAGTTTATTTATTAATTTTTTTTGTATTTATTTGGGTTTTCACTTTCGTTTGCGAGTAGACGTTGATATTTCTGGAGCTTTCGAGGAAGGAGGAGTTGATCAAGCTTAAGACCAGTACCTGGACTTGTTTCAAGGCAAGTTGTACCTTTGACCATGTCGAACCCAGCTTTCCAAAATACTTTGATTCCAACTATTGCATGTTATTTCAATTATTCCTTAAATGTTTTGGGATTAGTTATACACCCATTTGATGAGATCCACCTTGCTCATTGTATTATCCTGATCTTTTGTCACTCTATCTTGGTTAATTAATAGTTGGTATTATTATAGCACCAGTGTGGGTTGGTTAGATACTAATAGTCTGCTTAGCCATGCAACGGGTTATTGATATCATTTTGAATTGTAAATCTAAACTTGACTAAGCGACAATGGAACAACTTTATGGAAAAGCTGTGTGCAATATGTTGTCGCTCGTTGATGGCATTTGTTGTACTTAACCAACAGGATGGGAAAAGATTTAGACCGAGGTAAGTGGATGGAATTGTGATATGGTGGAGTCGTGTACGTTTGGGAAAATATGAATGTGACAGTTAGTAGTAGTTTGTCAGTCTTGCATTGGTCAATTAAGGACTTGACTTTGTGTGCCATTGAACTGAGTCATAACTGTACGAGCACATGACTGGTATGGAATATGCCTAACTTAGTAAGTTATAAATTTTTGACATTAATTTTTCAGGCAGATAAGCTATGTTGTGTGCTAGGATGGAGGTGATTCTGTCTGTGTGGCGATTCACATTTATGGGCGGTTTGTCATATCTAAGTCCAACGGTGTGCGACGGGCTAACATTCTATGTGAGGGTTTGGTGCCGTTAGTATGCACAACGGGAGGATCAATTGTTAAGACGAAGTTTCGAAAAGGTTTTGTTATGATTGGTGCATGCTACACTGGTTATATCTCGTGGGTAAAGTGTACAAACATCTGTAGAGTGTTAATCAATCTATTCGAATAGCCGCGTCCGCGGTCATGCACATGCTCAGGGATTTCACACGAGGGGTAGATTTTCATAAAAACACTTGGGAAAGGACAATTGTGTGCTTAAACTCATATGACTGTGTGAAAGAAATTGATTAGGCTTTGTGTCCTTCGTGAAAATACTTGTCAAAATTTTATTGTTTATTTGATGCAAATTATGCTTTCAATATATTATTTGTATTCAATTGCAATTGTCGCTTTTTACAAAAATAACCATAGAAGCCATTTCTTTTGAAATAAACCATCATCTTTGATTGCATTTTGTGGTACAACTTGTTGAGTATTTGGAGTACCCATTCTTGCTGCAATCATTCAGCTGAAGTGGAGAGTCTTTGCCTACTTTCGAGGATGAGTTTTACGAGGAGGGTAATCGCTAGGTCTTGATCCCAGTCGGTTGCTTGTGGCAAGTCGATGGGTTACCGCTGGAGTTGTTTCTATTCCACTGCCGTCTCTTTATTTATTGTCAGCCCTGCATGGCTTAATAAATATAAACTCGACCATAAGGTCACAACTGTTATTTATCAATAAATTAGTTGTTTATTATGATATTTATCTTGTGTTGAATGATATTCATCTATGTTGATACTGTGTACACTAGCGTGATCCTGGACAAGTGCATTATACACAGAGGGTCCAGATTTGCATATTTGAGTCCCGGCACTAAATAATTCCTTTAATTTATCATGATGCTTATTATAGTATTTAACTAGATTCTTAGTTGTTGTCTATCTAGAAACGGTAGAAAGTCTAGGATTATGCGCAGTCCTTATATAAGTTTTGAAAGTTGTAGACTCACCAAAGTCTAAAGGTAAATCCTCAGAAGTAATTAAACGAAAAAGAGATTGACATGCTACCTCAGAATTGTAGCCCCAGCTATGTACCATACCGTCTGGGTTGTACTGCAGTTGCATTTGTCTCATCGCCAATCCTTGCTTAGCCTTACATCTTGTAGCATGTCTAAGCAAGTGCCCTGTTGCACCTGAAGACTTTGCAGACAATTCGTGATGATAAATTTTACAAACAACATATGGTACCTAAACTCCTTGTGCATCTTCCTTGGTTGTTGAAATCCTCCCAGAATCCTGATGTACTCATCCAGGATCTCTTTGCTCCAGTGGTTGCGGACGAAGATGCTATCGTAGATCCTAATGACGATACTCCTCCTTGCCCTTTTGGTAAAAACTCCTGTTGGTTTGAGGGAGTGACATTCTAGAAGGATGCAATATCCTTCGTTGAAATTCTGTAATCACCAAGAGCAAAGCTATCGTAATTTTCCATAACAAAAACTTCAAAATCGAAACTTACACTATTATTTCTTTCATCTTAGCATAAGAAATAATTACAATAAAAATATACAAAAAACAATATTATGCCTCTTTTTGCTAACTTTCTGTTGGAATTTGAATTTTCCTAAATTTGGCATTTTTTAAAAAAAATTGCCGAATTATCTCACAAGGAATCTTAATTTGCACAACAGAATTCGTAAGAGAGATTGAGGAATTGATGGGTGCTGAATGTGGGGGAATTGTGGCCATTTGTAGAAAAACATTAAGGATTTTTTTGCCATTTTTAAACACACCAATGGCAAAAAAAAAACAGTCGAATTTTTCAAAAATCTGAACGTTAGCTGTGCTAATCGGTAGGGGCCATCTTGGGCATGGCCCACCGTCATTTCTGAGCCCAATAGTCATATTAGGTGCGTCTTTGGGCACATCCCAACGACATCGATCTCCATGCCGGCGCCTTCTCCCATCCCGTTCTCCGGCTCCTTCCGCCTGTGACCTGCCATGCCCGCGCCCACCCCACTGCAACCGCTCCGTAGTGCCCACGCCCGTCGTCCTCCTCCTCAGCGCTAGCCGTGCCCACGCCGCCAAGCCCACCCTTGGCCTCCTCCTCCATGTCCGCGCCCACGCCCGGCCTCCACCTCCAAATCCGCACCCCGCCATGCTCGCCCCACCGCACCCGAGCTCAGCCCCCTCCGCCGTGCCCGGGCTCGGCCTCCTCCTCCTTGTTGATGCTAGTTGCGCCCCATCATGGCCGCGCCCTGCCACTGTTGTGCCAGCACCTTGCCCCAGCCGTGCCAGGTCGTCGTGCCATCAGGGAATGCCGTGTCTAGCCCAGCATGACACTGTGCATGTCGGGCCATGCCGACCAACTGGGCTGGGGTGCTGACCTATGCACGACACGAACGCTCGAGCCATGTTGGCCAGACCTATGCATTGACGGATGGGCACATGCAAAGACGCCCATGCCATCAGAATCGCCACCGCATCGCGCCGAACCGTCATTTGCTTTGATTGGCCCGCCGCCGGTCTTGCTACTGTCGGCCAAGGCTATATACTCGTTGAATACATCAGTGTAGCGCGCATGCGGCCCAGAACATCTAAGGGCATCACAGACCTGTTATTGCCTCAAACTTCCATGGCCTAAATGGCCATAGTCCCTCTAAGAAGCTAGCTGCGGAGGGATGACTCCGCATAGCTAGTTAGCAGGCTGAGATCTCGTTCATTAACGGAATTAACCAGACAAATCGCTCCACCAACTAAGAACGGCCATGCATCACCACCCATAGAATCAAGAAAGAGCTCTCAGTCTGTCAATCCTTGCTATGTCTAGACTTGGTAAGTTTCCCCGTGTTGAGTCAAATTAAACCGCAAGCTCCATGCCTAGTGGTGCCCATCCGTCAATTCCTTTATGTTTCAGCCTTGCGACCATGCTCCCCCCGCCCCGGAACCCAAAGACTTTGATTTCTCATAAGGTGCCGGCGGAGTCCTATAAGCAACATCCAAATCGATCCTCGGTCGGCATCATTTATAGTTGAGACTAGGGCGGTATCGATCGTCTTGAGCCCCCAACTTCGTTCTTGATTAATGAAAACATCCTTGGCAAATGCTTTCGCAGTTGTTCGTCTTTCATAAATCCAAGAATTTCACCTCTGACTATGAAATACGAATGCCCCCGACTGTCCCTATTAATCATTACTCTGATCCCCAAGGCCAACACAATAGGACCGGAATCCTATGATGTTATCCCATGCTAATGTATCCAGAGTGATGGCTTGCTTTGAGCACTCTAATTTCTTCAAAGTAATGGCGCCGGAGGCACGACCCGACCAATTAAGGCCAGGAGCGCATCGCCGGCAGAAGGGTCAAGTAGGTCGGTGCCCGCCGTGAGGCGGACCGGCTGACTCGGCCCAAGATCCAACTACGAGCTTTTTAACTGCAACAACTTAAATATACGCTATTGGAGCTGAAATTACCGCGGCTGCTGGCACCAGACTTGCCCTCCTCGGCGCTAGCCGTGCCCACGCCGCCAAGCCCACCCTCGGCCTCCTCCATGTCCGCGCCCACGCCCGGCCTCCACCTCCACATCCACACCCCGCCATGCTCGCCCCACCGCACCCGAGCTCGGCCCCCTCCACCGTGCCCGGGCTTGGCCTCCTCCTCCTTGTTGATGCTAGTTGCACCCCATCATGCTCGCGCCCTGCCACCGTTGTGCCAGCGCCTTGCCCCAGCTGTGCCATCAGGGAATGCCGTGTCTAACCCAAAGACGACATTTGTGCGTGTTGGGCGTCGCCGACCAAGCTGAAATTTGGGGTCTTTGGGGTGCGAACCTATGCTGCATACCTGAACGCTCGAGCCATGTTGGCCCGACCCAACTAGAGTTTGGGTCGTGCTGTGCCTGGGCCGGATCAAGAGTGTCATGCTTTGGGCCGGCCTGGGAGACACGGTCCATCTGAACATCTCTAGCTCCCGTCGCCCATCGCATGTGATGCCGTCGCAAATCTAGCGTTGCTCCGCCCTCGTCTTGATTGGGTCCAGTGACCTAGACTTCGCCGCTGCACTTTTGCCTTGAGACGCCCATGCCGCGAATCGCCACCGCGTCTGTGCGCCGTCATTGCCTTTGGTTGATCCCGCCCATGCTGCCTACAATGCCTTTGCTATGCTCGCCACCGCCTTGACCGAGCACGCTGCTCGGATCCATAGCTGAGCAACTGTCGTGCGAGCTTGCTGCCGCAAGAACCATTGTGTCTCGGCCGAACGGGCTGAGCGGCCCTTTGTAAATTGGCCCGAAGGCCTTATTTTTTGTTTAATGGCGACTTTCTTGTTTATTTCCCGACGTACTAAATAATTGTGGATTGAAATGACAGTAATACTAATAAAATTTGTGGATTGAAATGACAGTAATACTAATAAAATTTGTGGTTTGAACCTTGAAGTTCTTAGTAATCTCGATAAAAAATTGTAAATGCTAAAAGTTTCATATTGAATCCTAGAAATTGTATTTTTAGGTACATGAGCTTCCATAAATTTGTTGAACCTTAGATCTAGAGGTTTTACCACATAACAATATAGATATAGTTGGTCGATAATGCAAAGATCATGAATAGATCCTGATGATCATTACTAAATCCCGAAGATATGCAAGCTATTTGTCAAATCCCTATAGAGCAAAATCGCAGACTAGATTTGTATTTCTTTATAGTGGTGTAGCCATCTCTTGGCGGTCATCTAAGTAGATCTCGGTGGCTACTTCTACCAACCACTTGGATATTATAGCATTATATGAAGTCTCACGTGAATGTGTTTGGCTCAGATGAGTGATTAGCCATATCCGGAAGTCTTGTGGCATTAATATCGTTACCCCCATAATTATCTAAGAAGATAACGCTACTTGTGTTGCACAAATGCAAATGGGTTATGTCAAGAGTAATATCACGAAGCATATTGCTCCCAAATTCTTCTATTCTCATGAATTCCAGAAGAATGGTGAGGTGAAGATCCTGCAAACTAAGTCTTGTAAAAATCTAGCTGATCTATTCACTAAGTCTCTACATGCATCCATCTTCCAACGACGTGTTCGTGGTATTGCAATGAGGAGGCTTAGAGAGTTCCAGGGATCATGGGGAAATCCCTGAATCATAGCCTACTTAAGGTCCTGAAGTTTTACAATAATCCTGAAGATTAAATATAGAAGTTAGAGAGGTTACACTCTTTTTCTTTTAGTGAGTTTTTCCTGAAGGTTTCTCAGATGAAGGTACTATTTTCTCTGTCCCTTTTTTCCCACTGGGTTTTTGAGAGGAGTTTTTAATGATGCATATGCATGACACAGTATTCGCCCAAGGGGGAGTGTTATGATACCCTTGACCAAGAGCTTTTATGGGCAAATACCTAAACTGCCCCTAGTGTCTATAAATATGACCACATTTGTACATAGAAGTGATTGATAGCAATAAAGAAATCAATCCCACTACACTTTGTCTCTATTTGTTGATTAATTGTTTGTCATTGGCTTGGTGGAATTGCTGCAATGACTATGATTATTCTGTTAAGAAACCCTTGACCAAGGGCTCTATAGGCAACATACCGAAAGTACTCCTGGTGGGATTAGTATTTAAATAGGACCACTCCTAGACATGGAAAGATTGATAGTAATAAAAAACAGAGTTCTCTATGATGTGTCTCCATCTATTGTCTCTCTTATTGGTGATTGGTTTGGTTTTCCCCTACGACGACTATGATTATTCAAAACATTATCAACACGAATTGCTCTACACGATTGAATTGGTATGTCACCTTTTTATCCTTAATTTTGCTATTAGATTAATCTGGTAGATTAATTTGTATGAACCTGATTAGATCTGTTAATTGCTAATTAGGGTTTTAATTGTTGTATTACTATTCATCGCTCATACGGCCGGCATGGTGCTACCCACTCGTCGTCGTCACCGTGTTCCTCGCGGTGGCGAGATGAGACCCTATCGAAACTATATGACGTCTGTCGGACCCGGGAGTAACACCCCAAATCCGCTGTGCATTTCTGAACTAGTCCTATGATCAGTAACTAGTTCACACAGTAAACAGATATGGTAACATCCATAAATCGCATAACTTTATTAATAATCAACAGAGTTTATTACAAGAAAGGCTTACAAGCCAACAATAAAGAAACACAGCAGAAGACGAAGAAGTAGTGGAGTCTAGCTAATCTGCCATAGGCAGTCCGCTGGGGTAGCGGCCTAGTCGTCGAGATCCACACAGCGAAGTCCTTCTCTTCTGAAATTTATTTGTAATAAGCAAGGATGAGCACAACTTCCGTGCTTGCAAGTTACACCCAGTAACAAATTATAATGCATGCAAGGATATATCAAAGGAAGGCTTATTGGTGGAATTTGCATAAAGCAATGTTTTCTTTAAATATTTGTACTAAGTTCCAAAGCAGTTATTCTATAGCTAAAATTCATTTTATAAATTCTCAAGTTTTATAGTCAGATAACATTCACACAAGAATGGTGAAGGATACCCTCCTATCACATGGCTACTTGCCCAATTCTCATTTGAATAAACCTGTCGGTGTTTTAGAACCGAACTTACGTAAAGATTGTTTGATTCGGGGGGTCTCCTAGAATAGAATCATGCAGAGAGATTGACACGGGAATTTTTATACTGAGTTGGGCCTTCTCGGAGAGAATAACAACCCTACTCCTGTGTGTGTATGGTATTGAGTGTATACTGAACAATCAGGGGAAAAACTAAGACTATTACAGATAGTGCTTGTATCCCTAATGGCTCGATCCTTTCTCCCTTTCTCTAGTTGCCGCTTTTTATAGTATGTGAAGGAGCGGCAGTTACTCCAGGTAAAGCGGCGCCTCATCACCTCTAGAATTCGGCGCATGTTGGTAGTAATTACCGGGTATTAATTCCTCCACGTCGCTCAACAGCTATATACCAGAGATAATGGGGTATTACGTGCCATTATTCTGTAGAATAACAGCGTATGATGACTGTTTGAATCCCTTAATCAATAAGACCCACTTGTCTGCAGGTTCATTTGATTATAAGGTGGTCGTGGTTGACCTAGTCGTAGAGGAATCTACGACTATGAGGTAGTCGTAGCAAGACTTACGACTATGGGATAGTCGTAGCATATCTTACGACTATGGGGGTGGTCGTAGAAGAACTTACGACCATCCATTTGGTTCTTCCTTCATAACATTAAGGGGTACACTCAGGGTTCACATGACGTCATATTTACCTATAATAAAATTATAGATAAAAGGTAAAATGAGGATTATTATATCCTCGTCACCTAGCCCCGACTTCAAGTGAAAGCAACTTACTTGGTAAAGGGTTCTAGATGGTCTTACGATCATGAGAGGATCGTGAAAATAATCGAAGGAAAAACTCTTGATTGTATACTACTTTGACGAAATGTGCTTGGTCAAGAAAATTGCTTACGACTATCAAGTGGTCGTAAAAGCATTTCTCGATCACAAGGTGGTCGTAGTATAGTGATCGGAAGAAGAACTTTCCGATTATCATTTCCTTTGGTTGAAAAGATCTAACCAAGGAAGTAATTTCGCTTGAGATGTAGCATAAACCTGAATTTCTCGAGCGGACACTTTGGGGAATCTCAAATGGCGCTTGGTGCTTTGTCTGTTGAAGCGGTTCGAGGCGGTGGCGACCCTTAGAATATCACGCCTCCGGCTCAAGGTGCTGTGATTATATATACTCACCGGAGGTAAAACCTAAGATCTTACTTTTCCCCAAATTGCTCCTGCTTTGTTCTTCAAGCTCTTGCCTTCTCCTTGCCGAAGTCGTTCTTGCCTTCTCATTGCCACTCCAATTGTGCCCTCTTTTTCGACCCAAAATTTCTGTTTCGAGAGAGATGGCCAGAAAGTTTCGAGTGGGAAGAATCGGAGATGGATGCGCGAAGATTCAAGACCTAGTTGTCATGGGAAGATTCAGAGAAGACTCTTGTGAAATGGCTTAGGCATTTGGGCGACATTAGCCGTCGAGGAGAATGGGCAAATTCCCGTCTTCTAGGCTTATTGTGAGTGTGGCCTTCGACTGCCTGCTCACCCCTTTCTCACCGTTGTGCTCGAGCATTTTGGGGTGGAGTTAGTGAACCTTGGTCCTAACTCCATCACCATCTTGGCGTTTGCCATATATTTGTGCGAGGCGTGCACAGGAATTCGATGGACCTTGAGCTTTTCCAATATTTCTATGGAATGTCTCGGCAAGCGGGATTCTTTGGAAGTTGTGGTCTAAAACTCCACGACGGGAAGTCGAGGGAGTATATTGAGTTTCACCCGGTCTTCGTGGTGGGATGGAGGAAGAGGTGGTTTCTTGGAAAGTCACCTCGGAAGACTGACCTCTCTTTAAGGGAAAGGTCTGAAAAGAAATCTTCATGGGATTCGACTCACGAAGATATCGGTAGGATTGCCCTTATGTTCAAGCTATCAAGGACTTGAAGAATGAAGGGTGGCCGGATGGCATGTGGTGAAAGATTTCATCACGCGCCGAATTAGTCCTTTGAAGAAAGCGAGCATCCCTATGTGGAGATACTCGGGGCTATGAGCCCAACCGGGGACTACAGCGAGGGTAAGTGAATTTTCGACTTAGCTCTCGGTTTGGTCTTTACGCAAAGTTGTTTAAAAGATGCCTTTATCTGTTTGAGCAGATCTTTCACCAGCGGAGATTGGCGTTAGAGTCAAACTTCGTTTGTGAAAGTCTCCGCCACTTAGTGTGGCGGTTCCTAAAATCCTTGCGATCGTATCCATGAGAGGAAAGGATGGTTCGCCTAAAGGTGTCGATAGTTGATTTTATCTTTAAGACTTTATAGTCGTAGAAAGAACTTACGACTAGAGAAATGTTGTAGAAAAAACTTACAACTTAGTCGTGACCGTAGGAAATCTTACTGTCGAGGAAAGGTCGAGAAAAACTTACGACTTGATCTTGGTCGTAGAAAATCTTACGACCGATTAGTAATTCTTCTCTTCTGTTTTGCTTCTGAAAGTAGGCATGGAAAATCGTCGGGATGATGAAGAAGTCAGCATCTTGATAACCATCGGTGCGGGGTTGACAAAGGACAAAGGCTCGGCTCCTTCGTCCAAGAGGCGTCGACTTTTAAGGGGTGACGACAAAGGAGGCGAGCTCGAGTTCTAGTCCTTGACGGATCCTCTGCAAAGCTTGTGGCGGAACATAGCATAATCAAGCCGAGGCTAAAATAGTGAAGTGGAGGAGGTCAAGTAGTGAACCTCTAAAGCGCAAACCTCGTAAGGCCAAGGTACCCTTCTATTATGACAAAAAATCTTTCGCAGTTTACGCCATCTGGTTTTGTTAAGCACTTGGAAAAGGAGGCTGGAAGGATTTTATGTCTTTTGTGAAGGATAATACCGCTCGATGAGAGCCTATGGCTGATGGCAATCTTTGCTCTTGGAGTGGTCGAGGCGATCTCGGCCATCCAGAAAGTCGAGACCAAAGAGATGGTCCTGTTCAAAATCCACGACCATACGTGGTGGTGGCTAAGCCATTCTTCAACTCGAACTTTGACCGAAGTGGTCGAGAGAAGAAGAAATCTTCCGTGGGAAAGTGACTCCCAAATTCTGTTTAGGTCCAAGGTGAGGTATGTGAAATATACTAAAGTGTAAGAACAGAATTTACCTTTTTCCTTTTCACAACCTGAATTGATTTCCTTTCATTTGTTTTTAGCCCGACTCCTTGACCCCGAGAATGCTTCCGTTGAGAAGCCTATTGCTACCTCTCCATTCGGAGAGACAACAAGGAAGTGGTCGAGGATCATCCTCGGCCTGTGGTAGAGGAAGTCGTGGCGCTGAAGTGGTTACGACAACCAATGAGGTACTGTTGTACCCGATGAGGTAGCGGCTACAACCTCTGAAATAGCGATGGTGACCACAGAGATGGTCGTGGAGACCAAGAAGGCATTGCGACTAATCGAGATGGTCGTGAAAGCTCCGACAACAATTGCGACTCTTGAGGCGGTCGCTCGACCACCGAGATGGTCGTGGATAGAACAGAGGCACCGCGAAGCCTCTGGTCAAGATGGTGGCGATTACATCCATTGTCTTGGGAAAGGAGATCGTTGCGAGCGTTCCTCCGTACCCAAAGAGAAAGCTGAAATTCTGTAATCGAGAAGAAGAAGAGTATTTCAACCTGCGGCGACTTCTTTGGGCTGCTTCCATCGTAGGGTCTTACGCTTTCAGATCTCGCGATCGAAGTCCCCATCCCAACGATATTCCCAATAGAGGGATACCTTTGATAATGAGCGTCTTGAGAAGGTTTGGTGGGACCAAGTCATGAGAGTAGACAAAAGTGAAGATCCCGGATCTGGTTTACTCGATGTTTGCTCGATCAACCATGAATGTAAGTACTTAATCGTACTTATATATACTGGTATAATCTTCTCTTGTTTCTCTTTGTCTTTTCATCTTGCGTAAAGCCATAGAGCAAATTGTTGTTGTCGGTGAATATCATCGACAACTTCTAAAGTCTATGACAGGAAAAGAGGAACTCGCAAGCAGCAGAGAGGTGGTAAGTCTTCGCTATTCATAGTCACCTTGGATTTGACTACTTATATAGTGCTTACGGATTTGTCATGGAAAAACTCACGACTAGGTAATGGTCGTAAAAGACTTATGACCCGATGGCTTTGTCGTAGAAGAACTTACGACTAGGTCAATGGTTGTAGAAGAACTTACAATCGATTGACCCATGCTCATATCCTTTGTTATCCTTTGCGGGTTAAGCGGTGGCTTAAGACCTTAGCCGACTCGCTCGATTATGAAAAAGAGGAGTCGAAAAAGTTTAGGAAGAGGTATTAGACCTCCGGAAAAAGCTTAAAAAGCTAACTCTGCAACCATGAAGTCGCGAGGAAAAATTAAGCGATAAGTCTTGAACTTAAGATCGCTTATATCTTTGATCTTTATCTAACTCTTGCTTCTTTTCGAAAAAAAGAAGGCGAGGCGAAAAAGCTCGAGAATGAAGTTAGAGAAAACTTGATTATTCACGAGCTTACTCGTATGTCCAAAAATAAAGATCAAAACCTTGAGACGCCGAGAACTTCGAATATCAAGTAAGTAATTCTTTACCGTAGTCCTTTACGAGTTATTTCCCTTTTCTCACTTCCACTTCCTTTCTAGCAATGAGCGTTAAATTGAGAGAACTTGAGGATGAAATCGCGGATAAAGCCGTGATTTATAAACGAACAAATCCTTATTGCAAAGAAGAATGTAGAGGATATTGTATCATGGGAGAAAAAGTATCTTTGAGACCGTTGCTTCCCATAATGAAGAGGTCAAGAAGTTGGATTCTCAACTAGTGGGTAAGAAATTCTTTTACCCGTGATTATTTTTGTTTTCTTTTTCCTCTAGGAGTTTATTTTTGTTTGACCAATCTTATTTCTTGAGCAAGTGGTGAAAACAAAAAGCTCATGAGCTTCGACTTGTACCCAACAGGAGATGGAAGCAATGAAGATTAAACTTCAAGGAAACATCACGCTCTGAACAATGTGCTTGGTGAGCTACATAGTGAGGAAAGACTCCTCAAGATGATGCAATAGCTGCTCACACAAGTACCATTGGGGATCAAGTCGGGATTTTGCAAGATCTGGTGACCACTCTGAAGGCCAACCAAAATTTGAATCGATAAAGGAGGCGGTCGAAAGCTGCGATAAGTTATGCATTAGCAAAACTTAAAGCTCATGACCCCAACCTTAACGTGCAACCACTCGAAGCCAGACTTCAAGCGCTCTGAAGCGAAGGAAGGCGTCGATGGAGGAGATGCAATCGGTTAGTAGGAAAGTTTGAGAGGAGATGCAGTTGGGCTCTCCCTCTTCAGAGTAGTCTGTAATGAACTTGTGAAAAACAGTCTTTTGTTGATGTAATCCATCTTGTTCCCTACAAATCATCTTGTCGAGTAGTTAGTAACTCAAAAGATAATTAACGAATTTAAAGACTAAGAAATGAAGTCAAATGTGATGACTTTATCCTAGCCCCCGACTATTTGCTTAGTTTGTGAAAACTAAGTAAATAGTTTTATCTCTACAAATCATCTTGTCGAGTAGTTAGTAACTCAAAAGATAATTAACGAAATAAAGACTAAGAATTGAAATCAAATTATCCTAGCCCCGACTATTTCTTTGAGTTTGTTTAGACAAACTAAGTAAATAGTCTGAGAAAAGGTTTAAAAGCAGAGAGGTTTGTTTAACTTGTAGTTTTGGGTCTCAATTGTCATGAGGCTGTCGAAAGGATGGTAGCGAGTTGACACTAGGAAGTTCCTTCTAGTGGGCGGGACCACGTCTTGAGAGAGGAGAGGCTTCGACTAGGTAATGTTAACATCTCCGACTAGTTTAATCAAATCGAGAACGACAACTTGAGTTAAGCAAGCGTCTAGAGGACTTTAAAATATTTACTCGTCCTTCTCCGGTGGACTCGATAAGTCATCTGGTAGTAAGAGTAGGAAACTGAACAAAGCTAGGAAGCTCCTTCCAGTGGGCAGGACCACGTGCAGAGAGGAGAGACTTCGACTAGATGTGTCTCTTCCTCCGACCAGTTGAGACGAAACGAGTACACCCAAGGCGGTTAAGCAAATCTGAGAAAGTGCGCTCTTCTTAGAGTATTTTTCAAATTAACTGAAGAAATAAACTAAGGTGAAAAGAGTTGGCCTTCAAAAATATTTCGACTAAATAAAACCCGAGTTCTTTGTGTTGGCCATAAGCGAGTAACGAGTCGACACTAGGAAACTCCTTCTAGTGGGCAGGACCACATGCAGAGAGGAGAGGCCGACTAGGTGATGTTATCGCCTTGACCGGTAAAAAAAGCGGGTGTTTAAAACATAGTCGAAAAATAATGAAAGCACTACTCAAAAGTAAGACAATAGAGATAGAAAAAACACGATTCTTTATTGTCCAAGAATGGTACAGTTACACATAGAACTTGCGTGTCGAACCGGGAGCGAAGGATCCCGAATTCTCTGTGTTCATACATTAGTCGGGATAACTAATGTACAGTCAAACAAAAGTGATAATCAAAACATATCACGCATTTTATTAGTATTTATTGAGTTTATTACAAAGGGCACGAGGCCAAATAAAGTAAAAACAATGAGCGAAATAATAGTAGTAGACCCAGCGATTACGCCACGGGCAATAAATGCAGAGGCATGACCTAAGCGTCAAGATCCTCACCGTCTTGGTAGATATCTTCTCTGAATAAAGATTATTGACAGAGTGAGCACTACTACCGTGCTGCAAGTTACACCAATATGGAATTGATATGCATGCATAAGGTAGACAAAGGATCTTGGCAAGGTTATTTTATGTAAGCGGCGGTTTTAATTTAAATAATCATATTAGATTACAAAGCCATTTTATACAATAATCTAAATCACCATTTTAAATAACAATAGTTTATTGTGGATAACCTCCATAAAAGATGATGGATATCCTCCAATCACAATGGCTACCGCCAATTTTCCCACAGGACTATCCATCTGAAATTATCTGTTGAAATCATTTTAAAACCAAAAACAAAACTAACTCGAGTGGCTTTGCTAGCATGTCCATGACCAGTGGGCGCGGCTATTGAATAGTTTTACACTCTGCGAGTTTGTACAACTTTACCCACACGAGATATTATACTCTTTGTGTCGGCCAATCCACGCTTCTAAGGCGTGTGTGAACAAACATCACAAGGCCGTTACAATGTTCTACCTTAAAGTACTTGTGCCGCTAAGGTTTAGCTTCCATTGGTGGCCAGTCCTCAAAAACCCTCTTGCGCCGGATGGGAAAAGCTGTCTGCAGACACCCATACATACAACATAGCACAAATAACTAAAAGGTATTACAAATTATTAAGCAGTCCTGCCCATACAGGACATGTGGTTGTCTGATAAGGCATAACAAAATGCGCTCAAAGACCGGTCCTCAATTGACTTGGGCGTCATTCAATTTAAACCACAGGTCTTAATCTTAACGAGACTAAGCAGGTGCATAAAACTGCACCCACCATTCATCCTTTTAGCCCAAGTCCAAACCCTTTTGATTTTATTTCTATAAAACCATCTTTACAAATTCTCTATGGTAAAACAATACCATAGTTTTAATTTTCGACAAATTTTATTGAGTTGGCTAAAATTCTCCCAAAAACATAAATCATGGTCTAAGTATTTGCGAAGCATTTGATTATTAAACATAATAATTTATCTAAGGTGACAAAGGAATGTCAAGGCAACATCAAAATTTGGCATACAAGGATAATAGGAATAACTAATTATTTAAGCAGAATTTGAAATACTTGAATAAAATTATGCATGCATTTAATAATTTAAAAACTGAATTTAATTAACTTTAAAATAATAGGGGCAAAATGGTCAAAGTATAACTTGCCTTCGTTGCGATCTGGAAAATCTCGTCTTGAGAAGTATCTAATTCCCGGAATCGTCAAAGTCTAAGCGTGAAAATAAGGCAAATCAAATAAAATTCAAACAAAATTCAAAAATACAAAATAAACCAAGTCTAAATATAAAAATTTTATTTTATTGAGCTAGATAATCAAATTATAAAATTTTAGAAATTTGTTTCACTAAATTTGGAGTTAGGATTCAATTATTATGAGTTTTATAAATTTTAACCTAAATTTGATATTTAAAAGAATTC
Organism: Phyllostachys edulis; assembly: GCA_036346405.1. NCBI lineage: Eukaryota > Viridiplantae > Streptophyta > Magnoliopsida > Poales > Poaceae > Phyllostachys > Phyllostachys edulis. Next base: position 28,648,586 of record CM070552.1, read on the forward strand.
TAAATTCTAAAACAGAACTAAAATGAACTCTAAATTGAATTATTATATTTTATTTAGTTAGACAATAATTTTCTAAAATTTTAGCAACTTGAATCATCTAATTTGGAATTATAATGCAAAAGTTATGAATTTTACAAATTTTAACCTAAATCATTATTTAAATCAATTTCCCGAATTATTCTCCTAAAGGAAATTCTAAATATTAGCATGATAGCGTCAGCGATAATTTTTAGGATTTAAATGAATTAGAATAATTTCACGACAAGTGGGGCCCGGTGTCATAGGCTCGGTCCACGGTAGACCAATTCTACCCAACCAATGGATCGGGAAATTGGTGAACCGTACCGCGCCTTGGCTGACTAAGCGCCACGTGGGCACATGTGGTGGCGTGGCGGTTGCGTGGAGATGAGGTGGCGCCACGGTGGTGGCCGGGACGAGGCGGCGCCTTGGGCCCTAGGCTCGCCGTGAGCAGCGGTGAATTGATCTCCGGCGAGCACGAGGAGGAAAGAGAATGTGGCGAGCACGGTGCTCACCGTGGTAGTGCAAGGGGCAGCGGAATGATCGGCGAGTAAAAAATCGGCGGCGGCGGTGAGCTTGCGGCAGCGAGGATGCTCAGAGGGTCTCGGCAAGGTGGTAGTGCGCCGCGGGTGTCGCGGTGATCTGGCGATTCGAAGGCGTGGATGGCGGGGCGGGCGGGTTTGACCTCGCCGGAATTGAGAAAAACCCAAATCTTCCGCCGTGAAGAACTCTAAAATCGGGGCTTCACAGAGGAGGAAGGAGATGTGAGTGGTGGTGTCGACCGGCGTGAGAAGGGCTTCCGATGCTCCCTTATATAAAGGTCGGGGTGGAGGAGAGGAGGATCGAGACACGGCTGGTGGCGGCGTTTTAAGGTAGTCTTGACATTCTGGCGAGATCGTGTGCGAGGAGGTGAAGAGTGGGCGTGTGCAGGTGGCGGAGTTAAATAAATTAAATCTTGCTAAGCGAGTAAAGAGAGGAGGAATCGTGGAGAAGGTGAAGCTCGAGCAGGCGGCTATGGCGGCATCGAGGCGTCCGCGAGTAGAAGAGAGGCGGGAAGGAAGAAAAGGTGTGGGCGGCTAGATCTTGATCGAGCGGCGCGAAATGGCCAGGTGGCGTGTGCGTGTGTGGACCGTTGGATTGAAATCCAGCGGTGAAGTGAAGAAGAAAGCAGCGTGGAGGCGGGCCGTCTTGGGCTGCTTGCAGCGTGTGAGTAAATGGGCGAGCCAAGTTTGGCCCAATTTATTTTCGATTTTCTTTTCATTTTCTATTTTAAATATTGAGTTTAATTCATTTGACTTTAGAATATAGCAAAATAATTCCAAAAATTCTAGAAAAATTCTCATAAATTATTAGAGACATTTTATACTTAATAAAATTATTTCCAACTTAAACTTGATAATAAATTTTGTAGTTAAATTTATTTTAGCCTTAACTAATTAGGAAAAAGTTTTAAAAATTTCAAATTTCCACAAAAATAAATAGTTTTAAATTTTCTCTGAAATTGAAATTTTGGGCTGTTACAAACCTTCCCCTTAAAGGAATCTCGACCAGAGATTGATTTAACGACAAGAAGATGGGGATACTTTGCCTTAAGATCTTCCTCTCGCTCCCGGTGGCTTCACTTTACAGGTGGTGGCTCCTTGAACTTTATATGATCGGATGATCTTGCTCACAGTAACACGCTCTGCGGCGTCTAAAATCTTGATTGGTTGTTCTACATAAGTGAGGTCTTCTTGTAGATCGATACTCTCTATAAGAGTCGATCCTCGGCACTCGAAGGCACTTCTTTAGTTGTGACACATGAAAGGCGTTATGTCTTTGCGAGACAAGGAGGTTGGCGGTTCAAGCGATAAGCGACTTCACCTCTCTTTGCCAAAATTTTGTAAGGACCCACAAATCAGGTGCGAGTTTTCCTTTAGTTGAAACCTTCTTACTCCCTAAGTGGAGTAACTCTGAGATAAACAAAATCTCCTATTTCAAATGTCAATTCTCTTCTTGATTGTCGGCATAACTTTTACATCGGGTTTGAGCTACTTTGAGCGTTCTCTTATTGCTTTAACCTTGCTTTCGGCGTCTTTGATCAATTCGGTCCGAAAAATTGGTGCTCTCCTACTTCATCCCAAAGGCGGAGTTACGCATTTTACGCCATATAAGGCTTCAAATGGAGACATCGTAAGCTAGCTTGATAGCTATTGTTGTCGAGAATTGCGCAAAGGCGATTCTTGTCCCAATTTTTCCATAATCTAAGGCCGAGGCTCGAAGCATGTCCTCAAGAACTTAGTTGTGGCGTTACTGTCGACCATCCGTCACGAGGGTGATCTGTTTATCTTGAAGTTGAGTCTGGTTCCTAAAGCTTCATGAAGACTCTTCCAAAATCGGGATGTGAGCGAGAACCTCTATCGAGACAATCTTCTTGGGTACACCATGTAAACAAACAATCTTGGCCACATATATTTGGCTAGTTTGCTACTCGATAGGTGGTCTTATTTGGAATGAAATGGGCCACTTTGGTCAATCGGTCAATTATCACCCAAATGGAGTCACATCTGTTTGGGTCCTAGGAAATCGATAATGAAATCCATACCAATTTCTTCCCACTTCCATTCAGGAATCGGTAGTGGTTGCAACAAACCGCGGGTCTTTGGTGCTCTGCCTTAACTTCGTTGACATATATCGCAATGTGCGACGAACTTCAGCGATTTCTCGCTTCATCTTGACCCACCAATATTTCTCCTTGAGATCTGGTACATTTTGGTACTTAGGGATGAATGGAGTAGGGTGATTCATGAGCTTCTTTTAGAATTGTTGTTTTAATTCCTGGCGATTAGGCACCGAGATCGATTTCCAAACCATCTTGTTCCTTGCTCATCCTCGAGAGAATCACGGGGCTTTGCCTCTTCTCATATTCTTTTGATTTCTTTGATGTCTTCGTCTTCTAGCTGTTTTTCTCTAATCGACTCTGAAGAGTGGGTTGAACTTCAAAGCATTGACACATCCTTGGTTGACAATCTCAGTTTAGATGCTTGATTCTTCATACAATTCGGTGATTCTTGAACGAGGATGGTATTGCAATCGCCTTTCTACTCGGGGCATCTGCAACTACATTTGCTTTACCGGATGATAATGAATTCCAAGGTCGTAATCTTTTATCGGCTCTAGCCATCTTCGTTATGCGAGGTTGAGTTATTGAGTAAAATGTATTTGAGACTCTTATGATCGTGAAAATCTCACGGTGGTTACCAATAAGATAATCTGCTTGATTTTTAGAGCATGCACAATTCTTTGCTAACTTCGAGATCATGAGTCGGATAATTTCCTTCGTGTGGTCTTAAGCGGCGAGATGCATAAGCCACTACTTTACCTTCTTGCATAAGTACACATCCAAGTCCTTGGCGGGATGCATCACGAAAGATTTCAAAATCCTTATGAATATCGAGGCGATGTAACTGCTTGGTGCGAGACACTAATCTCTTCTTGAGTTCTTGTAAACTCTTTTCACGAGGCCTCTGTCCATTCAAACTTTTCTCCTTTTTGAAGTTGAGTCATGGGTCTTGCTATCTTGGAGAACCCTTCAATAAATCTGCGGTAATACCCGCTAATCCAAGAAACTTCTCACCTCTGAGGCAGACTTGGGTTGTTTCCAATCCATTCGGCTTCAACTTTGGTGGATCTCTGCAACTCCTCCTGTGACACAATATGTCCAAGGAATGCCACTTGACTTAGCCAAAATTCGCACTTGCTAAATTTGGCATAAAAGCTGATTTTCTCTGAGTTTTCCCAAAATTATTACGAGATGATCCTCGTGTTCTTCTTCATTCTTTGAATAAATGAGAATGTCATCGATGAACACAACCACAAACTTATCCAGAATTCCATGAACACTTTGTTCATCATATTCATGAAATAAGCGAGGCGTTTGTCAAACCGAGCGACATCCTTTGTGAATTCATCTGATCCATATCTAGTTGTGAATGCGGTCTTGGGATATCTTACAGTGCGATCTTGATTGGTGATAGCGGATCTCAAGTCAATCTTGAAAATACACTTGCTCCTTTAATTGATCAAGCGGATCATCGATCCTAGGTAGCGGTACTTATTCTTGATTGTCACTTCATTAAGTGATCGTAATCACACACATTCTCATACTATTGTCTTTTTCTTGACAAATATCTAGGTGCTCCCCAAGGTGATGAGCTTGGCGTATATAACCTTTCATTTTAGTTCCATTATCTGTTTCTTCATCTCTGCCAACTCATTGGTAGGCATTCAGTAGGGTCGCTTTGAGATTGGGGCGGTCCACAGGACTAAGTCAATTATAAATACTACGTCCTGTCGGGTGGCATCTTAGGAGTAGTTCATCGGGAAAAACATCAGGAAATTCTTGTACCTTTGGTATATCTTCAAGCTTTAACTCTTTCAAAATTTGGTTAGAAGCGATCTTCCTCGGTACTAGTCTTGGGCTTGAATTCCTTGAGATTCCTTGCTTATTGGTAAGAGCAATAGACCTATTGGCACAATTTATTTGTCCTTGATTCTTGGCTAGCCAATCCATTCCAAGAATCACATCAAACCTTGAGAATGCAAAACTATCAAATCTGCTAGGAAGGTTACTCAGGATATTTCAAGGGTAAGGTTTGGGCAAAGATAACTAGTTCTCATTTACGAGGCAGGGAGTGAATTATCATAGGATTATCTAAAGGAGATAGGTAACCCATGTTTTCCCACAAATTTATTGGAAACAAAAGAGTGCGATGCTCGGAATCAAATAGAACTAATCTTTGGTCTTGAATTGATTGGAAGCGTACCAAGGGCGACATCCGGTCTTTGCTTGAGCTTCCTCTGCTGATAACGTGGTTCTACGTCCTTAAATATCTTTGAATTGCGGCTTTTGATTGCCACCGGTGGTTTGGAACTCTGGTCTTGGCCTAGCGGTGGTGCACCTTGCGACTTCTTAGGGCATCTGTTAGCATAATGCCCGTCTCGTTCTGATGAAACAAGTCACTCCGATTCTTGATGAAATCGATTCTTCTTTGAGGCCGACCTCCAGTTGAGTTACTCGGAAGCCTAAAGTATTAGGTATTGCGTTGGTCTTGGAGCTCGAGGTGGAAAATGAAATCCTCCTGTTGTGGTGGTGATTAATGTAACGCGAGGCTTGGGTTGTCCTCGACATTGTACTTACGGCGGCCATCCTTCGCTTGCAGTTCTCCATCTGCAGATGTTTGGCCTCTGGCAGCTTTATTCACTAAGCTGCTTTGGAAGTCGGTGTAGTCATTGGAGACCAATTTGGTGAGATCTCATCGTTTAAACCATCCATGAACCTTTCTGCCTTTCTTCATCACTAGCCACATCTGCTTTGGGGCATAGCGAGCAAATTTGGTTGAATTTGTGCAGTATTCCCCCCTTGTGCGGTTGCCTTGTTTGGTAGCGTGGAACTCTTTCTTCTTTAGGGTCATTATCCGCGGGAATATGTGCATGGCGAAAAGCCGCACAAACTCCTCCCAAGAGATAGTCTGCGCATCGGCATGGGAGATGTTATAGTTATCCCACCATTACGATGCGGGACCGGTGGTGATGAGAGGCAAGCAGGACTCTCTCACGATCGATACATTGAGTGATATCCGGCTTCTTCCGATATACGGATCGATCATCGGCATCCATTGGCTCTGTCTTTCTTTGGAGAAGGTCGGTGGGCCTTATCGCATAAATTCGCCATGGTCAATCTTTGTGCGGTGGAGGTGGTGGTGGTGCTTGGTGGTCTTTGCTTGGTTGATGTTAATGGGTGAGCTAATGAGTCTATCGGATGTGTCGATTGGCCATCATCTGGCGCCAATCGAGGCCCTTCTTTGGTGGAGGAGGTGGTTCTTTGAGCGGGGTTTTCTGTGTCTGCGTTTGGATTTCCTTGGCCTTGGCGCTACCACTTTGCGGCGTGTGGTAACCATCTGTGGAATCTTCTAAAGACTCGAGAATAGAGTATATAAATAAAGTTCTAAGGAATAATATTTTTAACAGCCCAAGAACTAACAAGCACAAGACAAAAGAACCAAATTTTGCCAAAAATAGTCCTTTTATTATTTTATTTTATTGTTTGATTATGGCTATCACAAGAGACATTGATAGCTCATAATTAGCATCTAACGATCATATGAGATCTGACTAAGGTGTAAGAGGGTATAATCGGCTGCATAAGTACTACCCTCTCTGCCTTGTATATAGCTAGCTCTTCTTCATTTGCTTTCAACCTTTCTTACGCATCTAGCGGTACATTACGAGTATTCGTGAGTTCATCGAGTGTTCCGTAGGCATAATCCATTGCCTTAGACAGTCCACTTGGTGAGTAAGCTCAGAGAGTCCTCATACTCAGCGGGGCGAAAGGTGCTATCGGCCAAGTCGGAATGTGCATGGGGTGGTAGTGAAACTTCGAGTCCTCAAAATAATTGTTGTAAATATGGCGTGGCGGCGTGTTGCCTCTCTGGCTGCATCTGAAGTCCATCAGCGAAATTATCACGTCTCCTTTGGGCGTCGAAGATGTGGTGGTTTGTGTTTGGTTGAAGGTTGGCGTGAGGATTACTTCAAGTCTCCAACGCTCTTGGTTCCCCACTTTATACATGTACCCTTGATAAGTTGGTCTCTGGTTGTAACCTAAGTGTTGCATCATCTTCCATAGAAGTCTGACCCGGTGTCGTGAAAATTCCATGGGAAATCCGGGTTGGTTGTTGACCATCTACAATTTAGAGAATAAGATAAGTTGATAACCATTTTAAAAAGAAGTGTTGAAGACTCTTGAATAGACTCAAAATATGTTTAGTTTTTGAAAAATAAATCCTTAAGAAAATTCTAAAGCCACGACCTACGATCGATATGGCTCTGATACCACTTTTGTCGAACCGGGGGCGAAGGATCCCGAATTCTCTGTGTTCATACATTAGTCGGGATAACTAATGTACAGTCAAACAAAAGTGATAATCAAAACATATCACGCATTTTATTAGTATTTATTGAGTTTATTACAAAGGGCACGAGGCCAAATAAAGTAAAACACAATGAGCGAGAATAATAGTAGTAGACCCAGCGATTAGCCACGAGGCAATAAATGCAGGGCCTTGACCTAAGCGTCAAGATCCTCACCGTCTGGTAGATATCTTCTCTGAATAAAGATTATTCACAAGAGTGAGCACTACTACCGTGCTGCTTAAGTTACACCAATATGGAATTGATATGCATGCATAAGGTAGACAAAGGATCTTGGCAAGGTTATTTTGCGTAAAGCGGCGGTTTTAATTTAAATAATCATATTAGATTACAAAGCCATTTTATACAATAATCTAAATCACCATTTTAAATAACAATAGTTTATTGTGGATAACCTCCATAAAAGATGATGGATATCCTCCAATCACAATGGCTACCGCCCAATTTTCCCACAGGACTATCCATCACGAAATTATCTGTTGAAATCATTTTAAAACCAAAAACAAAACTAACTCTGAGTGGCTTTGCTAGCATGTCCATGACCGTGGGCCGCGGCTATTGAATAGTTTTACACTCTGCGAGTTTGTACAACTTTACCCACGAGATATTATACTCTTTGTGTCGGCCAATCCACGCTTCTAAGGCGTGTGTGAACAAACATCACAAGGCCGTTACAATGTTCTACCTTAAAGTACTTGTGCCGCTAAGGTTTAAGCTTCCATTGGGTGGCCAGTCCTCAAAACCCCTCTTGCGCGAGATGGGAAAAGCTGTCTGCAGACACCCATACATACAACATAGCACAAATAACTAAAAGGTATTACAAATTATTAAGCGAGTCCTGCCCATACAGGACATGTGGTTGTCTGATAAGGCATAACAAAATGCGCTCAAGACCGGTCCTCAATTGACTTGGGCGTCATTCAATTTAAACCACAGGTCTTAATCTTAACGAGACTAAGCAGTGCATAAACTGCACCCACCATTCATCCTTTTAGCCCAAGTCCAAACCCTTTTGATTTTATTTCTATAAAACCATCTTTACAAATTCTCTATGGTAAAACAATACCATAGTTTTAATTTTCGACAAATTTTATTGAGTTGGCTAAAATTCTCCCAAAAACATAAATCATGGTCTAAGTATTTGCGAAGCATTTGATTATTAAACATAATAATTTATCTAAGGTGACAAAGGAATGTCAAGGCAACATCAAAATTTGGCATACAAGGATAATAGGAATAACTAATTATTTAAGCGAGAATTTGAAATACTTGAATAAAATTATGCATGCATTTAATAATTTAAAAACTGAATTTAATTAACTTTAAAATAATAGGGGCAAAATGGTCAAAGTATAACTTGCCTTCGTTGCGATCTGGAAAATCTCGTCTTGAGAAGTATCTAATTCCGGAATCGTCAAAGTCTAAGCGTGAAAATAAGGCAAATCAAATAAAATTCAAACAAAATTCAAAAATACAAAATAAACCAAGTCTAAATATAAAAATTTTATTTTATTGAGCTAGATAATCAAATTATAAAATTTTAGAAATTTGTTTCACTAAATTTGGAGTTAGGATTCAATTATTATGAGTTTTATAAATTTTAACCTAAATTTGATATTTAAAAGAATTCTAAATTCTAAAACAGAACTAAAATGAACTCTAAATTGAATTATTATATTTTATTTAGTTAGACAATAATTTTCTAAAATTTTAGCAACTTGAATCATCTAATTTGGAATTATAATGCAAAAGTTATGAATTTTACAAATTTTAACCCTAAATCATTATTTAAATCAATTTCCCGAATTATTCTCCTAAAGGAAATTCTAAATATTGCATGATAGCGTCAGCGATAATTTTTAGGATTTAAATGAATTAGAATAATTTCGACAAGTGGGGCCCGGTGTCATAGGCTCGGTCCACATGTAGACCAATTCTACCCAACCAATGGATCGGGAAATTGGTGAGCCGTGCCACGCCTTGTTGACTAAGCGGCCACGTGGGCACATGTGGTGGCGTGGCGGTTGCGTGGAGATGAGGTGGCGCCACGGTGGTGGCCGGACGAGGCGGCGCCATTGGGCCCTAGGCTCGCCGTGAGCAGCGGTGAATTGATCTCGGCGAAAGCACGAGGAGGAAGAGAATGTGGCGAGCACGGTGCTCACCGTGGTAGTGCAAGGGGCAGCGGAATGATCGTGGCGAGTAAAAAAATCTGGTGGCGGTGAGCTTGCGGCAGCGAGGATGCTCAGGGTCTCTGGCAAGGTGGTAGTGCGCCGCGGGTGTCGCGGTGATCTGGCGATTCGAAGGCGTGGATGGCGGGGCGGGCGGGTTTGACCTCGCGGAATTGAAGAAAAACCCAAATCTTCCGCCGTGAAGAACTCTAAAATCGGGGCTTCAGAGAGGAGGAAGGAGATGTGAGTGGTGGTGTCGGCCGGCGTGAAGGGCTTCCGATGCTCCCTTATATAAAGGTCGGGGTGGAGAGAGGAGGATCGGACCTGGGCGGTGGCGTTTTAAGGTAGTCTTGACATTCTGGCGAGATCGTGTGCGAGGAGGTGAAGAGTGGGCGTGTGGTGGTGGCGGAGTTAAATAAATTAAATCTTGCAAGCTTGAGTAAAGAGAGGAGGAATCGTGGAGAAGGTGAAGCTCGAGCAGGCGGCTATGGCGGCATCGAGGCGCGTCCTGTGAGTAGAAAAGGCGAAGGAAGAAAAGGTGTGGGCGGCTAGATCTTGATCGAGCGGCGCGAAATGGCGGGTGGCGTGTGCGTGTGTGGACCGTTGGATTGAAATCAGCGGTCGTGAAAGAAGGAAAGCAGCGTGGAGGCGGGCCGTCTTGGGCTGCTGCTGCGTGCGTGTGAGTAAATGGGCGAGCCAAGTTTGGCCCAATTCTTTGCTTTTTCGATTTTCTTTTCATTTTCTATTTTAAATATTCAGTTTAATTCATTTTGACTTTAGAATATAGCAAAATAATTCCAAAAATTCTAGAAAAATTCTCATAAATTATTAGAGACATTTTATACTTAATAAAATTATTTCCAACTTAAACTTGATAATAAATTTTGTAGTTAAATTTATTTTAGCCTTAACTAATTAGGAAAAAGTTTTAAAAATTTCAGAATTTCCACAAAAATAAATAGTTTTAAATTTTCTCTGAAATTGAAATTTTGAAAACATTACATTAAATGGCTGGTCAATGTTCCAAGAATTCGAGAGAACTGGTAGTCTTCCATTGCCAATCGTCTGAGCCACAGACGAGTAACCCGACCTTTGTGTAAGGACCTTCCACTTGGGAGAAAGTTTGTTCGATTAGACTTGGATTGGCAAAGCCTCAATACCAAGTCACCTCTGACAAATTTGTGAGGTTGAACCTTCGATCGTAGTATCTTCGCAGGCTTGTTGGTAGATTGCCGAGCAATTAGGGCTGGTTTCTCCTTTCTTCAAGCGATTAATATCATCTGCTCGAATTTGTTCTGGTTGGAGTCGTGAATGTTTAGACTCGTGTTGGCCGTATCTTTAGTTAGGAGGAAGCATAGCCGACCAAGACTAAAAAGAAAGGTGTTTCTCTGAGCCTATTTGGTAGTTGTACGAATCGCCCATATCTGAGGGTAATTCTTGTACCCAAGCCCCGGCGTTTGATGAGTGGTCGAAGACTCGAGTTTTAATTCCTCTCATTATTTGGCCGTTTGCGTTCATTGCCCCATTACTCGGGGATGGGCCGCGAAGCATAACATAACTTGGTACCCAACTCGTCATAAAATTCACGAAATTTTGCGCTCAAAATGCTTACCATTATCTGTAATTATTCGACTTGGTACTCCAAATCGAGTAATTACGCATCTCATCATAAACTGTTTTCTTTGCTTCGTTGTTATCGATCCACGAGTTGACTTCAATCCATTTTGTGAGCGTATCAATAGCCACAAAAGGAACTCGAAACCTCCACGGAGCTTTAGGAAAGCGGTCCCGGGATATCAAGACCCAGGTTGCAAAAGGCCAAGATAGAAGTATTTGCACGAAATTTGGTTGGTGTATTTACTGCTATAAACCGCTTTGGACACACTTTTAACCAACTCTTTAGCATCGTATAGAAATTTGTTGGCGATAAAAACCTTGTCGAAAAGCCTTGCCGAGCCAGCGTTACGTAGGAAGCATGATTTCCACAAATGCCACCATGTATGTCGTGAAGGAGTGTTAATCCTTCGCTCTGCGGAATACATCGCATGAGCACCCCTTGAGTACCTCGTTTATAGAGAACTCCTTCGACCAAAGTATACATTTTGGTTTTTTGGGATAAGCGATCGCCTCGAGATCGTCTTGGTCTGAACCCTTACGAAGATAATCATAGATGGGCGCCATCCATGTATCCTCGTATTCTAGAGAATTTGTCTCAATAGGAGGTGTCTCGGCTCTTCGACGGAGAAGGCTTCCGGAGTTGTTCAAGAAGACTCCTTTTGGTACTTCAGATCTGGAAGAAGCTATTGAGCAAGCGGTTGATGCGAGAAATTATCCTTTGAGGATGAATTGTGCCTCGAAACCTAAAAAATGCTTTTCTAGCTTACGTACTTCGATAAGTACCGAGACATTGTCGGGTTAAACCTTTGGTACTCTTTCCGACTTGATTCACGACTAGTTGAGAGTCTCCTCTCACGAGTAGTCGGCGAATCGAGAGCTTTTCATTGCTTTCGTATACCGACTAGCAAACCTTCAGATACGCCACATTATTAGTGGCACGAAAGTTTAATTGTATGGCATACTTTAAGGTCTCTCCGTTAGGAATACTAGGACCACCCGACCCAGAGCCACTTAAAGTGGCGACCGTCAAAGTACATAAATCCTTTGGTCGTGGGAATCGTCTTTGGGATCTGAGCGGAGTTCGAGATTTGTCCATTCGGCGACAAAGTCTGCCAAGATCTGGGATTTAACGGCCGTTAGGGACACGAAATGGATGTCGAACTCCCCAAGTTCGTGACTATTTTGCCATCGTCCATTGTTTCCCTAATACGGAGGATCGCTCCCAAGGGAAACTCGAGACGCACTGACTAGTTTGTCGCTGAAAATAATGCATGATTTCCTCGAAGACATGAGGAGGGCATCTGAAGCTTTTGGACTGAGGGTGCGCTCCTTAGGTCGTGTAAACTTTCACTTACGTAGTAAACTGGTCGTTGTACATTTTCACGTTCTACAACCCGATCTTCTTGTTGATCGCCTGTGGCGTGGCGACTAGGTAAACCAAGGCGTTTCTTCGGCCTCGAGAGACCGAATAGGAACACTAAGAAGGTACCTCTTGACATCCTCAAAAGCGGCGTTGCCTCATTCGACCACTCAAAACTTTCGTGTCTCCTGAGAAGTTTAAAGAAAGGTAGTCCCTTTTCTCCCGATCGTGCGATGAAACGACTTAGAGCCGCATGCACCGGTGAGTTTACGGACTTCTTTCCGTGTAGTTGAGGCGCATTTGTAAAATGGCTTTTATCTTTTAGGATTAGCTTCAATTCCTCGTATAGATACTAGGAATCCAAGCAATTTCTGAAGAGATTCCAAACACACACTTCTCGGGATTAAGTTTTAGCGATGTTTTACGAGATTGTCGAATGTTTCTTGTAGGTCGGTAATATGATTAAGTTTCTTGATGCTTTTGACAACTAAGTCATCAACATAGGCTTCTAGATTTGGCCTAATTGAGATGAAAAAGTTTACTGCATCAAGCGTTGAAAAGAAGCGCCGGCATTTTTTTAGACCAAATGGCATTTTGACATAGCAAAATATACCAAATGGTGTAATAAATGCGGTCTTTTCTTCATCGTCTAGACACATATTAATCTGGTGATATCCAGAATATGCATCTAAAAAACTTAACATTTCACAACCTGCAGTAGAGTCAACCAACTGATCGTCTGAGGTAAAGGAAAATCGTCTTTTGGACAAGCTTTATTAAGATCGAAGAAAGTCTCGCTTTATCGCCATTTGCCGTTTGACTTTCTAACCATTACAGGTTAGCCAACCATTACGGATGGTTGACCTCTCTTATAAAGCCCGCTTTAAGTAGCTTATCAATTCGATTTAATAGCATCTCGTCGATCGGGGCAAATCTCCGCAATTTTTGTTTCTGGTACTTTGTCGGTAGTAAGGCTAGCTCATGCTCGATCACCTCCTGGGGACTCGGGCATGTCGGATGCTTGCCACGAATACATCTGCGTTAGCTCGGAGGAAGGTGATGAGGCGTCTTCCTATTTGGGGTCGGAAGTATCCCGATCTGACGATCTTGAGGGCTCCCTGCGTCTAGAGGAACCTCTTTGACTTTGTCGTTCGGGTTTGGTGACTTTGAAGCCGACTTGCTAGTCGAAGGTGACTTTCTTCTCGAGTTGGTATTTGTCCTACCATCTCAAGGGATCGACGATCGCGGTATCGCCATCTTCTTGTCACAATGGATTGTAATTACTCCTTTGGGACTGGCATCTTAATACATTGATATCCATAATGAGTAGCCATTAGGAATTTTGCCAAAGTTGGTCGTCCGAGTATGGCGTTATATGTGCGTGTCGAAATCGACCACATCAAAGGAGATTTTTCTCGTCTGAAATTACTTGGTGAACCAAATGTTAAAGGAAGAGAAACTTGACCAATTGGTTTGGCGAAGATCGGTACAATCCATGGAAAGAGTATCGTCTGCGGTCTTACTTTGGTCTGGGTACTTGCATGTCATCGGGGCACTCGTAAATAAAATATTTAACGAGCTTCCACCATCAACAAAACTCGATTGACCCGACAATTGTTGATGGTGGGTTCGACCACGATTGGGTATCGACTGGTCGAGTTGAAGGATCGAGCGACCACTCTTCTCGAAAGAAATGGTGACTTCCACCACTTGATAATTTATTGATGAGAGGAGGATCTATGGAGTTTACCTCGCGTCAGTGACCTTGAGTGTCGCTTTGATTCATATGCCGATGATCCCGTAGATGTGTTCAATGGTGTGTTGCGGATCACAGGCAGCATCTCCTCTTCGTCATCTCGAAGATTTATGACCACTTGTTTGACCTACTTTCGAGGTGGGAAGTGGTCCTTCTTGTTGTAGTAGTCTTCAAGCTTTCGTTGGAAGACCGGCGATTCTGAAGGTCATGCCCTTCCTTTTTATGGAAAGGACACCACCTAGGCTTATCATTTTTCCGATCGTATGCTTACCTTTGCCTCTGCCGAGTGTGGCTGGATGTGCGTGGCTCTTTATCATTCATGACCAATACCTCCTTGGAACATTGGGTTTTGACCCTTCATCTTATTCTTGGACTTTTTGCTTTCTTATCCTTCTTCTTACCAACCGCTTTGGCTCTCGAGATGGATTGTCTTCACGATCGATTGTGTTGTTCCACTCGACCGCCTCGGAGGCGAGAGTATATCGATCGGCTATTTGAAGAGTTGGCGGTAAGTAGGAGGATTTAAAGCAATATCCTCTGTTATCCTTCTACTACGGACTCGCTTGAAAGCCCCGATGGCAGATGAATCGAAACTTAGGAATTGAGTTCTGAACAAGCGCTTGATGAATGGCGTAATGTCTCGTTGTCGTTCTGTCTCATCGGTGCAAGTCGTCCTCCTTTCGAGGCGATTGTATGTGCCTTGAAATTTGCGAGAGAAGATCGCAGAGATGTTGCCAAGAATAGATCGACTCGAGTGGTTGGTTTAGTAACCACGATCGGCGGATCCTTCGAGCACAGATTGGAAGGTAATTTGCCATCACATGCTCTCCTCCCCTCTTGCTTCGAGCAATTTGTTGTGTAAATTTGAAGGAATTCGATGGGATTTTGGGAACCATCAAACTTCTCCATGTTCCTTTGAAAACGAGGTGGCAATGAACGGCTCGGAGATCGGCGAGAATGCGACATCGATAATGACTTCTTGACGCCTCCTTTGCGAAAAGAAGGGTTGATATCATCGGTGGTCGTACTCGGCGATACCCGATGTGAGTTGACCCGGCACTGTAATAGGTCTCGGTCCTCTGAGGAATACTCCTCGTAGTTTATCTCTTATTGCAGATTTCCATGTCGGAGTGGTGAGCGATCACCTTCCGAGGAGCTTGTTGATCATCGGTCATTTGGAAGACATTTCTTGAGTAGGAGATCGACACGACTTGTCATTGCGCCGATTTCTACTCGGTGATATGTTGGATTGGTGGTAGCCGAAGAAGTCGTATGGGTACGACTACTTGAATGATGTCGACGAGGAGCTTCCAGCTTTTTCATTATACTCCGAAGCCTTTGTGCGATCTCTTCAGTGAAGAGGTCGTAGCCTGGCGTTCGGGCTAGCTCTTGAGTTGGATTCTCGAGCAAAACATTGATGTGCTGGAGCTCTCGAGCTTCCTCTGATTGATATTGAATCGCCCGAGCAAATTCTTACGAGCTTCAATCTTCTTCCTTGAATTGCCTCAAGATTTTCCATGTTAGACTCTTGAGATTGCCTCAATGAAGCGAGAATGTCGAGGATTTCCTGGCGTTCATGAAGGCGTTGGTCGTGTCCACGGTGGTGGTGTCACAGCCATTGCCACGAGGGCGCGATGTGTGACCTTCGAGAAGGGTCTCCATCTCGGTCTCTAGAAGAGTGATCTTGAAAAGGATCCACGATCCGACACGATCGTCTTCGCACACCGTGCAAACTCACGATCTTGGGCGATGTAGAGCTCCGCCAAAAGACCTACCGAAGTTCGGTCTTGGCGGAAGGAAATGTGCCACCTTAGTCAATCGATCGATGGCGACCCAAATGGCATCATTCTTCTTCGGGATGTGGGTAGACCGGTGATGAAGTCCATTCGATCGAATCCCACTTCCACTCAGAATTGGCAAAAGGTCAAGCGATCCGGAGACGCCGATGCTCGGCCTTGACCACGGCGACCGCGCCGCGCGACTCGCAACGAACCGCAATCTCCTCTTCATTGGGTCCACCAAAATCTCTGGCGGAGATCTTGATACATCTTTGTGGCCGGGATGAATGGATAAAAGCGAATCATGGGCTTCGCGGAGGATCAAATTCCGCAACTCCATGTCCTTTGGAACCACAAGGCGTTGTTCGAACCTCACGACGCCATGCTCATCCTCGAGAAGCACTTGGTCGTTCCGTTCTTGACATTTGCCTTAATGTGGCTCACTCCAACATCCGATCGCCGAGCGGACTTGATCCGATCCACCAAGGTTGGTTGCACAACCAAGGCAATGAGAGAACCACGTTCAACTAAACCCAAGTTGAGGCGAAACTCTTCGAGAAGAGCGGGTGAAGCTCACTGGACAACAAGGCATGGCAATGCGCTTGCGACTAAAGCGCATCAACAGCGACATTAGCCTTGCCCGGATGGTAGTGAATACCCACATCATAGTCCTTGATCAACTCCAACCATCTCCTTTGCACGAGGTTCAGTCGGTGGAGTGAACAAATACTTAAGGCTCTTGTGATCCGAATACACTTCACAACGATTCGATTAGGTAATGTCGCCAAATCTTAAGTGCATGAATCACGAAGCCAACTCCAAGTCATGAGTAGGGTAGTTGAGTTCATGAGGTCTCAATTGCCTTGATGCATAGGCCACTACCTTGCCTTCTTGCATAAGGACACAACCGAGGCCTCGACGAGAAGCATCGCAAAAGATATCAAAGCCGATGGATATCGGGAAGAACAAGAACGGAGCGGTGGTCAAACGCTTTTTGAGTATTTGGAAACTTTCCTCACACCCAGCGGACCACACGAACTTCTTGTCCTTCTTGAGCAACTCCGTCATCGGCCCGCGATCTTGGAGAAGTTCTCGATAAGCGGCGATAATATCCCGCTAAACCGAGAAAACTCCGCACATCGGTGACCAAGCAGTTGACTCCATGAAAGAACATCACGACCTTGCTAGGATCAGCGGCTCGCCTCCGCTGAAAGAGCGTGGCCTAAGAAGGCCACTTCCTTCAACGAATCGCGACTTGAACTTCGCGTCTGTTTGGTGCTCACGTAGCTTGCCTAACACAAGCTTCGGATGCTCGGCATGTTCCTCATCGTTCTTGGAGTAGATAAGAATATCATCGATGAAGACCACGACAAACTTATCCAAATACTCCATGAATACCGAATTCATGATATTCATGAACAAGGCAGAGCATTGGTTAAGCGAATGACATGAAGGTGTACTCATTACAAAGAAGTAGTAGAGAACGCCGTCTTTGGAATATCCTAGGGTCGAATCTGAACGATGATATCCCACTCTCAAATCAATCTTGGAGAAAACTCGAGCTCGATCAATTGATCGAAGAGATCGTCAATGCGGGCAATGGATACTTGTTCTTACCGTCACTTCATTAAGTGGGCGTAATCGACTTACATGCTAAAGTACCGAATCCTTCTTCTTTACGAAGATTCTTTGGACAACCCCAAGGAGATGAGCTAGGTCGGATGAAACTCTTCTCTTGCAGCTCACTTAATCGCTTCTTCAATTCCACCAACTCGTTCGGTGGCATCCGATAAGGCCTCTTTGAGATAGGGCGTGCAGGGAGCCAACTCAATGACAAACTCGAGGTCTCGAGCGGGTGGCATTCCCGGAAGATCTGCGGGAAAGACATCAACGAAGTCACAAACTGTTGGGACTTCGCTAATATCTAGAGCGGCTTCGCTTCAAGCGAAGAGATGCGGATCTAGCGACGGCGGCGAAAAGCTTAACCTCGCCGGGAGGGACTAGATAGAGATGAGCTTCTGGCGAATCGATTTGCCCCATGTCTTTGGGACAACCAATCCATGCCAAGAATCACGTCAAGACTCATTGAATGGAGAAGGATAAGGTTTGCTAAGAAACCTACCCTTCGATCTCGATAGGAACGCCCCTACACTCGGATCCGCTCTCAACTCCGAACCAGAGAGCGAATGAGAAGCGGGACCGACAATGGAGAGAAAAGAAGCTCTCCCACAGCAAAGAAAAGACTCGTAAACAAAGGAATGAGATGCTCTGAATCAAACAAGACAAGAGCGAGGGTGAGAGTTAACGTAAAGTGTACCTAGCACGACGCCGGGTGCCTCCCCGAGCCTCCTCTGCAAAGGACGGGCGTTGACGCGACCACTACCCACGCCTTTGGGTAGCCGGACGATCTTCGGTCCTGAGATGCACCACCACCGCCCGTCCTCCATTAGGACGAGGGGTCGCCTCGTCTTCTTAGGACATTGGTTCGCATAATGCCCCTTCGTTGCATGAGAAACATGTGACCCGGCGGCCGGGTTGCGGGGTCGCTCACTGACTTCGCAGTGCGTGGATCGAGACACGGACTGCGATTTAACGAGAATAAGGGCGGTAACCTCTGGGTGCCAAGAATGAGACCGGTACTTCGAGATCGCCAAGCGGGACGGAAGAATCGCCTCGATGACTTATGGGCCTCCCACTTGCGCTTGCGGGAGTCCATAAGCTCTCGAGCCGCATGCTCAGTGACGATGGCCTTGTCGACCAAGGTCTGAAAATCAGGGAAGTCGACAATGGATAGCTTGTCCTTCAGCTCCTCAGACAAGCCACGCCTGAACTTGGCCTACTTAGCCATATCAGTGGCCACATCCTCAGGAGCATAACGAGCTAGATGGTTGAACTCGTAGACATACTCCATGACTGAGCTACGCCCTTGCTTGAGCGCGAGAAACTCCTGCTTCTTGATCTCCATCAAGCCGGCAGGGATGTGAGCCCGACGGAAAGCAGTACGAAACTCCTCCCAAGTGACGGTGTGGTCTGCGGGCTGCATGGCGAGAAAGCTCTCCCACCATGACAAAGCTGCACCCTCCAGCTGGTGCGATGCGAACAGCGTCTTCTCGTGCTCCTAGCACTGCGCGATGCGAAGCTTACGCTCCACAAGACGAAGCTAATCGTCCGCATCCAAAGGGTCCTCAGACCGGGAAAAGGTAGGAGGCTGAGTTCAAATAAACTCCGCGAGTCCTCCACGCGGCTGATGGGCGTTCCCTTGCCCAGATCCTGAAGCTCCGGTAAGTGCAGTGGTGTTGCGCGCGATGACGCCCAAGAGAACTCTCTCACATCCGCGGTTGCGCCGATCTGAAGAAGAACCTCGGCCATGGTGAGGAGGAGGAAGAAGCTCGTCCGGACCAATGATCGCCTTGGCCGCCACGAAAAGTCCCGCCATCTGTTACAAGAAATTTGGTTAGCAACTAAACTCGAAAATCAAAGCCTTAAAGAGAAACAAAAGCGATCGACTAGGGAATGGAATATCACCCTAAACGAAAGCCAAACCATGAAAGTAAATTAACTTTAGAAGCTTCTAAAAGACTCTAAAAACAGCCAAGAAACACCAAAAGCAAGGCTCAACTTCTCAACTCAACTAACCCGTATTGAATGAACGAGTAATTGATCGAGAAGATTAAAAATCAGATTGTAAGATGAGATCTAAAACTATTAAAAAGCTAGGTTAATGCAGCGAAATAAGTGTTAGATACTTAGCTAACTAGTATCACATCTTACCCTTTTATTCCCACAAGTTTTAGTTGATTAACCTCTCATTTTCTACCCTATTTAGAACCTTTGAGCTTGCTGTCCGGAAATTGACGCTTGCTGTCCAGATTTTGCATCCAAGCTTCCAGTCGAAATTGTCCATTCCAGAAGCTTCAAAACCATGTAGATGGGCAGCTAACACTTCAATTTGCCAAACTCATTGGTTCCCCAAAACCCCATTAATCGATAACAACTATTTTGTAGAAGGAAGAGAGAAAACAACTTTTAAAACTCAATTAGAGTGAGAAGAGAAGAGAAAGCTAAGATAGATAAGGAGTAAAATCTGAGAATTTCCTTAAGCTTTCAAAACTCATTTGACACTTTGAAATTAGGTTTTCAAAATATCCTAAAAGCGACCAAGCTTGCGTTACTATTACAATCAAGATAGCTCGATACCAACTTTTAGAGACTCGACGCTTATTCGCTCATAATACTTAGTCATCCAATTGACCCTAGTATTATCAACCAAATAAACCGGTCTCGAGAGATGTATACTTCCCTAAATGCAAGATACATACCTCACAACAAAAGAATGTATCAATTCCATACAACACATAGTACATAAGCAACAAACCGAAGTTAATATTAATAAGGATAGGTTATTACACAAGAGGGCCTTCGGCCAAATAACAACAAAACTACAAAGATACACAATGAAGCAAAAGTGCCATAAAGATGGCCCAAAATAAGAGCCAACCGTGTGCCTTTAGCCCACAAGGCAATCGACCAGGACCGCCAAGCTAGTCGCTCTCCCAACCACCGCCTGAAATCACAAAAGTAAAGCCCTTTGGGCTCTACCTCCTCTGCAACAAAGTTGTTAAGAAGCAAATGAGTACAATAAATTGTTTATTGTACTGCAAGACCGACGTGTAAGATAACGAGTAACTATAAATTAGCTATATGCAAGCTTTATTTAAGTGGATGAGGCTTTGGACTCATTTTAGCACAAAGCAAGTTTTCATTTGCAATAATATAGTAGATTGAAAGCAATTTGACAAAGCATTTTTAATTGTTGAAATAACAACGAGATAAATAACAAGGTAACAACAACAAGAACAACTCGAAGTGACCAACCCAAGTCACCACAACAATAGCATGAACTCCCGCTCATACCAACCATGTCAAGTTTTAATTAAAGGTTGTAGTCTAGTCTTGAACGACCTTACCAAGCATGTCCATAACCTAGGACGAGGCTATTCAATAGTTTTATCCTGCGCAGGTGTACCACTGCATCCACACGCCGACCGCCTTTCCATTAGGCACACTACCTTTGGTATGCTAAGCACGGCTAAGTCCTACGAGACATTTCCAATGGACAATGCTAATTCGAGTCGCACAACCCACGGGAGAAGGAGACATCACACAACCTTCCCGAAGCTAATGCTCCCTCCCACATCACACACACATTTTATCTTTAAAAACACACCAACCGAGCGACCCCAATTAACACCGCCCAAAGTACTTAGTCAAGAGGGTTCCATATGCCCTCGTGTGGTTAGCACGCAAAATCGCTGGCTTAGTGACCCAAGTACTCGGTCCTTAGGGACCTGCATACCACCACATCCAAAAACCGCACCATCCATCCAATATGCCCAAGTCTAAATCAATCTTTTATTTTCAGTTTTTGATTTTACAATTAATCAAAGCACAAGTGCTGGACATATAGGAGTAATAATCAGTTTTGAGTGATCAAGACCATCGACTAAGTCGATGATCGCCCATTTCTACCGAAAACTAAGCATGTCTAAGCAATTTAAATCGAACTACTAAGTGATAGGAGCTCATCCAACGAGCTCCCACCACAGCAAATAACCTAGGCTCATGGTAGTAGAGGATAAACAATTCCTACAGATTATGCAACTATAGGCTTGCTAGCTTACATTTAACACAAAGTAGCATGCATACATAGAAGTAAAACGATATATTAAGCTTTAAAGTAATGGGACAATGATGGAAATGATCAAACTGCTTGCCTTGCTGTTGCTGTTCAATTTGTTGCGGAGGGTCACTCTCGGGATCACCACAAATGTCGAAACCTAACGGAAAGGCGAGAAAGAACCGATAAGAACGACGAAAAACAACAAAGACAGCACAACAAACGAACTCCAAATTCTCTGAATTTTCTACAGCAGCAAGAGGGTGATTTTTAGGGAATATTGCAACAAGAACCAATTGATTTGGATTCTCAATGCAAAAGTTATGAGCAAAACAATTCTGCTCAGCCCCTAAAATACCAAACTGCACTATTCATTAATTTAATTATGAGGCAACATTTTCTAGAACAGAAGTGAAGCTGAAATTTTTACTGTAAAACCAGCACCTCATGAGATGAATAACACAATTGAGTTCATCTCAATTGGAGCTATATTGCACTCTCTACAAATTTTCAAAAAATAAGAACTTGAACAAAATTATAATGCACAAGTCCTCATTTTTATAATAGCAACAAGCTCAAAACTAATTTTCACAGTGAGTTCATTATTAGAGGAAACCAACAAAGTTGGTCTCACTCAAAAATAATCTACAGAGCATTAGTTTTGTATTTTACAAGTTAAGCATTGATTTAAGTGTATATTTTAAAGTTGGTTTTAAAATCTAATGGCAAACTGTGCTCTGGAGTTGAACTCAACTTACAATCATTTTTGGATTAAAGTCAAGCCCAAGACAGAGCCAACATACTTTGAATGACCTCATTTGGATTAAAATGAAAAAGATATGGAATTCTAAAGTTTATACCTTATTCTATTTATAATTAAGACTTTACTCGAATTCCTAAGAAAATTCACAAGGACATGGGAGGTCGTGAGCCACAGATCACAGATCTAACGGTTCAGACCTCCCCGGAGAACAACACACACGCCAAGACGTGAGGTCCAGAGGTCTGGACCTCCTAGTAACGCATATGCGCCGAGGCGTGGGAGGTCGTGGCCGTAGATGGGAAATCCAACGGACCACAACATGGAAAGGAGGTCCGGAACGGACCAGATCTAAAGGGGGAGGTCCTCAACGGTTGGGATGTCCTCGAGGAGGTCCCAGCGGAGGTCCTCAACGCCGCTGCACCTCCGGGAGGTCCAGGCGCTCTGATGCGCAGTGGAGGTCTTGGACGCCCAGATCTCCACGGGAGGTCTCGACGCCCTAGACCCCAAACAAGACGCCGCTGGACAGCAGCATAATAAATGGCAGGACCACGAGGAGGTCCGCGCAGAAGCGGTCTTAATGCACGCACAAGGGTGGATTAAAGGCGTTAAGACGCCAATGATCGCGAGATTGAGCAATGATTAGCGCATCAAAGCCGAGGATCTCGTTCTAAAACGACAACGACGCTGCCGCTAAGCGTCCCACAAAAATCCCGAGCTCAAAGATTTGGTTCTCGCCATGATGTAGACCTCGCCGGCGACCTCCATCGGTACCACCGAGTGCACAATAACGTTGCACACTCAAGGACCTCCTCTCAACGCACGGCGGCTTTGAACGCGCATGAGCCGAGAGGCAAAATTGACCAAAGACGCCAAACACCGAAAAGCAAAATGAAGCTCTGCGACATTCAAGCTTGTGCCAAGAAAGCTCCGCAAAATCATTCAGCGGTGCAAAGAACTAAGGACTACAGGAGGAGTACTGGAGGTCCTAAGGTGCCGGGAGGTCGTGGAGGTGATGACCGGAGTTGGGGAAGACAATGAAGCTTCACGACCCAAGGCTCCAGCTCCCAGCTCTAGCTTTGTCCACCTTCAAAAAGGCCCAAACAAATTTGGTTAGGGCTTGGTCCCAGAGGAAAGGCACAAATGGAAGCAAGGAGGGAGAAGAAATTTCAATGACCCTTGCCCACCAAGGAGCTTCAACTCCAACAATGGCGCCAAGGAAGGTTTCATGGTTTAGAGTTCCCAAGCCCGGAGAGCGAGCAAGGAACAATGGCGGTAAAAGAAGACAAAGGCATAGTGGGGTGGTTTTATCCTTAGGGCAAGGAGGTCTTAGACCACCGCTAAGCTCATGGTGAGCTTGGCCCATGGCGTGGTCTATGACATCGACAAGATGGTATGTTGACACAATGGCGTGCTTGAGTTGACTAGAGGATAAAAGTCGACCTGCATTAAATGCGGTCAAGAAAGAGTGTTATAACGTATCCCATGCATGCACACGCATTAAATACACCGCCGAGCTCGCAGCGGTCGAGGAAGGAGAAGAACAGGAGGTCTTTACGACCGCTGGATAAGACCATGGGGAGGTCCTAACCATCGGATCCCATTTTTGAACCGTTACGCCTAAATGATCGGGAGGAGGTCCCACCACACGATCAAGGATGGGGAGGTCGTGGCCTCCGATTTCCTTAATGTGTAAGCGCACGAGGAAAATAGGACAGAGGTCCAAAGCGTTGATCTCCATCCAAGCAGTCTGCGGACTCTCCGTGAGGTCTTAACGCACTTGAACATAAGACATGAGGGGAGGTCATGGCCTTTGGATTAAAATCCAAGGGCACACAACCAAGGGAGGTCTGAGGCTTTGCGTGAAGCGCGGGGGAGGTCAAGACCTTTGGATTTTGATCCAACGGTGGTGATCAAAACAGGGGAGGTCCTGAGCCTCGCACGTGGCGCAAAGTAGGTCTTGAGCTTGCGCAACACACAAGGGAGGTCATGGCCATTAGATTTAGATCTAAGGGCAACGACCTCACGTGCGCGGAAGGACCTAACCGTGATGTTTTTCAGAGGAGGTCGTGGCCTTTGGATGTAAATCCAACGGCTGCGACCTCAAGTGAGTGCAAAGGGAGGTCTGATAGTTAGATTAAGAGGAGGAGGTCGAGCGGTTGGATGTAAATCCAATGCCTATGACCTCGCCAAGGTGGAAGGTGGTTTTGAGGTTTGATAACAAGGGAGGTCGGGGCGGCTGGATCTTAATCCAAGGGCTATGACCTGGACAAGGTGAGGAGGTCTTTGGGATTTAACACACAGGGGAGGTCATGACCGTGGATCTTTGATCCAACGGTTACGACCTGATGAGGTGAGGAGGTCTTTGCGGTGTTGACCGCGGAGGAGGTCTGGCGCCCACGTTGACCCGAGGAGGTCCACGCGGTCCAGAGGACTTCGAAGGGGAGGTCCTGGGTGCGTTGGTTGAGGGGGAGGTCGTGGCCTTGGATTGATCCAACGGCACGACCTCATCAAGGTGGGGAAGGAGGTCGATGGGGTTAATGGACCCGACTTTGCAAAGTGGCTAGCCCAAGGAACAAAGGTAGGCTTTTAAATTTAGTTTTTAACAAATTGAAACTTAGCAGAATTATTTGAGATAGCAAATGAACTCCAAATTTGATGAAATTTTAACTGGAGCTTGCTGACAATGAGATTAACCTTGCATAAAATTTCCAGAGGTTATTATGCAATGCATTTTTCTCAGGAAATTCGTTAAGGTTGTTTAAAGGATTGTTTTACCTCCAAAATTTATCAAACTAGTTTTACAACTTGTGATATTTTTCAGAGGGGTCCCACATCAGTTTTGGGACCAAGGAAAATATATTCCAAATGTTTGGCACAAGATTTAGACAACTGGAAAATGAGTTTGACTTTTGAGTCAACAAGAGCTTTGTGTTTTTGGATTACACAACTCTTGGACAAGAATTACATAAGAGATTAGGGTTTTCAAGATGTGAGAAAAAGTTTTAATTTCTACACATATAATTATACTTGAATAACCCTAATTATACATTGGGATGTTACAAAATCTCCCCTTACAAAAATCTCGCCCCGAGATTTGGCTCACTCGAGAAAGAAAGATGGATAGTCCGCACGCAGACGATCTTCTCTTTCCCAAGTAGCCTCATCCTCGTAATGGTTTGACCAATCGAACTTTAAGGAACTTGATGGTCTTATTCCTTGTCCTTCGTTCAGACTCATCGAGTACGCGAACAGGGTGCTCGCGATAGGTCAAATCTTCCTGGACATCGAGAGTTTCCAACGGAGCTTCCTCGGTTGGAACACGGAGGCACTTCTTAAGCTGGGACACATGGAAAACATCATGTACCCCCTCAAGTGCAGCTGGCAACTCCAACTTATAGGCAACAGCTCCCTTCTTCTCGATAACACGGTAGGGACCGACATATCGAGGAGCTAACTTGCCCTTGACGCCGAAACGTTGATGGCCCTTCAAAGGAGAGACTTTGAGATAAACAAAGTCATTAGGCTCAAAACGTAACTCACGTCGACGGCGGTCCGCATAGCTCTTTTGCCGAGATTGAGCTGTGCGCAAACGCTCACGAATAAGCTGGACTTGGCGCTCGGCCTCATTGATTGAGTCCGGGCCAAAGAGAGGTCTTTCACCGGTCTCTGACCAGTTCAACGGGGTCCTACACTTTCTCCCGTATAAGGCCTCAAAAGGTGCCATGCCGAGACTGGCCTGAAAGCTGTTGTTATAAGAAAACTCGGCGAATGGCAAGCATTTCTCCCAATGCTTCCCATATGAAAGGACACAAGCACGAAGCATGTCTTCCAAAACTTGGTTGACCCTCTCGGCCCGACCATCGGTTTGGGGATGATATGTCGTGCTAAAGGTAAGGCGGGTTCCCATAGCCTCTTGCAAACTATGCCAAAACGAGACGTGAAAAGGATCCACGATCCGACACGATCGTCTTCGCACACCGTGCAAACTCACGATGCGGGCGATGTAGAGCTCCGCCAAAAGACCTACCCAAGTTCGGTCTTGACGGAAGGAAATGTGCCACCTTAGTCAATCGATCGATGACGACCCAAATGGCATCATTCTTCTTCGGGATGTGGGTAGACCGTGATGAAGTCCATTCCGATCGAATCCCACTTCCACTCAGAATTGGCAAAGGTCAAGCGATCCAAACAGACGCCGATGTTCGGCCTTGACACGACGACACGCGTCGACTCTAAGAACGAACTTCGCAATCTCCCTCTTCATTCGGGTCCACCAAAATCTCCGCGGAGATCTTGATACATCTTTGTGGCCCCGGATGAATGGATAAAGGCGAATCATGGGCTTCATGGAGGATCAAATTCGCAACTCCATGTCCTTTGGAACCACAAGGCGTTGTTCGAACCTCACGACGCCATGCTCATCCTCGAGAAGCACTTGGTCGTTCCGTTCTTGACATTTGCCTTAATGTGGCTCACTCCAACATCCGATCGCCGAGCGGACTTGATCCGATCCACCAAGGTTGGTTGCACAACCAAGGCAATGAGAGAACCACGCTCAACTAAACCCAAGTTGAGACGCTGAAACTCTTCCGTAAGAGCGGGTCAAGCTCCTCGACAACAAGGCATGGCAATGCGCTTTATGATTAAGCGATCAAGAACGACATTAGCCTTGCCGGATGGTAGTGAATACCCACATCATAGTCCTTGATCAACTCCAACCATCTCCTTTGCCCGAGGTTCAGTCAGCCGGTGAACAAATACTTAAGGCTCTTGTGATCCGAATACACTTCACAACGACACGATTAGGTAATGTCGCCAAATCTTAAGTGCATGAATCACGAAGCCAACTCCAAGTCATGAGTAGGGTAGTTGAGTTCATGAGGTCTCAATTGCCTTGATGCATAGGCCACTACCTTGCCTTCTTGCATAAGGACACAACCGAGGCCTCGACGAGAAGCATCGCAAAAGATATCAAAGCTTCGATGGATATCGGGAAGAACAAGAACGGAGCGTGGTCAAACGCTTTTGAGTATTTGGAAACTTTCCTCACACCCAGCGGACCACACGAACTTCTTGTCCTTCTTGAGCAACTCCGTCGCATCGGCCAGCGATCTTGGAGAAGTTCTCGATAAAGCGACGATAATATCCCGCTAAACCGAGAAAACTCCGCACATCGGTGACCGAAGCGGAGTTGACTCCATGAAAGAACATCGCTGACCTTGTTAGGATCAACGGCTACGCCCCCGCTGAAAGAACGTGGCCTAAGAAGGCCACTTCCTTCAACTGACGCGACTTGTCAACTTCACAGACAATTTGGTGCTCACGTAGCTTGCCTAACACAAGCTTCAGATGCTCGGCATGTTCCTCATCGTTCTTGGAGTAGATAAGAATATCATCGATGAAGACCACGACAAACTTATCCAAATACTCCATGAATACCGAATTCATGAGATTCATGAACAAGGCAGAGCATTGGTTAAGCAATGACATGAAGGTGTACTCGTACAAGCCAGGCGAGTAGAGAACGCCGTCTTTGGAATATCCTCGGTCGAATCTAACTCGATGATATCCCACTCTCAAATCAATCTTGGAGAAAACTCGAGCTCCACCAATTGATCAAGAGATCGCCAATGCGGGCAATGGATACTTGTTCTTTATCGTCACTTCATTAAGTGGGCGTAATCGACGACATACGCAAAGTACCGCCCTTCTTCTTTACGAAGATTCTTTGGACAACCCCAAGGAGATGAGCTAGGCGGATGAAACCCTTCTCTTGCAGCTCACTTAATCGCTTCTTCAATTCCACCAACTCGCTCGGTGGCATCCGATAAGGCCTCTTTGAGATAGGGGCGTACAGGAGCCAACTCAATGACAAACTCGAGGTCTCGAACGGGTGGCATTCCGGAAGATTGCGGAAAGACATCAACGAAGTCACAAACTGCTGGGACTTCGCTAATATCTAGAGCGGCTTCGCTTCAAGCGAAGAGATGCGGATCTAGCGACATGCTAAAAGCTTAACCCGCCACGGAGGGACTAGATAGAGAGATGAGCTTCTGGCGAATCGATTTGCCCCATGTTGGGACAACCAATCCATGCCAAGAATCACATCAAGACTCGCTGAATGGAGAAGGATAAGGTTTGCTAAGAAACCTACCCTTCGATCTCGATAGGAACATCCCTACACTCGATCCGGCTCTCAACTCCGAACCAGAGAGCGAATGAGAAGGGACCGACAATGGAGAGAAAAGAAGCTCTCCACACAGAAAGAAAAGACTCGTAAACAAAGGAATGAGATGCTCTGAATCAAACAAGACGAAGAGCAGGTGAGAGTTAACGAAAGTGTACCTAGCACGACGCCGGGTGCCTCCCGAGCCTCCTCTGCAGGGACGGCGTTGACGCGACCACTACCCACGCCTTGGGTAGCGGGGACGATCTTCGGTCCCGAGATGCACCACCTCTCGCCCGCGTCCTCCATTAGGACGAGGGGTCGCTCTCGCCTTCTTAGGGCATTGGTTCGCATAATGCCCCTTCGTTGCATGAGAAACATGTGACCCCGGCACTGGGTTAAGGGGCCGCTCTCACGACTCGCAGTGCACGGATCGAGACACGGCTCGCGATTTAACGAGGAATAAGGCGAGGTAACCTCGGGGTGCCAAGAATGAGACCGGTACTTCGAGATCGCCAAGCGGGACGGAAGAATCGCCTCGATGACTTATGGGCCTCCCACTTGCGCTATGGAGTCCATAAGCTCGAGCCGCATGCTCGATGACGATGGCCTTGTCGACCAAGGTCTGAAAATCGTGAAGTCGACAATGGATAGCTTGTCCTTCACTCCTCGCACAAGCCACGCTGAACTTGGCCTACTTAGCCATATCGGTGGCCACATCCTCGGGAGCATAACGAGCTAGATGGTTGAACTCGTAGACATACTCCATGATCGAAGCACGCCTTGCTTGAGCGCGAGAAACTCCCCTTCTTGATCTCCATCAAGCCGGCAGGATGTGAGCCCGACGGAAAGCAAGACGTGAAACTCCTCCCAAGTGACGGTGTGGTCTGCGGGCTGCATGGCAGAAAGCTCTCCCACCATGACAAAGCTGCACCCTCCGGTGGTGCGATCTGACAGCGCCTTCTCGTGCTCCTAGCATCTGCATGATGCTGGCTTACGCCCACAAGACGGCTAATCGTCCGCATCCAAAGGGTCCTCGACCGAAAAGGTAGGAGGCTGAGTTCAAAGAAACTCCGCGAGTCCTCCACGCGGCCGATGGGCGTTCCTTGCCCAGATCCTCAAGCTCCGTAAGTGCGGTGGTGTTGCGCGATGACGCCCAAGAGAACTCTCTGTCATCCGCGCGGTTGCGCCGATCCAAGAAGAACCTCGGCCATGGTCGGAGGAGGAGGAAGCTCCTCGTCCGGACCAGGTGGCCGATCGCCTTGGCCGCTACGAAAAGGCCCGCCATCTGTTACAAGAAATTTGGTTAGCAACTAAACTCGAAAATCAAAGCCTTAAAGAGAAACAAAAGCGATCGACTAGGGAATGGAATATCACCCTAAACGAAAGCCAAACCGCGAGTAAATTAACTTTAGAAGCTTCTAAAAGACTCTAAAAACAGCCAAGAAACACCAAAAGCAAGGCTCAACTTCTCAACTCAACTAACCCGTATTGAATGAACGAGTAATTGATCGAGAAGATTAAAAATCAGATTGTAAGATGAGATCTAAAACTATTAGAAAGCTAGGTTAATGCAGCGAAATAAGTGTTAGATACTTAGCTAACTAGTATCACATCTTACCCTTTTATTCCCACAAGTTTTAGTTGATTAACCTCTCATTTTCTACCCTATTTAGAACCTTTGAGCTTGCTGTCCGGAAATTGACGCTTGCTGTCCAGATTTTGCATCCAAGCTTCCAGTCGAAATTGTCCATTCCAGAAGCTTCAAAACCTTGTAGATGGGCAGCTAACACTTCAATTTGCCAAACTCATTGGTTCCCCAAAACCCCATTAATCGATAACAACTATTTTGTAGAAGGGAAGAGAGGAAAACAACTTTTAAAACTCAATTAGAGTGAGATGAGAAGAGAAAGCTAAGATAGATAAGGAGTAAAATCTGAGAATTTCCTTAAGCTTTCAAAACTCATTTGACACTTTGAAATTAGGTTTTCAAAATATCCTAAAGGCGACCAAGCTTGCGTTACTACGGTCAGTATAGCTCTGATACCAACTTTTGTGAGACCCCGACGTTTATTCGGCTCATAATACTTAGTCATCCAATTGACCCTAGTATTATCAACCAAATAAACCCGGTCTCGAGAGATGTATACTTCTTAAATGCAGATACATACCTCACAACAAAAGAATGTATCAATTCCATACAACACATAGTACATAAGCAACAAACCGTGGTTAATATTAATAAGGATAGGTTATTACACAAGAGGGCCTTTCGCCAAATAACAACAAAACTACAAAGATACACAATGAAGCAAAAGTGCCATAAAGATGGCCCAAAATAAGAGCCAACCAAGGTGCCTTTAGCCCACAAGGCAATCGACAGGACCGCCAAGCTAGTCGCTCTCCCAACCACCAAGACAACATCACAAAAGTAAAGCCCTTTGGGCTCTACCTCCTCTGCAACAAAGTTGTTAAGCAAAGCAAATGAGTACAATAAATTGTTTATTGTACTCGCAACTGACGACGTAAGATAACAGTAACTATAAATTAGCTATATGCAAGCTTTTTTAAGTGGATGAGGCTTTGGACTCATTTTAGCACAAAGCAAGTTTTCATTTGCAATAATATAGTAGATTGAAAGCAATTTGACAAAGCATTTTTAATTGTTGAAATAACAACGAGATAAATAACAAGGTAACAACAACAAGAACAACCTCGAAGTGACCAACCCAAGTCACCACAACAATAGCATGAACTCCCGCTCATACCAACCATGTCAAGTTTTAATTAAAGGTTGTAGTCTAGTCTTGAACGACCTTACCAAGCATGTCCATAACCTAGGACGAGGCTATTCAATAGTTTTATCCTGCAGGTGTACCACTGCACTCCACACGCCGCATCGCCTTTCCATTAGGCACACTACCTTTGGTATGCCAAGCACGGCTAAGTCCTACGAGACATTTCCAATGGACAATGCTAATTCGAGTCGCACAACCCACGGGAGAAGGAGACATCACACAACCTTCCAGGAAGCTAATGCTCCCTCCCACATCACACACACATTTTATCTTTAAAACACACCAACCGAGCGACCCCAATTAACACCGCCCAAAGTACTTAGTCAAGAGGGTTCCATATGCCCTCGTGTGGTTAGCACGCAAAATCGCTTGGCTTAGTGACCCAAGTACTCGGTCCTTAGGGACCCTGCATACCACCACATCCAAAACCGCACCATCCATCCAATATGCCCAAGTCTAAATCAATCTTTTATTTTCAGTTTTTGATTTTACAATTAATCAAAGCACAAGTGCTGGACATATAGGAGTAATAATCAGTTTTGAGTGATCAAGACCATCGACTAAGTCGATGATCGCCCATTTCTACCGAAAACTAAGCATGTCTAAGCAATTTAAATCGAAACTACTAAGTGATAGGAGCTCATCCAACGAGCTCCCACCACAGCAAATAACCTAGGCTCATGGTAGTAGAGGATAAACAATTCCTACAGATTATGCAACTATAGGCTTGCTAGCTTACATTTAACACAAAGTAGCATGCATACATAGAAGTAAAACGATATATTAAGCTTTAAAGTAATGGGACAATGATGGAAATGATCAAACTGCTTGCCTTGCTGTTGCTGTTCAATTTGTTGCGGAGGGTCACTCTCGGGATCACCACAAATGTCGAAACCTAACGGAAAGGCGAGAAAGAACCGATAAGAACGACGAAAAACAACAAAGACAGCACAACAAACGAACTCCAAATTCTCTGAATTTTCTACAGCAGCAAGAGGGTGATTTTTAGGGAATATTGCAACAAGAACCAATTGATTTGGATTCTCAATGCAAAAGTTATGAGCAAAACAATTCTGCTCAGCCCCTAAAATACCAAACTGCACTATTCATTAATTTAATTATGAGGCAACATTTTCTAGAACAGAAGTGAAGCTGAAATTTTACTGTAAAACCAGCACCTCATGAGATGAATAACACAATTGAGTTCATCTCAATTGGAGCTATATTGCACTCTCTATAAATTTTCAAAAACAAGAACTTGAACAAAATTATAATGCACAAGTCCTCATTTTTATAACAGCAACAAGCTCAAAACTAATTTTCACAGTGAGTTCATTATTAGAGGAAACCAACAAAGTTGGTCTCACTCAAAAATAATCTACAGAGCATTAGTTTTGTATTTTACAAGTTAAGCATTGATTTAAGTGTATATTTTAAAGTTGGTTTTAAAATCTAATGGCAAACTGTGCTCTGGAGTTGAACTCAACTTACAATCATTTTTGGATTAAAGTCAAGTCCAAGACAGAGCCAACATACTTTGAATGACCTCATTTGGATTAAAATGAAAAAGATATGGAATTCTAAAGTTTATACCTTATTCTCGCTTATAATTAAGACTTTACCGAATTCCTAAGAAAATTCACAAGGACATGGGAGGTCGTGAGCCACAGATCACAGATCTAACGGTTCAGACCTCCCGAAGAACAACACACACGCCAAGACGTGAGGTCCAGAGGTCTGGACCTCCTAGTAACGCTTACATGCGCGAGGTGTGGGAGGTCGTGGCCGAGATGGGAAATCCAACGGACCACAACATGGAAAGGAGGTCAGGAACGGACCAGATCTAAAGGGGAGGTCCTCAACGGTTGGGATGTCCTCGAGGAGGTCCCAGCCGAGGTCTCAACGCCCTGCACCTCCGGGGAGGTCTGGGCGGCTACGATGCGCAAGCAGGAGGTCTTGGACGCCCAGATCTCCACGGGGAGGTGCGGACGCCCAGACCCAGCCAAGACAGCGCTGGACAAGCAGCATAAATGCGGCAGGACCACGAGGAGGTCCGCGCGCAAGCGGTCTTAATACACGCACAAGGGTGGATTAAAGGCGTTAAGACGCCAATGATCGCGAGATTGAGCAATGATTAGCGCATCAAAGCCGAGGATCTCGTCCTAAAACGACAACGACGCCGCGTTGCGTCCGGCAAAAATCCCGAGCTCAAAGATTTGGTTCTCGGCGATGTAGACCTCATGGCGACCTTCCACGGTACCACCGAGTGCACAATAACGTTGCACACTCGGTGGACCTCCTCTCAACGACGACGGCGGCTTTGAACGCCGGGCGAGCCGAGAGGGCAAATTGACCAAAGACGCCAAACACCGAAAAGCAAAATGAAGCTCATGCGACATTCAAGCTTGTGCCAAGAAAGCTCCGCAAAATCATTCAGCGGGTGCCAAGAACTAAGGACTACAGGAGGAGTACCGGAGGTCCTAAGGTGCCGGGAGGTCGTGGAGGTGATGACCGGAGTTGGGGAAGACAATGAAGCTTCACACCCAAGGCTCCAGCCCAGCTCTAGCTTTGTCCACCTCTCAAAAAGGCCCAAACAAATTTGGTTAGGGCTTGGTCCCAGAGGAAAGGCACAAATGGAAGCAAGGAGAGGGAGAAGAAATTCAATGACCCTTGCCCACCAAGGAGCTTCAACTCCAACAATGGCGCCAAGGAAGGTTTCATGGTTTAGAGTTCCCAAGCCAGGGAGAGCGAGCAAGGAACAATGGCGTGTAAAAGAAGACAAAGGCATAGTGGGGTGGTTTTATCCTTAGGGCAAGGAGGTCTTAGACCACTGGCTAAGCTCATGGTGAGCTTGGCCCATGGCGTGGTCTATGACATCGACAAGATGGTATGTTGACACAAATGGCGTGCTTGAGCCGACTAGAGGCGAAAAGTCGACTGCATTAAATGCGGTCAAGAAAGAGTCTGTTATAACGTATCCCATGCACGTACACGCATTAAATACTTCGCCGAGCTCGCAGCGTGTCGAGGAAGGAGAAGAACAGGAGGTCTTTACGACCGCTGGATAAGACCATGGGGAGGTCCTAACCATCGGATCCCATTTTTGAACCGTTACGCCTAAATGATCGGGAGGAGGTCCCACCACACGATCAAGGATGGGGAGGTCGTGGCCCTCCGATTTCCTTAATGTGTAAGCGCGACGAGGAAAATAGGACAGAGGTCCAAAGCGTTGATCTCCATCCAACGCGCGGACCTCTGTGAGGTCTTAATCGCACGCCAACATAAGACATGAGGGGAGGTCATGGCCTTTGGATTAAAATCCAAGGGCACACAACCAAGGAGGTCTCGAGGCTTTGCGTGAAGCGCTGGGAGGTCAAGACCTTTGGATTTTGATCCAACGGTGGTGATCAAAACAGGAGGTCCCGAGCCTCATGACGTGGCGCAAAGTAGGTCTTGAGCTTGCGCAACACACAAGGGAGGTCATGGCCATTAGATTTAGATCTAAGGGCAACGACCTCACGCGGCGTGAAGGACCTAACCGTGATGTTTTTCAGAGGAGGTCGTGGGTTTTGGATGTAAACCAACGGCTGCGACCTCAAGTGAGTGCAAAGGAGGTCGATAGTTAGATTAAGAGGAGGAGGTCGAGAGCGGTTGGATGTAAACCAACAACTATGACCTCGCCAAGGTGGAAGGTGGTTTTGAGGTTTGATAACAAGGGAGGTCGGGGCGGTTGGATCTTAATCCAAGGGCTATGACCGGACAAGGTGAGGAGGTCTTTGGGATTTAACACATGTGGGAGGTCATGACCGTGATCTTTGATCCAACGGTTACGACTGATGAGGTGAGGAGGTCTTTGCGGTGTTGACCATGAGGAGGTCTGGCGCCCACGCTGACCCGAGGAGGTCCACGCGTCCGGAGGACTTGAAAGGAGGTCCCTGGGTGCGTTGGTTGAGGGGAGGTCGTGGCCTTTGGATTGATCCAACGGCCACGACCTCATCAAGGTGGGGAAGGAGGTCGATGGGGTTATTTGGACCAAATTTTGCAAAGTGGCTAGCCCAAGGAACAAAGGTAGGCTTTTAAATTTAGTTTTTAACAAATTGAAACTTAGCAGAATTATTTGAGATAGCAAATGAACTCCAAATTTGATGAAATTTTAACTGGAGCTTGCTGACAATGAGATTAACCTTGCATAAAATTTCCAGAGGTTATTATGCAATGCATTTTTCTCAGGAAATTCGTTAAGGTTGTTTAAAGGATTGTTTTACCTCCAAAATTTATCAAACTAGTTTTACAACTTGTGATATTTTTCAGAGGGTCCCACATCAGTTTTGGGACCAAGGAAAATATATTCCAAATGTTTGGCACAAGATTTAGACAATTGGAAAATGAGTTTGACTTTTGAGTCAACAAGAGCTTTGTGTTTTGGATTACACAACTCTTGGACAAGAATTACATAAGAGATTAGGGTTTTCAAGATGTGAGAAAAGTTTTAATTTCTACACATATAATTATACTTGAATAACCCTAATTATACAGCTTGGGATGTTACAATAACAGATGATGACTGTTTGAATCCCTTAATCAATAAGACCCACTTGTCTGCGCAGGTTCATTTGATTATAAGGTGGTCGTGAGTTGACCTAGTCGAGAGGAATCTACGATTATGAGGTAGTCGAAGCAAGACTTACGACTATGGGATAGTCGTAGCATATCTTACGACTATGGGGGGTGGTCGAGAAGAACTTACGACCATCCATTTGGTTCTTCCTTCATAACATTAAGGGTACACTCGGGGTTCACATGACGCCATATTTACCTATAATAAAAATTATAGATAAAAGGTAAAATGAGGATTATTATATCCTCGTCAAAACCATTTGATAAAGTCTTTTCAAAATAAAATCAAAGTCTAACTTTGAGTGGTAAATGCTAAATATGTCCATGATCGTGGACACGGCTATTCGAATAGTTTTACACTATGCAGAGATTGTACAACTTTACCCACACGACATGAATTCTCTAGTTTGTTTGGCATCCGTCGATACCACCGCTCACTACCTTAGGTAAGCAGTCTAGAGTACGTGTCAAGGCCTTTACAATGCTTCATACCACCGTAGTTCTGCCTCGCTAAGGTTTCACTTCCATTGGACTGATCATCCTCCGGAAGCCCCTCTTGCGCTAGTTGGGAATAAAAGTAGGTCATTATAGACGCCCACGCAACCGGATGGCACGACCACGGTGAAACGTTGCAAATTAGTTAGCCAGGTCCCGCCCACTCAGGACATGCGGTAGTACGGTGGAGTTTAGCAAAAGCGTCTCTCAGGCCGGTTCTTAACTGACTTGGGCGACTTCCAATAAAAACACTGGGCCTCAACCCTGACCAGGTTCAGCCCGTGCATAAACCTGCACCCACCAACCATCCATTTCGCCCAAGTACCAACCAGCTTTTCCTTTTTGCTTTTCAAAATCATTTACAAAATCTTCCATGACAAACCAATGCCATAGACTTTTAAACAACATTTGATTTTTGGCTGAAAGTTCTCAAATTGAATAATTTTGGGTCTAAACATCGCTAAGCATAATTTTTCTCAAAATGTTCTAGTTCATACTGTCGCATAAACTAGATTTTTATCTAGGGTGACCAGGTATGAGGGATTAATGTCCAAGACTTGTCAAGTACGAGATCAGTATGTAAACCATCAGTTTTGTGATAACCAATCTCCAGCTATTGTAAAATCCTATACTCCAATATCAATTAGTCCAATCTACACCATATAAGTCTATTTCTATTATCCAATTTCAATCGATCCAACATTTAACTATACTCTAATTCTATAATCCATTATTTCTTAATAAACTATTTCTACTAATTCAACATCAATCCAATGACTATGTAATCCTATAATAAAATTTTTAGATAACTGATATCCAATAACAATCTATTTCTAGAATCCAATATCAACAATTCAAGATTTGACTATAGCATCTATCTATCATCCAATCTTTATTAATCCAACATCAACAATTATCTACTTCTAAAATCCGATATCCAATAATTATTTATTTCTATAATCCAACCATAATAATCATGTAATCCTATAATCTAGTTTTCAATAATTATACAATCCTATAATTCAACATCCAACAATTATTTCTACAATCCAATACCCAACGATCATATATATATATATATATATATATATATATATATATATATATATATATATATATATATATATATATATATATATATATTAGTAGTCAAAGTTACGTAAGTTTGACCGCACGATTTGGATTGACTAGGAATTAACAAGGAAAGAGCTTTATGGTCATGACGACGGCACGACGTTTTGAATGCGTTGAGGCAAACTCAACGGTGTTGACGGCTCGGCTAGATGACCTTCGATGGCGATGCAGTCCAACGGAGAAGATCTTCATGGCAAGCAAGCGGACGTTATGCTCGAGCAAACAGAGATGAGTTAGCGGATGAGGTTTGCGGCGAAACGAAGAGGGAACCATGGGGAACACAACGCTCACCTTGGTTGCGATTGAAAGCGCACGGTCGGTCGGCAGCGGCAACGACGCGCAAAATGGACCAAATAATTAACAGAAATTAAATAAAATTATAAAATAAATACTAAAAATAGTAGATGAATTTAGGAGAAAGAATTGATTGATTTGGAGTTTGCACGTGAGAGCAAGAATTTTTGGAAGATTAAAAAATGTATGTACAAATGATGGATACATGACTAGATAATTTTTCCTGTTCACCTTTCATGCTCGGCCGAACAACAAGAAGCAACAAGGCATCGCGCATGGAGGAGGGTGGCGGCCATGGAGGGTGGTGCTTTGGTGAGGGGGAGGTGAGCCCGAGGTAGAGCACGCGACGGCGGTGTCGATGGTGTAGACGGCGACGGTGGGGCGGTGGTGACGACACCGGAATTGATGAAGAAAGCGTGCACAGCCAACGAGCTTCAAATGCGAAATATGGCAAACCTAAGGGGAGAGAGGAGGAGTGGGTGATGGGGACGGGATGAGTGAAATGAGGGGCACCTAGTGCTCCCTTATATAGGGGCGGAGGAGGCCGGGAGGAGAACGAAGCAACTGTTTCGATCGGGTGCAATGAAAACGAATAAAGACTGCAAATTTAATTGCATGCAGTGGATGAAACGTCCAATTGAAGGTGTGGCAACGTGCGTGACGTTAATGCGCACGTTTCTCTTTAAACGAAATCCAATTTAACGCATCGAGTGAGGAGAAAGAAGAGAAAAGGTGGAGATCGCCATTAATGGCAGCATGGAGCTCGGTTGGCTCGGCTGCGTCGGCGCGGAGAGTGAGCAAGGGGAGGGCGGCATGGCCGGGGCTGGCGGCGGTGGTGGCCGGAGCCGGCGAGGTGGCGTGGGGTCGGCCAGACTTGTGCTGCATGAATGCTCGGTTTGAAGAAAGGAAAGAGGAAGCAAAACCAGTTCGGGAGGTTGAAGATGACTATGAGAGAGAGAAGAAAGAATAATAGAATAAATGGTGGCTCCTAATTGATTGCAAACCAAAAGGCAAGTTGGTAGCACTTGCATGTGGAGCGTGCTGGCTTGGGGAAATTTAGGATGGGTGACCTGCGTTAATGGGGGCGCTCGCGCGGGAAGATAAAATTATTTTTTAATACATATTTTTTATTTCGAATTACTGTAGATTAAGCAATAAATCGACTAGAATTTCAGAAAGATTTGAATTGAGACTCAGATTTTGGATAGGTGCATAGGATCAGCCTATCTAGAATAAACTCATCCGATGAATGAGAATATCTGCCCGAGATTGCTTCGGGAGTTTGGCTGAGATGTTCCAAGTATAAAATAGAAAATAAAATTATAAGACCAAAATAACTTGGTTCAACTCGTTTGGACTTCAGAAACAATTTCTATGAATTTTCAAAGTTCAAAGCATTTTCTAGTGTGAAAGTAATTCAATTTAAGGATCAATTTCCAAAAAATATATTTTCTGGGCAAGAGACAAGTTTGAAACCTATTTTGAAATAAATTTTATTTAAAATTAAAAATTTTAAAATTGGTTTCACTTGATTTGGAGTTAAAATGAATTATATATAAATTTCTAAAGTCAAATGGATTTTTAGAAAATAAAAATAAAAATAAAAGAAAAGGACCGAACGGTCCAAATGCGCACAAAATACTGTTCATCTTGTACTGTACAAGGTTACTATTCACAAGGCATTTTCTTGATTTTCGGATTTAAAAAAACAATAAATCAAATAGTAAATAGAGTCCAAAAATTCTAGAAAAATTCACAAAAATTTCTAGAATTATTTTGAACTTAATAAAAATAATTCCAACTTAAAGTTGGCTTTTATTTTTGTAAAGTAATTATTTATATTGTTGGGAAAATAGGAAAACCTTTTAAATACCTCAAAATTCCGTAAATTAATTAAAATTTTATTTTTCACTTTAAATCCAATAAAATCCCAGAAAACTCAATAATTTTTTTTACTTTTAAAAATCAAGAGATTAAATAACTGGTTTTATTTTATATATTTTTAACCAAGAAAATCAAGAAAATCTTTGACAATAGGAAAATCCAATAAAATAATAACTTTATTAATTCTAACTTTGGTAACAGAACTTTGGGATGTTACAACACCCAGCCCTCGCTCGATCTGAGTCGTGGAATCATCGACATCGACGTCGTCATGTGCGCCGGATCGAGGCCAGACGACGCAGATCGCAGAGCCGCCACGGGCCAAACCACTAAGCCACGGGTTGTGTGTCGCAAGATCGACCGACGACGAGCCGCACTAGCCGACGAGCCTCACACTGCGCTGCCATTGTGCTCGTCCCCGCCTGTCCGCATCTCGCATCGACCCGATGTTGTGCTGCCACCGTGGGAATCCTCCACTTGCGCCCGAAACCGCACCACCTCTGTGCTCGCTAGAGGCCAAGCCACCGCACCATATGCCAAGCACCGCCTCCGCATCACGCTCCTGCCCGAGCGCCGCCTCGTTGTCGCACCCCCGCCCAAGGACCACCACGTGCCATGTGCCAGCCCGAAACTGCCCACGTGACCCCGCCGGTTATTTTAAAACCTAGACCCTCGATTTATGGTTATTTGCTTTAACAATATTTATTTTTATGCAATAACTTTAAATAACCATACAAACTTGGTTTTTAGGCATATGAGCTACCATAAAATGGTGAAACTTTCATATTAGCACACCTTAGAAGCTTCATATCGATGGGTTTTATTTTTTCTAGTTTTATTTAGCTGAAATTGATTTTTTTGTCATATTGGTAATTCTGTAAATTGCTCATAGACCATAATAATTAGCATAAAATCATGATAATTGCTAGGAAAATTTATAATAATATCTATTGAATAGATACAGATCAAAATTTACTGATTTCACAATGATCATGCTTTATATTCATTTTTACCTATCGTAAAACTGAACATTGCATGAACCTATTGTAGGATATGTCGGACATCGCCAAGAAAGAATTCGCTAAGCTTGCCCTGAAAGGCAACAATTACCTCACTTGGTGGATGGTTGATAAGATCAGTCTGAAGTCTCGATCTCTTAGAGCCACCATCACTGAGCCAGAAGCTAACGCCCCTACCATTCCTGAGGCTGCTAAGTATGCAGCCTCGCACTTCCTGAGGCACCATCTCCATGTAGACCTAAACACTGAATACTTGATCGAGGAGGATCCACTGGCAGAGTGGAATTCCCAGAGGGAATGCTACAACCAGCAAAGATATGTCATACTCCCTAGAAGCACAACAAGAATGGATCCACCTACGTTTTTAGGATTTTAATCCCGTGGTAACATATAACTCTACTATGCACAAACTTATCTCTAAGTTAAGGTTCTGTAACCAGATCGTTACAGACGCTGAAATGATAGACAAAACTTTGTGCACTTCGCACCCCAACATGAGGGCACTGTAGCAACAGTACCGCAATGCAAAGTACTCGAAGTACTCTGAACTTATGTACACTCTACTGGAAGCAGAGAAACGTGCAGAACTCCTGATAGAAAACCATCAGATACGTCCAACTAGGACAATGGCTATGCCTGAAGCGCAGGCCAGTACTCAGCAAGCTAGCAAGAGCCAGGATTGAATTGCATGGTATGCTTAAAGGTGATGAGGAGAGCATCAAGAAAGTTCCAATCATGTGATGATGGTTCAAAAGACTACTAGCTTCAAGAAGAAAGGTAAGTCAGGAAAGGGAAAAGGCAAAAGAAAGACTCAAGATGAGATCGAGAGTCTCAAGGCTAAGCTTAAGAAGCTTAAACTGGGTCCTAAGATTGACATATGTTGTTACCAATGTCATGAGACTAGGCATTGGACGAGAAATTGTAAGAAGTACTTGGCATAAACGAAAAAGAACAAAGAAAGTAATACATCCAGTTCAGGTATAAATGTTATAGAAATTAATCTTGCCACTTCTCCAACCAATTCTTGGGTATTTGATACCGGATCGGTTGCTCATATTTGCAATTCGATGCAAGAACTGATAAGGAGTAGAAGTTTGTCAAAAGGAGATGTTGATCTTCGTATGGGCGATGGAGCAAGAGTTGCTGCATTAGCTATTAGCACTTTACCATTAGCTTTACCCTCAGGATTAGTTATGGAACTAAATAATTGTTATTATGTTGGACATGGTTCGATCAATGATGGGCTAATCTGATCTTCTATTGCAATTCTAGGGATACACTCTAGAAACAGCGGCTTTCACTTTAAATAGAGTTCCATCAAAAACTGTAGAAACGACACCATATGAGATATGGACCGAGAAGTATCCTTGATTGTCTTTTCTCAAGATATGGGGTTGTGAGGTTTATGTAAAATGTTTGACGGCTGATAAACTCACACCCAAGTCCAATAAGTGCTTCTTTGTGGGGTATCCTAAGGAAACTAAAGGATATTATTTTTATAATCGGGTTGATAACAAAGTGTTTGTTGCCCGTAATGGTGTCTTTTTGGAGAAAGAGTTTCTTTTCAAAAGAGTCAGTGGGAGCAAGGTGCAACTTAAAGAAATTCGGGAACCATCCAAAAATGTTTCATCTCCTACTAAACCTCTATAGGATAAAAAAAATGTTGTTGAACCTGTAGATAAGGCATCATCCCTACGAAGATCTAAAAGGTCACGTTAATTGCCTATAAGGTATGAGCATAATGTTTTGTTATTGAATAATGATGATCCTAAAACTTATGCAGAAGCGATAGTGGACCTAGACTCTGAGTCATGGCTTGAAGCCATGAGATCCAAGATAAAATCTATGTATAACAATCAAGTTTGAAACTTGGTTGATGCACCTAATGGTGTAAAAACCATTGAGTGCAAATGGATTTTTAAGAAAAAGATAGACATGGATGAAAATGTTCACATTCATAAGGCACGATTGGTCGCAAAGGGTTTCAAACAAATTCAAGGAGTTGATTACGACGAAACATTCTCGCCTGTCGCGATGCTTAAGTCTATCTGGATTATTCTAGCTATTGCTGCATATTTCGATTATGAGATATGGAAAATAGATGTCAAAATGGCTTTCCTAAATAGAAACCTAAGTGAGGATGTGTACATGACACAATCTGAAGGTTTTGTCGATCCAAAGGAAGCTAGAAAGGTATGCAAGCTTAAGAAATCCATCTATGGACTAAAGCAAGCATCTCGGAGTTGGAACATTCGTTTTGATGAAGTGGTCAAAGGGTTTGACTTCATCAAGAACGAAGAAGAACCTTGTGTTTACAAGAAGGTTAGTGGGAGCAAACTTGTGTTTTTTTATCTTATATGTGGATGACATACTACTGGTCGAAAATGATATTACTATGCTTGAATCTGTTAAAATTAAGAAATAGTTTCTCAATAAAAGATTTAGGAGATGCAGCATACATCTTGAGAATAAGGATCTATAGAGATAGATCTAAAAGGCTAATTGGATTAAGAATGGATATATTCATAGACAAGGTGTTGAAACAGTTCAACATGCAAGATTCTAAGAAAGGTTTCTTGCTCGTGGCACATGACATTAATCTTAGTAAGAGTCAGTGTCCTACGACCACTGATGAGCGAGACAAAATTATTAGAATCCTATATGCTTCAGCTATAGGATCTATCATGTATGCCATGCTATGTATACAACCAGATGTGTTGTATGCTCTAAGTGTTACGAGCAGATATCAGTCGGATCAAGGTGAAAGTCACTGGATAGCAGTCAGGAATATCCTTAAGTACTTGAGAAGGACTATGGATGCATTCCTTGTTTATGGTGGTGAGAAAGAGCTGGTCGTAAATGGTTACACTGACGCT
Organism: Phyllostachys edulis; assembly: GCA_036346405.1. Classification (NCBI taxonomy): domain Eukaryota; kingdom Viridiplantae; phylum Streptophyta; class Magnoliopsida; order Poales; family Poaceae; genus Phyllostachys; species Phyllostachys edulis. Next base: position 28,691,975 of record CM070552.1, read on the forward strand.
AGCTTCCAAACCGACAAGGATGATTTCAGATCGCAATCTGAGTTTGTGTTTTGTCTTAATAGAGGAGCAGTAAGCTGGAAAAGTTCCAAGCAAGTAACTGTTGCTAATTCTACAACAGAGGCTAAGTACATTGCTGCTTTTAAAGCTGCAAAAGAAGTCGTGTGGATTAAAAAGTTCATTAGTGAACTATGTGTGGTTTCTAGTGCTTCCAGTACAATGGATCTCTATTGTGATAATAATGGAGCCATTGCACAAGCTAAGGAGCCTAGATCGCATAAAAAATCCAAGCACATACCTCGGCGATATCACATTATTCATGAGATCATTGAGAGATGTGGTGTAAAGATATGCAAAGTGCACACGGATTTGAATATTTCTGATCTGTTGACAAAGCCTCTCTCGCAACCTAAGCATGAGGTGCACACAAAAGAAATGGATATGAGATGCATATATGATTGACTTTAGTGCAAGTGGGAGACTGTTGGTGATATGCCCTAGAGGCAATCATAGAGATGATTGTATCACGTCTATGTTTATGAGTTATTGAATAAATATTATTCTGTTCCTTGGATGAATCATTGGTTATAAGATTAACAAGTACGTGACTTGTTGGTGAAGCTCTTTAACTTATATGATGTCATTCTAAATGTATCCCTGGTCGGATGTTACTGGTCGAAACACTAGTGACTTATCGACCAGCACATGTATTGATTGATGAACATGTTTCACCGGTCATGGATATAGGGATATCAAATCAATAATGTGAACACATGTTAGAGAACATGGTGTTGGATTGACCCATCTTGAGACACTGTTGAGATTGTTATGATTTTTTGTGTCGTTGGTTGGTCTCAAGCAATGATGATGTATAATTCTTAGACTTGAGATCATCATGGTTTCCTACATGTGTAATAGTACACTTAGGGGCTGCCAAACACTACTCCATAACTAGGTAGTTACAAAGGTAGCTTCCGAGTATGCTATGAAACATGCAGAGGAATGTGACTGGTCGGATATGGGATTTGCCCCTCCTAACATAACAAGAAAGATATCTATGGGCCCCTCGATGTAGTCGGATAAAGAAAATACATGGCCATGCCACTAGTGGTCGAAGTGTTCAACCACGTGAAGTTATCCGTCACTCGATCGAGAAAGTATTGAACAGTCCATGGATGACATAAATCTCACCTGGAGTTCAACTAGATATCGTGAGGCAAAGGGAGAATACACGAGAAGGTCTTTAAGTTCGATCATATACGTTCTAGTCGTATAGAGATACGAGCTGGTCATAGACTGGTTGAACATGACCACTAACTAGTCGTGAACATGTCGTAAGGAGTTACGAACTGGTCATGACATATATGAACTGATCGTATAGAGATATGAGCTGGTCATAAGTTATAAGGACCTATTCATAGATCATATTGTATTAAGGTTCGTCCGATATAATTTGTGTGTATTCGGGAATCGTTATGTCCTTCTAGGAACCGCTAACGACTCGTGGTCGGAAAGGGTTTTCAAGTCACAACCGATTATGTATGAACCTAAACGGGTCAAAGACTTAACGGGTTGGAACAAACGTGTTCGGATAACATCCATCATGTGTTCTATATAAGAGGATGCTTGAGGCTGTTAGGTAGACGTACAAGAGAGACACGCAACGTGAGTTGCTCCACTAAAACCCTAGCCACCATCTTCTCGAGAGAGCTCTACTGTGCGAGTTGGTGCTAGCACACCGGCATACGATGTTCCATCCCTGGACGTGTGGATACTATAGAGGCGCTACTACGGTTGCTATTGCGCTTGAGGACGATCCACGACTTCGCAAGGAAGGTGATTGGTTGCTGGAAGAGTCGATTGACATCGAGGACGCTAGGCGGTTGACTACGACTACTTCATTGACGTGCTCTACGTTGGATCAGGCTACTCCAACTCTTCTTCCGCTGCACTGTGTGTCTGGTGGTAACAATCTATGACCTCGTGCTTGCATGCCATCCTGGTTTACGTGGTAGAATTTTTGAATTACCAGCTAGTGTAGCCTAACCGTATCCCTTCATAGGTGTGGTTGCCCCAGACATTGGTGACACACTTGCCGTACCCCCAAAGCACTCGGTGGACCTTTACATGCAATCCACTAGTAGAGCTAGGAAGACTTAGGGGAACAAGTCCAAGGCACACTTCGCTGCTCAGCCGGTTATGACTGAACCCTCTGCTAGCTAGGAAGTTGAGAAGAATGATTACATGATTCATGATGATGTGGCCTAGGGAGAGGACATCTCCATGGAACATGACGACCTTCTTGGGATGGAGCTCCTAAACCTCCAGAAGGACTCCCAGAACCTATATGGAGACCTAAAGTAGTCTCCTAGCTACCTTTTTCAGTTGCTCGCCGATGCCGCATTTCCTTAATAAATTTTCTTATCATTCAAGTTTTTAGTTCTCGAGGAACATTGGTTTATTCATGCTCATGTTGAGCATTTATCTTTCATTATTTGCTTAGGCTGAACACTTGGTCTTTTTATCTTTCTAGATTATTTAATTAATGCTTTTATTGGTCTATACATTTCGAACTATGTTTCCTGATGAATAATTATTTGATAATAAATCATGTTTTAGTTATAGAACAACTTGGTATGATCCAATGGCGGAGGAGGAAATCTGTCTTGTAGCAGTTGCACCACTAATTCAATTTTGAGGGAAACTAAATATTTTCAGGCCTTAACTAAGAAAATTGATAATATCATGACCATTGCTTGAAGCAATACTCTCATTGTTGGCACTGGAAGGGGGCAAAATATCCCATGCACACAACACATTTGGTGCACATATGCACACAGGAAATCTGGACCGTCCATCTGATAATCGACGGACGACCGTGCGCGCTGGCGTTTTTGTGTTTTGCCCCCTACCGAATCGCTGCGTCGCCCCCAATCCCCCAATCCACAATACCCCGATCCCCCAATCGAACCTCTGGCGATGGAGGCGACCGTGGCGGCGCCGTCGACTAGCCCGTGAGCGACACTCTGCCTCCACCCTTGTGCTCTGTTCCCTCCGCCTCACTCCCACCAGGTCTCCCCCCCCCCTTGTGCTCCGTTCCCTCCGCCTCACTCCCACCAGGTGCGAGTCTAGGGTTGGGGGCGACCGTGGCGGCGCCGGTCGACTAGGCCATGAGTGCCGCTCCGCCTCCCCCCTTGTGCGACCCTGGGCGTTGGCATAGCATGGAGAAGCTGAAATCTCGCGCGGAGACGCACTCCGAGTGGTCAATGTCAGGCCCTAGCGGTGGGCTTCCTCTCGTCCCATGCCCAAAGTGCAAGGTGACGATGATCTGGGCTGTGTCTGGGAGCTCGAAGAATCAAGGAAAGGAATACTACAAATGTCCTAGAAACGACGGTGTAAGAATCAACCTTTTCTCTTGATTTTGATGTTTAACCTAATCGGCAGTTTGATGTTGAAGTTGGGTGCTTTCTTTTGGTCCAGACGTATTCCAAACAATGCGACACATTCTTGTGGAAGGACCAATACAAGATGCTTTTGAGTGGAATGCACCCGGTTGAACAGGACAAAAGAGATGACCATTTTGATTGTCCTGTGAAGCTGATTGACCACCATGTTTTGCAATAGTTAGCTGCCATGAAAACCTCATTGGATCAGATTGACGACCAGATCACCAAGTTAATTCAGAAATCCAGTGCTGCAGATGGCAAGTTAAAAATCTTTGTTGTTGCATTTATTTTCTTGCTTGTAGGAATTTACAATGAGAAGATAGGGAACCGAGTTGGTAATTTAGTTGTGCAGCAGTCTCATGTAATGTGGTTGTTGTCTGAATCAACTTTTGAATGATGTCTGAAATATGGCCATCTGAAATTTGCAATGTTGTCTGAAATATGACACTCTGGAATGTTGTCTGAAAGCTTGTGCCTGTGGTTCAGTACAGAAGCATGAATGGTCTGCAATCTGAATGGTTTGCATGGTTTGCAATGTGAATGGTTCTGAATGGTTTGCATGTATCCAATGCAATCTGAATGGTTTGCATGTATCCAATGCAATCTGAATGGGGTTGAGCCTCTTCCACTGCTGCCTGTTTGTTAACCTTGTAATCATGTTGATATTTATACACTACAAGTGTCCAGGACCCTGTAATAAAAGTGTTACTGGGAAACAGATTTTGCAATGACAGAATAAGTGTCGGGACCCGAAAATACATCTCAGGAACCCTCTGTGTTTTCTGAACTAGTCCCAGATCAATAGCTAGCTCACACAGGAAACAATGATGAAATACCATCCATTTATTCAATTTAACTAAAAAGATTTCAAAGTAACAAATAATAATAATAACTGGACCTTATGGTCAACGTTTACTTAACTTGCCACGCAGGGCTAAAGAAACAAATAAAACTCTTGCAGCGGAACAAAACTCTTCAAATGGCTAATCAACATGCCCACAGGCAATCGAGTGGAGAACGATCTTAATCAAGTAAAACCTTCATAGTCCTCCTTCTTAAAGAACTCTTGAGCGACTTGATATTCTTCAAGCTGGCGATTAACAGAGGGCACAAGCCATGAGTACTTTTGAATGTACTCAAAGAAACCGTAGGGAAATGTATGCAAATAGTATTCATGCACGGCCGACAAAGGTTAGTCAGTATGGTTTTTTTTTAAAGCAAAGATTTACAATAAATACAATAAATAGATTGAAATGCGTAGTTGAAAACAATAATAAATAATTAAACATTTTCTTTGAAACAACCAAAGTGAATTTTCCCATTCACTTCCCAACCAAACCAAAGATAAGTGAATCCCCAATTCACCAATCGATACAAACCCCCAAGTGAATGACCTGTTCACCAAACAAACATTATATTTATCAAGTGAACTTCCCATCCACAGTCCGACTCATTTTAAAGAAACTCTATCTCCGTGTGAAATCCCGAGCACGCCCATAACCATGGACATGGCTATTCAATAGTTTTACACTCTGCAGAGGTTATGCATGACTTTCCCCACATGACACGACTTCTCTAGTTTGTTAAGCATATATCTATGCCACCGCTCACTACCTTAGGTAAGCAGTCTAGAGCACATGACAAGGCCTTTACAAAGCTCCTTCTTAACCCAGTTCTACCCGCTAAGGATTCAACACCGAATGTCTTTCCGACCAGACAGGGCCCCCCTCTTGCGCCTGTGAGAATACGTTTCCCATAACTCACGCTTTCCACGACAGAACCGAAATCAAGACATTGCTAATTAGTTAGCCAGGTCCGTCCCATACCAAACATGTGGTTGTACGGGTAAGGCCCAGTTCAATGGTGCACAGGATTAAGTCCTTGACAAATTACTCAGGCGAGACTACCACAAACCCAATCCGTACTAAACCCGCACCCCCACTATCCACCAACCACTCGCCCAAGTGAAAACCATTTTATTTAACCAAGACCCATGACTCACCCCGTCATGGTACCCACAAATTTTAACAAGAGTGGCTCACCACCACGATTCCATATATCATTAAGTCAAGATTAATCATTATGACACATGTGATGACAAACCCATCGTATCTAAGCTGAACTAAGTATTAATACGCTACCCATGTTAACAATATGAATATGTCCAACTAAAATTATCCACACTAGGGTGACAAAGGATTCATGGCATTCAAATAATCAAAGGAGGCATAATGACAATAAGTAATAACTAAGCCCAAAACAATTTGTATAAAAATAGCATGCAATTGTATACATCAATATACTTTTGAAATCATAGGTTCAATATGATCAAAAGACTACGACTTGCCTTGGAATAAATCCTGGGATTGATCTTGATCTTGATAGACTCCTCCTTGCTCAAAGCTTCCCGAAGTATCAACGTCTAAGGGCAAACAAGGAAAATAAACCAAATAAATAAAAACAGAGGCAAGACAAACTCCAAAAATTAATTAAAAATCTCAAATAAATAGATCTTGAATTTAGATGAATTTAGGAATTTGAATGGACTCAATCGGAGTTCGGATGCAAAAGATATGGGCTTTAAAAGATTCACATGAAATGATGAAATGAGAATTTCAAAATTTAGGGAATTGTTTCTCTGAAGGAAAAACAATTAATTAGATCATGCTGACATCATCAATGCTTTTCAGCTGAAAGATAAAGGAAAACGATTATGACGAGTGGGGCCCACTGGTCATAGAGTTGGTGCATGGTGAACTGGATCCATGGACCGTTTGGATCAGGTGGGTTTTGGTGTGCCACATGGCATTGATGACTGGACCACCATGTAGACAAAAAGGATGACGTGGAGGCTTAGCTGGAGCTGATTCGGTTCAGAGGCAAACCAAGCAAGGGAGGAGGCGTCCATGGCCAGCGGCTTGGAGGTCCTCGGTCGTGATGGAGTCAACGACTTAGTGGTGTCCGCTGAAGATCAAGAGAGGCACCGGGTAGGTGACGACGCAAGGAGCATCAAGGGCACCTCGGGGTAGACAAAGGTTGACCGGAGCGGCAGCAAGATGTAATTGACCAGCAGACAAGAAGATGACCGGCGACGGCAATGTGGTAAAGGAAAAGGAGAGACAAGGGAGGGGATTAGATGAGAATAGGATGGAGCACGAGGTGACACGCTCAGGGGCAAAGAATCTCACCGGAACAGATAGATCGGAAAGATGGATGACGACCGGTTTGTCAGACGAAACCGAAAACAGCGCAAGGGTGGTCCTCGAGCGAAGGCGAAGGTGTCACAATAAGCCCTCGACGATCTTGATCTGAAGAAGAAAAAGACCTACCGAGACGAATCGACGGTGGCGAATTTCGCCGGAGAAGAAGCTTCAAAGACGTTCGGTTCTTCGGCGATTGCGGCGCAACCAAGACGAAATCGGGGACGGCGCCTTAGGGTTTCAGAAGAGGGGAGCGAGGCGAAGAGATTGACGTGGTCGACTTTGCTTATATAGCACCGGGGAGGGAGAGTCCACAAGAGGCACGGCGGCGCTGCTGGCGTGCTTGGCTCGGACTCGATTTGGCAAGGAGTTCCGGGAGAAGACAATGAACAGGTGGCAGCTGGCCCCACGGTCAGAGAAATAACAAAAAAAAAAAAAAGAAGGAGCTACCGTCTGGTTTGGGCCACGCGCACACGAAAAGGAGCAGAAGGCCGAGGACTCGGGCCTACTCCCGCGCGCAAAAAGGAAAACAAGGAGCAGCCGGCACTGATTGGGCTTGTCCGAGCGGAAGGAAAGAAAAGGCGAGCCACTCAGTTGGACTGGGCTGCAAAAACCGGAAGCGACGCTCGGACTGGATTTCCGCCACGCGCAAGAGAAAATAGGCGGCGGCTGGATGGCTCAGCTACTCATGCGCACCAAGGAAAGAAACGGCGGGCTGAGGAATTGGAAACGGGCCGGGGATTGAAGAAAAGAAAGAAGCAAGAGAGATGGGCCAGAAATGAATAAGATTGGGCCGGGTCAAAAGGATTCGGCCCCAAAAGGAGATTATGAGATTTATATAGTTTTTCTTTTTAGAAAATAGCACAAAATCCAAATAACAAAAAGAAAGTAGCGAATGCACTCGGAAAAATTCTAGAAAAATCTAGAAGATATATCCAAGCACATAAAATCCAAATAAAATAGTTTTGATAATAGTTGATGTTGACATTGATCACATTAAATTGTTTTTGAACTCTGAAAATTCCAATTAAGCTTTTAACTTTACCAGAAAAATCCAAATGGTTATTTTTCTTTTAAAACTTTAAAACAGACCAAATTTTTGGGATGTTACAATAAGGATTCTGTTTATGGTGAGTTTGTATTGCAATATGACTTCTGAATTGTATTGAAATATGAACTCTCAAGTTTGTATTGAAATATGAACTCTCAAGTTTGTAATGATGTAAAACTGGAATGCTTTGCTACAGTATCAGGTGAAATGGACTCTCTCGGTTACTGGCTGCTACTTTGCTGAACAGCTCCTTAATAAATGGGAGAAGGTAATCGTTTTTCCAACTTTATGTCTTACTTTTTGAGTTAAACTTGATTTTTTTCCTTTGCCACTAGATATCTCTTAAGACATGTAGGAAAATGGCCATCAGTAGCAAAGCAGCAGCAGGTAACCTTAACACCAATAACTGCATTGCAGATTCCACTTTGTCGTAATTAACTCAACAAGTTTGGTCCCAAGAATTAGTCATAACAGTAAGCAGCTCGGCACATCAATCCTGGTGTCAGTTTGAACAGCTATTGAACAAGTAATTTGAGACACTTACAAAGTACAAAAGCCTTTTCCTCAAGTCCAGAAATTCTGTATACAAACTTGAGAAAATGTAATCTGGGAGGAGCATTCATTCCAGATTGCCTGTTGTATTGACTTGTAATAGCATGGACTCCCACACAAGCATCCATGCAACAGACAGAGAAGTCAAGAACTCAAAACCGATCATACAACATATGAAATGCAACATTTTCATGCTATTACAAGTCCATACAACATGCTTGCAGTGACAAAAACTTGATACTGTTCAGGTTGCAGTCCAGGTGAGGATTAGTGACAAAAACCTGATACTGTTTCCTACAGGAAAACAAGAATCAGCAAAATCTCCATTCTGTCCAGAATTGACAAGAATCCAGCGAACATCCAAAACCAAATCACATGATATCTCTATTGTCAACCATATAAAGATTCAATCACTGACAAAACCTGATACATTTGCATGACATATCACATGGTCCAGTTAACTTGCCATACATCAAACTAAAACAAAACATGATACATTTCCATGACATATCACATGGTCCAGTTAACTTGCCATACATCAAACTAAGACAAAACATGATACATTTCCTTTGCAGCCACCTACAAAGCCACCTCCTGCAAATATGAATACTGAACATCTTAGACAGTGAGTACTTAAACAAAAAAAATGGAATGGTAGACAACGAGTTCAAGTAATACCAGAAATCCGTTTGGGCACGATTATTTTGCTTCCTTCCTTAAAGGGCAGTTGCGGCTGTCGTGGGTGTCGATCTCATTGCATGTCCTACACATGCGAGCGGCCTTTCCCTTAGGCTTTTGCTTGTTCTCCCCAGGCCGATTCCTCTTGCATTTCCCTCTAGTGAGTTTGTTTGTCGGCGGCAATATATCAATCTGATCAGGGATGCCATACCCTAGATACGCTTCAACCTCCTCCACTCTACTTTGCTGGTGGACAAGAATTTCCTGGTTTATCTCATGCATAAACTTTTTAAGTTTCTCTCTAGCATTCTACATGTAAGGAAGTGAAGGTCTAGCTCGATGTATCAAATCTTCCAAGTCCTTTCGCATCTCAGCTGCCAACTTTTTAATTTCTTCCTCTATGGGATCTTTGGGTTTCTCCTCAAGAACATTGCCATTCTCATCAAATACAACCTCCCTCTTGCAATCAGCAGTCCATCTTTTTAAAACATAATAACTAGGAAGCTCATTCAGCAATGCACCTCATAAAACAAGTATAATGTGGCAGCAGGGAATTCCATGAGTGCCAAACAACATGTAGGAGCACTGCACAATCATGGTGTTAGTGTCACATGTGACTTTTCTAACCTTACCAACCTCATTCACCGCTGTTACTTTAAGGTCGCATACTTGTGTTGTGCTCTCAACAACATAGTTGTCCCTAGCAGCAATAACCTCCTTTTGAAACTTTGCGAACACCTCATGTGTGAAAACTTCACTCCCATGCAACTCTATTGCCCATGGTGTCTTCAACTGAGGCTTCGTGTGAAAGGTGGTATTGTCTTCTCTTAGCTTCTTTTCTCTTTGTTCATCGACTGCAGTGTCGAAGCGGATCCAGAACTCAACCAATGCATGTTTGTAACCTATAAATCGATTGAAAAAAGAATTGGCACTCTCAGATCTTGAAGTTGTTCTAAGGATTCCTGCAAGAGGTATGTCCATAAAATAAGCTGGTACCCAAGATGCCCTAATACTATAACGACCAGTCAACCACTCATTATCTTCCAAGTGGAACTCTGCAATAATATTAGCCCACTGCGACTCGAATTCTTCTAGAGTTTCTGAGGGATACACACATGAATTGACACGACTGTAAAAGATTTGGTTATCCTCAAATCGCCTAATCTTTGTTGGGAGTTTGTTCAATATGTGCCACATGCATAATCATGCGTTGTATTAGGGAATACATCTTGAATTGCCTTCTTCATGGCGCATCTTCATCGGTTATTATAAGCCTAGGTGCGGCACCTCCCATACATCTTAAGAACGTCTGGAACAACCATTTGAATGTTTCAATCGTCGATCGGCGATGTCTGACCCGAATAGAACACATCCCCATGGTTATTCACTTCTATGAATGGTCCAAATATCATGTCATATTGGTTTGTGTTATATGTTGTATCAAATGAGAGCAACTCCCCTAAATGAACATAATTCTTCCTTCTGGTTGCATCCGCCCAAAACACATGGACCAACCTACCCTTGTCGTCAAGGACATAGTCAAAATAAAATGCAGCATTGTTCTCGTTCCTTCTAGCTAGATTATCGAGGAACATCTGAGCATCTGATGACTTTATACTCTCTCTCAAAGTGCGGTGATAATTTTGCAAATCCCTCCTTGTGCATCCAACATTCTGAAACCTACCCTCACTAACATGAAGATATCTAAATGCCCCAGATGTCCCAATGCTAGGTTGATGGCATGCGAACAATGTCGTCTTAGCCTTCTCATTTACTTGTCTATTAGAACGTATCAAGTGTTGCTTACTAGGTGAGACAAAACTATGGTTATGCACTTCCACAAATGTCTCTAACCTGAAATTATTATCCTTAGTGCGTTTGATACCAAACATGGCCTCACACCCACACCTAGTCAATTTAGACTCATATGTCCTCTTCGTTTTGACCTCCAACTTGACCTTACCTTTTTCATCCTTCCAACCACGTCTGGCACAATAATACTGCCTCCATTGCAAAACACCGTTTCTAATCGTCCGCTGCCCAATACGAACAGAGAAGCCGGCAACATGTGCATATGCTTTGTAAAACTCGAGAGATGCATCCTCATCTTCAAAAATCATCCCCACGGCAGGCGTCAGGTCGTCATTAACTACCGGTGTGGACGACGAACCCTGCAGTGGTTTGGAACAATTAGCATGACATCAACATTACTCATTCAAATTTAAAAATTTCAAATAACCATACACTCACACAGAACGGAATGCTCGCCGCCTTTTGTTGTGTTTTACAAAAATTGCTCGCAACGAGAGAGTGTGCATCGACCATTTCAGAACATGGCAACGCTAGTGGGTGTACGGAGCTACTCACATCTTCTATGGAATCCATGCGGCACTTGGGCTGCTGCAACCGAAAGAAGAACGAATCAATTACCACAACAGCGCTGGATTCAATCCCCTATTTCATCTCATATTTCATCTCATATCAACTGATTCCAAGAAATACCCTTGGATGTCCTACAACAAGAACTCACCTCGGCCTTGGTGCAGGGGGCGTGGCGTGTGAGCAAGCAACAAGGGACTCATGAGGAGGCAAGGGCGGCGGCAGCAGGAGGCTGGCCCCGCCAGTAGCAACAGGCGGCAAGACAACCCTAGCTCGATTGAGCTCGAGTGGCCGGTGCCCGGGGTGGGTTTCAAAACGCCAAGCGGGGCGGGGAGAGGCGGCGGGATGGGACGAGCGATCCACACCGTTGGTTTGGGATTGGACGGTCCAGATTTCCTGTGTGCGTATGTGCACCCAATGTGCTGTGTGCATGGGATATGTTGCCCTGGAAGGGCCATCATAGTTCTCCCTTTGGGTACCTGTATAATAGTAGAGGATGCTCTTCTGTATCCTGAATCAAAACGTACCCTCCTAAGTTTTAAAGACATTTGTAGTAACGGATTTCATGTAGAAATTGATAATGAGAATATTACAGAATAACTACTCATGACTAAGTCTAACGGATGCTAGAAGCAAGTGGTTGAAAAACTTTCTTCTTTCTCATCAGGATTGTACTACATAGATATAAAATATGAAGTATATGTTGCAATGAAAACAATATTTAAACCCCCAAAAATATTTAAGATTTGTCATGATCGTCTAGGTCATCCTGGTTTGGGTATGATGCAAAAAAATCATTAATAATTCTGTTGGCCATAACATAAAAACCACAAACTTTCCTAGACCTGACGACTTCGTGTGCCCTTTTTGTGCCAAAGGGAAGTTGATTAGTAGACCCTGTTATCTAAAACTTATAGAAGAATTACCTAGCTTTTTGAAGAGAAGTCATGGTGATATTTGTGGACATATCCAACCCTGTCAGGTCCCTTTAGATATTTTATGGTGCTATTAGATGCCTCTACTAAATTGTCCCATATTTGCCAGCTGTCTACGAGGAACCATGCTTTTGCAAACTTAATTGCTCAAATCATCAGATTAAGAGACAATTTTCTAGATGAATGGATTAAGTCTATTCGAATGGACAATGCTGACAACTTCACCTCAAGGCATTCAATGATTGTTGTATGGCTCTGGGCATTAATGTAGAGCACTTAGTACCACAAGTCCACATCCAAAATGGCCCAGCAGAGTCATTAATTAAAAGAATAAAACTTATTACCAGGCCACTCTTGTAGAATTGTAGGCTACCTACCAGTTGTTGGGGCCACACAGTGTTGCACGCTGCTGCATTAATCCAACTCAGACCAACTGCATATCACCCCATGCGTGTTCTAACCAGGACCACCACATGTCAGGATCTCCACACCGGGAATGCAAAACCAGGTCACCGGGCTACTGCACTATGGTTACCTCCTTACATCGTGCCTGATGTTGCCACTGTGTCAGGCCATCGTTGCTCCTGAGCTTGCCCAATCGTCGCCTTGCACCTCTACCTGTTGTCTCCAGTTGGATCCAACATTGACGACAGTGGAGGAGGAGGGGGGCGAGGAAGTGGAGGGTGGAGGTGGGGAGAAGGGGGAAGATAGAGGGGTGGAGGCAGGAGGCATCAGCAATAGGGGTGAAGCAGGTAGGTCGCTGGTAGGAAGAGAGGGAGGTGTTGGAGGTGGTGTTGGTGGTGGAGGCAGGAATGGGAGAGACATCTGGGCGAAGGCCATGTTGGCAATGGGGTTGGGGAGAGCCGTGATGTGGATTAAAACCTCTATGTATTTCTTTAATACATAATATAAGGCCATATGTCTTCGTGGTCGTAGCCCCTAAGGCTAACGACCCCTGAGGTCGTAAGGATTCCAAGGGTCGTAACGACCTCTGAGGTCATAATGGGTACCCTGGTCGGATGAGATCCTGTACCCCATCCCCGACCAGATGACTGCTCGTAGAAATGACGAACTGGTAGCTCGATCTAACTCTAAGTATATTCCTTACCGTATGATGAATGGAACACATGTCGTACTTGCTCCATACCACGCGACGTTTCATGGTCCTAAGACACTGATAATAACCACCATATGGTTTAGTGTCTCATAGACACCAACTGATGATCAGTTACTGTTTCACTAACTATAACCGACCCTCCGACCGAACACGTCACTTCCAACAGGCGTCTTCTCTAGGAACAACTACCACCTCTTCGATGGTTATTTAAAGATAGAGCATGGAGGAACAAAGGCATCGGATTGAAGCATCACAATTAGCATTAGGCTCATGTTTCAAGTCTGATTCAATAGCATAGCAGGCATTGCGCTCAGTGTAATTAGGATTAGTCCACTGCTTGTCGAGGGCACCCCCTGTAAAGGACCCGATTCATAGAAATAAAGAGCAGTTCCATTCTCTCCCAAGAACTCTTTGCCATTTTCCTTTGTTTCTTTCGTAAGATCGGCAACTCGATCGTCGACAGCTGGCGTCATCCGTGGGAAAGTAGGCGTTGAGTTCTTGAAGATTACTTCGCTTAAGCATTCCTCATTCATTCCCACCGCTCCATCATTGCTCATGCAAACATGGTAGGGACTTGGGATTAGAAAACTGGTTCGACCTGGCAGACTACTCCAACCTCGACATGGACGCATGCATTCGTGTCATGGAATAAAACGGGATGTCATCATCATCATCCTCTGTTGGCTCACCACTCGTCGAGGTCAGCATGGTCGACTGGATAGAGGAGGATTCACCACTACCATCAATGGCGCTCCCAAAGGATTCGGTCGTTCCGACCAGTTCGAAACATCCGAACGCCTCTACAAGCCCAGTCTCTCTGATCTGCAAGACTGGCAGCCAAGCCCCAACGCTGCGATCAACGAATCAATGTTCTCTCGATACAGTCATGGGCGACCAATATTCGCCAATGGCTCCTATGTATTCCGGGAGCCAACCGACATCAGGTGAGGGTGTCAATGAAGTTACCATTGATCATAGGCCTAGTGGGAATGATAAAACTCAGCATACGATCGATAATCTGCCAAATTAGGCTGAGTCCACCACAAAGCCCACCGAATACGGTAATATCCGACCGCTCCCCGTCATGGAGGCTCCTTGCCGAAGCACTGGAATGCTCTCCCTTAATTACGACGGGAGCTCATCGGAGGACTTCTATTGGAGGCACAAGATTCACGCAATCGGAGATACCAATCAAGATACCATGCAAGATCCTCCACAGTTTGTCCCACCACCACTTGTTGGACGTCGATTAGTAAATTCTCCTGTTCCTACCTCACAGCGCCTGATAGGTCGGACAGGACAGACCGGAAGGTCGAGGGAAAACTTGAGCCATCGAACACCCACCGCTAGTGGGAATCCTCCAAGACCTTCGGTAACGATTCAAAACCTGCAACGAGTTTGTGACATTTTGAACAACTTGGATCCAACATTGGCAGGAACTCCAGGTTATGTCCAACTTGCAGGGCAGGTGTCAGAGATCCTCCAACAAACCATGCAACGTATAGAAATGTACCGAGAGCAAAGGAACTCACAAAGTGTCGAGACCCCGAGTATGCAACCCCGGGACCCTCTATGTATACTGAACAAGTCCCATGATCAGTAGCTAGCTCACATAGTTGCAACATAGATGAAATCATATCCATACAGCAAAATTTACGATGAAGCAAACAAATTAATATTACTAAATAGCAAAGGACCTTACGGTCAAGGTGTTTACAGAGTTTGCCACACAGGGCTAAGGACAACAAAGTACAACTTGCAGCGGAGAACAAAAACAACTCGTGGAGGCCATCCGACATGCCCACATGCAATCGAGTAGAGGACACGGCCTAGTCCGCATGGTCTTCGAAGTACTCCTCTTCGTAGGATACGGTGCTCCCCGGGTCTTCTTCGACGACTGATCAACAAAGGGCGTATAGCCGTGAGTACATAAAGTACTCAGCAAGTCATAGGGAACAGTATGCGCATAGTATTAATCAAAGCTTGACAAAGATAGCTTTATGTTTAATTTGCGGAAAGCAGTATTGACATTAGATATAATAAGTAGATTGTAAAGCACAATTTGAAAGACTAATACACAAGTAATCAAGTTTCTTTGAAACAACTCGTGAACACCCTGTTCACTTCCCAACCAACAACCACGACCAGATCGCTTCCCACGACTAGATTTTTGAGAAAAACTACCCCTCGTGTAAAATCACCAGGCATTGTCCATAACCGGGGACACGGCTATTCGAATAGTTTTACGCTCAGCAGAGGTTGTACAGCTTGACCCACAAGACATAATCTTCTTATACTGTCCGCTCACACACTTCCGGGGTGTGCGACTAAGAGATTATCACCAGGCTTTTACAAAGCTCTGTTTTGACTCGGTTTTGTTCGCTAAGGTTTCGCCTCCGACTGGCTCCACAACTCCCAATATCCACCTTACAAAACAACATCCCAGTCGACCGTCCCCCTCTTGCGCCATGTGTGGATGTCTAACCCAGGGTTCACACTTCCACCGAAAATAGAACCGAATCAAAGCACTGCTAATTATTCAGCCAGATCCACCCGATAAATGGACTTGTGGATATACGGTAAGGCCCAGATCAATGGCGTACAAAGTTAAGTCCTTAGTGACTACTCAAGCGAAACATCCTCAACCCAATGTGCTTCCTGCACCCCCTTTACTGCACGATCATTCGCCTGAGTATGAAATCATTTTTGGTTCAACCCAACCAAATGGCAACCCTTCCCATGGCACAACCAATTTTACCAGCAGTGGCCGCGCCACAATTCCATATATCATTAAGTCAAATTTATCATCATTAAATCATGTGATCGAGAGACATCGCATAACTAAAGCATGACTAAGCATAATACGCACCCATGTTGGTATTACAATAATATCCAACTAAGATTACCCAACCAATGGTGTCCAAGGGTACATGTCAACATGTCGGTCACAATTATTCAAGGAGTCATACTGCCAAGTGGGCATTTAACTATTTCTCAAACCATTTTTATACAACTAGCCATGCATGTTGATATAAAACAATATTATTTTATAAACTGGGTACGACATGATCAAAGGTCTACGACTTGCCTTCGTTAAAGAGTTGGGATGCTTCGGTCGAGGTCGACGGGTCCAAGAACCCTTCGGGAACGCCGGAATCTATACGTGCGAAATGGGCCGAATAAGAAAATCAATTCCAAATAAAATACAAACAGAACCAAGCTAGAACCAAAAGAAAGGTACTAAAATTAGATGGATTTAGAAATTGAATTACTCGAATCGGAGCTCGAACGAAGGAGAACAAGCTCACGAAAGAAGGTTTGACTACAGGTGGTCGAAAGGAGGTTCGACTACCCAGTCGGAAGGAGACTCGACCACAGATGGTCGAAGGGAGGATACGAATACTCAACGTGGTCATAAGGACGGTACGACTACTCAACGTGGTCGTAAAGAGGATACGACTACTCAAAGTGGTCGTATGAGGGATACGACTACTCAACATGGTCGTAAGGACGAAAGAAGGATTCGACTGCTCGAGACGGTCGAAAGAAGAAAGGACAGGGCACGGGAACTCACCAGGACTGAGAGAGAGGCTGGAGGAGGTCGGCGGATTATGAACGGCGGCGGTGAAACTCGCAGTCGAAGGCGAAGGAGGATGGCGGCGAAGGGGTCGGCCGGGACTGTCGAAGAAGAGGAAACGCGGTGGCTTCGGCGAAACAAAACTAAAATAGAGAGAGGGGGTTGCTTCAAGGAGCTCTGGGACAAGGATTGATGCAGGGCTAAAACTCGGAGCGCAGGGCTTCGGGCAAACCATAGAAACAAGAGCGAGAGAGGGAGAGTTGGGTGCACGCAGTGCTCACCTAAATAAGCGAAGGTGGCACATAGTTCGATGAGGAGGAAGGTGGTTCGACCATCGGTAGGAGAAGCTTAACGGCGGTGCTAGAGGCGGTGGCGCAAGCTCCAGCCGGAGCCAGCAAAACTCGAAGCACGGCGAAACGGGGCGAGAGAAAGAGGGAGAGTTGAGGGTAAAGCAATAGTAAGGCGAGGGCTCCTTGGAGCTCTTATTTATAGAGGAAGGAGGGGAAACAGGCGACAAGATGGAGCGGCGGGATTCGCGGTGGCGTAGCATGGGCGCATGGCTAGCAGGTGAACGAGGGGATGGGGGCAGGTAAGGGAGGAGACGAGAGGGAACGAGCGCGTCGGAGGCGACAACATTTAATGCGCGGTGACTTTTGCAACAGCATTTAATGCGCACAGTGTTACAGAAAAAGAGACAGAGAGAGAGAGAAGGATGCACCAAGACAAGGGTGATCGAAAACGAGAGGGTGGTCACAACCGAAAGGTGGTTGTGACCAAAAGGCTGGTCGAAACCAAGAGGTGGTCGTGACCAAGAGGCTGGAGTGGCAAAATTTCGCAGGGAAAGGGATGACTGACGAAAATCAGAACGAACAAAGAAAGGGGCTTAAATACCGGAGAACTCCAAGTTAAGCTTAGCAATGCAGCAAAACCAAATGGTTGTTTTCATTTTGAAAATTCAAAACTCCGGAAAGTTGGGATGTTACGCAAAGTCACACCATGACTTCATCCATGCGCTCCTCTCTCAGTAGAGGGCAACATGGTCAGACGGGGGACCAATCGATACCAAGACCCCCTCATAGATTCCGACCAGGGAGTCACAAGGGAAGATGGCTCTTCCCAGCAGTCGCTCCTTCTCCTCGTCAAGGGGAAAGACCTCTTGGTTTCGATGACCTTTGGCATCGTCTGAACCATGCAGGTGGTCAAAGACGTAACGCTAACATTTACGACCGGATTGGAACACCGGATGCTAGGTATGCAAATCAAAGGAACCGGTCCCGAGCTGATTATAATCTGACTCATTTTTAGAGAAGGCACCACGACTCCATTATGGGAACGCCAAGTGTTCTCAAGTCTCCAAAGTTGATTCATTGGCCGGACGGAGTTCCGACCAGCCAACATAAAGAAGTTCAATGGGACTTAGAACCCATTAGAATTTCTTAAAATCTATACTACTGCCATCAAAGCTGTTGTTGGTAATGACAATGTGATGGTAAATTACTTGCCCACGGTCCTTGAAGGGTCTGTCTGGTCATGGTTGCTCAATCTACCGGTTCGATCTATCTACACTTGGGAGCTGCTATGCGATACTCTGATCGCCAACTTTCATGAGATGTACGACCACCCTGGAAAGGAGGATGATCTCCATCAGACCAGGCAAAAGACCAACGAAACTCTTTGACAATATATCAAAAGGTTTAGCCAGGTTCGAAAATCTATTCCAGAGGTCGTAGAATCTTCTGTTATCCAAGCTTTCAAAGCAGGATTAAGGAACCGGCGATTTATGGAGGATATTGCAATGAATCCTCCACGAACGACCGTCGAACTTTTCAACATGGCCGACAAATATGCGGCCACTAGCGAAGCGGTTGAATGGTGCGAAGCTATTGATCGAAAAGACAAAATCCCTCAACCCAGCTTGGAGAAATAAGAGAAGAAAGGCAAGAAGTCTCTCAAAGGTAAAAAGAATTTCAAGCCCAACAACAAGGAGGTCCTTGCAATTCCAGAAAAAATTACCAAGGGCAAGAAAGTCTTTTTCGGTCAGAACAAGGCGAAAGCTCCGACTGACGACTACAAGAAGAATAGGAAGTAGTGTCCACTTCACCGTACGGCAGGGCATGATCTGCACACTTGCTGAGCCTAACAACAGAAACTGGAGGACTACTACTCAGATAAAGGTCTCTTCTCCTCCGTAATAGAACTTGGAGAAGAAGGATAAAGATGGCAATGAAGAGATAGAGTACCAGGAGCCACAACAGACTGTGGATATGATCTTCGGAGGATCTTCTTCTTATGACTCAAGACGACATCTGAAGGTCGTGGAGTAGGAGGTTGCCGAGTCCCCTATCACCGTCAAGCCGTCCAAGTGGTCAGAACTGTAATCTCCTTTAGCAAAGAAGACTGCCACATTCCATCGACTAGACCAGGTAGGTTCCCTATCGTAGTTGAACCTACTATTAACAAATGTAAAGTTAATCAAGTTTTAATAGATGGAGGTAGCTCCTTAAATATTTTATTTAAGGGAGCATGGGAAAAGATGCAGATTTCCAAGTCTAAGGTAAAGTCTGTGAAATATGCCTTCCATGGCATAGTTCATAGTTCTACCACTAAACCGATAGGGCAACTGTCCCTACCGGTTATGTTCGAAAGACCTAACAACTTCCGAACAGAGAAGGTTAATTTCATTTGATGTGGTGGATTTTGAAACATCATACAAATTTTGAAACAGCATACAATGGAATCCTCGGTCGTCTGGCATTGGCAAAATTTCTGATAGCCACGCATTACGGTTATCAAAGTTTAAAAATGCTAGGACCGAAAGGAGTCATCACGGTTCAAGGAGATCAAAAAATGGCTTATGCATGTGATCGGAAATCCTTAGAACTGATCGATGAACTTCTGACCAGGGAAACTAATGTTGGAAATATGCCCTAGAGGCAATCATAGAGATTATTATATGTCATTACGTTCATGACATTGGATAATGTGTTATCTTGTTCCTAGAATAATATTGTTAATATTTATTATCAAGTATGTGACTTGGTTATGAAACTCTATATTTCTACGATAATTATTCTTATACGATCCCTAGTCGTAAACATATGAGGACACATATGAATAGACTAGCATATGTATTGGTTGATGACTATGTTTCACGGGTCATAGATATGGAGATATCAAACCAATAATATGGACACATGTTAGAGAACATGATGTTGGATAAGACCCACCTTGAGACACTATTGAGATTCTATGTGTCGTTAGTTGGTCTCAAGCAATGATGATGTATAATCCTTAGACCTGAGATCAGCATGGTTTCCTACATGTGTAAGAGCACTCTTAGGGGGTTGCCAAACGCTACACCAGAATCGGGTAGTTATAAAGGTAGCTTTGGGTATGCTCTGAAACATATAGAGGAATGTATTTGGTGGGATATGGGATTTGCCCTCCTAACATAACAGAGAGATGTCTGGGCCCTCGTTGTGATCGGATAAAGAAAGTGCATGACCATGCCACTAGTAGTCGAAGTGTTCGACCACGTGAAGTTATCCGACACTCGATCGAGAATCTTGAACAAGTCCATGGATGACACAACATCTCACGGAGTTCAACCGGACATCGTGAGGCAAAGGGAGTATACACGAGTAGGTTGCTCGATTCGAGCGATTCTGGATGGTCGTATGGAAATCTGGTGGTCGTAGGCTGGTCAAACGTAATCACAGAGTGGTCGTAACTTCGTCGTAAGGACTTACTGAATGGTAGTGACCAAATCTGAATGAGTCGTATAAAGATAGGACACGGTCGTAAGTGATGAGAACCTAGTCGTAGATCATATTGCATTAAGGTTCGTCCGATATAATTTGTGTGTATTCGGGAATCGATATGTTCTGTTAGGAGCCGCTACGACTCATGATCGGAAATGGTTTCCGAGTCACAACCGAACTACACATGAACCTACAAGGTCACACACTTAACGGGTTGGAACAAACCAGTACGGATACGATTCGTCAAACGTGTTCGAATAGGATCCGTCACGAGGACTATATAAGGAGATGCATGAGGCTGTGGGGAAATACAGAGGTTACACGAGTTGACGTAAGTTGCTCCACCGAAACCCTAGCCGCAATCTTCCTGAGAGCTCTGCCGTGCGACTTGGTGCTAGCACACCAGCGTTCGGTTGTTCCTTCCCTAGACGTGTGGATACCGTAGAGGCGCTACTACGATTGTTGTGCTTGAGGTCGATCCGCGATCTTCACGAGGAACTGCAGAGGTTGCTGGAGGAGACGATCGGCTCGCGAGGATCTTTGGACGATCGACTCGACCATCGATCGACTTCTTTGGGCGTTGGACGATCGACTCGACCACTACATCGGCGCTCTTCGTTGGACTAAATTGCCCAACCCATCTTTATTGCTCTGTGGCGTCTGGTGGTAACGATCCGTGATCATCTACTTGCTTGGCATCTTGGTTTGCATGGTAGAAATTTTATTTGTAGCTATCATAGCCTACCCCGTGACCCAACAACTAATCTACCTACTTTGCAGGTCAAACACTCTAGGCCAAAGATGGCGCCGAAACCTTTCAACCAGACCAAGAAAGTTCCACTCGACAAAGACTCTTCTCTAGAAAGCGCCATAATCCCGTCTAGGTCAGGAAATGCTAGCGCATCTACCCAAAAGGTACTAGTCGGAGCAGAATTCAACCCCAAATAGGAAGAGTCGCTCGTCTCGTTCCTCAGAGCAAACCTAGACGTATTCGTTTGGCAGGTGTTCGACATGCCTAGAGTCCCTAGGGAGGTGATTGAGCACAGGCTAGCTCTCCAGCCTGACAAAAAACCGGTCAAGCAGAAGTTAAGGTGCTTCGCACCTAATCGGAAGGAGGCAATCTAGTCGAAGATCGACAAGCTTCTTGAGGTTAGATTCATTCGTGAAGTCGACCACCCAGAGTGGTTCGCCAGCCCTGTAATGGTAAGAAAAAGCAATGGAAAATAAAAAATGTGTATTGACTTCACAGATCTTAATAAAGCTTGTCTGAATGATGACTTCCCCCTTCCACGCATTGATCAACTTATAGACTCTACTTCCGGGTGTGAGTTGTTGAGTTTTTTGGATGTGTACTGAGGGTACCACCAGATTAACATGAGTAAAGATGATGAAGAGAAAACTTCCTTCATCATACCATATGGCACTTACTGCTATGTTAAGATGCCATTTGGTCTAAAAATGTTGGTAGAAGTTTTCAAAGATTAATGCAAAAAACCTTTAATCCTCATATAGGTCAAAATCTAGAAGCCTACGTTGATGACTTGGTTGTCAAGTGCATCAACATTGGCGACCACATTTCCGACCTTCACGAGACTTTCAATAACCTAAGAAGGCACAACCTTAATTTAAATCCAAAGAAGTGTGTATTCGAAGTTTCTTCTGGAAAGTGTAACAGCTCCAGTTTTGATAAACAGTAACAAGATGTTTTTCGTAGCATCACTGTTTATTTTGAAACTTGGATATGTGGCTACACACTAAAACCTTCCTTTTCTAGCCGAAACCGCGAGCCGTTGGATTCTCGACGAATCGCCAGATCAATGTAACGATCGGACCATCCGAACTTCTTTTCAAATCTCAGCCGTTCAAATCAAATTCATCGGTGCCGATGCTCAAAGCGTTGGAACCTTTACCACGCATTTTCTCGGCGACCATCGGTTTAGGATCGCGCGGCCTGTATGTAAGTAATGGCTAGAATTTCCAATATCCATCTTTATCTTAGCCACTCCTTTGAAGTTGGACGGTTGATATTCTTTTGGGTCTTTGTTGATTCTTTGCTTACGGCTATGTAAGAAAAACACAGTCTGGCGTCCTCTTTCTTCTCTTCCTCCTCTCATTTGTGGCAGAAATGACCAAAGCCGGAAAATGGGGAGCTCACGGGAGCTTGTGGCCAACGCCACTTGGCCCCTGACTTGCCACCGCATCATTCTCTAGAACCCTCTTCATCTGCTTTGAAGGTTCTCCATTAAACCCTAGTTTTTGAGCTCCTGTCATTCTTGACCGAAGGAGCTTCCTCATCCATCTTCTTGTCGGTGAAGCCTCTCTTACTCTCACTTCTTGTTCAGCCCTCTCGGTGCTCAATTCACCTTGTAATGTGCATTTTGGGCAGCAATTGCGAGTTGAGCGAAACCTTGCTCACTTGTTGACCCGAGCCATTTGAAGCACTACTTTGGTGATTTCTTGCTCGTGAGGTATGTTTCACACCTTCATGCCAAGATCTTGTATTGTGATCCAAATAGCTAAAGTCCATTCATGAATTTCGTTCTTGGTCAAAAGCAATTGAGCAGATTTTCAATCTTGCCTTTATTTGACCAAAGAAATTGCAAACCTTCTTCTCTAACCTTAACGGTGAGTTATATCCTTAATTCTTCCCATCTTGAGCTTCTTAGGAACCTCAATAGCTCTTTGGAATCACCCATTTATGCTCGGGATGCTCAAATCTTGTTATTACCGAATGGTTTCTTTTTGAACTTTTAGGTCTTTCATATCATTTTCAAGATTTTGAGCTTTTCTATTAAATCTTCAAGTTTGGATAGCCTCCTACTAAACCCTAGCATCTCTAGCAACCATTCTTTTATTCTTGATGCTTCCAAATCAGTTAGTTGGCAAAGACTCTTCTCCCTATTCTTTGTTTTGTCGGGTGAACCAACAAGTGGTCAGAGTAAGGTCATCCTCTGTCAATCTTTATTGGTTGGTGTTAGCAAGGTGGTCTGGTGTATTATCTATTCTAAAGATTAGCTTTAGCTCCAATTAAGAATCTTTTGTTTAGTATATTTTCAAATCAGCCTAAACACGCAATCTTTGTTTTGCTATTTTGTGGACAATCACCAACGGCATGCACAAACAAGTTTCTTGATCTCCAATTCTTATTAATTAGTGCTAAGGAATGATATTAGACTTTAGCTTACTTGTTTAGCAACAACTTTAACCAAAATATTACTTTGTTCATACTTCATAGAACAACAAAATTCAATTTTACGCAATCTGTCCAAGCAATTGGATTGTGCTCTGTCTTATTTTAGGTTAACGACATTACACAATATTTTATTACCTCTTGTCAATTACTGCTAGCAAATGATAAGCTAACCTGCTACATTAGTTAGAAATACTCTAAACTTCATCATAGCACGTTACTAGTGTGAGTTTAGATCACCAAACTTCAATTTAGCATTACATCTGCGATCCCGAACACGAAAACAATGATCTGTTCCAACCAAAAAAATTGATAATTAGTGTTAATTGATGCTAAATGATGAGTTAAACTTTTAGTCTTACTTGTCTAGCTGTAGCTTAATCGAAAATACTCTTTTGTTATAGTTTAATGATGCAGCAAATTATTCCTTTGGAAATCTGTCCAAATTTCAGCTTTTGCTAAAAACGACACTTGTAGCTAACTGAAACTCGAATTTCAGTCTTGTTGTTCGGCTGGTCATGTTGGCAGCATACCCGAAATTGTAGCCTTCTATTCTTTCTAGCAAAGCTCTTGAGTGATAAGCTAGATTCTTAACTCTATTAACTTGGGATGTGTAGAAATCAACAAACCAATTCCTTGCAAATCTGTCCCGATTTCAGTTTTGCCAAATCTGAACTCGTAGCTCGACCAAATGTTACTCCTTGTCAATTAATGGGTAAATGATGAGTTAGATTACTGCTCTAGTAGTATACTTTTAGTTAAACAAGTATTCACTTGTAAGATGTCTAGATTAGCAACTTTTTCCTTTTGAGTTGTTCGGTTCCATCTCTCCAAACACTCAAGTCAGAGCAATCGAAATTAATTCTGATTTGCTCTCATTTGTTGATCAAACCGCAATGCATAGCAAGGATTTCAATTTTGTAATTCTTGTCAACTAATGATGTTAAGTATTAAGCTAGGCTTTTCGGTTTCAAAATCTGAAATTTTAGATAACCGAATCTCTGTTAGGTCTTGTTATTCTTGCGGTCATACTAACGGCATATGCAAACAAGATATTAGCCTTCCATTTCTTTTAGTAAAGTTGCAAGTGATATGTTATCTTTGTTAACTTCACTACTTTAGTTGTAACTTAAACACAAAAATCATATTTTCACTCACAATGTAGTAAGCAACCAATTTGTCCTATTGTCCTGCTTTTCAATATTGTTCCAAATCTGAAATTGTGGTTTTAGCTTAAACTACTTGTGACAAATTGTATTAGCAGAAGCCGGCTATATGCTATTGTCCTTATGTAAATTAGATATAACTTAAGCATGTTGTTAAATATGCATTGAGTTATTGATCATGCACTCTTTTTGCATTTTGCTCTCTGTTTCTTTTCCTTGGATTCATTGGATTTTATTTTCTTCTAGATCTTTGGTTCTTACGAGATTGTTGAGTCTTTTGTTGAGCCACAAGAACCTGAACAAGAGGTTATCTATTATTACCAAGGCAAGCTTCTCTCTCGCACCATGTTGATCCTAATCTTTTGAACCGTAGATTTATAAAATCAAGGATCTTGTTGCATGCAATTTTCTAAAACTATTTATGCTCTGTTCCTAGTTAGCTATGACTGAACTTATGGCTTACCTTGAATTGATCATACACTCAACCTAAGGTAGTTTGTGGTGATATAATACTTAGTTTCAATTTTGCTTAGCCATGCATCCATAGAACGGTAGTGTTTGGCAAGCTTATCTTGTCAAACACGGGGAACAACAAATACATTTTATTTCTGTTGATTCTTTGTTCGGTTTATTTAAATCTGAAATGAATCTAAATCTTGTTGTTAAATTTATTTCAAATCTGGACAAGTGGATGCTAGTGATGGTGCCTAGTGCACGAGAATGGGAAGCTGTGGATGTCTTGTGCGGGTTGATTAAGGGTGAACTCGACGGCCCAATTCAAGCCCCAACGCACTTCCACACGCGCATGTATGGGTATTGTTTGGTTAAGTAAAGGGTTAATATTATTGAGTTGGATACAGGAGAGTAAGGACATGTGTATTGATTTCATATGGCATAGATGCTTAAGTCTTGGCCGTGTCGTATGCCATGTGGAGCTTATATCGATATCGATGTTCTTAGAAGGGTAAGGGCGTAGATGTGTTACATCGCATGTACGTACCTTGAGGCCCCGACTATGTGTAATATGTGTGGCTAACACGAGTTTGCATTTAATTGGTGGGTCGGCATTCCTGTACAACATGTGAGCCTCGGTTGAATATATGCTATCGATCGTTGTTTAAGCGGGATCGGTTTCACATGGGTCATCCAACTCAATAGTGTTAACTTGTTGAAAAATACCAAATTTTAGTTTACCTACCAAAGCATACCAAAGGAAGTGTGCTATTGTTCTAGATGGCTTACGGGCTAACTAAATCGTGTGGGTAAAGATGTACACCCCGCAGGTTAAAACTATTGAATAGCCGTGTCCACGATTACGGACAACGCTTGGATTGATGTCACTGTATAGAATTTGCTCTAATTTGGGTTTTGGGAATTATTAATTTCGGCATGAGGAGTGTCATGCTCGGTTTGGTAATGATCTGTGACTATTATTGATCTTGTTTTTGCTTATGTTCAATTACTTCTTGTTTTTAGTCCAAATTGAATTATTAAAACTGCTTTGTCAAAATTTAGCAATTGTAGGTTAATATGTATCGCTTTATGCTAATTGAACCAATTAAGCCTTACATTGATAACCTTATGCATATAAAATTATATTCCTTTGTATAGGTTCTATCAAACACTTTCTTTTATTAGTTTGTGTAAGACTTCTTTGAGTACCTTTCGTACTCGGGGTTTATAAACCTCTTGTTGCGGTGAGGATGGATATCTTTATGAGATGCCCGTTAAGCGCCGATCGTGGTGACGCTAACGAGTAATGCTAGTTCTAGTCTCCACGCAATAGCTGCGGGATGATGGGGCCATTGGTGGTTTTAAATTTTAC
This sequence comes from Phyllostachys edulis, assembly GCA_036346405.1. NCBI lineage: Eukaryota > Viridiplantae > Streptophyta > Magnoliopsida > Poales > Poaceae > Phyllostachys > Phyllostachys edulis. Next base: position 28,718,849 of record CM070552.1, read on the forward strand.
TTCATTGTTGCTCTTTTGTCATGACCCATGGTCATCTGTTACTGTAGCAGACCTGGCACTGTAGCAACCGAATTATGATGTAATTACTGATGTATAATTATGTTAATGTATGACTTGTATGTGAGTGATGCAATGTTGTTTAAGGATATATGTGCAATATTCAGCGATCCGGGAAATATTGCATGACATATATCAAGGAACTGAATGTTGAAATTGTTACTTGTTATCATTATGCTTCTAGTATGATTCTTAATAAAGGATTTGCACTGTTCCTTACATAAGAATTATGCTACTAGTATAATTTTAATAAGGCACATTTCAATAATTGAGGGTCTCACAGAAAGCTTCTTGGGTTCCTAGTTTCGACTAGAGGAATTGAAGAAAACCCAACAAAGATATCGACCATCGACCAGATGCGCCCTCCGACCACAAAGAAGAAAGTCCAGAAACTAACCGGATGTATGGCAGCGCTAAGTCATTTCATAGCACAGTTAGGTGAAAAAGGACTACCTTTCTTCAAACTTCTCTAGAAACATGGAAGTTTCGAATAGACTAAAGAAGCAAACGATGCCTTTGAAGAGCTTAAAAAGTACCTTACGAGTACCCCGATCTTAGTATCTCCAAGATCGAGAGAAACATTGCTAATTTACATGGCTGCAACACCACAAACAGTAAGTGGTGTACTGGTCGTAGACCGTGACAGCGTTCAACGACCAGTATATTACGTAAGCGAAGTCTTGCATAGACCAAAGGAATGATATCCACAGGTATAAAAGTTGCTCTATGGTCTCCTTATGGCTTCGAGGAAACTAAGGCATTACTTTCAGGCCCACAGAGTGGTCGTACCAACCGGATATCCCCTATGTCAAGTTCTTGGAAACCGGGAATCATCAGAACGAATAGCGAAATGGGCGGTCGAGCTTGGGGTGTTCGACCTCCATTTCATCTCACGAACAACAATCAAGTCCCATACAATAGCAGAATTCATTACCGAATGGACAAACCCGGAACCCACCCAAGGGCTCGAGTACGAACACCACGACTAGTGGACAATGTACTTTGACGGTTCCTTGATGCTCAAAGGCTCGGGGTCTGAAGTCGTCTTGATATCCCCTACTAGAGAACACCTCAAATACGCTATTCAGGTAAACTTTCCAGCTACAAACAATATAGCCGAACACGAAGGTTTACTAGCAGAACTCCGAGCAGCCAGAGCGCTTGGGATTCGTAGATTACTAGTGAAAGGTGATTCTCAACTAGTAGCGAATCAAGTTGGGAAAGAGTATCAATGCTCAAGTACCAAGATGACATCTTATCTGGCGGAAGTACAGAAACTCGAAAAGCACTTCTTCGGTTTTCAGATCCAACATATTCCTAGAAAGGAAAACTTTCTAGCAGACCAGTTGGCACGGATGACCTCCACAAGGCCACATGTCCTGCCTGAAGTTTTTCTCGAGTAACTCAATTCACCCTCGGTAGTCGAGCTTTCCGAGAACATAGATATTCCACTGGAGGTCATGCAAATCTATCCTGAGAACATGGATGCTCCACAGGATGTCGTAAAACACGATCCCGGCAGAGATTGGATGATGTCGATCTACAATTAACTTCAGCATGACATTATTCCTGAAGATGATGTAGAGGTTGATCGTATAGCTCGAAAAACCAAATCATACACTCTGATCGAAAGTACCCTTTATAAATGGGGATCTCACGGAGTGTTGATGAGGTGTATATCTCAAACGGATGGTATTAAGTTGCTATCCGACCTTTTATGGAGGAGTCTGTGTAGCACATCATTCCTATAGAACACTGGTCATTAAAGCCTTCAAGTAAGGATACTACTGGCCAACTGTCATTCATGATACAAAAGAGCTCGTGATGAAGTGCGTACAATGTCAATTTCATAGTCGACAAGTACATCAGCCGGCACAAACTTTGCAAACAATACCTCTTTCTTGGCCTTTCACAACTTGGGGACTAGACATTCTGGGACCTTTTCCAAGAGCACCTGGGGGCTTCGAATTCCTTTTCGTCATGATTTAACACGTTTACAAAATGGATAGAAGTCGAGCTAGTTGTTAAAACAACTAAAGCTACTAAGAGGTTTCTCATAAAAAATGTGATCACACGATTTGGTATACCCAGTCATATAATCACAGATAACGATGCCCAGTTCTCTATCAAAAAAAAATTAGAAATTCTGCGAGGATCTAGGTATCAAGATACATTTCGCTTCTATCACTTATCCCCGGAGCAATGGAGCAGTAGAGCGGGCTAATGGTATTATAATGCAAGGAGTGAAACGTCGAGTGTTCGACCAGTTAATGAAACGGTCAGAGCTTGGGTTCAAGAACTTCCCTCTGTGTTATGGGCCATTCAAACCACGACCAGTCGTGCGATCGGTGAAACACCATTTTTTCGGTTTACGGTGCTGAAGCTATGCTTCCTCCAGAACTGAAAATAGGCTCTGCTCGAACTGATTATTTTAATGAAAATGGTCAAGAAGAACGACGACTCGACGACATCAATGTCCTTGAGGAACGACAAAACCAAGCCCTAATATGATCGGCGGTTTACCAACTAGCCATGCAAAGGTATCACCGTCATAAGGTGCAACCTCGCAGCCTAGTTGTAGGTGATCTGGTTCTCAGAAAAATTCAGAGCCAGGCTAATCGCAACAAACTTTCTCCCAAATGAGAAAGTCCATACACTGTGGTTGAAGTTACCAAACCTAGTTTGGTACGACTAGCCATGTCAAACAGACGTGTTTTGTCTAATTCTTGGAATATTGATCGATTGCGTAAGTTCTTTGTATAAATGTATTTTACATTTTGTCAATTTCAATAAAGATTAATCATTTCATTACTTTCTCCGGTGAGTGATATTGTCTATATGACTGTATCCATACTCTGGCTGCATACTGTTGTTGTCTAACTAGTCGGAGAAGACCAAATTCCCTCCGATATACTTTAAAAATGATCTCTGCTACTCTCTGGCTCAGACATATAAGTCAAACGCCATAATGGTCCGAGTTGTGACCATTACGTCATTGGTTCTCACGCACGACCACACTCTTTTCACAAAGAAACATACGAGTAACCGAAGCAAAACACAAACAACTACATATAGTGATTTACATGCTTAAGATTTTGAAGGCTTCACTTCAACATTCTGTTCTACTCTCGTTTGGCTACTGGTTGGGACACGGATAGCCTCCTAGTCAAAATCTCTCCTCTCTACATGTGGTCTTGCCCACTAGAAGAAGTTTCCTAATGACGGTCATTTTCCTACGATCTTCGCTGCCAGTCGGACTTGAGCATGAGCACATTTCGCAAAGTGTTTTTAATGTCTTCAGTTCTTATCAACCTTTATGACCAGGTTGGATACCATGTATAAACATAAGCACTTATCATTTATTGCATACATCCTTGCATAATTTTTTCTCATCAAGGGAAGTCTTATCTTCCGACCATATAATGTATTGTTTGGTATTTCGATTATGACAAACAGATCTACAACTAGTCGAAGTCATACACTGGTTCCGACCAGAACTGACTTCCTGGTATTAATACAATCAGTTTTGTCACATAATCAGCACATACTTTATATACAGTGGTTGTGACTTTTACTCTTATTCTTGGCTTACTGCTTATTTAGTAAAGATCTTCTACTATAAAGCAGTTGGGGGCTAGAAAATATGTGAGTACTTCATAAATCAAAAGGATAAACAAAGACTTTATTGATGAAATAAAGGTAAGTTTTTACATTTATAATTCTTATATTACAATAGCCTACTCCTTAGGATCATTAGACTGGTCGCTGCGTGCTGGAGATCCGACCTCCATTTCTTTCACAACCTTGTTTCCGAGAGGAGTCATTTCCTCGAAAAGTTTGGCTGCTTCATCTCTCGAGCAGTTGAAGTCTTTCTCAACAGCTTGGAGATGCACAGAGGGGTCGGAGGCCTTCATCTTTGCCAAAGCAAAACTGACTCTATTTTTGACAGCTTCCTTCAAAGTCTGTGCATGATTCTCCCGAGTAGTCTTGAGCAGGCTTCTGGGGTCTTCGAGTTGTTGGCCAAGGAAGTTAATCTTCTCCGTGAGATCTCCTAAGTTGGGTAGTTGCACTACAGATCCCATGTCGAAGAGCATCTTGTTGAGAGCCTTGACTTTATCTTCAAGACTCTGCTCAAGTTCTGCTCCCTGGCCGCGTTCGAACTCAAGGGCTTTCTCTGCCTTTTTTAAAGCTTGAGTTTGCTCTGCATGAGTAGACCAAAGGATAAATACACATAATTAAGAAAAGAAAGTACGCTAGTCGAGTACACGATCAGTTACCTTGGCTCTTCTTCTCGACACTCTTAAGGACTTCCTTGTGCCTGATCATCAGATATTTTATCGACCGATCTTTGTTTTGGCATTCTTCTCTAAGCTTTGTTATTATGGCCTCTTTTGTCAAAACCTCTTCTTTAATTCTCTCCGAATCTATCAAATATGATAAGAGGGGAAGTCAATTAACAGAAGAGAAGCAAAGGAGAGGAGAAATCAAGAAGAAAGTACTTACTTTCTAATTCGGAGTTTTTCTTCTCCAAAAGTTTTATTCGCTGGGTCAGTCCTCTGACCACAGCAAAGTTCTCCACCATATGCTACAAAAATAGCAAATTCCTATATGTTTTTTATAAACTTTAAGAGAAAGGTTGTAAAAAATGGTCGTGGAGAAGTTTACCCGAATCGCCATGTCATTATATTCAGCAAAAGTGGTATCAGGACTCGTCTCTGCTTGACGATCTGATATCTTTCCCCAAGCCTCATCAAGTTCTTTGTCATTGATGAACCGAGGGTAATAAGGGAAGTTGCTGGCCTGAGGAGATTTCCCAGTAGCGGTCGAAATCTGCTGGGACCCCTTAGGAACCTCCGCCTTCTTAGGCGGGGTTGGAGCCACCATAGGTTCCTGAGCAGGTGTTGGCGCTGCCACCTGCTCGGGGGCTGGCTCGACCTCCTTCTCCTCAGGAACCATTTCCTAAGAGGTGCTTTGGTCGGAAGCGACCGGAACACCGGAGGACCTATAAAGAAAGAAGAAAAGAAGATTAAGACTCTCAGAACACTAGAGGTAAGTACTTACATAAGTTTTTCTTTCATGTATACACACTTGGTCATCTTCTTGGTCTTTAGCTTGAAGCGTGCTGGAGCAAAATCTGTAGTGCTCGCTTTCCTTTTCTTCTTCTCAACCAACTTCACCAGTCCCGAACCGGTAGGGCTAGTTAGAACCTTCACATCCACCGATTGAAGGTCGGAAGAGATATTCTCGAACAACTGGTCGAGAATAAGATCCATGACCATTGGGTCAGAGGGTGTAGACCCGTCGACCTCTAGAGCAGTTGCTCCGGTAGCAACTGACTAGTCGTGAACGACCACTCTGGGGTCTATGACCTGTGTAGCGTCTTGCTGCGGATTCCCTTTTTCTCTCACCAAAGTCATAAATATAATTTGATTAGGTGATAAAATTTCCATATAAGATATATGCCCCATCACAAATGCTCTTCTCACCTATGGAAGGCCATCATTTTGCATGGCCGCAGAGCAGGAGTCGGTCGGAACAGTGGTCGGAGTAGAGCCATCATTGGTATCTTTTTCCCTTAAGCCGACCGCCTGCATATCAGAGCATAATCACATACTGATCGGAGAGTATATAAAAGATGAAGAAAAAGTTGATATTTACCTTAAGTCTCCTAATCCTCTCTTCTAGAGATACAGCAGCCAGAATACTGGGAAAATTAGCCTTCATATCAGGCTCTCAATGTAGATCATTTTGACCCACTCTCTGACCTCATTAGAAGAAAGAGCTTCAAAAGGATAAAAGAGATTTCGAGTTTACAAAATAATCAACTAAAAAACCAAACTGGTCGGGGTTTTCAGAACTTACCTTCTCTGGAATCCTTGGTCGCTTCGTCACTACCAATATGCCAGAGCAAGGAGTGTGATCGGAGCTTTAGGGGACTAATCCGGCGTATGGAAAAGTCCCTAACCACGTGCCAAGCAGTCAATCCCTTGGTACTGAGGTCTTGGATGGCATCGACCACCCTTCCAACCCGACCTTCTTTCTTCTCGGTGGACCGCCAGTGCAGGTTCTCGCTCGTCACCTTGCCGGCGAAGTAGAGGTTGTCCGCTTTTGTGACCGTCATGTAGAACCAGCTTTTCTTCCATGACAACCATGAGGATTTCGGGTACATCCGAATGTACTCGTCAGCCTTCCTATCATGGAGTCACAGTGAGCACTCCCCTGGTTCGACCGTCGATTTCCCCGACCTCACCATTTTGCAGAAATACCTAAAGACCTTCAGACTTGGTCGGATCCCCTAGGTATGCCTCGCAGAGGTAGATGAAGTTGCTGAGGTTGGCGATGGAATCCCTTCTTCGTGGCCCGGAAAGTGTTTTCCGGCCGCCGACCTCCATTTGATCAAACTCTTGTCCAGAAGCAACCCGATCTCCTCCAGCGCCTTGAGTCTCTTCCCACTCAGATCTGAAACCAATCACTTGGTGATCGAGTCCGACATGACGAGATCTTTGAGTGGATGAACAGAGGTCGGAGGAAGCTTTCGACAGAAGAGTGAGAGGAGGTCGGAGAAGATTCTTTGCGAGGAGATGGAAAATGTGAAAGTGTAAAACCCCTAAAGCCCTACGCTGATGGGATTTTATAGCCGTAATTCCTTAACTGCAATCGAGAGTTACCCAAAGTCCAACGGACATGGATCTTTTCTCCAACGGATAAAAAAACTCTCTAGTTCCCAAGGTAGTTTCTCAACTTTAATCTAAATACAGACTATCTCGTATCTCACAGTATTAAATGAGGGTCTGCCTGATACGACTTCATCAAGAGAGAGTCTTCACACAACCAATTCATTTAAAGTTCGGGGGCTAGCTGACGGGGATTAAAACCTCTATGTATTTCTCTATGTATTTCTTTAATACATAATAAAAGACCATATGTCTTCATGGTCGTAACCCCTAAGGCTAACGACCCGTGAGGTCGTAAGGATTCCAGACGTTAAATAATGGGTACCCTGGTCGGATGAGGTCCTGTACCCCATCCCCGACCAGATGACTGCTCGTAGAAGCGATGAACTGGTATTTGGATCTAACTCCAAGTATATTCCTTACCATATGATGAATGGAACACATGTCGTACTTGCTCCATACCACGCGACGTTTCATAGTCCTAAGACACTGATAATAACCACCATACGGTTTAGTGTCTCACAGACACCAACTGGCGATCTGTTACTGTTTCATTATCTGTAACCGACCCTCCGACCGGACGCGTCACTTCCAACAGGCGCCTTCTCCAGGAACAACTATCATCTCTTCGATGGTTATTTAAAGATGGAGCACGGAGGAACAAAGGCATCGGATTGAAGCATCACAATCAGCATTAGGCTCATGTTTCAAGTATGATTCAATAACATAGCAGACATTATGCTCAGTGTAATTAGGATTAGTCCACTACTTTGTCGAGGGCACCCCCTGTAAAGGATCCAGTTCATAGCAATAAAGAGCTATCTCATTCTCTCTAATGAACTCGTCATTTTTCTCTGTTTATTTCGTAAGATCGGCAACTTGATTGTTGACAAGCTGCCATATAATTTAATGTGTGGGCAGTGCAAAGAAACAATTGATTAGAGTGCTTGTATCTTGTGTTGTTACTAGATGACACGAAGGGCTTAATATATGTCTTCGAAGTATGCACTGGGAAAAATCTCAGTACTAACTAACTATTCAATCCAAATATCGAATCCAATTGTATGTACAATTGTATATTTGCTGAGAGTTGTGTTAGAAAGTGTCCTGATGAACACAGAAAGTAATGCAAAATCCAAAGCTTTTCCCTTTTTTAAAAGGAGAAAAGCCAATCTGGTCCTCAAAGTTTTCCTCCGGGCTCACTTTCGTCCTTCAACTTTGAAAAATACTAAACAAATCATCAGATTTTTCTTTTTAGGCCAAAGAGGGACCTTGATCCACATGACATGCCACATATACATGCTAAATGACATCTTTTTTGCATGGAGGTGAGTGTAAAGACAATAATGCCCCTAATCTATGAAGTGGGACACTAATACATGGATGTGAGTGTAAAGGAACTTTTTTTATTAATTAATCTTTTTTAAAATTTTATTTTAAAGTTAACCTCCAACGCACTTTATTTCCAATTCTGACCCCTTTGATCACACCACCATCCGTGGCGTGACAAAACAACACTGTCACGCAACAGAATAAGTCCCCAAAATAGCACTTTTTGTCACGCCACTGGCTGTGGCGTGACTAAATAACACTGTCATGCCACTTCCAGTGGCGTGACAAGAGTTTGACCAGAAATAGGCTGGCGTGACAGTGTTGTTTTGTTACGCCACGGATGGTGGCGTGACCAAAGGGGTCAGAATTGGAAATAAAGTACGCGCGAGGATTAACTTTAAAATAAAGTCTTAAAAAAGGTTAAATAATAAAAAAAAGTTCGAGTGTAAAGATAGTAATGCCCCTGTGCTCGCCACGCCTCAGCGCCCATGGCCTCCGCTAGGGCTCAATCTCTATCCGAATGAAAGAAAGGGATGAACGAATCGGTACAACAGAAAGAAGGGGAGTATAACATTGGAATAGATGGAGGACAAAAACGTCTTTTCCTATTGCCTAACAAGATGCCACTCAGTACGTACACGTTGCATGTCATGTGGATTGAGGTCCTTTTTTGGCCTGAAAAGAGAAGTTTGATGAATTATTTGACCTTTTTCGAAGTTGAGGAACCAAAGTGAGCCCTGAGGGGGGAACTTTGAGGACCAAATTGGCTATTTTCCATTTTTAAGCTGTCAAATCTTTTACTTCAAGATTGATCTCGTTCTTCCGCCCTTTACAAGTAAATGATGTTATGTGTTCTTCATCTTCCTTGCATTCATTAATGATGGTATCCTGTTGATATATATATATATATATATATATATATATATATATATATATACACACCTTTTCCTTAACGAAGGTATGAGCAGTGACGAGGAAACGCTGCAGCCATCTGTATAACTTGAACGAGTACCATTCATTTTCCATTGACCATTGCTATCTTTACTGAGCAATATCATGTCATCGATCGGTTCTACTGTATCTTTATCCTCTTTGTTATTAGCACGCAAGCCATGTATGTATGTATGTAATTGAGGCCGAGTAAAATAAAATGGTTATAAGTCATTTAGAGGAGCATATGTCTGTTGTAAACTACCAAAATGGATCTATTGCAAGTTACTGCACTGCCTGTTCTTGTAAGATCATCTTAAGCTTCTGTAGATATTAATTTAAACCTTTTCCCCCCTGTCACGAATGGAGACTACCTGATAAATTCCCAGATGGATGCCGTATCCTGGTCGTGAATCCGATGCTTGCAACTGGTATTTCTTTCTTCCTCCTTGTACATGCATGGCAGCATTTCACAATATGAAATTATTATTTGTGCCCTTCATCATTCATCCTTTTCTCTTCTTCGTCGTGCATCAATGGGGTTTGAGAGAGAGAAAAAAATGCAAATTTGCAATGTATGTTGTATTCAGTATCCACTCATATGGATATTACTTAAGGGACATCTTAGTTTCATTGTAATGCGACACACGGAAATTTATATCAGTGAGCTCGTTAAAATTTTGTTTATATATCAGACGGAACAATAACAGCAGCAGTTGATCTGATCAATGATCGCGGTGCTAAGATCGGTCAAATAAGAGTCGTGAGTTCATTTCTTCTTGCCAAATATGTGTTAATCGTTTTCTCTGATCAGAATCTCGCATTCTCATCCAAGCCATGCTTGCCATTTTCAGGTATATCACTTGCCCTCCTGCCCTCGAGAAGCTCATGCAGAAGTTCCCCGGGTAAACACTGAAAAATTGTATAAATCACTTGGTTCATCATTGCAGAATGCTGATTCCAATGTCGTCGTACTCTGGCAACTGCGTGTTCGCAGGATTTGCGTGTACGTTGCTGCAGTTGATCCTGTCCTGAATGAGAAAGGATAACTGAACTGCACACACAACGTTCTTGTTTCCATATCGACAAAATATCACGCAATTGTTCGTGCTAAGATCGATCGTTTGTGTGCACCATAGGTTCGTGATTCCGGGCCTAGGGGATGCTGGAGATCGCAGCTTTGGGACAAGGTGAGTTTCAGAGGTGGGGATGGGTCTGGCTTGTTCAGAACTGAAGGAAACTGAAGATGTGGAAGAAAGTCCGAGAGGCCAGCTACTAGTTGTGTAACTTGTGTTAACCACCGCGAGCTCAGAATCTCACTGTGAGATACCAAATAAACTCTTTTCATTTTTTTCCGGGGAAATAAACTCCTGCAACAATATGCGAGCACAAATGAGTGAACCGTCAGGGATGAATTAAGGTGGTCAAGATGAAGTGGCAGACAGCAAAATTTGCATATGATGAGATCAATTGAGTACTTTTGCTGGCCGCATCTCTACTATTTAAGAATTGGAGTTAGTGGTTGTCCATCCTCACCCATTTCAGCATCCGTTGGATCGGCGAGTAGGACATCAACAACTCAGATCGTCTCGTTGAGTATAATGACGATTGACAATCCGACATAATGAACTATGATTTTTTTTAATTCGTAGCAAAGCACGGGCACAACTAGTAATGGAAGAAGTACGAATAGTAGACGATTTTCTGAAAAGCACGTGGGCAAAAAAAAGTATATATACATAAGTATAACTGATGTCTGAGCCCAGGTTCGAACTGGGGACCTCTAGTGTGTGAGACTAGCGTGATAACCAACTACACCACCCAGACAGGATGTTTACTCGGATACAGAATATCATAGCATTCTGCTACGATGGCTGCGCATGCCACCGACAACAGAAGCGATCGATCTGGGACGATCGAGCGCACAAAACACCGTCATGGTGCCAAATCATCCTTCCGGTTCGATGAGCACGAACAAATAGCATGGATCATGGATGGCCTCGAACACGGTTACACGAACCCAAAAAAAAAACAAGAAGAACCAATCGATAAAACATATCAGCAACAGCACGAGCAGTATAACAAATCACACATTCTTAAACTATTATGTCACAAGACCATCACATCACATGACACGCGACCGGATCTTAACTAATTTCAATCGGACAACTCCTTTGCACGGTCGGAGCCGCGCGGAACGGAGAGCGACCGGTGGAAGCGCCCGCGGCCCGATCTGGTCGGGTCGGCCGGCCGGCTACCCTAGCCGATGTAGACGTGGACGCCGACGGCCATGAGGAAGATGGTGACGAGGGCGAAATAGAGGACGGTGTGGACGAGGATGGTGAGGCCGCTGGTGTGCATGGTGCAGAACTCCGCCACCCGCCCGCGCCCCGGCAGCGTGCACAGCAGCCCCGGCGTCAGCACCACAAACAGCACCGTCGCCACGATCACCGGGCCCCAGTCCGCCATTACCCCCTCTCTCTCTCTCTCTCTCTCTCTCTCTCTCTCTAGGATTACTTCTTCCTTCTCTGTCTAAAACCTCCAAATCTGCTGCCCCCTTTCGGGCTTTCAGGAACCCACTGGGATGTCATGTGCAGCACTCCTGTCTCCAGTGCGAGCAGAGTCACGCACTTAGTGCTCCAGCTAAGCCACCAGGGGAAAAAATCGTGGTGGGCCCACCGACGTGGGTGTCCTCGGGCTCCAGCTCAGCTCCGCACCCCGCTGGATAATGCCTACGACGAGGGTAATGTCGGGCCCGCACGTCATCGGCGAGGTAGGGTCGCGCTCTTGTTGCCCTGGCGGCGGCAGCGTTTTTCCGGTGGCTTGCAGACTCTTTGGCCGAAACCACGCGTTTTGAGTTGCAATTCTTAGATCACCTTTAATGTTGTATTTTATCTGGTTTAAATAAGGAAAGAGAAGTCATTGAATCAATTCAATACATTGGAGAGATCGATTCCAACAAAAAAAATGTATAGAACCGAACTCTACTTAGGAATCGATTCAAAGCATTAAACAACTCATATAAGCATTAAACAACTATATAGAAGAGAGTGTGTTTGAGAGAGGATATTATTATTTTTTGGTGTTTTAATATAACGTGGGTCCTAGTTATTAATAAGAATCGGTTCAATATATTGGAGAAAAACAAGCTCAGTTCCTAAAATACTTACGTGGCATGACTTTGAATCAACGTCGGTTCCATACACTGAAGATGCTCTTAGCCTCTCACGGTGGAAATATTAAAAATAACATATTTACCTTGTCTATTTTGTCACGGAAGCCACATGTCCCGCTCACAGAATGCGGCAGACGACTTGCAGTATATCTAGACCTGTCGCGACAGTACAACAATCGGTCACGGTAGAGAGGACTAGTTTTGCTATTTCGTTTGAAAAAAAAAAAGCTAAAATGAGCGTGAAAGGCACCAAAAGAAGAAGCAGCAACTGGAGGGACCGCAGGGTCCCACCGCCGCAAAGAACTAATGCGCACACGGTGGAGGGGCACGGACGACGGCGTCAACGTTGATCTCGCCTCGCACGAGACCTGGTGTTCTCGCAAACTGCTGACTGCTGCAGGTTTGGCGCTACCTACATAGGGATGCAAGTACTAGTGGACGGTGCACTTCCCACTTAACTGGTAGTTCACTTTGTGCACATAACATTTGTATGGTTGATGAAGCAAAATAATGAGGTTGGGTCGGTGCGTCTGTCTGACCCGTACGTATCGGCACCGCTAAGGAAGCAAGACCAAGCAAGTACGATCAAGGTTTGTCATGATCAGGATTCTAGCTAGATAGGACAATTAAAGTTTAAGTTTGTCGGGTCAAGATCACATGATCAGGTCGTATGCTCACAGTAGTACTGTGCCTTAAAACCCCATATCCAGTGCCAGTGGCCAAGCCAGAGGAAAATAGAGGGGATGCTAAGGATGAGGCTAACAGTAGATAAATATACATCGAATTGTCTTGTTCGGATCAAACTCATACATAACTAGAAAAAAAGAAGAAGCAAATTACAGTGAAGATAGTACCTCGCTACTGTGTTGTGTGTCCCTGATGGCCATAAATACACACGAATAGCGATTAGTAGTTTGTAGATCAAAATAATTAGAATTAGTGATACAACGGTAAATTGGTAATACTTATAAATATTAAAAATAAAATAAAACATATTGTCGATGATTTAGTATCGATCTTATAAATAAATGCTAAGGGCTCTTCTAGAGCGAAACCACACAGAAAAATACACGATAATTTTATACAGGTTAAGGCATTCTCTTAAGAGAATAATAACTCTACTCCTGTGTTGTTGTATTGATTGTATTTACAACAGGGAAGAAGTCACTAAAACTAGGGCTTGATGATTTCTGTCTCTCGTTGTCCTTGTCGAATCTGATCATTCTTTTTTCCTCCTCTATCCACCGACTTTACTCCTTATATAGCATATGAAGGGGTGGCAATTGTCTATATCAAGAGGCACCTTAACGTTTGATGCAATATATACGTTCAATGGTGGTTACTGTCAGAGACATATCCCCCACATCGCCTTGCAGTTATGTTAGAAAGATGTTTACTATGTACAGTTATCTCAGGGAATAACGACGCATATTAACTATTGTGTGTATGAAACACAACGTATAAATATTCCTAGTCGATTGGGACCACATATCTGTGATTCTTATCGACTATAGGGTGGTCGTAAATGACCTGGTCGTAGTAAGTTTACGGTCATGAGGTGATCATAGTAGGACTTACGATCAATAGGTGGTCGTAGAAGAACTTACGACCACTAGGTGTTTATAATCTTCCTCATTGTTTATGAGGGGTACCCTTGAATGTTGTATAAGAGACGTTATCATCTATAATAAATATTGCATATAAATAATTTAATTAATTGAGGATTATTAGATCGTCGTCACATACCACTAAGGCACTAGCTTTGAGTGCGAGGCAAATTCATTCTACGAGATTTAATGTCTTGAAACCATCTTATGATTCTACTATCAACAATGCTCCTAAATATCTCTCGCTCAGTGTAGTACACCATCAATTCATTCATCATCTACTTTGTTGCGCAAATATGTCTTGGTAATATTCATTGCCGAGAAGATTCTCTCAATTGATGTCGTTGCCACAGGAAGGATCAATGTCAGCTCGATAAGGCGATAGACCAATGTGAAAGTTTAATCTTTTCCAGTTTCAACCATCTTTTGAGCAACCTTTGCATGATCACAATATCCATGAAATTCTACATTTCTTCTAACATTGACGATGAAGGTTTGAAGTTGATTTTTTAACAATAAACGATCAGCTATGGTAAAGTCATCAACATAAATCTCAGCCAGTCGAACAAGCTTATCCACATCAAACTCAAAGAATGAGCCTCTAGGATCAAAACAAGACATGCATACAAATAACTCTAAAGAAACTTCATTGAATCGATGATTCATCTCTGTCAAAATGGCATCAAGCGCGGCATTGAAAATGTCAAATTTGTAATAATGAAGGTGGGTCACCTTCTGCTTCCGACGTGCAGATTTACCCCTAACACCAATGTGATCATCCATATCTGGCACAACAATCTCACTTGCCTCACAAAAACTTCCGAATTGGTTAAACAATGGCCCCCCACCAATTGTCCCTCATATCTTGCAAGCGAACTTTCACATCCACAATCAAACTCATGGCTTCAACAATGTCTTGATCGTTCTTTTGCAAAGAAAGTGACAGCTCATTTGTTATGCCCAACAGGTCTATCAAGAAATGCATGATGAATACAAATTCAAAGTTTTCCATCTTTTGTAGCAAGCCTGATGCTCCACCATGACCTAACGGAAATGACCCGCGATCTGCCCCGCCACTCCCCCAGCACCTTGCCCTATGCCCTGGCTCGCCGCACCTTGTCCTGCACCGTATTTGGGGGTCGGGAATTAGGGATTGGGGAATGGCCTCATCCCAAATTAGAATGGGGATGGACCGATGGAGTCATGCAGTCATCTTGGACCTGGTTTGACTCGACCAAGCGGGGCTCAAGTGGGATTAGGCTTGGCCTTGCTATGGAAGTGGATGAATTCGGCCCAATATTTCCTGTCTTCAACCTCTAGCTCTGGGAGCTTATTCTTCCATGAAAACAATTGGTGCTATTCTTCTTATCTGTCCAAATTCCGACAGAGATAGTAGTGGATCCCCTTAGTGCGACGGGAGGAGCCAGTGCTCCAACACCCCCAAGTGCCAGGGGAAGCTTCGCCACTGCCCATATCTAGTCATGATCAAGCATTGTGATCCTGACAACCTTTTCTACGATAGCAACACCGACCGATAATTAGAAGGAGAAGCCATGGTTAAATTGTTTGGACTTATCGTTTCTTGTTGGTTTTAAACCCTTTCCAGCGAGTGTATCTCTTTAGGGGCCGATTGGACAGTGGGATATAAGGGCCGGGAATGAAATTTGGGATATAAAGGGTGTATCTCTTCATATCCCAATCCCATTATCAGGCCTCATTTCCAACTATCGAAGCGGCCCCATGAGTTTCCTCGTGAACCCTGCCCAATGGCCAGCTGATTGTACCTTTTTTTACCCTCGAACAAACCAAAATGATTGAAGTTTTTCTATTTAGAATCGCCTTAGACCTAATTCCTATTACTTTAGCAACTGGCTTTTAGTTTTACCTCCAAATCAAACAAGCACAACGAGATACCCTCGTCCGGCGGCAACACCATGGGTGGACCCTCTTAAGGTCATGGATGTATATAATAGGTATATTAGATGTATATGTTATTAATTAGGTCAAAACTATATATTTGTGTCTGCAAATAAATTTAGCTCGTACTCCCTATGTAACACATTAGACTCATTTCCTTCCTACTTTAGCCCACCGGACTCTAACCTCTATTCTCTCTCTCATCCTGTGGTTGTCTGTGTGTGTGTGTTGGGGAGGCGTGGTTACGGCTACAGCGACGGTTGGTGGACACGACGCTACGATGCGACGGCAAGCAGGTGTGAGGCGGCGCAGGACAAACCTGCACGGGCGAACAGAGATGCGGCGCTAGCAAGTGGGTGGTAGCACGACAAATAGAGAGAAAGGGAGTGGACGACACCAAGGAAGCAATGCGGTGGCCAAGAGGGAGCATGGCGGTGGGAAGGGAGCAGTATATCCAGCTCACCGTCATCGTCCTCTCTCCAGATCTAGGTGTGTTCTGCGCACTCTACTTCTTCTCCCTGGCTCTGCTTCGCTCCAGCTCCGGTTCATCTGGAGTCTAAGCTTCTTCCTCTGCTTTCTTGGTTCTTTGCAATGGATGTTGTACAAAAATACAATCTTTACCTTGGGCAATGAACAGAATTTGGCCCTTGTTACATATGTTTATATGCTAATTTTTGCTTTATGGAAGGAACATTCGTAGATGGGGTTTTTGCCGATGGGAAAAAAAAAGCAAAAAAGAGTAAGATCAGCAAGGTATGCATTTGTCAAAAAAAAATTGAAAAATAAAACAGGAGCTCTACCGATCACTATTAGAAGAAGAAAATAAGTTTTAGCAGTCTAGCTGCTATAACCTGGAACAGAAAAAAGTGAGAAAAC